>CM046542.1:320000-920000 GCA_024713555.1 Spirodela polyrhiza
TCGTCTCAAAATGGAGCAAGTGAGATCAACCCGAAATTGCAACTTTAACGATGCCCATCGAGTAACAAACGAAATCAAGATCGGCTGTTTAGGATTGTAGTAATGACGTCACTCAAACTCGGTGAAAACAATGCTATAAAACTGTAGTATATTCTGGGTACCACAAAAACTCAAGTTTGTTCCATCACTTAATAAAGATCACAGAATAATGTGTAAGAACTTCGTATGATACGTGGAAACACTTCAACGAGTCAGATCTCTACTGCTTGAGGACCACAACCTGAGCATAAAAAACTGCATAGAAGGCACATCACACAAAAACAAGAATAATAGGGAAAAGAATGAACCTCGCTTGACTGCTCTAAAAGTGGCTGATGAAAAATTCCTTAACGCAGAGTTCTCATAGAAAAACTAACGATTTCTTCTCCTATTATGACTAATATTAGGTACCAAAGTTGATAGGGCTTTAAAATAGTCCAACGATTCAATTAGCTGAAGGAAACTTTAGCAACTCTTACAAGCACAGCGCTCCAATGCTGAACCTCTTGCATACAGAATACGCAAAATACTTAGACTCTTCCAGCACATATTTTTTGATTTTAGAAATCTCCCCAAATATCCCTTCAGTAATCTCGAAATTATGGATGAGAAGCAAGTCGATGATTCAAAATGATTCTACAAAATAATCTTCTTTGCAACTCTCCGTTTTCTGGTCCCTTATCCTAATTCTTTTTCTCTGTATTCACTGTCCTTATTTTCCATTAAAAATAAATCGGTATGCATCCTTTGGAGTAAATATGGTGTGTGTCTCAATAATGCAATCCAAAGACCGGAGGGTATCTTTCTCCTGAGTTCGTCCGAAGCTATCTGATCAAGGGATACGATAGCTCGGCCTTCAATTCAAGCTGTTCTCGGAGATCTGTTTAGACTGTTGTTCAGCCACCTATATGACTCTATAACGGTAACCTCAATCTCGCGCAACCGAATCCTTGGTATACATGATGAGTGGAGTTGAGCTGCAGGAAAGGCAATCGGCTGAATGAACCCATCAAGGATAGTGGAATGTCCCCGTTCTCGTCACTTTTTTCTCATTTATTCGTCCCCACCTCGAGGGTTTGTCCGAAGACCACTGAGGATGGTGGCTTTGTCCGAAGAGCAAACCAATGTCATGAAGGCTTCTGGTTCTTTGACACCGCCGCAACCCCGATTTTCCCACCCTCTTATTTCCTGATCTGTCGCACGTTCAGCAGCCGTTGATCGTGTGGATTCCCTTCCTCCTAAGTGTATCGTGCTCGGGTAGCGGGGGTTTCCTAGGATCTCAAGGAACAGGTACCGTGGCGGAGAAGGCGACGAAAACACAGGGTTTTTTCCAATGAAATTATTAAAGAACCGTTTCCTGGTGGCAATTCGCCCCAACTGTGACGAGACTAAGGATTCCGAATTGTTAGCAACAGAGGACAGATGGCTGCCCTTCGCAGATGGAGGCTGAAGGATCCCCTTTACGCTTGCAGCAGAAGGCTCATCTTCTTTCGACGAAGAAGGTCAGGGCCTTTGATGAGGAAAGAGGGGATTTATCGGAATAAGGACAAAAGCATCGACCCCGATAAGGCCAAACTTCCTGTTTTGCTTCGTTCATTAGATTCTCTACGGCTGCAGCTGCTTGTTCTTCTGAGTTTTTTGAGGCGATAACATTAATGGAAATATTTTGCCGTTGTCCTGATGAAGGTTGGGTTAGGGAACACGGCCACACTCGGGAATACACCCTCGAGAATGACTGTTTCACCATCGTAGGCGTGGATGCCGAGAGAGAGGGTATCCCACATCCTTGGAAGGCAACGCCGTCAGATCCTTCATCCAAAAAGAATTCTATACGGCCTGCCAGTGGGCTCAGGGGCTGGGAAACTTCACGATTTTCTCTTAAAACTAAATTTCTTCCCTGCAGTGCTTCCTCCCTGTTAACGACGTTGCCGGCGGGATTGTATGTATTTCTCATTAGCCTCTGTTCATTCATTTGATGAGTTTCCTTCCAGTGTACTTCTGAACACACAATTCGGGGATTTTGACAACGACTAAGCTGAAGGGAGTCGATCGTTTGTTGGAATTTTTTTTCTCTTGAAGGTCCGTCCATTACCTCGAGTTCGTCAATGATACATTGGCGTCGGGAGCTCTTCTGGTAATAAAAAATTATTATATGCATTCATTGTTTGCCATTCCACATCACTTGCCCCTCGAGTCCCATCTCACACGCAGTTATCAAACTGCGAGGCGTGGCATTCACCCAATTCAATGACGTATACTAGTATCCTTTAGCATGTCAAAGTTTCAAGGAATATGCCCCGAAATGCTCCACCAATGGCGTTTGCCCAAGCCTTTGTGTACGAAAGCTCTTGGAGTTTGGATAACGGCCACCAGACCGCCACGGCTGCCTGCGTTTCCAAAGTTTTACGGGGTTTCATAAACAACGCCAGATCTCCTGGGCTGCTTTGGCTTACCAAAAGCTCTAGGGTTTGCATAAACAGTAACAAATCACCAGAGTTCCTATTGTTCGCAAAGTGTTCTAGGGCTCACATATGCAGCGCCAGATCACCGGAAATGCCTTTGTTTCCAGGGGTTAGACAGTCAATAGTAAATCACCAGGGTTGCTGCGTTCGTTAACAAAGTGTTATAGGATTTGCATAAAAAACGCCAGAGCACCAGGACCGCATTTGTTTCAAATGGACTCTAGGGTGTCCATAAACAACGGCAAGCCGCCAGGACTACCCTCCTTTACAATATGTTCAAGGTTTGTATAGACCAAAGGCAAACCACGAGGTCTGCCTTCGTTTACAAAGTGTTGTAGGGTCGGCAAAAATAATGATAGCGCACTGTGGCTGCCTTTTTACCAAGGATTATAAGAGTTCAGATATAGAACGCCAAGCTACCAGGACTGCTTTCGTCTACATAGCCCAGACCACCTGGGCTGCCTTCTTTTCCGATGACTTACACGGTCAAGGGTTTGCCTAAACAACGCCAACCCACCAGGGCTGCCAATGTTTGAGTTAGGCCTGCCTCTTCCGTAGATCAAGGGTTTTAGCACCGGTATGCTAAGCTGGCGAGGGCCGTGACTGTTGTCGTGTTCTACCGGATGCTTCCCGCACGTCGTCGTGTCTCCTGTTGGTGTAACAGATTAGATTGAGGCCACCCATCAGCTTCTCGGAACTGATGCATGTGGAGTTCATGTGGTTGTGCTCGCTATAAAATAAGAGCGATCAGAATGGATGGAAGCCCACCTATCCCAAAAAATCCATCCTGTCGATGTTATTTATGTGATTTTAACGTAGCCTATTAGCAGATATGATAAACAATACACGACGCATAGAGACGGAACCTGTTATCTTGGTTGATTCAATGTTGTATCCGTTCTCATTTTTTATGTTTTAGAAACCTCAATTCTTGAAATATCTGTTATTCATGATCCTCTCTCTCTCTCTCTCTCTCTCTCTCTCTCTCTCTCTCTCCTCTCTCTCTCTTACTTTCTCTTCTTACGCCGTCAAATGAAGCGGATCAAGAGACAATATGAGATGCGAGTCCAGGAGGCTGAGCTCTAAGATGGAGGGTGGGGGTCTCGTTTTTCCCGTGTCTGACATCATTATCCGGCAAGTCCATGCTTGGGACGCCGAGCTCCTTCACATCTTTTTACCGTCTAAATAAGTCCCCCACCGTTTGTCCAGCAGATATCCTACAGTTCTGCCTCCCATCGAGGCAGGCGAAGATGGACAGGAGAACTCAAACCTGTGGGTGCGCGTTCTGATGTGTCCTATCAAATTTCACGGACTCAGATGTCTAACCCTTCGAAACCTGACGTCCCGCCGGCTCATTATCCTCTAAATGACGCCGGCAACAACCATTCTTAACACGATACACGCATATACATACATACATATATGCATATATACATACGTACGTAAATATATACATACATTTATGCATACATAGATATAGTATTAACCTGATAGGTCCATGGATTCCTCGCAGCACGAGTGGCAACAGCCGGCGAGGGGAAGAGGAAGAATTTTGTGAAGTCTGCACCAGTAGCTTTCTGCCCTGCTGGTCGCAGGGGACAGGTTCGTGCAATTGTTTTCCCCCCGAGCGGAGGGGAAATCCAATCGGGGAAACCGTGTCCCCCAGACACAGAATTTCTGGATGTATCTTGAAAGCTTGCCGTGGCTCGTTGTTTCTTGTCAGTCCCAGATGCTTCCCTCACGTGTAACCCGTTGGATCATACGATTCAGCAGAAGATGAGAGTGGAAGCCCAAATTCAATTGCTGAGTATCAGGCATTTCAATAAATTTATTTATACATGGTTTGGTCTTGAAATGACACGCATTATTGGAAGTATATCATTTCTTGATGGATCGGGCTGTAAACGAGTTGGGTTCGCTAAGACTTTCTTTGAATCCGACACTGAATCGTAGGGAGTACGAAGATCCTCATTTGATCCTGAGGCCTTCATAAACTTGACGTCCAAAACTTTAATTTGTCGATATGTAGATTCATCAGAACCATAGAGCTCTTATTTTATTATAGAGAGTTATTTGGTTGTTATGTAATTTGTGAGCAAAAAATATAGTAAGTAGTCATAAAAATAAAATAGTTATAAACTAAAATTCGATACAGTTTAGATGCCACAACCTCAAACTAATTTAGTCATCTAGAGAATCAATAATGCAGATCCAAAGATGAGGCCTCAAGAGATAACGGGAAATTATAATTCTTGCATCATTTACTTTTCCACCCCACGTTCTGCAATGATAATATTTGGTTTTGTAACGTCTGCTTTGTGATGGATGGCCTGTAGATCATGTTATTCCTTGTATCCTTTACTATCCACCCTTCGCTAGTCTTGGCAATAGAGGAAAACCGAACATGATTTCCTAGACATTGGTTAACCAACAAGACATCTTGATTTTCAGGAGGCAAGGTGAACGAGACATACTCCACAAACGTTCTGAAAATAGGATGCTTTACTATCGTTAAGTATTTTCATTTTAAAACTAATCAATAAATGAGTTTTTTTAAAAAAAAATTATTAATGCGAATATCAATTTTTATCATATTCTTTACTCAAGGATGTATGCATACTTTTTTATTTCATGGATTTTGTAGTCAACAAAAGATTCACATTCTTTATAAATAAAATTAAAACTGAAATATTATTTGAAAAAGTACCTACATAAAAATTGTTTATTTAGTTAGTTCAAAATTTTGTATATTTGTAACATATAACTTATAATCGCTAGCCTCTTAAGCAGAAAGTGATAATTTGTCGCTTTAGTTGACTTGAGAACCTTGGTAGAGGGTATACTTGTAAGAATTCCCTTTTTAATCTATCCTCTGACAAGTGATTGGAAAATTAACTAAAAAATAATAAAAATGAAAAATGTTATTTCACGAAACAAGACTCATTGAAGAATGAACACCCTCGTCATTTGAAAATAGGAACAACATGTAAATCTTTCAACAAGAAACTCCAATTTCAGGTCATTAAATGACACCTAGGACAATCCAGAATGAAGAGGCAGACCCTTAGATTGATCCCTAGTAGATGGTCTCATCTATTTGCTATAGTCTCGGTCCTTAAATAATCCTGGCCACCTTCTGCATTGTCTTCTACAGCATCTTTTAAAACAACAGCGTCACCACCACCACCGCAAACTGCTACTAAAGAGGCAAGCTCGTTGTTGTTCCCAAGGTTTTCTTGATTGGAGTGTCAACCATGATATTGCACAAGGTTTATTGAGAAAGATCATTTCTTCAAATTCCAAGCATCAGAAGTAAGCTGGAATTGATTATAACTTGGCCACAATATTCAACTTTATGAAGACTAGTCGAGAATGAATCTCAACTTTATGAAGATATCATCTGTTTCACATTCATTTATAATGTGGTCTATGACGCTACTTTTTATTTCAATACAACAAGAACATAAAAAATCAGCTAGAACAGTAATGTGAAGAGAAAAACAACATAAGAGGATGAAGTTTAGCAAAGATAGAATAATAACAATGAGAATCAATCTTCAACGTAATAAGATGTTAGATAAGAAGGGGGGTGGGAGAGAGAGCGAGAGAGAGAGAGAGAGAGTAGACTATATTATCTACGTCCTCAACCAATTTAATTCAAAGCCAACTTGTGGGTCTATTCGAGTTTTCATCCTCTAGACTAATTGGAAGCCCCATGAGATGTATTTGAATGCTCTTGACTTTTAATTCAAATATGCCGTTTGTTCTGTTTTTCCATAATGGATCATGAAATAGCCAATAACGGAGCCTCACATCAGTCATGATAAATAACTATAAGGCATAAAAAATATGAAAAACATCTTACTTTAACAATATATAAAGAATAATTCGTGATTACCTGGTGGGCTGCATCATAAATAATATTAAAGAAAACTTTGATAATTAAACATCATACAAATATAATTAGTCATTTCACTACATAACCCATGAGAATAATATACATGTCGTGTTATAAATTTTGAAACAAGTTGATTATCTTGTTGTTCATAATTTCCATGAAAACAAGTTTTTAGGGAATTATCTAAAGATTATTTTAAAAGGATGGAACTCTAAAGTTACAATCACAACAATATTGTATGCAAAACCTAATGAGGAAAAAACTCATTTATCTACATTTTTCATTGCCTTCATTATCTTTTTCCCCTAAGGTGCACCATATGATTTAAAGGGTCTTTACTCCAAATACACCAAATTCTCTAAATGTTATGGATACATCTATTCTTGTCACATGTATATAATAGAGATTGTAAAATTATTTCTGGTTCAGATGAAAGTTGGCAAATATTACTAAGAAATATTTTCACTTCAGAGTTTATTTTCAAAAGGATTGCAATCTGAAGATACACACCATAATAGCGATTTTCCTATTAAAATTTATAACTAAAAAACTTTTAATTTTTTTTTTCATGCAGAATTATTCTACACTACTCTCAATGATAAGATTTATCTCAATTGATTATGATAAAATGGTGTGTCTCAATTAGATATGTTATATAAAAAATATGCTTTTCATATTTTATTCACTCTTCATCATAAAAGAAATTTCATTTTGAAGATCAATGATAAATATAACCAGCATACATAAATATTTCTTGAAATTATCCACCTGTGTCCCACTTAGAATAACCTTTCTTCACATCCAAATTTCCATATTCAAACTTCAGTGTTGATCACCATTCATTTAGCCTTGGTCTAATTAAGGATTGTTATAGGAAAAGTGATCAATCTGCAAGAATTTCCTTTCCTTTAACCTATACTTGCAAAGTCCATTTTCTCATCTTTCTGATTCTTATTTCTAATATCTTTAATTGTAACACCATTTCTAATAAATACGAAATAATTTCATTGACTACATTTTGTGCATGATTATTTCCAAATTTGATTGTATCATCAACAAACTAGAGATAGATAAGGAGTCCTATTTCAATTAATCTTCTAATCATAGCTTTCAACAAGGTTAAGCTTATACCTTTTCAATTAGTAGTATACGGTATATTAAAGGGACTATTTAGTTTATCCTTGATATTTATAACCTCTCTATTGAGAAACTATTATTTATCAAAATAATCTATTTTTTTAGATCCCATTAAACAATTCTTGCTTAATCACAAATTTTCTCAAAAATCTAGCTATGACAATTAATCCTTTGTAATGAGGGGTTTTATTGATAAATTATCTCATTTGTACAAGATCAAAAGGAATATATTTTGAGTCACAAATGTAGATAGATTATCATCAAAAATATTATATATCACTTATTTATAATAGTTCCCTACAATATGGTAATCATTTTATGATAACTATTGAGAAATGCTGGAGATCTCAAATTACTACCCATTTAATCACCTTTTTTAGTATTAGAGTAATAAATTTGATGTTGATCTCCTTGATATATGAGTCTCCTATGAAAATTGTTACGAGATATTGATCCAAACATAAAAAAGTTGTTGAAAAAGAAACATAATGAAAACAAAGTTGACAGATAATTTTTTTTGTATATTTCGATTTGGGTATATGTTAATATTAACTTTTTATGACATTTTCTATTAGGTTTTATTGGACATAATGTCATCAAAAGGGATGGTGAGCTCCTAGATTTAAGCTACTAATAACATATTTCAAACTTTTTTTAACATGGTTAAGTCATAGGACTTACTCTACTTTTCTATCTACTTTCATTATACATTGCTTCCTTGGGTTCAATTAGTAATACATGTTATATTATGACTTCAGTTACCTAAAATATTGGATTTAATAGCCCCAATCAACTTAGAAATTTATTCATAAGTTATTTTATAGATTCATAACTCTAGGTGACCAAATATGAAAGACATGTTTCCCTCATCTATATTCATGACTCTACAGGGCCAAATCATATGTACACATCCTCCACATATAAATTCATAAGTATAGATGAATAAAAAAGATTTTATGCTGCTAATATCCTCTATATTAACATTATATGTCTTAAATACAAATGCACTTTCAACACAAGGTAGAACATGTTATTTACCCTAGATGCTTAGTACTTTTATTCTTGAAGGCTTATCCCTCCTGATTATCTTGGAAAATTATGAACATTTTGGTCTTGAATAAGAAACGTGGATGAGGCTTTCAGGTGCTCAAATTTGTAACAATTCAATAAAAACCTTTGAGGAAGATGTCATTGAAGCTCACACATATTTGAGGTGGAACACTCTCATTCTTCTTCTTTCACTCATCTATATATATCTTATTGGGCTGCTCTTAATTTCCAAAGTATTGGGCCACTTCAGCAGTCTACTAACGATCTAAAAACATCACATCTTATACATGTCTTTTACACACCAAAAATACATGTTAATCTTGTAAATTTAATATCAATTTAATGCCTTGGAGTTATCTTACACATGTTGCACGGAACATATCATTCAAATAATTTTTCAATGGGACTAATATGCTTATACCAGTGACATTAGGTAATACCTAAAATCTATTCTTTACGTCTCATACATAAATGATGATCCTTTTGCCCTTAAGTGAAATTATTAATTTTATGTTGAGGCAATAACTTGTATTTCTTAAGTTACACTTATAGGTAAATATTCTTGAATATTCAGCAATCAAGATCATCAATTAAATAATTCCAGTGTATATAAAGTTGTTAAAAGACCCGTCCATGTGTTTATCAAATCATCTTAAACTAACCAAAGCCCCCATTTTGCACACATGCTAAATAATAAGTTTTCTTTTATGACTAAGGATGTTAAGATATCTTTTTTGAAAATTGCACACATTGTGCAAAGCATGAACACGATATTTGAATATACTATTGAGAAAAAGATACATTAAGATGTAATGATAACAACAATCTCAACTATTCCTTCAAACACTTGGGCTCAACAATTTTACTAAAGGATGACTTTTTACTGGAACAAGAATTTCTTTGAAAATGGGCTCACTAGTGTAAATGCAGCTTGACCTAATTAAGATAGTTTATCCAATTTATCAACACCACTTGATTATTATAAATTCTTTTTCACACGCTAGTGCAATAAATATAATATCAGGCTGTCACAATAACATAATAATTTATAAAATATCAATGTATCCTCATGGAAACGCGATATAAATGTGTTCCTATTGAAATTCCATTTCATACAATATAACTTGAAGAACAGAATAAGAAATTTACACAAAAAACGATTAAAAAAGCCAGCTCATGCACCTCATTGGCGAGCTGGACTGACTGACTGCTTCATGTACATCTGCCGTTGACTTCCCAGCCGGCATCTTCCACAGCTTACTCAAACAGTGTAGATCTTCATGATGCGTTCGATGTCGGCGCGGCAAACAGGACAGCCGATTTCCTTCATCTTGACCTCGTTCAGACAGGTCATGCAGCCTGCCATGTGGCCGCACGGGACGCACGCCGCCTCCACTGGGGCATCGGCGCATATCACGCAGGAGGAATCCGACCCGCTCGTCCCCTCTCCCGCTGCCGCCCTATGGCCCTCAACGACGGTCGTTGGGAGCACGTTCACCGGAGAAGTGTCCACTGGCGGGTAGTGAACGTTTACGCAGCCTTTCCTGTCTTCCGGGCTGCCAAGGCTGACGGCGGACAGAGGTATTATTCCCTCCTCGATCGCGGAATGAAGGGAGGCGGCGATGGCCATGGCGATCTCTGCATCCTCTTGGGACGGCGAGGGAGCACTGGGAGCCACCACCGGAACGACGGGAGCGGCGCCCGGCAGCCACGGCGGAGCCGTCGCCGTCCCCGTCCTTTCGAAGGAGAGTTTGTTAGGCTGCGAGGAGGGAACAACCTCATATAAGCACTTAGAATATCCACATCTGTCTCAAAATTGGGCTGTGGGACATTACCTCTAGTACACCTCTGCAAGTATGATAGAGGAGCTTCAGCTGTTCCTTGTCCCCTTCTTCCCCGGAGAGAAGCTTCAGATGCAACGCTAATTAGGGAAAGAATACATAATTTAGAGAATTAGGAATTCAGATAATCAAGAACACTAGTGAAAGGAGGGCCCGTGGGTGATGGTGCTCACTTGAGGACTTGTCGCTGAGAATCAGCTCGGGATCTCGGGAACTGAAAACAGGTTCCAGGAGGGTAAACTTCTTGAGGGAGACGACTTTGACTGGTTTAGGGCACTGCATGGGGAAGATAACTCCCACCAGGTCATTATAGAACATATTGAAAAGATTGTAACTTCATCTTAGAGTCCCAGGTGTCTATTGATCAGTCGGATAAATTTTTCAGTTTAAATATTTAGGGATAGGACGCTGAAGGCTATTAAATAAAATTGTAATCGCCAGCTTCAAGGGGGTTAGCCAACCGAGTGCTATAATTTTTTATAGTTAATGTGTGCATGCCATTTGTGATAAAATACAACCGTAAAACATCAGATTGCTAAAAAAAATCCCTTAATGAGTTGTAACCTGTTTTCAAATGGATCGTAACTTTCTATCAAAGTAGCGATTGTCAAGCCACCATTAAGATGGATATAATAAGTTATAATATAATACATTCCAGGATGGCGACGTCATATAAAATCCCAATCCCGAGCTTCATGTGGGTCAATCGAATGGGAGCTATAATTGTATTTAATTTTCAAAAAATATTATTCAAATAAGAAGAATTTAAAATTGTCTCCAATTGCCGAAAAGAATATTATTCAACCTTTGTTATATGGAACAAGTTTCTTTCAGAGGAAATCGTCAAGATGGGTCCAGTATTATTTGCTTAGATTTGTTTAGAAACGCATACTTGGCCGTTGATTCAACGATTATACCCATATTGTTTTCTAAAATAGCCCTGTTTTCTTCATTTCGTATGGCATTGAGATACTTAAGAAGCAATTCACCTGCTGATCGCGATACAGAACGAGTTTCAACCCGGTGAGGCTCATCGGAAGATCAGGGTCGCTGGGCAGGACGACAGCCCATCTGGCAAGAACAAAAGGGTAGAATATTAGGGATAAGAACTCACGTGAGACAATTCAGTTTGAAACTATTTGCCCGAGAAATTGGCGAACTTCCTACGTTCTTCTTGGTGATTGCGCGAAGGCTGACACAAGGCGTGGGTCGTCGAAATACCAGGTCCCCCTAAGCCAGCCGGAGAAGAAGCAGATGTGGCTCTGAATACACGAACCACAGACAAGGTCTTCAGTTCAACTAGTTAGTGAAGTCAAATACATTCAAAGACCTTTGAAGCTATTGGGTCATTCAACTGAAAATAAATCCGAAATTAGCAAATGAGGAACGATTTCATGACACCAGGCTTGCGGATTATTCTTAGTCACATGTTTAAGGGTAGAACCATCTTTACTTTGATGCCATCATTAAGCTATTAGGTCACCCGACTCAAACACAGTTGACTATGACTATGATTAGAGTAGAGGCATCTTCATAATCAATTTGGAATATTCTCAACAAAAATAACAGTGTATTTGCGTTGTGTCTCTCAACCTCAATGGCGCGGACGATGCCGGTATGACCTGCTTCTCGAGCGTAGTCCAGCGAATTAAGGTGAAAGCAGTTGCACAGAAGGGGGTTCGCTGGAGAAAGAGGATCAATCACGAAGAACCCATCAAGAGATAAGGCCAAGAATTCTGGAAACAAAATGCCTTCTGTGACCTGGGTTTATTGATTTCCAGCTAAAACACGGAGTGTACTTGGAAGAGAGAATTTTTTTGCGGTCTATGATCAAACGAAGCTTATCCAAGCGTTTGATTCTGATCTTAAACTCCGGCGAATTACGGTGAATCTTCGCCCGAGTCCACTCAATGGAGATAAAACTGACCAAGAGTAGATTACCTCCATGCGAAAGGAGTAGGACGGCGGTCTGCTCAAGGCCTCGCTTGGCAGCCCTGTGTAAAGCAGTCCCAACACCATATTCTGCCATCGAAGTAAATAGCATGTCATGCTCTAGAAGAAATGGATGAGGGAGAGAGGGGAGAGAGAGAGAGAGAGAGAGAGAGAGAGAGTCACCTGGGTCGTAATCGTTCACGTTGGCGCCCAGGTCGATGAGGACCTTGGCGACGGGCAGAAGGTGGGCTACGGAGCAGGCGAGGATCAGCGGCGTCTTTCCTGTGAAGCTTCTCCACTGCGTCCACACAACTGGTTTTGAAGAAACCGAAGAAAATAGAAAGACTGCGCTTTTCACTCCTCCAAAGCACAAACCGATGAAGAAGATGGAGTAGAAGAGGTAAAGAAGATGATTACATGCAGACCAGCGCCCTGTCTGTGGAGAGATCTGATCGACTCGACATCGCCTCTGCGGACGCTTTCGTAGACCGACTTCTCCTTGGAATGTTCCGCCCCCATCACTCTCCTTACTTAAACTATCAGAATAGAAGAGGGAAAGGGGAGGAGAGAAGAGGAATGATGGGAGAGCGGATATCTGGTAGTTGAGAGGAGGGGGGAAGGAGGCCTCTAGAGGGTCGAGGGGGAGCCTCCTTTTCAAGAGGTCTTCCCTGATCTTATTTCTCTCCGTCTTTCCGCGTTAATTGAATGAAGATGCAGGAGAAGCTCTCCTCCTCCCCCCCCGCCCACTCCGAGTCTTTTTACCCTTCTTCCTTTTGGGTTTTTCCACGGTGCACTTCAACAGACAGATTTCTTCGGCAGCTACAACTCCTACCTCGGACACTTCCGGGGATGGTCTATCGGAAGACACCCAATTGTGTGGCTGGTTCCGCAGCTATCCTTCTCACCAGTTCCGCCGTCCCACCGTTGACTTCTACCGGGCAAAACCGGAACCCTGTTCAAAGAAAACGACCCTTTTCGGCGTCGTAGAGGGCGCGGTTATCTCCAACGCGGATCGCCCCTATTCAACGCGGTATTTAGATTTGGGCAGGCGTTGACTTGCGCGGAGGGGATCCTACCTGTCGATTGTGTATTTCAATTCGGACGTTTCTCTTTCTATAGTTGATGGCAACGTCCGCCAAAATATCTAACATGGCATGAAACATATAATTATGCAAGGTTGCTTGCGGACCTTTTACATTCTGGTTGACCTACCGTGGACACTCAACGCCAATCTGAAAACTTTCTGACCCTTTATCTGGTATGACATAGGACGAGGCCCCGGCCCATATGTGGTGGACCCAACAGGTGAACAAGATGTGGGCCAACATGAGGACATAGGCCCAGAAGCCTACTGCCAATCTCGACACTAACGAACCTGTCCAAAGTCAGAAGGCTTCATTTACTACTAGTGGGCCTTTATGTTGGGTTCCCTCTTTATTGGGCCTTATCTTTTTCTTTGTTGTGCCTATAAAACGCATGGACCTTCACCCTTGAATGGACAGTTATTTTTTGATCCAAGAATTGTGAATCTTGTTATATGTGCATGCCTCTAGGAGTCGGCTGTAAGGCTCCATTGCCCTAGTAGGGTTGGTCGGAGGATGTTGAGGCCCTCACCACTTAGAAGCTGTCATGCAAGACTCAATCAAGGGTCAAAATGAGGGATCTTTGCCAACTCCAGTTATTGGCAGAGCTCATTTAGACAAGCACAAAGTGATATGCTAAAAGAACTAGGAGACGGGCAGTCATGGATGTCAGGAGGCACAACACCAGCCAGCACCAAAGGATGGTGTTTACCGCAGACCACTGATGTCGACCATAACCACCAAGGGAGGATGTTGAAAGGAACAAGAGACTAAAAAGCAACCATCATAAGTCATTAAATATCAAGAAAATAGCCAAGGGGGAAGGAAGAAAGTAGAAGTCGAAGAAGAACCAAGACATGAGCATTCTAGGGGAAATTAGCCATCTCTAAATTGGCCAACCTCATTCCCTTCTTCTCCTTATGGACCCCATGCTCTCTATCTCTCTCTTTTCCTTCTTCCCTATTACTGAGTGAGATGGTTGCTCTTAGGACTCTCAAGTTATCTTTGACCCTTGTCATTTCATTGCTTTGAAATTTCCTAGTATGACTATTGTGGCCTCACTATGAGCAAACTCGATGAGTCCACTTGTTCATCGACATTCAATAAATAGTTAAATTTTAGTTTTTCAATTATTATGTCTATTAGGTTTTAGGCCAATGAGGATCAAAAAGGGCAAGTTAAATGGATCTCTTTTTTCTCTTGTTGAAGTATTTCTCTTCTTGAACTTCTGCTCCTTATATTGAGATTATCCTCACACTTTAATTTATATTGATTCAACACCAGCTTACATCCACTCTCCAAGGACACTATCTACCCTTGGGTTCTACTATCAGATCATACAAATCACACCAACTAATTTCACAAGCTCAATTCTCTCAAAATTTCACTTAAAAATTTTCTTCTAAATTCATAACTTTAGAAGGCTTACACTATTATTTTCACAAGACAGCTTCTCAAAGTGATTAGATAAATAATCACTAACAATAACCTACATATATAATATTTGATCACCATAAATATGTCCAGAAGATAATCTATGAATGCTCTAGACAATTATAGTAAAATAAGACTAATGCTTTAAAAATAAATTTTTTATTTTCTTATTGTTGTTCTCAACTAGTACACATGTTTGAAGGCTTGTTGTTAAGTGCTACTTGAGGGTAGAAAAATATCTAGAATGCTTTCCTTAATAATGATCCTTCTTTAATCAATACACAACTAGCTAATGAATCTTCTCTTTCCTCTTCTTGAATGTACTAGAACATAGGAAGAATATGTAAACAAATAAATATAGTCGTTGAGGATTAATTCTTCTCATAGATGTTAATAATATTTATAAATAAATTAGGTGAAAATTTTTCACATATCTTTTTAGATCTCCCATGACTAAATTCACATAAATTATAATTAAATTCAAATTTTATGTGAATTTAATACAATGTCATTTAGGTATTTCAAATATCCTCTAAAAAAACTAACACGTAAATCTTTTAGGACTTAATGTTTATATCCAATAATAGTTGGTTCACATAAACTTTGATAGAAATTCGATAAACTCTATTGTGAACCTAATAAGACCTCTTACGGAAGTAATGATTTCTCATATACATAAAATTTGAATTCAATGAACTATGATATGAGATGTAAGTATACATCATGAACTTCAATTTTAATGCTTTAAATCATAACTTGTTTGTTGAGATTGATTTATATGATTTTTAACATTTATTTAATAAATATTTAGAAAATACTTTTTAGTTAATTCGACACTCAATTGATAATTCAATTGAATCGATATTTAAATTATCAAAAAGTTCTAAAGTAAAATTATGAGTCTATAGATATTTGAATGAGTTATCATACTCATATTTTACTTTACCTAAATTCATTGATTTACTTGGTGAAATTATTACTCTTTCGACTGTCATGATTTCTGAAGATAATAATATTTCGCATAGTAGCATTTAATATAACATATTTCTCATGATTTTACGATTTAGACACATTCATATCACGAGTTGTTTATTCATTGATTAACTTACCAATTAGATACTTAGTATCATAACATTCATATTTCATATGTAAAATAACATATTTTATATCATAGTTCATATTTAATATATTTTTATGATACATTTAACATTCAACTATGTATGAATATTATTAAAACATAATTTGTTGTGATTATGTTAATTAACCTTAAGTGATTTGTCATCATCAAAATATAATGCTTTTATAGCTCCAATAATGTCAACAATTTAGATAACTAAGGAGCATAAGAACATATCATTTGATATTAGAACCTTGATTCTACCACCTTGTGTCCCAAGTCTTAAGATGATAAGTTAGAACACTTAAAGGAGTTTAAAGTTTTCAAGAAGTAAAATTTCAAGCTGCAATGAACTAAGTAGACCAAGAATGGTTCTGATCAACATGAATTCATAAATAAATAGAAGTAAAAAAAAAATTGAAGAGAATAGTATAAGAATAGAGTGAGCTCAAGCAACAACTTGGAACCTCATCAATACCCTTGAAACAACTCAAAGGGCCCTTGACTAGTATGGTCAAGAACAACCTATGAAGAAAAAGATGGAAGAAAAGGATAGAGATGAATCAAGCCACAAAGCAATAATTTTCCTGGAAGGTTGAAGAAAGGAAAAAATAACACTAGAAGAGGTATACCCAATAGGGGACCACCATAGAACAACCAAGAAGGAATGACATCCCAAATCAAATAAATGCATAACAAGAGAGGTAGATTGAACTACCACTATTTTAGTGGGCAAAGATCGAAGAGTTGGATCTTTTGAGTGAGCACAACTTCTCCATCAATAGGGTACCAAAACAAAACAAGCTATTGATCATTGAACTTAGCATAGATGATTTGGCCCTTTATTGGTTCCAATGGGTAATGGATCATCATCGCTTTAAGAATTGGGAAGACCTCTGAAATCAGCTACTAAAGAGATACAACCCAAACCAATCAAAATCAATATATGCGACATTCATTAGCTTCAAACAAACAAGCACAGTGATGAAATTTTAGGCAGACTTTGAGACTCTTATCAACATTGTTTGTCATATTATAGAACCTATATTATAAGAGACTTTCTTAAATGGGTTAAAAGAAGGAATCTACGTTAAAGTTATTATGTTAAACCCTCTTGGATTAGAAGAGATAATAAAATCAACACATAGTAGAATTCAAACTTCACATCATTTTCAAGAAAAGCTATTGACCCATACCTTACAACCAATAGAGGAGTTAGGCATCATCCATGACTTCAAAAGATCAAGACTTCTGATTTAGTTATTGAGGTTTGCATAGTAGAGGAGCTAACTAAAAGAAAATAAAAGAAGAAATTGATTCTCACATCTACACAAATACAAGAAAGGCACAAAAAAGGCTTATGCTTTTATTGCGATGATAAGTTATCACCGAGTCACAATTGTAAGAAGAAACTTCATATCCATTTTTGCACCAACATATTCAGATTATTAGGATATTAAAGCTACATTTTCTAAATTACAATCATCTATAAGGACTTTTTACAATTTCAAAGGTATCCTACAATCATTAATAGAGGATCATGAAGCTCTGAAATTTTGAGGAGAAATAAGAGAAGGTGGATGGCACACAATTGTGTCCCAAGGTTTTCATAGATCACAAACAATACACATGCAAAAACTTGTTGGTCTTCCCAATTGCCACTATTGACATCATCCTCAAAATGAAGGGCTTGAAAACCATGAGTGATCTCTTACCAATTAGATATTAGCCTTCAAATCTGGGCAAGAGAAGATGGTCCTCTAAATTAAAAGACCTGATGATCAAGTAGTGATCTCTTTGAAGGCTCTCTTTAGAAAAATCTAAGCTAATGACCTATGCTACTAGCTCATCTAGTTGATGGCTTTGGCAAAACCATAAGTCGTCATCATCATTCGACGAGAAACTTCATTAAGCTTTTCCTAAAGTATTAAAAGAAATCATTAGATTACCCCAAAACAAGAAATAAATCATAAAATCAACTTGGAACTAGGGATGGTGCCTAATAATCTGTGGCCTTGGGTAACCCTATTTTTATAAATTTAAATTGGAAAACATGGTTAGGGAGATGTTAAATACAAGAATCATCGAATACTCTATGAGCCACTATTTAAGCCCAAGATTCCTTGTATGGAAAAAGGATGGATCATAATATTTTTTTCATGGATTACCATACTCTCAACAAGGCAACAATACACGATTCGTACCCCATTTTGATTGCAAAAAAGTTATTTGACAAATTACATGAAGCACATATTTTCTCCCAACTAAATTTCAAATTTGGATATCTTCAAATCAAGATCAACAAAGAGGACATTTAGAAACAACCTTTTGGATGCAAGGACAATGCAAAATTTCTCTTAATGTCATTCAGATTAATGAACACCTTGGCCACTTTCTAGGCCATAATGAACATAATAATATCTCATTTCTTATATGTAATGTGAGTTAAAGTAGTAAAATGTTATATGAATTTTATAGAAAAATTTATGATTTTTAAAGAAAGTTTTTGAAAGTGTTTTTATATTTTTAATAAGTTTTACTTAATTATTATGATTTATTTCAAATTAAAATATGTTAATTATTATTTAAAACTAAATAAATAATTAGATAAAAAATTTTAATATGTTGCCATCTGATTTCTATATTTTAGCATCATTTGATCTAATGCCCCTAAATGCACAATGTCATCATATTAGAGTGGTCGCTCAACGTCAATTTGATATTTATAACATGCTCACATTATTTCAATTTTTTTAGAACATGCCACATATCCCTTAGGTGTAAAACTAGATTTGACAACTCACAATGTTGCAATCTAATGACATCTAGAGCACCACGTACCATCAACATAAATGATTGATCTAATGGTATGGAATAGATCGATAAGATGACAAAGAATGTAACACTTAATTTTTAGCATTGCATATTCACAATTATTGATTATCATCTAGTAAGATCAAGATTATCAATTATCACAGACGTAAAAAAAATGATGGAGCTTCGCTGACAAATCATCATTCTCATCTTTTTCATCTTATTTTCTCATCTAATTTATGATAAAATCATATCCATCTCGAAACCTTCTTTTATTTAGTTTGAAAAAATTAAAAAAACTAAAATCATGAAATTCATTCATAAAGAATGATGATAAATATAGAAAGGAGATCTCATCTCATATTCTTTTTGTTCCTTTGCTTTAGATAGAAATATTTGTTGGAAAATTAGCGTCCATCAAAATTAATTCTCTTCATCCCTCATGATTGACCTGAACTCAACATAATGCTAAGAAAATATTTAATTTTTTATGCAATAAATAGAATGATTATGACATCGATATTAACTTATTAAGTTTATATTGAAGTAATAACTTTTATTTCTTAAGTTACACTTATAGGTAAATACTCTTGAATTTTCAGCAATTAAGATCATCAATTAAATTGTTCTAGTATATATGAAATTGTTAAAATACCCATCCATGTATATAGCCATCATCAAAACATCTTAAACTTACCAAGGCCTTCACTTTACATGTATGGTAGATAATAAAGTTTCTTTTACAGCTGAAGGGGTGAAGATATCTTTTATAAAAATTGCACACATTGTCCTAAGCATAAACATGATAGTTTAAAGTATTATTGAGAAAAATAAAAATCTTGCAATTGAACTATGCCCTCAGAGGTGGATAATTTCTTTGATACAAATGAATAAAGACACATTTCAAACTTAAGCGCTTTCAAGGAAGTTATACTTGAAAAACATGCAATAAGATATAATGATAACATCAATCTCAACTATGCCTTCAAACACTTGGGCCCAAAAAATTTACTAAATGATAACTTTTTACTAGAACAAGGATTTTTTTTTAAAATGGTCTCACTGTTGTAAAGACGGCTTGATCTAATTAAGACAGTTTATCCTATTTATCAACACCACTTACTTGATTATTATAAATTATTTGTTACACACTATTGTAGTAAATATAATAACAGGCTGTCTCCATAACGTAATAA
Source organism: Spirodela polyrhiza (assembly GCA_024713555.1). Classification (NCBI taxonomy): domain Eukaryota; kingdom Viridiplantae; phylum Streptophyta; class Magnoliopsida; order Alismatales; family Araceae; genus Spirodela; species Spirodela polyrhiza. Next base: position 340,003 of record CM046542.1, read on the forward strand.
TTTGGAAAATATCAATGTATCCAGACGGAAATGTGATATAAATGTATTCCTATCGAAATTCCATTCCATATGACAATGTAGCGTGAAGAACAGAAGAAGGAATTTACACAAAAAATAACTATAAACGTCAGCTCCTGCACCTCATTAACGAGCTGGACTGACTGATTACTTCATGTACGTATGCCGTTGACTTCCCATCCGGCATCTTACTCAAACAGTGTATATCTTCATGATGCGTTCGATGTCGGCGCGGCAAACAGGACAGCCGATTTCCTTCATCTTGACCTCGTTCAGACAGGTCATGCATCCCGCCATGTGGCCGCACGGGACGCACGCCGCCTCCACTGGGGCATCGGCGCATATCACGCAGGAGGAGCCCGACCCGCTCGTCCCCTCTCCCGCTGCCGCCCTGCTGCCCTCGGCGACGGTCGTCGGAAGCACATCCACCGGAGAAGAGTGCAATGGCGGGTAATGAACATTTACGTAGCCTTCCCTGTCTTCCGGGCTGCCAAGGCTGACGGCGGACAGAGGTATTATTCCCTCCTCGACCGCGGAATGAAGGGAGGCGGCGATGGCCATGGCGATCTCTGTGTCCTCTTGGGACGGCGAGGGAACACTGGGGGGCACCACCGGAGCGACGGGAGCGGCGCCCGGTAGCCACAGCGGATTCGTCGCCGTCCTTTCGAAGGAGAGTTTTTTAGGCTGCGGGGAGAGAATAACCTCATATCAGCACATAGAATGTCCACATCTATCTCAACAAGGGTAGTGGGACACCGAAAACATGAGATCATTACCGGTAATACTCCCCTGCAAGTATCATAGAGGAGCTTCAGCTGTTCTCTGTCCCCTTCCACTCCGGAGAGAAGCTTCAGATGCATCGCTAATTAGGGAAAGTATACATAAAATTAGGGAATTAGGAATCCAGATCATCAAGAACACGAGTGAAAGGAGAGTCCGAGGGTGAAGATGCTCACTGGAATACTTGTCGATGAGAACCAGATCGGGATCTGGTGAGCTGAAATCAGGTTCCAGGAAAGTAAACTTCTTGACGGAGACGACTTTGAATGGTCTAGGAGACTGCATGGGGGAGATAACACCCACGAGGTCATGATAGAATATATTGAAAATATTGTAACTTCATCCTAAAGTAGCAGTTGTCTATTGATCGGTCGAATAAGATTATTCGGTTTAATTTTTAGGAATAGGACCCATCCGTTTGAAGGCCATAACTTTTATAGCTAATCAGTGCTTGCCATTTGTGATAAAATATAATCTTAAAACATTAGATTGCTAAAAAGTATCCCTTAATGAGTTTTAACCTATTTTCAAATAGATCTTAACTTTCTTTCAAAGCAGATGTTGTCTACTTACCACTCAGATGGACATATTTAGCTATAATAGAACGTAGTCAAAGATTATGCCATCGTATAAAATCCCAATCCTCAGCTTCATGAAGAATCAATCGAATGGGAGTTATAATTTTATTTAATTTACAAAAAATAGTATTGAAATACGAATAATTTAAAATAGTCTCAATTGCCAAAAACCTTTATTCAACCCTTGTTTTATTGAGCAAGTTACTTTCAGAGGAAATTGATAGGATGGGTCCAGAATTCTTCCTTTATATTTGTTTAGAAACACATACTTGGCCATTGATTCAACGATTATACCCATATTCCTTTCTAAAATACCCTGTAATATTCATTCCATCATGACGTAGAAGTACTTAAGAAGGAATTCACCTGCCGATCGCGATACAAAACGAGCTTCAACCCGATGAGGCTCCTCGGAAGAATAGGGTCACTGGGTAGGACGACAGCCCACCTGGCAAGAACAAAGGATAGAATATAAGGGCTGAGAATTCACGTGAGACAACGCAGTGTGGGCCTGTTTGCCTGAGAAATCGGCGAACTTCCTACGTTCTTCTTTGTGATCGCACGAAGGCTGACCCTCGCCGCGGGTCCTCGCAGTGCCAGGTCTCCCGAAGCCAGCCGGAGAAGAAGCAGATGTGGTTCTGAATACACGAACCACAGACAAGGTCTTCAGTTCAACTAATCAGTGAAAAATAAATTTGAACATCTTTGAAGTTATTGGGTCATTCAACTGAAAAAAATCCGAAATTAGCCAATGAGGAACGACTTCATGACCCCAGGTTTTTTGATTATTCTTAATCACATGTTTAACAGCAGAGCCATCTTTAGCCTTGATGCCATCATTAAGCTACTAGGTCACCCGACTCAAACACATTTGACTATGACTATGATTAGAGTAGAGGCATCTTCATAATCAATTTGGAAATATTCTCAACAAAAATAACAGTGTATTTGCGTAGTATCTCTCAACCTCAATGGCGCGGACGATGCCGGTATGACCTGCATCTCGAGCGTGGTCCAGCGAATTACGGTGAAAGCAGTTGCACAGAAGGGGGTTCGCTGGAGAAGGAGGATCAATCACGAAGAACCCGTAAATAGATAAGTCTGAGAATTCTGAAATAAAAAGCCTTATGTGACGTGGGTTTATCCATTTCCAGATAAAACAAAGAGGAGCACGTGGGGGAGAGAATATATTGCAGTCTGTGATCAGACGAAGCTCGTCCAACCTCGTCCCAGCTCTTGATTCTGATATTAAACTCCGACGAAGTATGGTGAATCGCCGCCCAAGTCCACCCAATTGAGATAAAACTGACCAAGAGTAGATTACCTCCATGCGAGAGGAGTAGGATGGCGGTCTGCTCAAGACCTCGCTTTGCAGCCCTGTGTAAAGCAGTCCCAACTCCATATTCTGCCATCAAAGTAAATACCGCGTCATGCTCTAGAAAGAATGGATGAGAGAGAGAGAGAGAGAGAGAGTCACGTGGGTCGTAATCGTTCACGCCGGCGCCCAGGTCTATGAGGGCCTTGGCGGCCGGCAGAAGGTTGGCTGCGGAGCAGGCGAGGATCAGCGGCGTCTTTCCAGTGAAGCTCCTCCACTGCATCCACACAACCGGTTTTGGAGAAACCCAAGAAAACAGAAAGACTTCGCTTTTCTCTCCTCCAAAGCGCAAACCGGTGAAGAGGATGGAGTAGAAGAGATAAAGAAGATGATTACACGCAGATCAGCGCCCTGTCTGTGGAGAGATCTGATCGACTCGACGTCACCTCTGCGGACGCTTTCATAGAGCGACTTCTCCTTGGAAATTTCCGCTCCCATCCCTCTCCTTTACTGAAACTGTCAGAATAGATGAGGAAGGGAGAACGGGGACCTGGTAGTTCGGGGGAGGGGGAGGAGGAAGAGGGAGGCCTCTAGCGGGTCGAGGGGGAGCGGGGGAGGAGCCTCCTTGCCAAGGGGTCTTCTCTGATCTTGTTTCTATCCGTCTTTTCGCGTTGATTGAACGAAGATGCAGGAGAAGCTCTCATCCTTCCCCCGGCCCACTCCGAAGCTTTCTACCCTTCTTCCTGTCGGGTTTTCCCACGATGCACGCGAACAGACAGATTTCTTCGACGGCTACAACTCCTAACTCGGACACTTTCGGGGAAATTCCGCCGGAAGACACCCAATTCCGCGGCTGGTTCCTCAGCTATCCTCCCAGCCTGTTCCGTTGTCCCACCGTTGACTTCTACAACGACCGTAGCTATCCAAGAAAACGACCCTTCTCGCCGCCGTAGAGGCTGGGGCTATCTCTACGCGGACGTCCCCTATTCGAGGCAGAATTTGGATGTGGGCAGGCGTTGACTCTCGCGCAGGGAGATTCTAGTTGTCGATTGTTATTACGATTCGCGCGTTTTCTCTCTCTTTCTTTGATGGCAACGCTGGCCAAAAATATCTCCCATGGCATAAAAGATAGAATTATGCAAGATATCATCGCCCTTCTCCACCTGCCATCAGGAAAATGAACAACTTTACCATGTATAAATGCATGTACATAAATACTGTATGCATGTGCATGATGTACAGGCGGCGACGCGCAGCCCGCCTTCGTTAATTACACTCGATTCCGCTGCCCTGGGCGTCGCCGCGGAGGCTTCAAACAGCATAGAGCTTGATGACTTGATCAATGTGGGCGCGGCAGACGGGGCATCCCCAGTCCTTCCCCTTGATCTCACTCAGGCAGCTCATGCATCCCGCCATGTGGCCGCACGGAATGCATGCTCCTTCAACCGGGGCGTCCAGGCAGATGACGCAGGAGCCGGAGTCGCCGGACCCTTCCTTCTCCTCGCCGGGACCTGGTCTTCTCCCGACGGCCGGCAGCTTCAGATCGACAGGGCTGGCGTCGACTGATGGGTACTGCACGTGGCCTTGGTCGAGGGCCGCCTCGCCCATCGGGGGAGCCGAGGGGAGAGAGAGAGCAGGAGCTTCTTGAGCCGATGGGGCCACAGCCGGCGTAGTACTATGCTTGTACTCTTGTGCCCGAGCTGGGATGTTGCTGAGGGGCGCAGGGGGAGGCGCAGCCCAGCCACCATATTCCTCATTTGTTGGCTCGGTCGCCCACCCGTTGGCCACCGTGGAGGAGGACGATGAAGGCGCATCCTGGGGGCCCCAGCCGTTGTGGGTCTCGTTGCCAGGGCCTCCCCAGCCGCTGGTGCTGGGAAGTTGGGGAAGCGGCTGGACATCTGACAGTGGAGGGACTCCTTCTGCGATAGCCGTCTGAATGGAGGCGTTGATGGCCATGGCCAGCTCCATGTCTTCCGAGACTGAAGGAGAAGCAGCTGCATTGCTGGGGAGGAGGACAGGAGCAGCCGGTGGCATTGGCATCGGTTGATGCAGAAAATTGGCCTGCCATAGCAGAGATAAACAGCAAGGATGTTGCGGCCATAAGCAGTCTTTTTTTTACCATTCCGAAGTCGGCAGAAGACAAACAAAGTCAACTGACGCGAGGGTGCATGGTGGGAAATGAGAGAGATAAATCGGTACCGGTCACAGCGAACCGGCCTTAGAACAGAGGTACCAGGGACGAATGCATATGATAAATAAAACATACGACTTCCAAGACTAATAAGGCCAAATAAAGACATTTGAGACAACATTTAAACCGAAAATTTTTCAGAAACTATGGGGAACAAAAAAATAGTAGCCTGGCAATGACAGAAAAGCAGTTAAAAATCTACCCCATGATTATCCTTTTTCCATAGAAAAGAACAGTATATCGTATAAAAGAGAGACCAATCAGCTGGAACATACGATACTCCCAGAAAAATCCCTTAAAAAATCCAAAGAGAAAGTGTGGTAAGAGGGGTCTAAATCTCTTGAAAATGATGAGAGAATGTTCAGATATGTGAAAAGAACAGGAGAAAACACCTGTCGATAGGTATGATTATTCGTTTAGGATTCATAAAAAAAAATATAAGAGGAAGACTACAAATAAATACGTTGGGCAAAAAAGCATATTTAACGTAAATAGGTATGTGATAGAGTAGAATAACGGAAGAGATTCAGTAGGTGACGATGATGATACTAGTAGCAACAAATGCATTACTATATGATTAATTATTTATATAAAAAAAACCGAAATTTTAAAACTCCATACATACGTGGCTTTCTTCGCATCTCTGTTCATTGCACCAAAGTTTAGGAAAAATTACATCACATGTGAAAAGCCAATCTATAGTTGCTGCTAAAGAATTCGATTGCCCAAATCCAATCTAAAAACTAATTGACCGTGAATGGAAGGCCACTACATAATTCCATTATATTTTTAATTATTCCATTCACTGTGGATAATTCTCTCCGCCCTCATAGAACACTGCATGCATGATGGCTCTGAAACATGAACGATACATAAAGGACACGACAAATGATGAAACCTGAACGCTGACATGATGTTAATGAATTAAAACGTCCAACTCCATCAATCAACTATAACTTCGACATATTTAACAACATAATCAGAGTGTTCGATTGAATGTGAGGTTATTCTAAAAATCATATGCGTGACTACTTTTAATGGCACTTCTTTAATGACACATAACTATACCTGAAAAATTCCTCTGCATGCATTATAAAACAAAGAAAATTGTTGCTTGTCACCTTCTCGTTCCGCTAAAAACTTAAATCGTGTTCCTGCATGATAAAAAGGGATCACCAAACTATTAATAACTGCTTTTAAAGAGGTCACTTGTCTAAGACGTTACAATAAATAACATTTTGAGGGCCTACAAATCCTCACTTTGGCTAGGATAACTCTTGTGTTTTAGTGACACAAAAGGAAGTGTTTCATGAAAGATACTTAAGCTACTCAAAACACAAACTATAACATAAAGAAGTGAAGCATCAAGAAAACAAAAATAACACAATAATTACGAAAGTATTGAAAAGACAACACAATAAAAGCTAAAGGTATGGGACCGGGAATCCTCATGCTAGCCGGTTCATCAAGCTATCAGCAAATAATACTGAATCAGACATTGGATAGAATAATTTTCCATTAGAAGCCTATACATACAACTAACTGCAGAGCAATAAAAAATAGAAATCAGAAGGAAGCAATACTTGAACTGTTGTCAATAACAACCAACACAGGATCTGCCTGTTTGAAATTCGGTGCCTCGATTTTAGCCTTCCAAAGTTGAATAACAGTCTTGGGCTGAGCAGTCTGTTTAATGGACAATCCTTATCAGTAAATAACTTAGACTAAATTTCATTTAAAATAATAAATTAAATAAAAAGTCTGCATAATGATATGAGATTTTTGGCATGCGCCTGGAATACAAAAAAAATTACATCTGCCAATGCAAGGAATGTCACTGTAAACTATTTCCATCCCTTTTTATTACCGAACAAGTCATGAATCAATCAAAATCAGGTTGAAGATTTGACAACGAAAAACATCCGAAGTACCCTGAGCAGCAACAAAAGACATATCTTTAAGTTGTTCTAAGAGAGGACAAAAAGGTGAAGAATTTGATAATCAGATATTAATTTGGAGAATGAACATGGAGAAGCCTGTACTTGGTAACTTCACACTTGAGCAAAAATTTCACCAAATAATTGAATTGATGATTTCCCTCCTAATAAGAAAACTATTATCTGTGCTTCAATAAATCATCCAGGTCATAACAGAGTTGATTAAATAGCCACCAAAAGAACGTATTTTAATCATACAATGTAGGTGATGCGGGAGTGGAAAATCATTTGGATCATAAAAATGCTTGAAAAGCCATGAAAAAAATACTTTCTTGATATGAGAATTGCTCATATAATAATCTGAAATCCAACTTCAAGAAAAAGGAAATGTGAGTGACCTCAAGCATAACATATTTTTTTCCCAAAAATAAAGGAGTATACTATAGAGCACGAGATCGTTGCTCTAATTGCATGTTTGTATTCATGGAATAAAACATTGAGAGATTAACTTTTTCCAAAGATTATGTGGAGTAGACAGATGAAACGCCTTTTGTCTGTAAATTTCTAGGGCTTCTGTTTCACTTAAATGCCCGAATAACCATCAGAAGAGTGATACAAGTGACAAAAAATTGTACACGGTATTCTTGTCCATGAGTTCTGAAAAAGAAAACAAAACATCCAAAATATTTAACTTCCTAAATAACATAAAACATTTTTACCAACTTGGACCCAAAAGGCAATAGAAAGTAGCCGTTTGATTGCAAAACAAGCGCCCAGCCAGGGAAAGTTTCTATAAATGCACTAATACCATACTAGTGAATGAAAGGTATGAGAAGAAAGAAGACATACACGAACATCAGTATCAGCAAAAAAAAATTCTAAAATTTTAGCACCCTTTTCCATAGAGGGTATTTCGTGATAAACCTAATCAAAAAATACTGGCTAGTAATCTAAGCAAACATACCAAAATAGAGAATAAAAGACCGAATGATCAGCTCATACATCATGAAGAAATTGTCCTCTACAATGAAGAGACGGCTCACAATCTAATAGAAACGATAGTACAATGCATATCAAAATACCTGCAGGTCAGGGTAGACAGCAAGCTCAAACTTGGAAGGATTCAAAGGATTCCGATGGTCACAAGGTAAGACAGCCACCCAACTGAAAAAATACAAGAGACGAAATTATGACACTAATCATCTGACGATAGGATAAGGCAAAATGCTGAAAATGACTATAAATGATGCTACCCATGAGCACCTGTTAAGTGTTCATATGGCGAAAAGCTCATAACACGAATGACTAGAGAATAACAAAATGAGTAAAAGTAAGTCGAAACTTCGATAACTAACACGTACATTTTTCTTGATGCCCATTGAGGAGCAAAGACCTCGAGAAAACCTGGCCCATAAAGCTCCCGAAGCCAGCCGGAGAAAAGGCATATGCGGTTCTGAATACAAGCATAGCAATGATAAGTCTAGATTATATAGAAAAAAAATAACAGATGCCAGATGATGTGGGTGTCAAAATGGTTTAAAATCCTGGATTACACGTACTAACCGGAAGGTGGGGCTCAGATGATGAAGATTAATTTCTAGTTGTGCTTTAAGTTTACATACTGACATGATTATGAACCTTGTTCACATAACTGTGAAAACTTCCACAAAATTTCTGAATATATGTATGCAATCAGCTATATCCCAGGCCTCTAGTCAGGTAAAACAAAAAATAAACCAAAGCACAAAACTTAACTCATTCTACAAAGTAAGTGAGGAAGTAAATTTTCTGTGCTACAATTTATTGCCACCGTGTGCAATACGAACAGAACTCGACCCATGCCTGCCTTATCAGGGGCTCCCTCACCTCAATTGCGCGGACAACATTAATATGTCCCTTTACCCTTGCCAAGTCAAGGGGAGTCTGGCAGTCATCATTTGCCATAGAAGGATTTGCTGCAGACATTTTAACAGGTCACAATTAATTAGTGACGCCATACATCTAGAAAATTTGAAGCAACCGTAAATATGTGCAATGAGACTGGAAATTGGATCAAACATCAAAAAAAGCTCAAACGATGTACCTACCACCATGAGAAAGAAGTAGATTGACCGTCTGCTCAAGTCCTCGCTTTGCTGCATGATGCAAGGGAGTTCCAGCGTGGGACCCTACATTAAATTAGGAAACGTGAGACCCCGTACTCACAGCATCCTCGTTGAAATTGCATTTGGCATAAAACAGAGTTCATGACATAAGAATGTCGGAAAAAAAACCATTTTCCTGATAATTATTTGGCGATTCAGCATTAAGAGTTGGATTCCTATTAACACCCCATAAATTTCCTTCCACAATTACACAAGCGTGTCGGCTGCCTCAACCTCAAGAAAGGAGCTGAATCTTGGACATATACTCTTAGCGTGCCACATCTGAAGACGACAGGATGACCGCCCGAATCGGAATTCATACATCGAATAGCCGATGAAGGCGGAGCGGAGACTTACTCAAAGAACACAAGACAGGATAATAACACGAACACGTCGTCCCCTTACCAGGGCGATAGGCGTTAACGTTGGCACCGAGATCAATCAGAGCCTTCGCAACCGGCAACAAGTCGGGCCTCATGCAGGCCACAATCAGCGGCGTCTTCCCTTCTTTGTCAATAAACTGCAAAGATATGCCCTCGCACATCAGCAGACCCGAGATTCACCCCCCAATTGAGATAAATAACGCAGTGAAGCAGTAGACACAAGAAGTCAAGGCAAAACTCGGCAATCGCCCCGCCCACCTCAAGGCCCGCGCCCTCGCGGCGCAGGCGCTCGATCCCGTGGACATTCCCGTACGTCACCTGCTGGTAGAGCTGCTCCTCCTTGGACGTCTGCGCCCCCATCCCCGCGGCACGTTCCCAACCAAGAGAAAATCTCTACACGGGACGGGAATCAAAGGGAAGATCGAGCTCTGGGAGGGGAGGGAGGGAGCTCCTCCACGGAGCACAGACCCCACTAGGCCCCGGCAGGGATTCCTTCAGTCTGCAGGAGGAGGAGGAGGGCCTTCAGGATCTCCCCCTCTCCGACCAGACGCTAAAATCCTCGCGTTTCCTTCGCCAGGGAAGCTTCGGAGTCCGCGTGGTCCTCTGAGGGGACCACACGACCGGAGTTAACTCCGTTTCGCTGGGCACTCCACCTGTGCGCTCCATTTGTCACATGGACAGCGCGGATGCCGTTGATTGGGTCCGACGTGGCCGCCGCCTAAGACGCACAGACGTGAGGAAAGGATACGCCAGTAATTTTTTTTAGGAGACTTTCCGCTTTGAGTGTCTGAACTTTTGATAACTACCTGAAAAAGGCCTGTAAATTAAAATATTGTTCTGCGGTTTCACTGAGTGCTTGGGGGGTAAGCGGGTTAGTGTACGATAGAATTGGGGTAAAATATTATGATAAATTTAGTGGGGGTTTTACTGAAATATCTTGTTCCTCCGTCCCGCCCTTGTGGTGACATAAGAATGGATATTTGCAACTCTTCGAAACCCTAATCTCGACGCGGCGTCTCGCTCGTGAGATTCTCCGGTCTCGTCGTCGGAGCGGGAGGCTTGCGGGGGCCGTTCTTGTTCTCAGCGGCGCGGCTGCCATCTTCCTTGTAGATTCTGGACGTTGCTCTACGCTCTTCGGCCCTCGGCAAGCGGCGGAACAGGTTTTTACCCGGGGGAGAAGCGACCGGAGTTTCTCTGTTTCGCATGTATCATGTATCGGAGCTTGTAGCTAGACTAAGGTACGTGCTTCAGCTACGCGTAGTTTCTTTCCCGTTGATGCCTTGCACAATCGGAGAATGTCGACGGAGTCGATGTCTGTGGGAGAATCTGTGCGGTTTGATTCTTCGTTGAATTGTTAGATTCTCCGTAATCTGATTTCTTCACGCTGTGAAAGAGAAACACGAAAATTTGTAAATGGTCGGATATTTTTTGAGAAAGAAAATACTGTCTGGAATCTTTTTGGGTGAAAACCGACGACGTCGTCTCTGTGGACACTAGACGGAAGAAGTGGATGTCACAATTTGGCGCGGTGTTTACAGTTCTGGCTTGATAGCATGGGGCTTCCCGTGGATTTAGCTCCGAGGGAAGTGTTTTTGTATCCAGTGACTGCTGGGTTGAAAAAAATAGACCCGGCGATGTTTTGCATCCATTTTGTTAGTGACTATTGGTGATGGTGATAAGGGAGTACGGTGGTTCAAAACATCTTCCCCTAAGTGAGGGTGACATGTGCTTTGATTACTTGCGTGATGACAGAAAAAAAAGCTAAACATATTGGCCTTGTGGTTGAGACAGAACAAATTCACAGTACATATGTCCGGAAAGTCAAGTTATGTGAACGATTTTAACAGTTGTTTCTTCTGTCCTGTAACTATATGATAAACTATCAGATATAATTGCGTGTGGTTCCAACATAATACCCTTTTCTACGGGATCCATTCAACTTTGAGCATTAGTCGTCTATTGTCCATTAGATATACGTGATTCTGGTGATTTTTTTTTGACAAACTCAATAGGTAGACTGGATTCTCTTTTTCCTTCATTCCTTTCCTTCAATGTCTTTTAGATGACAGCTGTTCTTGAAAACTGCAGCATCTGATTCACCATCTTGGTTGATTAGAGAACTGGGTTTTAATGGACTAACAGCCCTCCTTGGCCTACTTCAATTTGTCTTTGTCATTTGAAACGTCAGTTATTAATCTTTATAACTGAAGCATTCAGCATTCTTTTTGATGATATTCATGAAAAAAGACCATCAACAGGCACGAAAAACCATCTGGCCATCAAAATGTTCTTTTTCACTTGACTGGAGGAGGCTATTGCATCTAAGTAGCGGTCACCTTTTTTATGTCTGTTTGTGCATGGAACCAAGGTTGAAAGATAATGTCTCAAAGAATGTGCAATGTTTAAGGAGTTGAAGTGGGCATTAGAGAGATGAACGGTGGGGAGAAGGGCTTTAAAGGGAAGACTTCGGAGAATGGTAGATTCTACTAACAAAATCAATGGAATGTTTAAAACAGGCACACGTTATTTCATTCATATTTTAACTTTACATTTTAAAAACTTTTAGCTGACTACAATTAGAAATTGGACTGTTCTTTTAGGCTTAAAATTTATTTTGGTTGGGCTCAGTAATGGGATTCAATTTGGAAGGTAGGTCACACACCTTGCAGAAGTTGCACGATTGGCATTTACTCATGGACGTCAAAGGGCAGGTCCAGACCCAGACCCAGACCCAGACCCAGGGATGGTTTCTGGCCTAGGCTCTGGGAGTTTTCGTGAAGCCTGGGCCTTGCCCATTCCAGCCAAGCAAACTACACAGCCAGCAGGGCCTGTTACATGGGGTCTGTGTGGAGGGTGTTTTAGGAGTGAAGACGTGCTGCCTGAGAGCGTGGGAGAGTGTTGATTTCTGTGCGGGTGTGGGGCCTGGTGTTTGGGTGGCTGTTGGCCCGAGTTGAAAGTTTTTCTCTGCACTCCCAGGTTTATTGAGATCCCTACATTGACCCATAAATGCATTATCTTGCACTATTTTACTTGTCGTTGAATATATATTTTCTTTTATTTTTTTTTAAAAGTTCTGGTTTAGATATATACTACTCAATCTTACTGAAATATTTTTTACGTCTTTCTTTCTCATTCTCGTTTCACACATTAGATGCTGCACCCAAAACCCAATATTTCAAATAATCTACTGTATTTAGCTTATCAACAACATTTTTTTTCCCCTCTTCGTGCACAGGTGAAAGAGGATTCCCCGTTGTCTTTTCCATTCTTACGCTGCAAGCGTATCTTTGCCGGAGTTTATCAGCTTTTGGGCCGCCAACTTTTGTTTAATTTCAATGGGGGAGACAGAGGATGCCTCCCATCCTTCAAAGAAGAGATTCGCTGCTGGGCAGCTCTCTCGGGACAACCCTGGCCTTGATGACGATGGCCCTGAACCTGAGATGGGGACTTTCCGGCGCGCCAGTGAGGAGGTCTTAGCGACCAGGAGAATTGTCAAGGTCCGCCGCCATCAGCCTCCATCTGCTTCCACCACTTCTTCCAACCCGTTTGCTCAACTTTCCTTTCCCACCCCGCCCAGTTCAGATGTGAAACCAGCTGACGCTGACAGCCAGCCCCCACCTGCCTCTGAGTCCCAGCACCAGCCTTCTGAAACTGGCAAAGAAGCACCGGAGGCAGATGATGGCAGCAAGGCTGAGGATGCCAGGGCAGACGACGGTGAAGGAATCGAGAGTGCAGCTGGTGGTGCCGGCGTTGAGCAAAATGGCCAACCGGATGAGAAAGACAGCAGCACTCTGTTGGAAAATAAGGCCAGTCTATCCGCAGAGGGGAGCAGTGAGAAAGACAAAGTCATCTCGCCCAAGGAGACCAGCTGCTCTGGGGAGGCCGGCAACAAAGAGGCAGAGAATGGGCAGCATGAAGCTGAGCCAGAAGCCAAAACGCCCTCCGAAGAGGCTCCGGCGGTCGGAGCAGAGAGCAAGGATGCAAAAGAAGAAGCTCCGCAGCGCGCCGGAGATGGCAGCGAGAAGAAAGACTTGGCCGTCGGCGAGGATAAGACTGGGCCGCTGCCTCCTCTGAGCTCCTTCCAGCAGCTCTCCAGCAGCCAGAATGCCTTCTCTGGGCTCGCCGGCACCGGCTTCTCGGGTGGCTCCTTCTCCTTCGGGTCGGCCCCAAAGGAGGGATCTCTGTTCGGCAAAAGCTTTGGGCCACCCTTCGAGCGGACCGGCGACAGACCAGCCCACGCGCCATTCGGCATCGGGGCCGCCAGCCACGGGCCCCCGCTCAACCTCTTCAGCACCGCCCCGTCAGACGCCGCCAGGGCCGGAGCCGGCGCGGCGGCGGCGCTGCAAGAGGTGCCCGTTGAGACCGGCGAAGAGAACGAGCGGCCCGTCTTCACCGCCGACGCCGTGCTGTTCGAGTATCTCGATGGCGGCTGGAAGGAGAGAGGGAAGGGGGAGCTGAAGGTGAACGTCTCCACCTCAGGTGCCGGGAAGGCGAGGCTCGTCATGCGGGCGAGGGGGAATCTCAGACTGATCCTGAACGCGAGCCTGTACCCGGACATGTCGCTCACCGCCATGGAGAAGAGGGGCGTCACCTTCGCCTGCATGAACAGCGCCGCTGAAGGGAAGGCCGCCGGGCTCGCCACATTCGCCCTCAAGTTCAAGGACGCCGCCATCGTCGACGAGTTCCGCGCGGCTGTGGAGGCGCACAAGGGGCAGAGGCCGCCGCCGCCGCCGCCGCCGCCGCTGACCACCCCAGAGAATTCTCCAAAAGCTTCAGAGGAGTAGGTGCGGCGGAGCGATCTCTGCCCAGCCTCCAGGCCCTCTCTAGTGGGACGGAGCGGGTGGGACTTGGTGTGTTGCTGTTGTGTGGGACTCGTTGGTCGTGTTTGATGCATAGTCGGCGTCCTGGATGTATCAAGGCGGCGGTGCTCTGTGCCGCCATGAGGTCCCACGCGGGAGGAGATGGGTCGCCAGTTTAGGGGGCGGCATCGACTGTCGTGCTTCTCCGGAGTACTCGGAGATGAGGGGGCAGGGAATGATCGAGACTTTGATCGCTGCCGTCGCCTAGAAAGATGGCTTTTGGCTTTTCTTTGCATCCACTGATTCATCTCTCTCTCTCTCTCTCTCTCTCTCTCTCTCTCTCTCTCTCTCTCTCTCTCTCTCTCTCTCTCTCTCTCTCTCTCTCTCTCTCCCCCTCCCTCCCTCCCTCCCTCCCTCCCTCCCTCCCTCCCTCAGCATGGAGAAGCCTTCTGAATCAGTAATGAACTTCGCATTCATGGCTGTAGGACCCTGATCTGACCCTAAGAAACAGCAAGGGGGAGAGAGAGAGAGAGAGAGAGGGTTCGGCTGCTGGGTAACAAAGAGTTGCCAGGGGCAATGTGGATCCGAGTCAAAGAAATCCTTCTTATTTGGGTTCCTTGGGTTTTGGACGCGGCAACATCCCCGGCAAAGAAGGGATCCAACACAGAGAAGAGCGCTCATCTTTTGGTGCTCTTCGCCATCTCGGCAACGTCCAGCTCCACTGCCAGAACCGGTGAATCGTAGTGCATCCCATAGCGGCTGCCACGGATTCGCCCCCGGCGGGGAACGCGATCAATCTTTTGAAACAAGATGAGAAAAATCAAGAGGACAAGATACCTGTTTTGCACGGGCCCATGGTCGACTGGTGTTCTCAAGGAATAGATGGCCCTTCCCACGATGTCCGTCATTGGTAATGGCCCAAAAGTCCGGCTGTCCCTGGCTTCCTACATCATCATCATCATCATCATCATCATCATCATCATCATCAAACTAAGCCACGGATTTTGATGACATAAGTTGACTCCATTGGACAATATGGATGTCATAGAAAGCTAGTCCGGTATGAGTTCAAGGATATCATTGAATTGTAGATAGATGGATGGAAATGAGATGAGAAACTAATCCATGGGTCGTATAAATTCCAGCCCATCTCCTCCAATTGAAGGGCAGAATTGAAAACATGCAGGCGGAGAGCCAAACAATTTTGAGCAACAAAGTCAGTTGATGAAGCGTAGATTAAGCAAACCATCCTGAATCGAGAAATAGACGCAATAAGAATTGAGACGGCACAGAAATGAAGCCAACAAAGAAAGCACACAGCAGATCACACGTTGTATTGATGGACTGGCATGAAGAAACAACGACAACAAGCAACATCTAAAAGATGCTGCTTGACGTGTAAATCAGCTTCATTGACCCAACCATTAATCCTTAGAGAGCTCAACATCCTACGGACTACTTGATAACGGAAGCCATAGTTCAGTGAATCAAGTGACTTATATGCGAATTGGCCATCCCAATGATGTTCGAGGGCCAAAACTCAATAGCCCTTGAAGAGGAGAGACATATCACGAGCGTAACCACAATTCTGATACCCATCTGTGGGCATGGTACTCAAACAGACTTGAAGAGCTAGACAGTTCAGTCAACATAAATCCCATTTTTTCATTACCGCACAATAAAGAGCATTGATTGAAATTACCGTACATAGCACCACCGTTATCTTAAGCTCTGAGGGGAATGCAGACCATGGATCTCACCATGTTAAGCCTTTGAACATTCGCGTCAGTTTCTCCATCACAATACAAAAACCCATGATGGGATATCACACCATCATTATTAATCTCATCAATGATTATACGACCTTCATTCTAATGTCTCGTGAAAAATCCATTCTCACAAAATAGATACCAACATTGTCAACTCAGTATTATACAATCAAAATTTGCAAAAATATTACAAATATGGCATCAATATACTATGTTTACTTGTTTTCTAATTCAATTGAGAAAAGGGTTAGTTTTTTACTCTTCACTAGATGTAATAATTATAAAGGAACCACCCCTCCCCCAGTGAGACTGTGGGGCGTGCAAGTATCCATTCTATCTCAATTTCAGCATCCCAGATTGATATTAAAAATAAGTCAAACATCATTATTCAAAAATTAAAAGTGTTCCGTTCATCGCATACGTTTAAGTTATCTGCTACATCCAAACTTTTTCCATTATGTCATGAATATAAGCGTCAACTTGACCACCACTCTACCACTCTATGAAGCAGAGAGTGAATGGGGAAAACTTTTATGTGAAAATTTTGACAACTGCCTATTTTACTTTTCATATGTTGAGCAGTAAACTTTATAAGCTGCACGAACATGCAGCTTTTAGGGAAAAAAAAAAGCCTGATGAACCGAAAAAAATATCAGTTCATCTGTAACATTCTTCACGAAAATGGTAAACTGGAAATATCTAGGAACAAAAATGCTGAACAATCTCTGTGGCAGGAATTCTTCACCAGAATTGTGGGAAAGTTGTTTGCACCATTGGCCTCAATTTCAGGCAATGATCAGGATCTAGCAAAACAGAACGTGATATTCTGCTGGCATACAACAGCATGCAATTCTATATTTAAATATCAAAATGAAACCTTACCAGGAAAAAAAATTGGTTTATTTTTTGGGTCAGTAATTAGTCTGTATGTATCCAAAAGTATGACAGAGTGGCATAATTAAGACTTTCAAAATCTCACCAGAGGAATAGAGAAAACTGGCATGTCCTACTATAGAGTGCAACAAGTAAAAAGTCATAGTTCGAAAACCAAGCAAATATAAAGGAAAAAACAAAAAGGAAAAGTCGCACCCTAATAAATACAACGAGATGAAGGAAATACCTTCGGCTTTATTGATTCATTATCAGCCAAAACCCAACACTGATCCTTTTCCAACATGAAAGGTTCATCCTTTTCATCATTTGAAACCATCTCGTAACCTTCAATTGCAGCCAGTCTTCTAACAAGGTAATCTTCAGGTTTTTCAGGGTCTTTCAAAACAACGACATCTCCTACAAAGACATTCCTGTAACGAGGGCAAACATGTGAAAGATGAAAGCCTCCTCCAACAGTCCATGACACCAAAAACAAAGATAAATCATAATAAAATTATCCCACTTCCAAATACAGGATTATACACTTTCCAAGGAAACACTGCCAGCATTCTTGAGTATTAGAGCACTGAAGGAGTGAATTATAAAGCTATAAAAGATCATTTGATTGATGGAAAGTTATACTCTACAGGTCATCCGAAGTTGACGTACATAACAGAAATTTTGCCAGGTATTCCCCGACGAAATATATCGGCCTTGTCTGACCCTTCTTCTTTTAGTCTCCTTCGAGGTGGGTTAAGCGAAATAATATATGGGGGGGAAGCTAATTACTCCCTATTCCTTGTGCAGAATCAAATAACAATAAAGAACATAATAGAACAGAAGGAAAAAGAGGAGACAGTAACAAGTCAGTACATTCTCCAAAGAGGATACAGTAACAAGTTAAAATGATCACGAAGTCCTAAGGAATATGTTGAAGAAAAAAATAGAAACGACAATTTCAGTCAAAATGCAGAATATATCTAAATAATGCATAAGATATTTTCAATACAAGCATTCATTTAAAAATGGCGACATTGAAAAAGTTAACCAGTCTACTAAGATTCGCACAGGTACCAAAATAAATTCTGAAGATCATAAAAGAAACAAATTCAATCTAACAATATGGAGATAAATAACTGATATTTGCACAGATGGTCCGGCCATAACATACAAACACCAGGAGCATGAAATAAAATCAAGACACAATATTTCCAGGTGCAAGTGGTCCGAAAAAGTAAAACACCTTTAATTGTAAACAGAACAAATGATAGGAGATTTGGGTAGAATGAGAACTAAAAAAAAGGTGTGAGACGCACATTGGATCTACGGTGGGCAATTTTCTAACAAGTACTGCTCCACCTTCTCCCGCTATCGTTGGCACCATCTGTTCGCCTTTGTTCCAGTGTAAGTATGTCAACTTGCCTTGAAATAAGTTCTTCCAGACAATATCCCCTACTTGTGTCTCTGTGATTTGACCCACTTTGTAGCTCTGCGTCACAATAAAAAGACATTACCGCACAGCTTTTCTAAAAATAAAAAAGTCACGGTAAGGAATGCCAAC
Organism: Spirodela polyrhiza; assembly: GCA_024713555.1. NCBI lineage: Eukaryota > Viridiplantae > Streptophyta > Magnoliopsida > Alismatales > Araceae > Spirodela > Spirodela polyrhiza. Next base: position 358,351 of record CM046542.1, read on the forward strand.
TGAATGTCAGAAAGAGTACTCTGTAAATCAAGAAGAAAACCAGAAATTCACTAGAAAAAAGAAGGATTTGCTCCCATATCATCACTTCTTTAAAATTAGTTTAGCATTTAGTTAAAAAAATAATGCCAAAAAGATATTCAAATAGAAGTATTTTGTATGCATAACAACGTCAGCCCTTTTATAGGCACCATACATAACTATGCCATATTCCTGCAGCAGATGGTGATACATATCTCCCAAAGAACAAATTGTTTAAATTCATTGACAACTTTCCCTATTAATACCTGAAAATTATTTGGTTGGATAGGATCAGGATTAGTGGGTAAGAGAACTCAAAGATACTTCATAAAAAATGATAATGAATTTCACCATCAGATTTTTTATTTTATTTATTTCCGTGTGCACAATACTGTGAATGTTCATTACTTTGATAGCCTACGCATCAAACATCAAGGTTTTTATCTTGATCACAAATGGACTAAAGCCCTTCATTGTAAGATAACCAACATTTACATATACTGGAGATTTTCAGTATTTTATTCTGCAACAGCGTATACAAATTCTCTTTAACTGTATCAACATGAAGTGACTCTCGTATTTCACATTCTGAGGTTTGCAATACATTGAATGACATAACCGATATTACCCACTACATTCCTACATATGTTACAGTCCAAAAAGCATATTCATCAAAGCAGCATATAGAGTCCACACATCAAAGAGAGCTACCATTTTTATTTTTTTTTTACGAAGAGGTCTCACCTAATGTTCCTTCCAATACACTGAGTAAAGATCCTAACTCGAGATCGTCCCAGATGAGGGGGCTAGACTAGGCTCCGGACTCCAGAAAACATATAAAGACCATTGACTATTTTTCAGCTCAAAAGATGTGCCTCGATCTGCCATCAGACTTTTCTAGATCCCCACCAAGGCAGCACTGTACATTTGACTTACATAGGTTATTGAGGATTTCTGCACCTTGAAAAAAGAAATTTTTCCTACATGAAGAGAAAATTATTCATCATTTATTTTTCATGAATTAATGATAAGCAGACAGATAAATATGTCAACTGGCAAGCGTTGAAAGACCATTATCCATTTCTGCCACATGTGGATATTAGACATTATGTTTCTGGAGTCAAAGCTGAACCAGTTCAATGCCGGACCAATGTAACTTTAAGCTTTAAACATCCATCCAACCATGAGCAAAATAACTAAACTTTACGCCAAATCCAGATGATTCAGAGCTGTGTACCTCTAGTTACTTTTGTTTCCTAAACTCAAGGGAAAAAAGTGAAGTTCATTATCCATAGCAAGTAGCATAGTTTCCAGGCATGTCCTAATCTACAGAAGAAATCGCCTTGGAGGCAATCATGGCTTCTCAACCTAATATGAGGTGATGCAAAAAAATAAAAAGGTGTTCCAAATTTGACCACAGCCTAAAAAAAATGACCACGGGTTGTGAAGTAGAAAATAACTTCAAAATGAAACTCCAGAAAGGTCAAAGGTGTAAAAAGTACGCGAATTTTTTAGGACAAAATGAACACAGAATCAAGAGGTATCTTTTTCTCTGTACACATTATGCTTTCTCATTTGTTTTATTTCTATAACAAACTTCTTTTATCTTAAAAATAAGAACCGGAACAAGGAGCAGAAAAAAAATTTTATTTCATAGAATAATTGAAGAAATTCAACACTGACAGAGACTGGTGTAGAACCATATGAATCCAACTTCTTGAAAAAAATTCAAATGATATTTCATTTACTTATAAAATTGCAATTTTCCCGACATCAAATGAAAAAATGCAACGAGTCTGAAGATCAGAAGGAAATATACGATTTTTTCATTCCTTGTGAGACAATCCATGCAATGCACTGAATTAAATAAAAGAGGAAGATATGACAGTCGAACAAAAAAAAAAAAAAACAGAAAGCTCCACGGGAATCCCAGCCATTTATATGAAATAGATCGTAAATTTCTTGCCCAATCCACATTGGCACACTGAAGGAAACTATAGTAGGGACCTTAACACAGAGGAGTGAAGCCAAGAAACAATCTACATTGAAAAGAATGCATGACAAGGGAAAGTCCTGGGATGTCAAAAATCACGAAATAAAATACCATGAAAGTTTTCTGAAACTTTTGAACATGTACAGTGATGACTCATGTGAGCACCCGTCACAGGTTGTGTTCAAGTTTTTCGTGATGTCCCTAAATGGGGAATATAAGGAAAGGAGAGCTTAAATGGATTAGAGGACGAAGATGTAGAATTACACATGCGGAGCATAAGTATGACAAAGAGGAATGGCAATGAAAGAGTCTTATTGGGTAAAAAATGATTGCATCTCATTGGTAACCTAGTAAGTACTCTCCCACTGTTTCCAGAGTCTTCCATCTCTCTCAGTCCCTGCCTTCCTTGTCTAAAACATGACAATATAATCCGAGCACAGAGAAACAAGGATGAAATAGTCACAGTACAGGGACGGCAAAGGGAGAACCTACACGAGGGAAGGCAAATGATTCCCGCATTAACAAAGAGAACCCGCCTCTGGCAACATAAGCCGCCGTATGTACATGCCCAAATCAAATGCGCGGAATCGCAATGACTCAATTAAAAAAAAAAAACGAGCAGATGCAGCCAGGAAACGACGCAGAGGCATCGGTGACTGCCATTGCATACCTTCCACCCGATGGACAACGAGTAAGCAAACTTGTGCGCGACGTATCGGCACCACGTCCCGACGGAGACCATTGCAAACTGCGGCACGGCGGCGGCGGCGGCGGTCGCGGCAGCGGCAGAAACTGCGTCCTCCGCTCTATCCTGCTCTCGACCACCTGCCTAATTCTGATGAATGGCAAACACCACCGCGAATCCCGTCCCCAACGTTGATTTCCCGGAGTGGGAGACCTCAGGAACCCTAATCAGGATTCAGGGCACACCATGAAGAAAGATTTCATCTAATCTCCACTCCCATCTGCGATGTCTTCCATCTTCTGTGATCATGGATCTCCTATTGTTTCTGAGCTCGAGCCTCCTCGCGGACAAGTTGATAAGGGAGTTATGAAACTGGTACTTTTTTACAATAGTTTATCCTTTATATCTTAGCACCCACTTCTTGAAATATTTCGCAGTGACCCCCCATTTCAGGGCTTGTTGGAGAATATAATTCGTGGCTACATAGCTTTGTTATTGTAAAGTCAATACCATCATAATATATGTTATAAGATTATTAATTGCTAAAACTTCTCTACTGTGCTTGATAAAAAACGTCTTCTGTAAAAAAATCTATGGTCGATGATGAGCTTGTTGTGGCTTGTGTAGCTCTCTTCGTCCTAGAAGTTTGAATAGACATGAACCAACCTTTTTTGTCAAGAATATTTTTTTCGGATCAAAATCAGACTCAAATGTTTGAGGCTCTTAATGTTCCACAAGTATCATATTGAATAATTTGTATTTTGGAAGGGTCTTTTGATGTTACGAGTTGTAGAACTATGAACTTGTATAAAATATGGTCAAGTAGTGTGTTTCATGTGACTTGATTGAATTGGTCTTAATTCATAGTTACTATACATGAATTTAGGGAACAAACCGACGTCACGAAATATTTGTCGAATGAAATGTGTATAAATCATTTTTAATGTGTCGCATTTAATTGGACATTCACTAAATGAAATTTTTGGTACAAAGTTAGGAAATAATGGAATAAGATGAGTTGATAATTGATGCGATGTTGGAAAAAATGAAAGCATGGAGACGAGGGTTTTGAACTATTGAATAATTGGCTTATACGAGATAATATATGTTCATGTACTATCTATATTTCTTTGATGTGACAACATGTTCTTCTAGTAACTAAGCTAATGGATTAGGATATTCTAGAACCAAAGTTTTCCCAACATGAGTTTGTAAGGATGATAATGAGGTAAATACTTAACATCAGTTATGTGTACTATCTTTTTTTCACATATTCATAATGATTTCATATTCTTTGCCACGAAATTAAGCAAAAGGTTGGACCTTTAGCTTTTAAAATGATTTCTTCAATGGGTATTTGCTAGAATTGATCTGACACTTCATCTTTAAGCCAAGAAGGTGAATAAATGTTCTATCAACTATGAGACTTTCACCCTGCACAAAGAAATTCATATAACTTTGGTGGTCCTTCTAGGAATTTGATCAATGAGTATTGAACTAAATATTGGATGAAGAGCGCTGAATATTCTAAGCTCCATATCCAATATGAAAACCACCCATTTGGGTCAGGTATTTCAAGATTAGAAATGGTGTACAAACATATAAATGAAAAATGATGCCTTGTGATTTTCTTCCCACTATAAAAGTACATTTCAGGTGTTGTAATCTTTGGTATTTCCTTGAAATAAGAACATGTTCTTCAAGTAACTAAGCTAGTAGATTGTAGCATTCCATAAACAAAGTTTCTCCCCTAACATAGAAATTCATATAGCTTAAGTGAATGAATTTCCATGTGAACATAGAATAATGAGCACTAAAATTCTATGCTCCAATATAGATAAGAAAACCCCCTATGTTAGAATATCAATTACCTAGTTCTAATTTTTTTGCAAAGACACATGTTAGCATTGGGATGAATCTTTTATCACTCACACTATAATCCCTCAATTCATTCTATCATTCAAATTACCATTTAATAATGTTTATGTCAATGAAACTCCAAAAGGATCATCATTTTGCATCCATCCCTAACTGATAGATGTACAATCAATTGGTTCCACCACACAATCAATGTCATTTTAGATGTCAACATAAGATTGGCAAACCAACTTCCCTACATGATCTGCACCAAAGATCACAAATGAGGGGATGTATGTGATGCTCCTCATAGAGAAACACCATTGCAAATCTTGTCCCTAACATTGATTTCTTTGAAGTAGGAGACCTTAAGAACCCTAATTGAGAGTTAGAACACAACACCATGAAGAAAAACTTCATCTTTAATCTCCACTCCCACCTATGATGCCTTCCATCTTCTATGATCATGGATCTCAGCTCGAGCCTCGTAGACAAGTTCATAAAGGGAGGGAATAAATTGGGTCCTTTTCACAATAATCCATCGTTTATTTTGCGTATTATTTTAGCACCCAATTCTTGAAATATTGCACAGTGACCCCATTTCAGGGCTTGTTGGAGAATATAATTATGTGGAGGAAGTATTAGTAATACCCCCCCATCCTCTTCAAAAGAGGAATTTTCTGGTAGTAGGAGACAGAGAGAGAGAGAGAGAGAGAGGTCTGAGAAAGGGGGCGAGCTTCCAGCTAGGGTTCCGCTCGGAAGGAAGGAAGGAAGGGCGAGATGGTGTGCATCCGTCAGGCGACGATGGACGACCTGCTGGCGATGCAGGCCTGCAACCTGATGTGCCTGCCGGAGAACTACCAGATGAAGTACTACTTCTACCACATCCTGTCGTGGCCGCAGCTTCTCTACGTCGCCGAGGACTATGGCGGCAAGATCGTCGGATACGTTCTGGCGAAGATGGAGGAGGACTCGACCGAGCCGTGCCACGGCCACATCACCTCGCTCGCCGTCCTCCGCACCCACCGCAAGCTCGGCCTGGCCACGAAGCTCATGACCGCCGCGCAGAACGCCATGGAAAGCGTCCACGGCGCCGAGTACGTCTCCCTTCACGTCCGCAGGTCCAATCGCGCCGCTCTGAATCTCTACACCTCCACCCTCGGGTACAAGACCCACGACATTGAGGCCAAGTACTACGCCGATGGGGAGGACGCTTATGACATGCGCAAGTATCTCGGCTGCCGCCACGAGCCTCACCACCATCACCATCACCACCCGCACCACCACCATCATCACCACCATCACCACGACCACGGCTCTTGTCACCACGCGAAGAGTAGCGCGAGCGGGGAGGCCGCCGCCGCCGGTGACAGTTCCGGGGCTTGCACCCCGGCAGAAACTTGAGATCATTTGGGCCCAAGCAGTCGGCGTGTTCATCCGTCCTGATGAACTGCGTGTGGTTTTCGGGCATCTTGCCTTGCTTTCTTTTAGAAATTCTGCGGCGCTCGTCGTTTGACTGCTTTAAATCCTATCGCGAAATTGGTTATCGGGGAGGCATCAAGGTACTACATGCAGTTGACTTCTCTTGCCACTTGCACTCGATTTCTGTTCCCATCGCCGTTTGGCGACCGTTTCTACGCGCATTTCAACTGGGTCTTTCCTGTAAACTTGGAGCAGCATGACATACTCAACTCTGCATTATAGTCAACTGTGCACGAACGATTCGTTGCTCCCGACCTCTGAACATGCTTGCAATTCGGGGAAACCTTCCTGTTCCTGCAAATATCATACGATTCATCCCCTGGAAAAAAACACCCACATCGGGTATGATTTTCTGCCCATGGAATCGAAATTCATGGACCTTGAATTGGTGATGTCTCTGGGACTGTATGGAATTGCCCAGGGTTTAGAGTATGCCGATCTTTCCCCATGAGATGAAACTCAGAGTCTTCCATTGGGCTTTCCTGCGCGCATCAAATTTTTTTTTTTTTTTTTTTTTGTCCGAGATGAAGCATGCGCATGAGGAAATGAAAACGATTCGATCTTTATAAATCCTGTCATGATAGCAGTGAAATGGAGGTTGATCTAGGAAGGAGTTCTCGGTTTCTTCCTGAATCTCTGGTTCTCTGGATCTTGAGGATTGAAATGCCCTGTTAATAGTAACCCAGAAGGGTGGGAAGGGGAAAAGAAAAAACAGAGAGAGTTTACCGAAAATTATCTGAGTGGTTATTTCCTCATTAGCTATAATTTCCTCATGATTGCCCATCCATCTGCAGTCCTTGGAGCACCCGGAGAGCCTTGCAGGAGCAGGAAACCAGACCTGGGTAGCGCCTAATTATTTATATAATTGATTGATTAATTAGGTTGATTATTGAGCGTCATTGTTATTAGGAGGGTGGGATAGTCATGACCAAAGAAGAAGTTGGTTTGGAGGAGGATGTCTTAATTGGTGAAATAATGAGTACAGAAGGTCCAAATGAACGCCAGCCTGCCTCCATGGGAAAAAAATGTAATAAAAATTTTACCAAGGGTTGTCTTCCCTGCCTTAAGAGGGGTGGGGTGTTTCTCTCTCCTCCTCCCTCTGGCTGAGCACCAACGGCGGCGGCGGTGGCGGCTGCTGCTGCTGCTGCCTGGTTCAGAGCCGGCGAGTGAACGAACAGAAGAACAGCAGCCTGGCGATCTTTGGTCAAAGGAGATGGAGTACCCACCTGGTTCAGTCATTGGAGAGGCGGACGATCAGGCCGGTGGGGGACTCGACGGTCTTCAGTAGGCCGGAGCCAATGAGATCCCGGAGGTGGAAGCGCATGTCCAGCGGGGAGAGACGCAGTCGCATCTTCTCCAGCGCCGCCAGCATCATCTCCCTGTGCTTCCTCCGCCTGAGGAGGGAGACCAGCTCCTTCCTTCCCTGCGGAATTACGTCAAACAAGTTGAGGAGAGAGAGAGAGAGAGAGTAGAGAGAGTGGGTATTGTCGTCGAGAGGAACGCATCAGCAAATGCGACTGCATGAAGAAACCAAAGTTTAACATTACACTGGTTTATTTATTCTTTAATATCACCTGAAATTTTCGGATGATGTGTTTTTAATGTAAGGTCAAAGGCAAGTCTGTGGCATCGTCGGTAATTGTCAATGGAAGGTCAACGATGAAATGGAAACAGTGCTCGAAGAAAATAATCTGAAAAAAGGATACGGGTGAGAATGAAGGAAAGCGCACGTACCTGAGACAGGCCCTTCAGGACCAGGCCGATGTTGGGGATTGAAAACCAGTACATGCTTGGGTCAACCAGCTGGCGGGTCTACAATAAAATGTCAAAATGGTAACTGGGCCTTCAAATAGAAAAGAAAGTCAACGCGGAAAGACACGAAGAAGAGAAAATATCTGTTATATTTACAACGGATGGCGTCAAATATGGCCCGAAACTGGTTTATTTATTCATTAATATCCCCTGAAGATCTTCGGATCATGTGTTTTTCATGTAAATGCCGATCCATGCAGATCCGTGATTCTACTCACAAGGAAGCCAGCATTGATCAGAAGGGAGACGTGTTCTTCTTTCACCTTCCCGCCGAATGATAGAAGCGAGCACTGCAAGGCGTCAAAGAGGACCAAAATAGAAAAAAAGATATTTAGATCGACTAGATCATCGAACTCTTCGTGTAGAAAGACATCTCTAATAACCTGAAACTATAAAAAAGGGCAGTCCAAATGTTACAGAACATGGCAGGTTGCAGAGTATTCATACTTGTTCTACCATTTGCAATATTCACAAGTAAAAAAATTGTCCCCTTCCACACATTTGGGGAGATGAAACTGTGAATAAAATGGCTAATATGCAATCAAAGGTGTATTCCCAAAACACATCAGAGGAACTCACCAGTTCATTATGTTCTATACCAACATCCAACTTGGTTCCGGTGACATATGCCTTAAACCACTCAAAAACTTGAACGAGATCTTCGTTCTTCGTCCCCAACCTTTTCATGGCGACCCCTATCTAGCACACAGGATATTCAATTAACATACAAAAACACAACACTGAGAGAAAAGAGTGAGCCCGTACAGTAAATTTTCTACCTAAATATCAGGACGGGGAACGATCTAGAGTGTTTTGCCAACAAAGGAAAGGTAAAATGCAACTGAGAACCAAAAAAAGTTACAACGCCATCTAAAGGAGAAATGCAGAAGTTAAGAATGGCATGAAGTATGGCCAAGAAAAATTGACCTGATTGTTGTAGTCATCCATGAACATTACAGCGTGATCGTCCTGTCCAGTGTTTAGTTTGAATATCCGCAAAACTTTCTCCTTTTTCAGAGACTGCAGAATAAACCGGTTTCCGCGCCTGTAAGGCACTATGTAGCATAAAAAAAAAAATAATCTAAACACCACAGTGTTTTGATTTCATGAATGTACAGTTTAAATGATTTCTATCATGTACAAATACAGACCGAAAACATAAAAGGCCAGTATCTAGAGATGTACCAACAGATTAGTGGCGGTTTTAAATTAATATCCAGCCACGACCGCCAACTAAGTCAGAAGCTGGGAGTTCAAATTCCACAAGGAGATTGCAGCGGCCTGATTTCATTTTGGCATACTGATCTGTGCCTTTTATTCAAAGGTGGTGGGCAAAATGCTTTCGTGAGACTAAAAGCTTATAACACGAGGCCACCATTCCAATGATGAACGTCAACACTTTCTTCAACAGCTGTTATCCATTTGATATAAATATCGGAGAGAAAACAGTATGGGATGAAAGAAATTATGGAATGTAGTATTTTACTTTGAAATTTCTTGGTCAAATGTATACAGAAGATAAACATTAAAAAAATCTTTCCCATTAAAAAAAACTAACTGTCTTTGAAGTAACGAAATGTTTATAAAAGAGCCACGACCATGGATATACATAGCTACGAGAAATGAGAAAATTACTACTTGGTCTAAGATTGCAGCAAAGTGAGCACCTCCAGTTCTCTGTCCACTTGCGTCCTGTCTTTTATGCTACTATATAGCTGTGATCGCAAAATGAAAGGTTCCACCGACACCTGATAAATATATCTATGAGTCAGGTACAAATCATCCCCAAAAATTTGGAGGCAACTTCTTATAAAAAAATTCATTATAGTAGACGGTAAGTGTAGGCCGGACAGTGATGGTGTACACAAATAGTACTCCGACATGAAAGTTTAACAGAAGATACAAAGATAAAATCAGCCAAATACCTTATCGATTTTCGGGAACTGCGCCCGCATCATCTGAAGAGACATCAGGGTGTCGCTGAACGTAAGGCTGTCCCCTGCACGGGTCAAAACGACACTGAGCTGAAATATTCCTCCCAAAGGATGTGAACGAACCACCGTGAATACACATTCCGGAAACACTTGATGCCGCTTGGCGACACCTCCGCTCGGTCTGAAGCACCGCAGCCAACGTGCACCGGCTAAACGGAGAAAGAAATAAATACCTAATTTCAGGCTATCATTTGAGCTTCCCTCCCCCAACTGAATCTCTCCTTCATCCCGGAAGCGTTTCCTCCCCGGCAATCCAGGAGACTCCGCCATCAATTCCGCCCCCAGAAGCGACCTGTCGGCGCCGCGATCCCACCACCGACAGCCTCCGTTCCGTCTTATAATGGCACCGCGAGGAGGACCTCAGAGGCTCCACGCCTGGAGGAGGAGGGAGGGGGAGCTCTCCCGGAGGAGGAGGAGGAAGAAGAAGAAGAAGAAGAAGCTTTTAAAGGCCCAAAACACAGTTAAACCCGGTATCGGCCCATTTATTATTGGGCCTGTATTGCTTATTAATGGGCCTATGTCCAGGGTGGCCCACAGTCTCTGTAACGATCGGTGAAGGTGGCGGGGGGTGGTTCGTCCCCTTCCCTCGTCGCAAATTTGGAAGCCCTAGATTTCGGATCGGGAGGGGGGGGTTGATCGCCGGCGAGGATTCATCGTTGAGGAGGAGCTTGAAGCGGTGATTGATGTCGAAGGATCCGGCGTCGGCCTCGAGCTCCTCGGCCGCGGCGTCGCAGCACGTATCCTACAGCGCGGCGCCGTACTTTCCGGTGCCGTTCCACCTGCAGAAGGCCGATCACCCGGCGACTTCCCAACCGCAGGGCCTGTCGCAGCAGTATCCGAAGCCCTATATCGCACCGCCACAGGGGGCCCTGCCGCCGGTCAAGGTCCCGGCGGTGGCACCCGTCTACGCTGCCGCTTATCCTGCCGCAACGTCGGCAGCACCTGGGGTATATACTCTGCCTCAGTATCAGCAGGTGAGATTTCGCGCCTTTTATTTCTCTATTCTGCTCTTGGTGCTTCAGTTGCAATGGTGCTACCTGAATGAGGAGGTGAAAGTGAACACAAGGTCCTTTCAAGGAGAAATTGAAAATCTTTGCCTTCAATTATAGCGTAGTAATTAAAATTTGAAGAGAAACACTTAGATAATAGGACATATTTCTGACATAGAAGCCTTAGGAGGGATTCATTGAGCGAGATGACAAGAGTTGTCCTCCTGTTACAGGTGATGCGGTAGATAGGTGCGCTTCTTCAGGTTATTTTACTACCGTGATCAACAGCTTTTTTTTTTTTTCCCAACAAATCGATCGGCTATTATGATGGCATCGTGCACAACATCGCCTAGTGAATTGTATGAAAATTTCTATTTAGTGAGTGTTCTGCTTTGCGTGCACACTTATTGCTAGTTTGGCAGACATTTGTAAGATTGTTGTTGGCATAAATGGCCAAAAATTCGGTGTTGTCTATCGACCATCGGTAGTTCTTAATTCAAGAACATCATTAACCCTACTTATTCGATACAGAAGTTCCCTTGTAGACGGCAAGGACAATCCAAAATTGAGCTTCAACAACAAGTGTTACAGAAGTTTGTGCTGAAGCATCGCCACATTCATCTCGTGAAAATGAAATCAATTGAAAACTCCATGTAAGTTACCATCAGTACGTTGCTGATTAAAATCAAGCGGTAATTCGATTTACTTTTAAAACTTCATGTACAAAAAAGAGTATGTTGGGTGGGAACAGTGTGTATGCAACTCATTGGTCCTTTGGAAACAATCACAGCGTATAAGATGGCAGAGATTTTTGTTGAATGAGAGTTTGAGAAAGAGATCTTGGACAATGGATTGAAAGGAACTGCTTTTGTCATTATTTTCAGATGAAGGCCAACTTCGCCTGGTCAACTTGTTGTGCTGAGAAATGATATTCTTCCCAATTTGGGACCAATTCTGAAATAGTAAGCCTAAGCCACTTAGTTCTAACATTAAATATTTAAAATTTAAATGCGTTCCTAAGAACTCTTTTTATATAAAATAATGCAGACACAGCCGCAATGTTAATCCCTTTTTCTTTGAAGATATATCTTTATTTATTTTTTTACTCGTTGAACTGTTAAGAACTTCAACCGATTTGTGTGAGGACGGCTTGTGACTGAATAAATTATCCTTGTAGTTGCTCGAGCTGGATGTCAAAGTATTGGTGGGGAGTATATTGTTTCACCTAACAATTTTAGAAAATAGGGCTGCTAGAAGTTCGCAAATGTTTGATTTTAAGACTGCATTTACAATTTTTTCGGTTTAGAGCTCGTGTAAGTCAACCTCTATTGTGATTCCTTCTGATGTCATGTTATTCTGTCTAGTAAATATAACCCCGCAAGTCCCTTGATCTGCATGCACTTCTTCTTGCTATTTCTAGGCTCAGGAGCATCACGATTGAGCTCATACGCTGTCGCCGTGTCTTATGGTTTACCCTATGCGTCCATTATTAACTCCGAGCTTGTGACCTGTGTTGTGTTTCATCCTTCAAGAAGGTAAAACTTTCTTAAACAGTTGCCCGTTTGATCCAACAGGCACAGCAGCTGTTTCAACGGGATGCGCAGACTATCACACCAGAAGCTCTTGAGAGCGTGAAAGCGGCGTTGGCAAGCAGTGAGGTCGACCACAAGACTGAAACGAAGAAGAAAGCCATACCTCGTAAAGCGGCCGGTCAGACTTGGGAGGACCCGACATTAACAGAGTGGCCAGAGAGTACGCCATCCACAGCATTCAAATCCTCTCGATTTTCATTAATTTTTGTGAAATAAACGAGCTCATTTTCTTGCCATACCCTCCTGCTCGATGCAGATGACTTCCGTCTGTTCTGTGGGGATCTTGGCAACGAAGTGAACGACGACGTCCTTTCAAAAGCATTCTCGAGATTCCCTTCCTTCAATATGGCCAAGGTTAGTCAAGTTCCTTCTTTCTCTCACTCTTCTTCCCACGTGTGATGAAAGAAATCGAGACAGTTAACAGTAGGTTTTCTCATGATCGGTCAACCCCCCAGTCCTCTGTATCGATTCTTCTCCCTGAGTCAGCAAAGCTTTAAACAACCTGTGCTCACCTTCACGTTCACCCAGGTGGTCAGAGACAAGAGAACCGGCAAGACCCGGGGCTATGGATTTGTCAGCTTCGGCAACCCCGCCGACCTCGCCGCAGCGTTAAAAGAAATGAATGGTGTGCATATGTTCCTCTTGGGAAAGGGTTCCATGATGATTCAGCCGTGAATTAAACGCCGATAGACTGATCTAATGTCAATTTATTTCAGGTAAGTATGTGGGTAATCGCCCGATAAAGCTCCGGAAGAGCACATGGAAGGAGAGGACGGATGCTGAGGCCCTCGAGAGGCAGAAGGTAACCAAGCTTTTCCTTCTTCCTGTATAATATGCCGCTTGTTGACTTTTTGACTTGCTGACTTTAATGTCTCCCCTCCAAGGTAACTGAGTTGTTTTTTTTTTTTCGTTTTTTTTACCTCATAAAGCATCCCTCAAAGTGGAGTTTTTTTTAGCCCCATTAATATTAAGACCCCTCCAAGGTGATCAAGATTTTTCAACAGCCAAAAAAAAAAAAGAACATGATTTCCTGTAGCTTATTATTCACCAAATGGACCCAATAATATGTCAATTTCCATCAAAGGGAACCAAGCTTTTTTGTTTTCTTTCCCTTCTTAAAAAATAATATTCTTCCCCTTGGTTAATTATCCGTCCCCCAAATCGGAACAAGGGTTTTATCATCCACAATCCCTTTTATTTTTTTCTTGGTCTCGCTGTGGCCCTGATTGATTTATTTTTATTTTTATTTTTATTTTTTCGTTGGAAAATATGGTCCTTGCTTCTCTTGTGATCCGGCGTTTGCGCGCGTCGATTTGTAACGCCCCTCGTGTACCCCTTGTTAGCACCAAACCCAGAAGAAGCTGAAGCAAGCGAAGAGGGGCATCCTGCACAAGTGAGGCGGCGCATCCTCCGCAGCCGCGCATTTTTATTTTTATTCCGTCAGTTCTTGGAGGGCACTGGTCCATGCTTCCTGGGTTCGGCGTTGACCCGCCCTTGCCCCTCGCTGTAGCCTGCAAACCTTGTTTCCGAAGAATATTATACACAGCGGCTTGGTGGCCCTCTTGAAATGGAATGGAGTTTTATCACTCTTCATTGTCACTGAATCTAGAGAGAGAGAGAGAGAGAGAGGCTTTCAATTGGTTGGGCTCGTTCTTTACTCGCAGCTTGGAGAAATAAATTCGGGGAGAAGAGTAGATCTCCCTCGGATGCGTTGACAAGAGCCTCGGGACTTTCTCTCTCTACATTCACTGCAGATCAGATCTGTGACTCGGAGGTAGGCGAGGGCCCGATGCAGCAGGCGCGCAGATGGAATAGAAGGCGCTCTTAACCCGTTGACCAACGGGAGGAAGAAGGCGGGGGCCCGTTTCGGAGATCCCTCCGATCCGTTGACCGAAGGCCCGGATTTTCTCTCTCTACAATCAATGCGGCAGGTCTGTGATTCGAAGGTACGAGAGGAAGGAGAGCAGGCACGCCGATCAGAAAAAAATAGGCACTCTTATTTACTCCGGGGGGGAGACCTTAATGGGGCTGACGGAGACATGACCCGTTGACCAATGGGAAGAGAAAGACCAAGAGCTAGTAAGGCGATGCCCGTTTCGGGCACCCGTAGGGAAACCAAAAACGGAAGTGAAAGGGAGTGGGAGGAGGGAGGCTAAGCGGAGACCCAGGACTTCTGGACGAGGAGGACGAGCTCGTCGGCGCCCAGGTCGGGGTCAGCGTCGGCGCCGACGGCGGCGACGGTCTCCCAGCGCAGCGCCGCCAGGTACTTGCTGACGAGCTCCAGCGCGGGCCTCCTGTCCCTGAAGAGGGCGAACCCCGTGGGGCGGAGGATCCGGTCCATCTCCAGCAGCAGATCCTCGGGGCTGCAGCCCCTCTTCCCCACCTCCGACACCACCTCCCACGCGTGCAGCAGGTCGTACGTCCGGGGGTACGTCGAGTACGCCTCGCACCTGCCCCGCCCCCAAAGAAAGGAGAGAGAGAGAGTGGGCAAGAGAGATCTAGAGAGAGAAAGTAAGAGAGAGAGAGAGAGGAGGGGGAGGGGAGCTGACCAGTCGTGGACGCTGCCGATGAGGCCGCGGTCGTAGACGACCTTGAGGTGGTGCTGCTCGTCCTCGGGGACGACGTTCATGACCCAGACGTCTCGGCGGCGGAGGGCGGCGGCGAAGGAGCCGAGATGGGCGCGCATGTCCATGATGTTCCTCAGGGTGCTGGGGCTGATCTTGGGGCTGAGCAGGTCCCAATACTTGTCCACCCTCTTCTGCCAGAGCGCCTGCGGCACCATTCCGTCCACCCGCCAAAGGAAGAACCCCAGATTCAATTCTTCTTTTTGTTTTTTCTCCCCCAAAAAAAAAAACGAAAAAGATTCAATTTTGGGTTCTTGAGAGAGAACGGATGTGGGTTGACTCACCGTGTCCTTCTCGAACATTTCACTGGAGACGTCGAGACTGGCGAGGCGAGGGGGAGGAGTGGTCAACCTCTCTGGCCATGGCGCCAGTCCACTGCCCTTGGCCCTCTGGTTCTCTGGTAACAAAGACGACCACGACGATGATAATGATGACGATGATGATGATGGTGGTGGTGATGGACGACAATGGGTCAATGACAGATTTTGCGATTAGAAATGAACTAGAAAAACAGCCATCATTATCCACATAATAAAGTAGATATGCAGCTCATTCGAACGATTATCTACATGATCATCACCAGAAACTCACCGGCAGGGTAGGGGGTGATGCAGGCCTGCATGGGCACGCCCCACACGGAGTCGGGATCATCATCGGACTTGCACATGGGTGGCTGCGTGCCCGGCTCTCTGCTCATGTAGCAATCATTGGTCAACGGCTTGACCCAGATCACCGTCTGATTCCTCTTGGCCGCGATTTTCCAGCACATCCGTTCGACGAGGGCGCTCATCTCCCTCCAGATTCTCAGATCTTCCTCATCAGTGGCATATGCTTCGGGGGACGAGTAGGCAAAGTAGCCTCCCGGCCTCAGCAGCCTGTCCAGCTCGAGCAGGAGAATCCCGTCCCTCTGCAGCCAATCGATCCTGCAACGAGAACAGTGGGCAAGCTCAAAGGACCTGCTGGGGTAGGGCAGCCTCTTTGTGCCCAGCACGCCGAGATACGCCGGGATTCCCCTCTCGAGGGCGAATTGGATCTGGTTCTGGTGCACGTCGTTGGGCGCCAGAGACATTGCAATGATGTCAGAGGAGAGCAGGTATCCTCCAAAGCTTGCTACGCCGCAGCCGACATCGAGAACGGTTCTGATCCTTCCTTCGTTGTTCAGATTATCGCCTGTGAAGTTGAGCATCTGACAATCCAATTCAAGCAGGATTATTAATGGACGTATCTGGGAAATGCAGGCTTTAGCAAATAAATGCATAAACAAAACCGAGACGTTATAAAAAGGAAACTACTGGACAGGCCGAGGAATGCACGACATTCAGAAAGGAGCAGGTGACAAATATTTTCGATGAGAAGAAAAGAATTTCCCCGTCATCACTCTCTAAAAGAGCAAAGGAAAAACTTACATTAGCGAGTGATGCAATATACTTATCAGCTCCGTAGTGGAAGTGAGTCCCTCCCCCAGGGAATTCAATTTTGTCTCCTTTCACAACCATCCAGTTCTGGTCGGACTTCTCATGTGCAAGGTGGGTGTGGGGTATATTTGCTTGCCAGACTTCATCACGGCTTTTTGGCCATTTAATTGGGACCTGTCAAAAATGCATTACCCATTAAGCAACATCGTAAAGAAAAAGTGTCATGTAAGCAACAAAAAAAAAAAAAGAGTAAGAAGCAGCATAACAGTACGACCTTGTATCCATGTGGCGGCGGTATCAAGCAATTAAACCTCCTCTCAGGAAGAGGGCAATGCCTCTCATAATGCTCCATCAGAGACAAATCAAGCTTCAACCGCATTTGTGTTATATGATTTCTATCAAGACAGGGAATCAACTCGGAGTGACGATCATCACAGACCTGAAAAAAGCATAAATATACCCCATTAGTAAATTGAACTAACCATGAAACAGGAAAGTAAAAGTCAATCAACCAAGTACTCACTGGATAGCTCTTGGGTATGAAGTTGCTCTCACTCTCATCTTGCCCAAATAGAGGCAATTCTTCTTGCTTGCTGAGATGGTCATTTTCTTCGTCATTAGCCCAGCCAAATGCCCTGACAGACTTAGTACCATACTCAAAAGAAGAAGCCCCGCTGTTTTCACGGTTTCCAAAGAACCCATTGTTGTATAGAAGGAAAAGAACAAATCCCCCCACAACGAACAAGGAAGTCACCAGCCGCTTCTTCTGGTTCACATCACCTTTTCCCTTCACTTTGTCCATGACAGATTCAACACGTTCCTTTCTATTGAATTAATTAGAAAATAAGAAGATCCCAAAACCCAGAATAAGAATCTATCACTGACTACCCATATTCTTCACGGCGATGCCACTTCAATTAGAACATTATCCTGCGATGACAGATCAAAAGAAATCCGTTAATTCCCAGCTAGAAACATGAATAGTTCATATGATACCTGGCCCCTCATAGGATACTAAAACCATGCGTTAATTTCCAATAGAATAAATAACGTTTGTTTGCTCAGTCAGAAAAGATTCCACGTTCAATTAATTTAACAAGACAAAGCACAGGTCAGCAATGATATAGTAGCCAGTGGAAGAACGATATGTAAAACGAGCTTCAATAAATATAAGTCGAACCAATAATGGCATCGCCAACCGGTTTCTTTCTCTAAAGCCGCTCCAAAGGTTAAAAGAAATGAAGCCAGAAAGCGAACGACAACACGGAAGTACATGTGTGGGAAGAATAACGTTAAATGTCTGACGCTCCGCCTTCAAAAGAAGTAAGATGAATAAAAGAGGAAAGCCCGGTAAAAGCGACCACTGGGCAAATCAGGAGCGGTAATTCCGAAAGTATCCACCAAAACGCAAAAACAGAGAAAAATGCGACTTGTATTTTCTTTTTAAGGCCTGAGTGTCGACTCACCGAATCGCACCTTTCCCATCCGAAATCAAAAGAGAATACACTTCTTCGCCCATCATTCGAAAACTCGTTGTTTCAGTTAAACAGACTACATCTGAGACGTAGTCCCGAAGGCAAGGCCTCCCGGGAATGCGATTCTCAACGTATGGGCGATCCAAGCAAATTAGAAAAGGCATCGAGACAGGTTCAGATAGAGAAAGAGAGCGACTCCTCTCCGCCGCCACTAGATTCCCACGCGAGACAACTCATATAGTGGCATCGGTACGGATCTGAGCTAATGAGCTCGCCAGGGGGTGGCAGCCGCCCCCCGGACTCGATCCGCCCGGGCCGACGACAGAAGCTCCCCCCCACCGCACGGGGACATCGGAAAACACGGGAGAGAAACACATTACGAGAGATTTCCAGAGCTGCAGGGAAGGAAGCACTACCAGAAGCGGCACCAGATCTTCGAGCGCGCCGTCGAGGAATGAGCCGCGAGATCCCGGCGGCGATCGAGACAGGAGAGGAAGAATGAGATGGAGACGCGAGTGGGGGAGTAAACGCAGATCTGAGTTAAAATAGAGGAGAAAAGAATGGTGACAAACTCAGCTAGAGAGAGAGAGAGAGAGAGAGAGAGAGAGAGAGAGGATGGGCGCTTAACAAAATAACTAAAAGTCAGTGCTACTTGTAAATATATTGAATAGGTATGGGTTCATCAGTAATTTTCTTGTCGGAGCGGAACACCGACACAGCCGCACCTGGGACTCTGTCGGCAGCCACTCCCCCTCTCGGGGCATATTTCTAAAGATCATTAAATTTTATATAAATCTGTCACATGGGCATTGAATTTTCCCGCAAACGCCGTCCGTCGGATTTTCATCGTACGGCCACGTTTGACCACTACAGGGCACGAAACCTGCACCGCCTTTTGGTTATCCTTCGGATCATAATTGCTCGGTGGATATAATAACAGGGCTTCTAATGGGCCTGACAAGTCAGACCAGATGGCCCATTTACCTGAACCTGAAAGTCCGAATCAGAGCCCAAGGAAAAAGCGGGCCCATTTTTCCATACCGGCCCAGGCCGAGTGATGACCCAAATCATGAACCAGAGCACGAAATATTGTCTGGACAATAAAGGGAAAATAAATATTAAAAAATCCCCATAATTCAGATGGACGAGCCTGCCCATCTGGATAATTCGGGGTTTTTTTGTTTATTATGCTTTTTTGAGCCAAGAGCCCATCCTTGTCAGCATGTGGAGGCCAGCGAAGAGGGGAACCATACAGTGGATTCGTAGTTTGCGTCCCAATGTGACGAAGCAGTCGTGCCACATCGGCAGCCATATCAGCGTTTAGTGGAATAGTTGTGCCATATCGGCACTGGCGTGCCACATCAGCAGAGGCTGCCAATGTGGCAGCCCCTTATCAGCACACGAAGCTCAGAATATAGAATCATTGCCATCATCAGCAGGGGGGATCCACTCCTCCCGGCCACGTGCACAAGCATCAATATACAGAGGTTTACTCATGATGGGGGGGCCATCTTGGCAGCTCAATGCTGACGTGGATCGGGCGCTGAACCACAAACAACCGACCAACTGGGTTTTTTTTTTTGTCTTCATTTTGCTTTTTTTCAATGCGGATGATTTAAAATTAAAAAAAAACAGATGGAAACGGGGGGGAATACCTAAATTATTCTGCATGGGTGAAGCGGGGGAAAAAAAATTTCTGATGCTGCCATGCAATATCTAAACTATTTTTCATGATCCTCTTGGTAATGCAAGCACAGGCACCTGAGTTCCGGCGGCTGTCAGCTGACGATGTCTGACAGCGTGACTGCAGCGAAGACGAGGAAGAGGAACCCTCCGACATAGGCGATGGCCTGCACGCAGGAAGACAAGAGCAAGATGGGCTCTTTTGAGGGGGACGGTGGGTGCACACGTCACCAGATCAAGCCTGAAATAGAAATAATCCTTCTTGCCACGTGGCCGTCCCAGGGTCCCCCACATGGATGGGGGGTGGAAACACTGGATCGGGCCCCAACCCAGAGCCCATTTTTGCCCTTCAGACCAAGCAAGAGAGACACCATACCTACCAGCTTCTTCCATTTTATTTTATTTTCTTTTTTTGGCAGACGGGGGAGTCTTATTTTGTATCTAATTCCAAAAAATTCTTTCATTGTGCACGCTTTCCTTCCCTTTTTTTCCCATTTTTTGGCAGATTGGGTATCTTATTTTGTATCTAATTCCAAAAAAAACCTTCATTGTGTGCGTTTTCTTTCCTTTTTTTCAATTTTTTCCAGAAAAAGTACCTTCTTTTATATCTAATTCTAAACTCCTTTTTTTCCATTTTTCCTTCCTACTTTTTTTCTTTTTAAAGTACCATTTCAAAGTATGCAATGGAAGCAAGAGCTAACCTTCTCCGAGAAAAATGTCCCTAATAAGGATCCTCCCACCACAGCCAGCTGCAAGACCGAAATAAAGATGAATGTCAAATATTAGTGGAGACCATCTCATGTGGAAATTACACCAATCATCAAATAAATTATTCAATTAAATAATATTTAAGGCTTAGTCCGACCAAGGTTGCAGCAGCATGGCCGGCCAGGGCACCCCCGACGACACCGAGAGGGGAAGAAGCTGCAGCAAGCGCTGCACAGCACAAAAAAGAAAAAAAAAAGGAGAGTTGTAAAAATAGAATGATGTGGTTGTTAGAACAGTCCCGAGTATTTAACAGCTGTAAGTTGAAAAAAAAATCAAAAAAATGGAAGAAAAAAATACCTATGGTGGAAAAAAATGATTTATCGCCCCATTCAGCAACAAAAACCAAGGCAAAAGTACTGATCACTGTGTTAGCTGCAGCCACAATTCCCGCACCGTTTCCTGATACATCAGCGATTGCAAGCTCTGCCTGGTTTCAAATTAGGGTCTCATCCCATCACATTCAAGAAAATGAAGTGCTTAGGTTATACAGGGCCTAAAATCTCCAAAAAGAACGAAGAGCCTTCTTCGCATATTAAGCTCTGCCGGGTCTATGAACCATGAGAAATTGTTCATGATAAATTAACTCATCAACGAAACCATCTGAGATAAAAGGTAGTCGTTGGATCTCATACAGATTTACTTTAAAAAATGAATTCAGTCTGCGAACTCACCTCCTCCTTTTCCTCATTAGCCTTTGAACTATCACTTGAAGAAGCATCAATTAGGGTGGAAACCCCAAAATAAACCTGGCAAGTACTACGATCAGAACCCATCGAACGTTTCACTAGAGTAAGATGTGCTTCAACGAATATTTTTAAGAGGTTGTAAAAGAGAAAATAAAATAATATTGAGGAATTTGCTAATCGTTGCTTTACAAGCTTTAGTTTAGCACATTATGGGTCAGAAGCATTACCAGTAGGCAGACTGCTGCAATATCGTCAACGGGCAAATCTGTTTCACCAAGCCTACCACAGGGTTTTCACATCACGTTGAAGGTATGTGTTAGATGGCTTCCTATATATTAGCTGGGAGGATAATGTAGCATGAGACAGCCACCAGTGAGATACCATTCCCATGGGAGAACAAAACCATTACCTGAACGGTAGGATGTCATCCACATAATGAAATGTACGTCCAAGAATGACAGATATGATGGTCATCACCCTGCAGGAGAAAATGATTACTGGTATTACCTGCACGGTTGAGCTCTCAAAAGAAAAAATAAAACTCATTTAAAAAATAAAAATAAAAAATAAAAATTTAGCCACCGTATATAACTCATTTGGTTATCCTTTCCGATGGGACTCAGTCTATAGAGATGATTGAATTAATTTTTTAATGCTCTGGAACAAAGTAGCAGTATAATTTCTTATCATTTTGTGATATTCAAGAGAATGGTAAGCATGAGATTTATCATCATTTCTGGGATAGTGGAAAACCAAGGACATTGGATAAAAAAATTTCAACTGCTGTACACAAAGAACAGTTGACCACGGGAAAGAAAACTATCAAATACCTATCACTGCTTTTTATGTATAATTGCTTGCTCACATCTTCATGTATGCAATGTCATCAAAAAGCCATATAATTTCTTCTAGAACTGGTTATTATTACAAGTTGGCATGCACAAGTCTTATGAGAACCCAACCCCTCTCCCCCCTCAAACAAAAAAAGAAAAAAGATAATGAGCAAATCCAAAATTAAGATACAAGTCTGCAAACACCACTGTCTTCTGTTGAGCATCAAGTCTATACCGACGAAGTTGAAGAAAACACATACTTATGAATAATCAATCGAGTAATAAGCTGAAAACCAGTAAACAAGACGCCGAAAAACTCATGAAGATACTTACGCAAGTGCACCAAACGTGCCCACAAAAGTAACAAGAGCAGAATTTCGGGCAGCCAAAAGAGCCTGCTCAAAGTAAGGGTTAAGAGCATTAAAATTTTGACACCAAAAGTACGATTTTTTTAATATATTATTTTGAGAATTTTACTTGATCTTTCGTACGAAAATAGAAAATGTTTCCAAAGAACAAAAGCTGTAACATCTCATGAGACTAACATGTGAGGGCGAATTCTTCTTGCATGTTAAACTCCATCATACCTTTTGCATCTAGTAAGTTAAAATAAGGAGGTACATTGCCACGGCAGGATATGCACAGCTAGAGGCCAGTGAGGCCAGGGGAAATAGGAATTATAGTCCTTCCTCCCCACATAGTCATATGCTCGTATGGAGACTTTGGAAAGAGAACTCCAAGTCAAAACTCAACAATATGTAAGTGTTTCATAACTAAAGATTGCATAGGGCTATATATAAAGGAATTGATTCAATTCATAATTTGCAAGGTAATTCAACACGGGATAATCATGCACCTAACTAGAATGTTAGCCAAAGATTAAGAGAAAAAGATAGATAACAGAATCCATTCAAAATATTTACTTTCGTATTTTTAAAACGAAATTTTAATAAAAGGCATTCAGGAGTGAATACTTACAGCAATAAAGAACGTTTTGTCTCCCAGTTCAGAGAAAAATATCAACAAGAATGCCTGCAAAAGGAAAATTTTCATCGTTGAATTTCGTAACTAAAAGGAATTTGAGGGAAAAACAAGTTTCAAATATCCATGATTCTCCATGGACTGTCAACAGAAAAATGATGCCATGTTTCATTGATATCTATATATGTATCCCGTCGGTGTTCTAGAGGCATTGTGCCTTACCTCTTGTATTAGATGCAGAGCAGGAGGTTTCTAGATGTTGTACAGTTTCAACTTAATAACCGTCTTAATAAAATTTGAACGAAGCCTGCCGTTGTGACAGTGAGATATGGGTTTTTTTAGGTCCTAAACATTATCCATGATGCTGACTGCATGTTCCAGGATAAGGATTTTCTCATCATTGATTGATGCAGGCTGAGGTAGTACCTTCTAAACAAGGGCATACGGAATCCGGGGATTTGGGTACAACAATTTAACTGAAATATAATGCGGTTGAGAAAAATGATGGTAAGGTCTGCATGAGCTAGGCCGACCACAATAAGTAAAATTAAAAAAACAACTTCAGATTAGTAATAGGAAGGTTTCCTAACTGAAGTAAAACCTGTACCAATATCACCCAAATCTCCTATAAACGAAGCGGGCTGCAATCCACCAGCGATTTCTGTGATTGCAGCCGCATGCTGACTGCCCTGAAAAGTCAGTAGTCCAGAGAGCACTGCAAACTTTAGTCCACTGAAGATATCAAATTTTTGATTAACAATATTCCCAGGACCACTTTTTGGAATCATATCAGTCGGGACGTCCTCCTCGTCCATTAGATATGAAATGCTTTCTGTTTCGATCAAATCTGAACCCATATTATTGCTCCCTTTATGATCAGAATGGAAGTCCTACAATCAGATCATTAAGAAAGTGTATTAGCACAGGTCCTAAAATCATGTGATATTACAATGTCAGGTAGATTCAAAAACAGACAATGAACGAGGGGAAATGGGCAACCAACAAAACTAGGAAAAGAAAATAAGTCACATAAAAGATGCCAAAATATAACATAAAAATATACAATTGCGATGTGATGAAAGTGTTTTCGGAGATGTAAATTTTCAGCCAGCTTCCTACTGACCAAATATTGTCAAGAAGTTATCCACACCATCTGAAAGTATAGTAAAAGCTACAAGGACTGACATACAACCAAAGACACGGCATCGAACCTCAAATCTTTCAAAAGGCAACCAATTGATAGTCTCCAGTTAAATTCGGAACAGAGAACTACAAACCTAGCAAGGTAATAAACGCAACAGGAAATCATAAATCCAGCCATTCAAATTCACCGGTCTGATTGCAACCACACCACATTCGCAACAGAGAAGAATTTGAAGAAAAAAATAATTCGTTTTACAATCCTCTCTCAAACCTATATAAAATACGATGATGATGCACAGATAAAGGAAAATAGAGGAAAACACGATATGAATGAACCTACAGCGTTGATTTCATATTCCCATGAGCAGCGCTGATAGGAGACACGTAAGTTAAGCAGTTGGCTTCTTCTCACAGGACCTTGAATCTATGATGCATAAAATTACACCCATCAACATGTTTTTTGGATTCATGACCAAACTGTTTTCATTGGTGGAGCCCTGATGTTACATTCAGCTTCCATGAGATTGTCCATGGAGTCCCGTTAATGGATTTGGAGGAAATTTTCCCGCTTATTCTATCATTTTCCGGGAAAAAGTATGGCACCATCCCAATAATGAAGTATTCACTGTGTTGAGAAAATCCACATTGAAATGACCTTTGCCAATTCATCTTGAAATATCCTCCAAGACAATTCGAATTCCACAGCACTACGAGGCTACCAGTCACTTGGAAAGCACCTCAAATGGTAGGGGTTCACGGCCGATGCTCCCAACCATCTCAAACACGAGAGCTGGGACCAGTTCATGAACAGCAAAAAAGTGTCTACAGTCGCGCGCATTTCTTCCCTTGACCTTCTGGTATACCAGGACAGACGAAAAATTTTCCCTGACATTTTCCCTTACTGCTTCCCAGTGAATTTCGTTGTACTTTCCTTTACAACGGAAACATGTCCGTCGCCATACAGAACTAACACGAAATTCGAAATTCGAATTTTCAATTTTTTATTGATAATTCCGCACAGTCTTCCCTTAACGAACAACGCCGTCTCCCGCACAGGGAATGTGTCCAGAAAATGACCAAATCCATGTCTGTTTTGTAAGTGAAAAAAAAAGTGCACCGAGCCTGTGATTAAGCAGCGTGGATTCACTATGAACACGGAGGCTGACAGTGTACCTTCTCATAATTCCCGGCGTAGCGGCAGACGGACCGCAACTTGGGCGCGACGGAGCCGAGAAGGGGCACTGAGCAGGAAGATGACTCAGCAGAGGGCGAAAGTGAGTGGTGACGGAGGAGGAGGTGGCGGCGCCGCGGGGGATGGTGGAGGGAGAGGGCTGGGAAGGCCAGTGCGGAGGGCACCGACGCCATACTCCCCGCCGGAAGGGGTTGCAGGCCGCGGGAGCGAGGAGGCCAAACCAGTACAGAGGAGTTCGTGTGGACGTGAAGAACGAACCCCCACAGAGGCAAGATAAATGGCCGTTGAGCTGGATCACGTGTGGACCAATGGACCGCCCCTGCGCCACATTAGTCCCATCCCTCTTTCAGTCTTTCTCGATTGGCCTCCAAAAGTGGTCCATTGGTCCATTAGTTAGTAATCTCAAGTAGAACGTTTCTTCCTCATACGCCACTCAAGTGAGGTTACAAAATGGCCTTGGGCACTTAGAAAAGCCCAATTGTGGGCCATCAAACTCTCTTCAATGCCGCTTACGTCAACTCCAAAAAAATTGGTACGTGTATGGAACAAAATCTTTAAATAGACCCTCATTGTAGTAATTTTATGCCATTATGGAAAAAAATATGTTGATGGGTGCTCAATTTTTCCTCAAAAATTTTCCTCTATTAAGCTTTTTGTATTGATGTATTTGTGCTCACTAGCTTGTTGCCTCTTTCTTCAAACTTTAGTGTTTTCTGCTATGTATTCTCCCAAAGTCAATGTATTAAGTCACACCCAATGTCATTTTCTTGTAGTGATATGAAAATATTAAAATATGTAGCTATTTTTCCTTTAATTAAATAACAAGTGCATGATGTTTCTCTTGATGTTGCCATGGTGTCTCCTCTAGTATCTAATAAAGTGCGTCTATATATAATGTCATTATACTCTGTATCATCACAAATGCTCAACATATTATGACACTTGATTTCAAACTTGCGCCAAAATGTAAATGTCAAGCACTATAATATTTATTTCATGACATAATCCTTGTATAAGAAAATATTACACTAAACATATGTTGAGTCATTAACCTTGATGTGCTTTTCTAGTTGACAATTTTACTTCTTACATGTTGACAATATTAAATGTGTTTTATTATTTTATTTATCATCATTAATTTGATGTACCAAGATATCTTCCTCAGTGTACTAGGATATTTTGCAACACAAATTACATGCTAAAAAATATAAACATTGATGAACTACATCATTGTGTGACATAGAATAGCAAACTTTGCAACCCAAGTCACATAAACAAATAAATGATACAACTAATGACTATTTCCACCATATGGCACATGGACTAGCACAAAATAAGTTCACCTTACTTGAAAATCATCAAACACGTAAATCCCACTAAAGTTCATATATATTGTACACTACTTTGATAATCATAGTCCAACTTTGCACCCTCCATGTGACAATATGATGCGACCCCAATTATAAGGTGCACAAGATGAAGTAATAGTAGAGAAACAAGAGGAAGGGATTGTATTGACAACCAATAAGGGTACACCATATCATATGATCAATCGATTGTCATATCAATGATCATATGATCGATCATTCGCTGATCGCTATCAACAAAAATGACGACAATCATGATCATGATTAGGGCCCTCAATTGATCATTGATCAATTGATGGATCATCATCTTATGGTTAACCATTCGTTGGATGATGACTTTGCAACATTCAACATCTATGATTTGACCTAGGGGAGAGAGATTAAATCTCGCACTCTCCCAACTCTCCTTCTGTTGAAGAGCTTTGCTACCACAACCTCTTTCCTCCCCACAACTTTGCCACCACCAGCATTACTACTACCACTAGGTCAGCTGCCACCAATGCTCCCACCCCACCTCTGACTGCTCATAATATAGTAGTATACGTATTTGTATATAATACTATATATATATATACAATGTATATCAATATTTAAGTATATATTATGCCAATGTATAGATACATAGTATATAAATTTATATATATTTTATATGTAACATTTATATATAATTAATATATGTATCATATATATTTATATATAACATTTAGGCATATTATAGCAATATATATTATGCCTATGTTTATGTATGTGGTAGTACATATTTTTTATTTTTATTAACACATTTTTAGATATTTTTTATCCATATATATTAACTATATAAATAATTAATATATGTATTATACATTTATTTATATATAATATTTAATAATAAATGCAAATATAATATTTAATTCTGATGATTACTCAATCATGATTGATTGAATTGTCAATCATGACAATTGACGATCACAATTATTGATTTTGGCTGATCTAATTGTCAATCATTATGATTGGATTGAGGATCATGTACAACAATTATTAGAACCACCTCAAGTCCAATGTTTAACTTTAATGCACCAAGACATCCAAGGTTCTTATTGATAACCCAAAAGAATCTTCATCTAGGTGTTTCTTTATCAATCTTATTTTGGTAGGTGTTGTCGATGCCAATGGTGAGCCACAACATGGTAATATGAGCACATCCATAGGTCTCATAACTATAATGAGGTTAATTGTGCAAAACCTTGCTCCCCTAATAATAGTGGACGGGGTTTGAATTTTTGTGAGTGAAAATAAGGAGATAAAATAAATTCAAAAGAGACTCAAATAGGTTTATTTATCTAGATTATGTTTTTTTTAAGATAATTTGAATGGATTCTTGGTGGTCTATATTATCAATCATAGATATTGAAGCATACATCAAAGAAAAACCCAATGATACCCCATATCTTTACTGTTAACAATAGGACTCTAAATTCATAATTTTGTAACAATGATTTTTTATAAAATAATAAAACATATTTATTAATTACCAAGATATCCCCTCAATTATAGGTCTAAATATTTCATGAAACAAAAATAGAATGATCATTGGTCAATTTTAATATTTTTATAAAATAAAATAAATATATTTTAAATTATGGAGAGGAAAAATATGTAGGATATTCTGCTTGTGAATAAATTAAATTTACTAAAATTTTGGCAATAAGCTGGCTTATCAAGATGTTTATTTCCGTGGAGACAGCGGACCGGCCATAAAGTTTAGACCGGATGCACCGAGTCGAGCTAACGGTCCGTTGTCAACGCCGGGTCCGAGCACGCGGCGTAGCACCTATATATTGACGACGCGGACGAAAATTAGGGTTTTACACGCTCGCTTGTCGCGCCGGCCGCCCTCGCAGTCAGCCCCGCCGGCAAGAGAGGAAGATCGTCGGTGAGGAAAGAACCTCTGCCACGATCTGATAAGGTTCGATGCTATCTCCGTGCGTTTTTTTTTCCATCCGCCCTATCACGCTCCGGCTTCGATCTCGTTGCGGCGCTTAGAGGGGGCAGTAGATGCGTTTTCATCGCTTCAAGTCGTACTATCTTCGTGGAAATCTTTGCCGGAAGAGCACTTGAGGCTCGATAAAGCTTCTGATTGCTGGTTTATATGGTGCTCCTGTCGAATTGGTCATCCCTGTCTCAGATCCCTTGTTTTATCCCTCTGAGGAGAGATCTGATTAGATTACTTCCCGATGGTTTCGTTTCTCGACAGAGCGTGTTCTTCCCTGTTCTATAGGTTTCCATGACACTGACTATCCGCAGAGCGGAAAGTGCTTGTGTAGATTGTGAGCCTCGTCCTGTGGTTTCCTTCTACGAGCGAGAAGAAGCTTGTGCTTGCTGTATTGATCTCAAAACCTTGGAGCACCGTGCTCACGGTCCCTCGTCTCCTCGCTAAATCATAGGCCCTTCGCATCACAGCGCAGTCTGTAATTCCGCTTCACGTCCAATTTACCTTCATTCACCCATTATCCACTGAAACCTTAGTGAATGCAAACAGACGTATGTTGCCTCGGCTGCATGAATCAGAATTATCATGACCATTATTAGCCTAGATTAAGTGGATTAATCGGCCGAAATTGAGATATCGTCGGATGCACTACGCATGTGTCGTGCTTCATCGCTGGCTAAAAGAATTCTTAGCCATCCATTTCCCATTCGTGAAAGAAAAACCAGTACCTTCTGTTCTGATCGTTAATTCGCTGACAACTGTTCTTCATCGATCAGAAGAACATTCATGTCCAGTGTGGACCACTCCACGTACCTATTCTCAGTCGCACCTCTTGCTTTCTGTAGTGCCATTTGTTCTCACTAGAATGCTCACGACTTTGAATATGATCAAATTGGGTCATGCTTATTCATTAAAGTGTGGATTATCAAGTCCAAAGCAAACCCGAATAACTCCTGCTTTTTTTTTTTGCGTTCTGGTCGCTGCCGAGAACGAACGATTTCTACATTTTGCCTCGATCATGCTCGCTTTTGCATATCATTTTCTGCTTCAGTGGGAGCTGCCGATTTAAGGAGTAACCAGACTGAATAAGCAATTATGTCGACCCCATATTTCTGAATTTGCCCTAGAAAATGTTCATCATCATCATCATCATCATCATCATAATCATCATCAAGAAGATATGCATGCCGCCTGAGATATCTAATCAAATTTTCAATTTTTCTAGCATCTTCCAAGCAGCCCATTAAAGTCTATCATAATTTATATTTTGCGGGGGCATTAACGGGAAGAATCGGATGTTCTGATGCGGGCAGGATGGATTCCCAAGTGAAGCTCGCGGTGGTGGTGAAGGTGATGGGCCGCACCGGGTCGAGGGGGCAGGTCACCCAGGTGAGGGTGAAGTTCCTGGACGACCAGAACCGTCTCATCATGAGGAACGTGAAGGGCCCCGTCAGAGAGGGCGACATCCTCACCCTACTCGAGTCCGAGAGGGAAGCCCGGAGATTGCGTTGACCCCCCGCTGAAGTCTCCTCCATCATCTTCCTTCCTGGTCTCCGTGGTTGACCGTTTTTGGAGGACCAAAGTCGTCTCCTTTAGTCGTCTGTGATGAGGACTTCAATTTTTTTTTCTAGGTTTCGTGTGGCCGGCCTCTCTCGGCCGTCGATTCTCGCCGAACGCTGTGGCTTGGATGGTCCGGTTTGTCAGGATGAATGACTCGGCCCAACCGAGTTGGGCCGACGAATGACTCGGTTGCTCTTTAGCAAAGTTGACGTTCAGTCCATCTTCATCCGGGCGTTGTGTTTTCTCCTTCGCTTCAAGTAATTTAATGACGTGCCCTTTATGTGTTTTCACTTATACCCTTCCATGGTGTCAATTTTTGCATCGTTGGTAAAAAAAGCAACCCCTTTCGAAAGTATTATAACCTTGGGTGGAAATTTTGTTTACGCCCCTTCCTTTGATAAGACTGGTGCTATTGTGATGCACTTAAATTAATTTAGTCATACATCCTTCGCTTCATTGAAGTTATACCCTATTTGTTTTGAGTGATGAGAGCTTGCCCGAGTCGGATCGTTTCCCTCGGGTCATCTTATCCTGCCGATGTCCACCCGCCGGGTCGAAGAGTCGTCGACTGTGGTGCGTTTCGGCACGCACGCCCACCGTCCGCCCAGCACCCAAACAGCAATCCCACGTAGATCCGAACATTCTCCATTTCCGGTATCGCCTTTTTCGATCGTACGCTCCTTTATGCGCTTCATCTCTCTCTCTCTCTCTCTCTCTCTCTCTCTTTCTCTCTGCAACATCATCTTCATCCCCTTCCCTCGCCGTCGCCGGCGTCCTCTTCGAAATTTGGATTTCCGCCCCGAGAGATCCTCCGCCGCTGAGAAGGATAGGGCAGTCCAATGGCGGCTGCCTTGCCCGAGCTCCTCCCTGCTGTAGGGCTCCCTAACCACCGCCGGAGAATCTCCCTGCCGCCGTGCTCACCCCGCGGAGCCCTTCTCTCTGGCGCCGGCGCCGGCGGGAAGCGCAACCCTAGGAGAAATCCCTCTGGTTTTAGGGTTTCTCTGCGCACCAGAGCGCCTCCGCCGTCGCCGCCGCCGGTCTCCACCGATCTCAAGGAGACTCGCTTCGCGAGGCTGCTCAGCCGGTCCTGCAAGGCCGGCAAGTACGACGAGGCGCTCTACTTCCTGGAATACCTGGTGAGCAGGGGCGGCAAGCCGGAGGTGGTCCTCTGCACGAAGCTCATCAAGGGCTTCTTCAACCTCCGCAACGTCGGCAAGGCGGTGCGGGTGATGAGCCTCCTGGAGGAGCACGGGGAGCCCGACGTCTTCTCCTATAACGCGCTCATCAGCGGATTCTGCAAGGCGGACCTCATCGACTCCGCCGTCGAGGCCCTCGACCGGATGCGGCGGCGCCGCCTCTCGCCGGACGTCGTCACCTACAACATCATCATCGGCAGCCTCTGCAGCAAGGGCAAGCTCGACCTCGCCCGCGATGTCCTCTGCCAGCTCCGGGAGGAGGAGGAGGACGACGACGACGACGACCACCGCCGCCGCCCGACGGTGGTCACCTACACCATCCTCATCGAGGCGACGATCAAGGAGGGCGGCGTCGACCGCGCCATGGAGCTCCTCGAGGAGATGGCGGCCGAGGGGCTGAAACCAGACGGCCACACCTACCATGCGATCATCCGGGGAATCTGCAAGGAAGGGCTGGTTGACAGAGCTCGAGAATTCGTGCGCAGCCTCCCCGATCGGGGCTTCGAGCCCGACGCCGTCTCCTACAACATCCTGCTCAGGGGGATGCTGAACCATAAGCGGTGGGCCGACGCAGAGGAGCTGCTGAAGGAGATGACCGTCTCCAGGGGCCTGAAGCCGAATGTGGTCACCTACAGCATCCTCATCAACGCCCTCTGCCAGGAGGGCATGGCCGACCGAGCTCTCGAGGCCCTGAAGGAGATGATGCGACAGGGCCTGAAACCGGACACCTACAGCTACGACCCACTGATCGCCGCCTTCTGCCGGGAAGGGAGGCTGAGCGCCGCCATTGATTTCATGGAGTTCATGGTGGCCAACGGCTGCCTCCCGGACATCATCAACTTCAACACCGTCCTGTCGGCGCTCTGCAGGAAGGGGAGTCCGGACCAGGCGGCGGCGATCCTGGAGAAGCTCAGGGAGACGGGCTGCTGCTACCCCAACACGAGCTCCTACAACGTCGTCATCGGCGGCCTCTGGAGCGGCGGCGACAGGGCGAGGGCCCTCGCCATGGTGACGGCGATGATGGAGAACGGGGTGGAGCCCGACGAGGTCACCTTCAACGTCCTCATCTCCTGCCTGTGCAGAGACGGGATGGCGGAGGAGGCGGTGGGGTTCATGAGGGAGATGAAGAACAGCGGCGGCTTCAAGCCGACCTCCATCACCTACAACACCGTGCTTTTGGGGTTCTGCAAGGCGCACAGGATCGACATGGCGATCGACGTGTTTGCAGAAATGGTGGAGGCGGGTTGCCGGCCGAACGAGTCCACGTACGTGATTCTGGTCGAGGGCATCGCCTACGCCGGCCGGAGAGCGGAAGCCGTGGAGCTGGCGAGCGAGCTCGCTGCCAGGAAGGTCATCACCGACGAATCCCTCAAGCGATTTAGCAGGACCATCCATGGCGGGCCGCCGGCGGCCCCCGTTCCTCCTCCTCTGGATGATGGGCAGTAGCGGCTTGCTCGCCCGCTGCGCCGCCGCCGCCGCCGCCGGACTGCAGGCCTTCTTCGCCGGATCCGTCCGCCGGACTGGGCGAGGAGAAAGAACCAGGGATGAAATCATGGAGGCGGAGACGGCGAGATTTCAGGAGGAAACAGCATCCCGGGAAGCCTGCATTCATCCCCTCCGCCTTCCATTTCCCTACACGATCGGAGCCGGACATGAAGAAGACGAGGAGGTTTCAGAGAAGAAAACAAAGGAAGATATCAGCGGCCTGCAGAGAGAACTGCGATCAGTTATTTTCATGCGCAGAGCAGCTCCTTGCACCTCTGCAGCCGGCCGAAGCAAGTTCTTGAGGGGCAGTCGCTTGAACACACTAATTATGGGTTTTTCTTCTCCACCCTTTGAGCGGATCGGCGAGTTTCTTGAGCATTCGATACGTCTGACTATGGATCATGTGAGATGCTTGCTCGGATTCCTAGTAGACCGTTGGATAGAAGCGATTTCTATGCTCCCACGGCGAAGATCAGCCGTGCTTTTCTTCTGATCTGGCAGGGGAAAATGCAGGGCTTTGACCGGTGCCCTGGTGACCTCTCAGCGCCAGAGCATAGTCAGCAGTACTGCGCTCTTCTTCTTCTTCTTCTTCTTCTTCTTCTTCTTCTTCTCTGTTCTTCCTATTCTTCTTGTTCTTCTTGTTGTTCCTGTTCTTGTTCTAGTTCTTGTTCTAGTTCTTGCTCTCGTTCTAGTTCTAGTTCTTGTTCTTGTTCTAGTTCTTGATCTTGTTCTTGTTCTTCTGTGGCGCCATCTTTGTGGCTAAAATCGGGTGGGATCTTCACTGGTGCGGCTCCGAAGCGTCGGTTAATCGGGAGCCGCGGAGTAGAGTCAAACAGTTGGCTATTCAGATTCTTTGTGGGGAGAAAGGCCGAGTAAATGTGGTCAACTAAAGTTGTGGGTCCCACATAGAGAGACTTGCACCTCGCGTGCCCTTTCGGCGGGCGGCGCTGCGGTGACCTAGCTCCCCCCCCTTCTCCTCTTATCTCCGCCGCCGCCGCCGCCGCCGTCGTCTTCTACCGTCGTCTTCAGCGAGAGGGAGAGGGAGATGGATCCGTCGGTGCTGCTGATGCTGTCCAACCTCCTGCACCTCCACAACCACCTAGATCCCCTCCTCTCCGACTCCGCCGCCCCCTCCTCGGCGAACCTCGCCGCCGCCGCCTCCTCCTCGCCGTCGTCTCTCTACTGCTCCTCCTCCCCGGCCCCTCTCCTCTTCCTCGCCATCGCCTCCGTCCTCTCCTACGCCTCCTCCGCCGCCGGCGACCACACCGGGAGCAACCGGCGCCGGCGGCGGCGCCGCCGATCCTCTACCTCCCCGGGGGGCTCCTCCTCCTCGTCCCCTCCGCCGGCGATCCCCCCTGCTCCGGCGGCGCCGCCGTCCTCCTCCGACGCCCCCCCGGGGCTGTCGGCGTTCCAGTCCCTCTCCTCGGACCGGATCTGGTCCATGGATCCCGCCGCCCGCGACGTGCGGTGGCGTTCTCACTACGGCCTCTCCTACCCGGTCTTCGCCACCCTGGTGGAGCACCTCGAGCCCCACCTGCGCGGCGGCGGCGCCGCCCTCCCCATCCCCGCCGACTACGCCGTCTCCGTCGCCCTCACCCGCCTCTCCCGCGGCCTCTCCCCTCGATCCCTGGCCCGCCACCACCAGCTCCCCCCAACCCTAATCTCCAAGGTCACCAACGCCGTCACCCGCCTCCTCTCCACCAAGCTCTACCCCGACTACGTCCGCATCCCCTCCGGCCACCGCCTCCTCCAGACCATCCAGTCCTTCCGCGACCTCACCTCCCTCCCCAACCTCTGCGGCGCCCTCGACGGCTCCCCCATCAAGCTCCGCCGCCGCCCTTCCCCTCCTTCCCCCCACGGCGGCGGTGGCGATTCCGCCGGCGCAGGCGGCGGAGAAGACGACGACGCCTACCAGTGCCGACACGGGTACCCCGCCGTGCTCCTCCAGGTCGTCGCCGACGCGAGGAAGATCTTCTGGGACGTCTGCGTGAAGGCCCCCGGGTCCTCCGACGACGCCTCCCACTTCCGGGACAGCCTCCTCTACCGCCGCCTGACCGCCGGCGAGATCCTGCGCGACGCCGCCGCCGTCTCCGTCCGGGGGCACCAGCTGCGGCCCTACGTCGTCGGCGACTGGGCCTACCCGCTCATGTCCTTCCTCCTCACCCCCTTCACCTCCGACGGGAACGGCTCGCCGGCGCAGAACGCCTTCGACGCCGCCGTCATGAAGGGCCGCGCCGCCTCCGTGGAGGCGGCGCTGGGGCTGCTCAAGGGCCGGTGGCGCATCCTCAGGGACCTCAACGTCGGCATCGACCACGCCGCTCAGACGGTGGTCGCCTGCTGCGTGCTCCACAACATGTGCCAGATCGCCGGAGAACCAGAGGACGAGGACGTCTACATGTGGAGGGACCCCAAGGAGAGCGCGCCGGCGGCGAGGGCTCTCGACAGCGAGAGGGCGCTCTTCTACTCCGGCGAGAGCCTGAGGCAGGCCATCGCCGACGACCTCTACGAGAGGCAGCAGAGGCTCTCCGGTGGCGCCGCCGCCGCCGCCCCTGCGTCGAGGTAGGTGACGACGACCCATCAGGATTCTTCTCGCAGAAGAAGAAGCTCTCGCGGTGTACAAAAACCTTCCCAGGACGCGAAATTTCTCGCTCAATCCATCCTCTACCGTAGTCCATCGATCTATCCATCCTTCGATCAATCTGGTGCTTGCTCTTTCTCTGTTGCCCGCCGCCATCCTCGCCCGGCTCTGCGCAGAGTGCGCGGCACTCTTCTTCCTGGATTCTCCGGACGGGGTGCTCCGGTTTCAGACGAGATTCCTAGCGCAGAAGAGGGGGAGGTCTGAGGACGCCATTGAAAAGACCAGCAGCGATCCTCAGAAGAAGTCGAGGTGCTCCATCCTCATCCTCTCTCCCATTTTCCTGGAGAATATTCAGACCTGGGTCGGATCATCCTCCCAGAGCCTTTTCTGATTCATCCCAGATCTTTAGCTGGCCCGATGAACAAACAGGACTAGTTCTGAATCTCTTCTCCTGCTTTCTTGGGGTGATCCATCGTCTTACTCTTTCTTCTGCAGAGTTACACTCGGCTGATCGAGGGTGGGGGGCGGAGAGAGGAGAGAGAGAGAGAGAGAGAGAGGGAGAGAGGATCGAATGAAAAACTTTGTTATTCGGATATTTTCCCATTTTTTATTTTTAATGTAGCGCACAGTCAAGTTATTCGCAGAGCCCTATAAATAAAATAATTATACGTGTGTGTATCTAATTTCTCGTTAGCGAAGGGTATCTAACCTTCTAAATAGGAGACGGGATAGGAATGGGGAAAATTACCATGAGATCCCATAAAAATCACAGTTTTTGTGTGTGGCCCTCAGAGAAGGGGGGGCGTTCGCGGTGGGCAAGCGTCCCGCCGTGCTTCGTCCTAACCGAAACGGACCCGAGTCCGGCCCGTTGACCGCCCGCCGCAAGCAGCCGCCCCCCGGGGGCGGCTCCTAAAATCGCACCCGCCGCCATCCTTCCTGGCTGCGGCACCAAAAGTCCTCCTCCTCCTCCTACTTGCAGTGGGGCTCCCCTGGTTCGTCCCCCCCCGGCCTTCCTCCTCCGCCGCCGCCTCGCTCGACTCGCCGGCCGCCGGAGGGGCGGAGATCGCCGTCGCCGCCGCCCCAGAGGGAGCGCCGCTCGCGGGCTGGCTGACCTCCGGACGGAAGGTTCCCCTCCTCCACCTCTCCGGCTAGCTTCTCCGTTGGCGGGTTTCGAATCCCGTGATTCGTCGCTCCTAGGGATTTTTCCGCAGATCACAGTGTTGTGGCCTCCCCCCCGCACTCGGTCCCAAGTATTATTCAATGCCTCAATGCGGGGGTTCGTTGGGTGTATTCGGTGGCGAGTGTTTTCAGAGTGCCGTGGTTTACGTGCTTGGAGATGGTCGGCTACTCGTCCGCCACCGTCGGGAGTCACTGCCATGTCTCGGATATCGCTTCTCCTGCCGCCGGCTCGGGAAAATCCATCCCACGCGCGGTTCTCCTTGTTATACTTCCTCCCGCGGTATTTCTCGCTATCTTCTTCGAGCTGGGAGGGGTATGGGCCTCGAAAAACCTTGTGATTCACTGTTTATTCGTCTATCGTCTTCGATTTTTCAACTTCCTTCCCCGAGCCCTGGTAGGGTTAGAATTCCTGCCCAGGATGGATGCTCGGCGACCTTCAAAGTCATTATCGTGGCCGAGCGTTACCTGTCTGGTTCACCCGCCATTCTTCCGCGGGTTTGTCAACTCATTCCATCATCTATTCGCTGGATTTGTTCAGCTGAATGTGGGTGAAGTGCCCCAAGAGAGGCCTGGAGCTGGCCACTTGGTTCTATGCATTGGATGTTTTCTTCTCTCGGCAACATTTTGATTCTAAATCAGTTTTCTCTTCTGATTTTCCCAGCCTGCATCACTATCACAGTTGGCAACATGTTTGATTTTTTTTTTTTTTTTTCGGGGGCTTCGATTCTTTTTTTTCCTTGTATGTATTCATCCTAAACGTGGAAACATCTACCGTTCCAGTAATTATGCTTGTTGGACGTCCCTTTTTTTAAGATTTCATGACGTTGTTTTTTGTTTCATTTCTACAGCATGAAGGAGAGAGTTGATTATGAGAATATCTGTTAAATGAGAGAGATCATTTAGCAGTAAGATATCGTTTTTCTATCCTATTATTTTACGTCGCTGTAATATCTAAAAACATAACTTATATTTTACAAGGAACAGAAGAGAGTCAGGAAAGTTTGTTTGATTTATTTTTTAATGCGGCTCATCTTTGTGACGCTCTAGTGGCAGCCATGTATTAATTCTATTCATGTGATGATGCTAGGTACGCTTGAGAAAAGGGTGAGAGGAATACACGGATTGCTGTTCCCGGCCTTGACATGGTTTAGCTTCATATCAGATCGAAATCACCATTACAATTATTTCATGGTAGTGGTCCGAACTGTAGGTTTAATGAAATTCTACTGTATTTACATACATTTCGCATTTCTGATGATGTTTTTTCCCTCTTCTTGTAGATGAAAGTGCTGTGAACTTGTCTTGGGCTTTGATGGAATGGAATCAGAGACAAAGAAATTTGGGAGAGGTACCTTATTATTATTATTATTATTATTATTATTATTATTGTAGTACTAGCAATAGTTATTGTTGTTGTTGTTGTTGTCTTCTTAACAAGATTTATAAATTTCCCTTACTGATGCCCATAAATGGGTCCCAAGCTGTTCTTACATACCTATGAAATGACTTGCTGAATTTCTGTTCGGGAAAGTGGCAATTAATGGTAAACATGTGGCTCAACGCCTGTGAAGAGCCTCCTATTTATAAATATTCTGTTGAGTGCTCTGATCACATCTACGGCTACTGCCCTTTGATGATCGAAAACTCTAGCTGCAACGCGTTGTATGTTATGACTAGATCGTGCTCTCGAAGGATGTTCTGGAATAGCGAGCTAATTGAGGGTAAAAAAAAAAAAATCCTTGGATGGGATAGGGTTGACTGGGGATCCCCCTCTTCCTCTCTTTAAAGCGAGTTCGAAGACATTATAATGAGCCCGCGGATGGATACCGGAATAAAGGGCGAGTGATGATCATTTTAATTCCTTGAGGAATGTTGAGGCATTGGAACTGGACTGGAGATATTCGACAACCACATGGGCAACGCTTGAGAGAGTGACTCAGTTCTAGCAGGACAGTTTCCGAGCCATTTGCCCACAGCAAACTAGCAGTAAACAGCTTGAGGGAAGCTCTCCTGAGATCTCCATTTTTTTTTCTTAATTCATAATCTTAATCCCGCCGGGAGAATCCTCTTGTTGCATCCATTGGTTTTCTTCTCACGGGAGTTCTGAAGGTTTTTTTGCATGGAAGAACAAGTCATTTGGGGGCTACTACTAGATTTGAACTCGTAAAGTGCAGGAATTAAAGGAACGGTTTGGTGGGGGGGACGGCGGTCAGGCCTGGTTATGCGTTGAATAATAAGAAGAGAGTGTAAATGGAGCCCTGCTCAGGCGATGAAGAGATGATTGTATCAGGGGGAGGGGAAAGAAAAAAAGCTTGCTTGCCATGTTATATTATCGTCCATATTCTCTTGCAAGCTTTTTCATAATTCACTGATATTTATTTATTTATTTATTTATTTGTTCTCCCAAATTGGGCATGCTTTCTTGCTTGCAAAGAAACCCAAAGATTGATCGACGGATTATATTATCGGCCATGATTCTTGGAAGCTTTTTCATGATCCATTGATATTTATTTATTTATAGATTCATCCAAATTGGGCATGGTTGATTGCAAAGAAACCCAAAAATCGATCAAGTGATGACATTATTGTCCATCATCTCTTGCAAGCTTTTCCATGATTCACTGATATTTATTTATTGATATATATATATTTTTTTTCCAGGGGTGAGGGAGCTCAACGGCGCGGTGGACCTCATAGACCACTACAAGCTGCTGGCCCAGCATGATTTCTTCTGCCGGAGGACTCTCCCGGTGCCCATCTCGGAGACCCACTACCTCCACAACGTGGCCGGCGACACGGAGATCCGCAGGGGCCCTGGCATGGAGCTCGACCAGCTCTTCGACGCCTCCTCCTCCTCCTCCTCCTCCTCCTTGAGGGACACCGCCGCCATCCGGCCCTTTGACCTCGACACCCTCCGGCGGGCCTTCCCTCTCCGAGAGGCGGCCCCCGTCGAACTCCCGCCGGTAGGAGCCCGCCCCACCCCTCTCTGTCTCTGTCTCTCTCTCTCTCTAAATTATCGCTTCTATCTCTCTCTCTCTCTCTATATATATTATCTCTCCGTGATCCGGGGTGAGCTGTTGGGCAGGGGGAGAGGGGGGCGCCGACGGTCAGCGGGAAGGCGAAGGGGGAGACCAGGGAGAAGGGGAGGAAGCACCGGAAGCACCGGGACAAGGATCGAAGCAAGGACAAGGAGCATAAGAAGCACAAGCACCGCCACAAGGACCGGAGTAGCAAGGACAGAGACCACCGCGACAGAGACAGGGACAAGGACAAGGACAAGAAGAGGGATAAGAGCGGCCACCACCACGACTCCAAGAAAGAAAAGGTCTGCCCCCCCCCACCCCCCACCCCCTCTCTCTCTCTGGACTCTCTCTCTCTAGTCTCTCTCTCTCTCTCTCTACTCTCTAAAGTCTGTCTCTCTGTGTGCAGAAGCGGAAGCACGACGGCGGCGAGGACGTCCCGGACGGCCGAGAACACAAGAGGAACAAGGTATGGGGTCTCGCTGATTCGTGGTTGACTACTGGGTAGGGCCCATGGTCAACGGTTTTTTTCTTTCTATAGACTTCTCATTGACGAAGACCCAGATCGCTTCGTTTTTTTCTTTTTCTTTTTTCGGTGTAATGCCGCGTAATCGGAGCTGTCGGATGGTGCAGGCCCTTCCGGAGGTGGCGCCGCCAGGCAGGCAGAACCCGCAGTAGACCTCTCCCCATTGGGCCACGTGGCCTTCCCCGGGTTAATTTTTTAGACCGCTGCTATCGGCGGCGTGTGGACGGCGGCACTGCTCATATCCTTCATTCTTTCTAACGTAGGATGGCGCCTGCTCAAGGCCTCTGCTCATCTCAAGTCTTCGTGATAGAGAGAGAGAGAGAGAGAGAGCAAGTGTTTCCTTTATTAGTAAATAGGACATTGCGATTCCGGGAATCTAGGAGCTGGCGAGGGAGGTGCTGACCCCTCCCCTTCCACTGCTCCCCCCCAAACGCCGTTATTTTGACGGGGGCCCAGGGCTTAAGAAGCTTTCAGGTCATCAAGGTCAACGCTGGCCTGCATGGTTATGGAGGGAGAGAGAGTGAGAGAACCAGATGGGCCTGAATGTCAACGGTCAACGGTGGGGCTTACCAGGAACATGTGGTTCTCCTCGAGGAGGGGATGGAAGCCGGCGCAGAAGGCCTCTATGTCTTCCTTGATGTCCCCTTTTCCGGCGATCACGTCCATAAATTTCTTCCTGTCCGGCGCCAGCTTCATCGCCACCTGCGTTTCAAAGCTCATCGTCAACGATGCTAATAATATCCCCCAAGGCAGGAGCCAGCTCTCCCCTCCTGGTACTCTATCCGCAAATAGAAGAAGAAGAAGAAGGAAGTAAAGTCAACGCAGACGAAAAGTCATAAGCAATGTCCCGGTTCGACCCTCTTCTCGGGGTCAACCTGAGCTAGAAAATCACCACCAACGAGAAGAAAAGTTGGCCCAAACGTTGACCCACACCCTCTCTCTCTCTCTCTCTCTCTCTCTCTCTAGGGCCAGGGGATGGGCAGCTCACCGTGAAGGTGGAGCTGGCGAGCCAGCCGTGGAACTTCTTCAGGGTCTTGCCGTACGAGTCGGTACAGGCCTGCGACATGATCCAGTCCGGGTGCTGAAGCAGGTTGCGGAAGAGCTCCACCAAGAAGTCCATCGCCCTAAGCAAACCAGAAGATTCTAAAATAGTAATTAGAATATGAGTAAGTAGGTAAATAAATAAAATAAATGAACAGAGGAGGTGCGGATAATGGGCTAGTTGAATGAGGCGCACCTCGTCAGCCAGAGGAGGCCATTGGTGCAGCTCGACGAGCCCTTGGCGGTGTTCGCTTGAACTTCTTCCTGGACCATGCTGTACAGAAGGGCGTACTTGCCCGGATTCGACGCGTACTTCGTCTCCAATCTCTACGGAGAGAAAGTCAAAGCACCGGACCCGTTATTTCCTGGGGCGGAACAGGATGAATCTGGCTGATTTTATGGGGAAAATGAAGTAATCGAGTGGCCATGTCAGCAAATTAAATCGAATTTATTTCTTTAAAAGGCCGGAATAATCCTCTCAAAGAGGGCGGAGGGGGGGGGCGGCGGCGGAGGGTCTGCTTTTTTTCTCATTAAATGATTTTCTGAAAGGGAAAAATATAAAATCTGGGGATATTCTACCGTGATGTTTCCACCAATGTCGGATTTCACGAGAGCCAGTGCAGCCCCAAACTTATCTGCAAGCAAAACATGGGATGAATTGTCAGAATATAAAAGTCAACTTCTTCTGTTAGGCTTGCTTCTCCAACTGTTTACTCATCACATAGCGGAACCCATACACGTATATCTGCAACTTGAAAGCGGCAAAGGACGATGATATATATTTATAAGATGTCCAAAAGTGAACTGAAAATGTTTTTCATGGTGAATATCGTTGAGAATTAAAAATCAGAGATTAACGGCTGCAATGTTAATTGTGTAGCTATGAAGATAAAAGCTCACTTAGAAAGATCTCTCTCTCTCTCTCTCTCTCTCTCCCTCCCTCTATCTATCTAAGTTTCGGGTAGGCTACTTTTCAGATTAACCTTGGTGCTGGCCATCCTTGTGGAAGTGAAGAATACTATGGTGGGTCCGTTCGTCGGTGTACTTATCACCTATCTCAGCTTTAACTTTGCTATCCTGAGGTTTTTTTCTGACCGACCTGGATCTTGAAAAAGTAATATCATTATTAGGAAGAGAAACTGGCTTCTTTATGAAATTAAATACCTTCGATATCCTTCAATCATATTTTAAAAGAGGAAATAAAGAAGTACAAATGGCACTAAATTGTCGATTGACGAATCTGGGATTCGCCATGAATCTGATTCCCTTCATAGTGAGTATGAGGATAAAAGATAAATTGGTGATAAATTAAGAAGCTGGTTTCTCTGCAAGAACAGGACCCTGTTCCACAAAAAATCATGAGGTTTTCCTCTCACCAAGAAGTTCATATATCACTAAGATTTCTCTAGAACTTCCAAAGGTCCAAAAGATTTTTGGATAATAATACAGAACTATTTATAGCCCACTCACTACAAGCCACTTTGCCCCAAAAGTAAGAACGAAACACAATATCTGCCATCGGGTTGGTTCCTCCGGGCCAAAAGAAAGAAATATTCTCTATCACTCGACCCCGAACCAGCCCACAAAAACGAAAAAAATCAACATCCAAATGGGATGACTAAATTCTCCTCTGATCTTATTAATGCTATCCCACCTGGTACCGTACTTTCATCAAATCCCAACTGACTTCCCCGAGGAGATCACTGGCATCCAAAATGTCAAGGCTTAAGAAAATTTTTATCATTTTAAAAATTTTATGCTTTTACAGGTTTATACTGGTCAACACTTCTTCATTGGATGAAATAGCTTTGTTCAAAAGTCTGGAAAAAAACATTGGATGCTTCTGGTAAGATGTGATGACTGGATGGGCAATTGCGGTCCTCTGTCCTTAAATTGGATCTGCTTCTCTATTTTGCATCTCGTAGCTTCAAGATTTGACGGTTTATCCCTACCGAAATAAAACTAGGTTTGATTTTATGTTAAAACAAGGCATGCACACAGCAGGTCTTATGTTCTTTAGCCATGTTCACCAGAATTGCCCCTCAGAAGTTAATGTCCTCCTTTCCCAGAACGTGCAGTGAAAAAATGCCGTTAAAGTAACCATGGGCTTCCTTAATATCTAGAGAAAAGACACACGACCCATAGATATTAAATATAGTTGTTAAATAAATACAAGCGCCCAGCACAAAGCTGGCCATATGTGGAGACAAGTCAAACAGAGACTCTACTCAGAAAAGGTACTTAAGAATCGCTTAAGGTAATTCATCCCCACATTTTAGAACTATTTTTGCACACGAGAGACACTACACCGTGGGGCAGCAAACTAGGGCACACTTGGATATTTCTTAGCCCCAATAGTCTTCTAGATACGACAACATACGTGAATGAATTTGTGCCCATAGCACCATCAAACAGAGCCATAAGTTATAACATACCAGCCATTTCATTAAATTATTCTCTTTCTTTTTGAGCCGCCATACCAGTACCCACCTCATCACCCAGAAGCATGGAAGAATTATGATCAACATTCAAACTGGATGATTGTTTTAACGATTGAATTCATAAATTTTATATTAAAAGTTAAAAGTTTGACAATGAAAGAAACATTTTTACATTAAAAAACATTTATTCGCTTTCCCCTTGACACCTGTCCCAAATTCGTTCCTCATTGTGACTCATCTGATGTACTGTAAAATGCTTTTCATAACAAAAAAAGTCTGACGTAACTATAGACCTGATCTAGAGGATAGAGACGGCACGATTACTATTCCTGATTAACATACTTTGGCAGTTGAACACTCCTAGGATGGTTAATTTTCAATGTCATAGGTCGTCATTAGGGCTCATGAGATGGAAGAGAATGAAAGCGCGCAGAAAAAATTTGAAATATTCAGTATTTAGCTAAATCTGGGCATTGCCGCTCCGAAATGCCATAAAGACACATATTAGTGTACATCTGTCCACACATGGGTAAAGTAAACCAGTGATTGATTATATGTAAGAAAAGTGAGAAGAAATGTTACCTATGACGGGAAGGATGAGCTTGCACACGTCCAAGAAAGGCTTGGTGAGCATCTCACCATTTTCCGATTTAACATGCTTCATGCCCTCCAAAGAGGGTGTGAACACGGTGCCTTCCATCCCTAGATCAAGAGCCTTCCATCAAAGATTGTTACAGCGTCCATTCCGATTTCTCCTAAACTACAATAGCAAACCGTTCCCGAAGGAAAATCGAAAGCACAAAGACAAACTAGAAATCATGAATCGTAACACGGCCCATTTTATATTAATTTACCGGGGGAAATGGTTTTTCGAAACGATCAACGGATGAAGAAAGAATGATACGAGGAAAAGATAAAACTAAAATGGAAGATCTGGTCAGTTCCCCTACATCGTGGTTCCCCAAATTTCAGATCTCTCGATCTTATACAGATGGCTTTTAAAAAAGCAGAAGGGGAACTTCAGAACGGACATTAATTAAATAAAAAGGCTAAAAAGAAAAAACAAATCTGCGAACCTGCCGACACCAATGATACCCAACAAAATAAGCAAGCAACGCAGAATTCATCCTGATTGACTTCCGAAAACGAAACGGGGAGGTGAGAACAATGAGAAAGCCAAACACGATCCCACACACATCTACAGATCACAGGAAGGCTTTGATGATGGAGACGAATCCTACCTCCCAGGGCTCCTCTTCTCAGTTCCTCGCGCTCC
This sequence comes from Spirodela polyrhiza, assembly GCA_024713555.1. NCBI lineage: Eukaryota > Viridiplantae > Streptophyta > Magnoliopsida > Alismatales > Araceae > Spirodela > Spirodela polyrhiza. The sequence goes on from CM046542.1 coordinate 403,211, forward strand.
AACACAATCAGAACGCAGATGAGATCAGTAACGGTGAACGAACAGGAAACAAAAACTGAATCAAATGGCAGCAAGGAACCCGAGGCACTCGAGAAACCAGGAGACCGTCCAACGCGATCGCGCTCCCTCGCATTTATAGGAGGAGCAGCAGCAGCAGCAAGAGATCGAACCAGGGAAAGAGAGAGAATCGGGAACCACGCATTCCCCGCCGTGCGAATAATTAGATGCCATGATTTCTTATTCAGCACACCAAAAAAAACTAAATTATAGAATAGTCAAACACATATTTTAATAACACATATACCCTTACCTTAGACCGGCTTTTTTTGGGACCCAGGCCCGGTTGTGTAAAATATCAATAACGAAATTAAACTTAATTACTCGCAGTGGGGGAAAGTGACATATTAATTAATATATAAATATATAATAGTAATCACGCGCAAGTCTTCCGACGGAATCGTTCCTGAACAGGAGGGACGAGGGGCGGCTCTCTCCCTGCTACATTATTTCCATCTCAGATCAAAACGATCGATCAGGGAAGAACACGGGGGAGATTGGATGGAGGCGATGGGAGATGAGGAGGAGCGGGGTATTTGACGGCGTTCTTGACGATCTTCTTGGTGGCGGCTTCTCCGAGATCGATCCCGCAGACGTCGGCCAGCCGGATGAGATACAGGAGCACGTCGGAGAGCTCCTCCCCAAGGTGCTCCTTCTCCGACTCCTCCCAGTTGGGCAGCCCTCTCGCCACCTCCCCCCTCCATTGGAAGATCTCCGAGAGCTCGCCCACCTCGCCCACCTGCAGGGAGAAGGGAAGCAGGAGGTTCATCCCACTGCGCCCACCAAGTGCTTGAGAAGATGCGTGAAAAGATTTTCCTGACCATGGCGAGGAGGAGATTCCTGGGGCTGTGGTACTTCTCCCAGTCCCTGGCCTTGGCGAACTCGTCGAGCTTCCTCGAGAGGTATTTCAGGCTCACCTCCGTCTCCGCCTCTCCGGGGGTTCCTCCAAGCTCGGCCCGCGCCATGGCTGCTTCTCTGCTTCTGCAGCTCCTCGGCATGGGGCGGAGGAAGAAGACGATGGCTTTAATAGAGGGCAATGACCGCCTGTCTGAGCGAATCGAAAGGGTATCCTGAGAATTAATGCCCGAGGAGTGGCCTCAGTGGGCGCGGCGTTAGGGTTTTTAATGCAGGAGATTCTGCCCCGCCGACTGTGAAGATCATGGCTGCCGGCGCGAGGGACGGATTAGACGAGGGGAGCGTACCGTCAAGGAGCCCACGTGGGTCGACCCTTTTCAGGGGGGACCTTAAAATTCGCAGAGCTTCCCTGTTTCTTTGCCGGAGGGGAGGAAGACGACGGCGGCGGGTGGGTATTTTCCGGGAGACCGGGCAGCGCCGCGACGGACCCCCCGTGTTGGGAAATGGTCACGTCCCATTGGTCGTTGGTGGTCTGCTCCCAGACGGAAGCGACCACACCAGGTGATGCTCGTCAAATCCGACAAGAAGAATAAAGAGACTCTGCTCTCTCTTTCTCTCTCTCTCTCTCTATCCCTCTCTCTCTCTCTCTCTCTCTCTATCCCTCTCTCTCTCTCTCACTCACTCACTCACTCATCTATACCTCTCTATCCCTCTCTCTCTCTCTCTCTCTCTCTCTATCCCTCTCCCTCTCTCTCACTCACTCACTCACTCATCTATCCCTCTCTATCCCTCTCTCTCTCTCTCTATCCCTCTCTCTGTATCCCCCTATATCTCTCTCTCTCATCCATCTATCACTCTCTCTCTCTCTCTCTCTCTCTCTCTCTCGCTATATCCTATTGCTTTCCTGATTGTGTATCTGTCGGGGAAATGGTTAATTTTAGTGAGAGGTACATTTTTATACGCATTTTGCAAATAAACAGCGTAATCGTGCTTATTTGTATTACTTTTGGATAACATTGGCCGGATATTAACAAGATCTCTTACGAATATGGCCGCGTTGCCAAGGGCACTGCAGTTTCAAGACAATAAATTAGGGGTTTATCTATAATTGGCCTCGATTATGAGGAGTTATAAACCCCTGTAAATCCCAGGGAGTCCAGCCTGTTTTTATCCATGAACATATCTCCGAATGTGGACTTAAAGATAATTTTTATATCATGCAGGGGTTTCAACCGAAAAAACCATTTTTTTAGTAAGCTGTACCCATAAGTAGATGGGCCCAAATGCCAATTCACTTTTGCGGGGGGGGGGGGGGGATGGTTCGTTTAACCGGCCCATTTAAACAGCCCATTATAAAAAGCCCAATTTTTAAGCGTAAATAACGCCATATGTTAAGGGTATTTTAGGAATATGACACATCAAAGAGGCTGCCCTAGGTTAAAGCCGCCTCGTCGTCCACCCTTGCTCCCCCTTCTCTTCATCTTCTCCATCCCCCGCTCAATCCTCCTGCGACTGCGCCCGCGATGGTGGGTCTCCATCTCCAGTGATCCTGTATTTTTTTTCTTCTATCTGCACGTTCGATCGGCAGTTTTGGTGTTCTTCTGCCCTGAGTTCTTCTTCCTCTGGATTTTTCCAAAGGTTTTCAAGCGGTACGTGGAGATCGGGCGCGTGGCCCTCGTCAACTACGGCAAGGACTACGGGAGGCTCGTTGTCATCGTGGATGTCGTCGACCAGAACCGGGTAAGGCCTCCCCGAGAATCGCCCTCCCACTCTATGCCTTCTAGTCTGGTTTCCTCGTTAGACCCCGTAATGTAGACGAGTGAGGGTTACCTTGTGTTCTCATTTTCCCAATGTTTTGGTTTGCTTCGGAATGGTTGAACTCAGGTGACTCTGTACGCTGGCTTTTCAAATCTTACTGCCGATTTCTAATAGCCTATAATTTGTGATCGTTGTGATTCTAACGCATTACATTCATGTCGAATGCATCATTCGCTCTCTAGCACGTGGAAAAAATTAACAGCTCTCTAGCTTTTTACGGTTCTTATATTTATACACCGCCGCTCAATCGTTTGGGATCCGTTCTTTTTTTCTCTTTTCTATCTGACGATATTCGTTGAATGTCCCTGAATCTATGCCAGTAGCTTTGCTTAAATAGTATTGAGGACTACGATTCGCTTTTACGCACAGATTTACTGGATTAATAAATTCAGTTCATCATGAAAACGAGAGCACGAAAATCGCCGAAGGCGACTGCTGATATGTCTTCTCATTTGCTTTCACCAAAAAGAAATGTTCAGCAGTTCTAGGCAAGTTGCGAAGAGTCGCGCTCTTTTTTCGATGAATCCCTTTTTATTTATCGGATTATTTGGAAGGTCCACGCTTCTGAAACTTTGACCTGGCTGTATGGCGTTTGCAATTTCTTCTGGGATGATTCTTCCATTCATTCCCATCTAGAACTTGCATCGACCCCACTTTTAACCGTAAGATTTCTGTGAAGTGTGAGTGCAGATCCGCTCTCAGTGGATGCTCGGGTGCCCTTCACACCCAGAAGCCCAATATTAAATAAAATGTGGCCTTTTAATCTGCATTATTAAGCTTGGATTTGAATGCAATAGGAACTCCTCATGAAGATTTTTTCTAGCTGCGAGCAGGTTTTTGATATCCGAAGATAGTTTTATTATTTTTCCACATGAAATAATTGCAGCAGAGGATTAAATTGGCTTTGCATGATATATTGGCATGGTAGAATGTACAATAGGCAGCGATGCCTCGCTTGCCATGAGACCATTAACTTGGTTTAGTTCCCAAAAGTTGCCATTTACATTTCTAGAGCATGATATCTGCCAACCCAAACTCAAACTGGCCTGCTATGAAAATGCTAACCGGAGCAGAGATTAAGTTTTCAAACGCATGTGATCACCGTTGTTGGTGAAATCATCTAGGGGAAATTATCTTGATTTGCTGAAGCTGGCGCTCCGCTGAAGGAGATATCTGAGATAGAGAACGTGTCCTTGTACAGGTTCTTGTGGACTATCCGGACATCGTCCGAGGGCAAATGAACCTGAAGAGGCTTCAGCTGACCGACCTGAAGATCGACATTCCCAGAGTGCCGAAGAAGAAGACCCTGGCTGCTGCCCTGGAAGAGGCTGGTAGGTCCCACTGCTTTCCAGAAGCTTGAGTGTGTGGGGGGTGGATCTCCTAGCTTTGATTCCTCCATTCCTCGTCGCTAATGTGCTGACGTGGCAGATATCAAGAACAAGTGGGAGAGCAGCTCATGGGGCAGGAAGCTGATCGTGCAGAAGCGGAGGGCCTCCCTCAATGATTTCGACAGGTTCAAGGTTATGCTGGCGAGGATCAAGGTTCGTGCCTCAGCTCAGCATTCTCTGGGCCCGCGTTGACTTTGAGCCTGGGCCCGGCCCATCGCACCTCTCACTAAGATACCCTCTAACCGGCCCCTTCTCTCCTCCCTTGCAGAGAGCTGCTGTGGTGAGGCAGGAGCTTGCGAAGCTGAAGAAGACGGCCGCCTAAGACGAGACACGACGAGGCCGATGAGGAAATTTATCAATTTTGTCATGAACCCTGTATTTGCTTGGCTTCTCCTGGTCAACCCTTCTTTTAGTATGATCCATTTTTTTTCTGACAAATGTCGTGAGACTTCAGTTCCATAGTCTTTCTTTCTTCTTTATCCGTATCGCATATTTGCTCCATGTTTGGACTGATTCCTTGGAGTCAGGTCCTAAGTGGTAAATCTGTTCATCTCTCTCTCTCTCTCTCTGCCTCTCTCAAAGTGGCCGGACACATTTTAGGTAATTTTCCGCAGAAACTTCGTCATTGACCAAGTTTTTAATTATTTCAAAGTTTATACGAAAAAGATGCCTTGTGGAAGACTATTTATAGGCCTTGTATATTTCTCTTTGGAGGAAGAAGCTGACTATTTAATTGTCAGTCAGCATTAAAAGATTGTAGAAGAATGGTTTAGAGTAAGTTGACCTTCCTTATCTCGTCGAGGCTTCTATATGAAATGAGATGGTGCGCAAGCGCGTTGACTTTTTGCAGAGTAATGAGTATTCACGAGCTTGCCCCAACTAATTTTTAAAAGAAGTCAGACGGCGTGATCGGTGAGCGTTGGGTTAGATACGTGATCGATCGCAAATTGACAGGCCGCTGTGGCGGTAACGGACGGCCGTGGATCGCTTCGATGCGATCTACGGCCAGGGTCGCCCGTCGGAACTCCGAAGCCGACTCCCACCATGCACGTCCGCCATAGATAGATAGATAGATAGATAGATAGAGAGAGAGAGAGAGAGTCAACAGGGGGATACACATCACTTCTCAGTTAGCCTCTTTTCTCCCGGGTGGGCCGCAAGGAAACTTCTGGGCAAGCGTTCATGGAAGAAGGAAGAGAGAGAGAGAGAGAGAGAGAGAGAGAGAGAGAGAGAGAGATAAAAGGGGAGGACCGAGAAAGTGGCCAAGGATCCTGAGGGAGTAGTCGCTCCCTGATCTGCTCTCCAAGAGGCGAGAATGCTCTCTCGAGAGAACCTGGAGGGTCTTCGGAGAAGGATCGCCACGCAGGTGGACGTCCATGGCGTTCTTCAGAAGCTGAAGGTCGGAGCTCATCGGAGATCCCCTCTTCCTTCCTTCTCCCTCGTTTAGGAGCGCTTACTCTCCTGGCCTTCCTTCCATTCTTCTTCCCTGATCATGTCCAGGCGATCGAGATAGGGGAGGTCACCAGAAGGGCCATTGATGGAGGAAAGAGAAAGGTCCCATGGAGGCGGCGGAGGATGAACAGGGAGAAGATCCCCGTGAAGCGTGGCGTCGCCTCCCATGGGGACCATGTGGCGGAGGGGAGTCCCCATCAGCGCGTGGTGGTCCGGAAGGGGCGAGCAGGCTTCTCAGAGCTCTGGTTCTTCGCCGCCTGCGATCAGCATCTGGAGGACGGAGCCCTGCAACTCCTCCAGGGGCATCTCTTCGATCAGGAGCTCGCCGGGGTGAGATGGCCGGCGGCGTTTACTTTTTCCGGAAAAAACTTTCGCTCGGTGGTGTGATCACTGACTTTTGGAAGCGCATCTGCCTCCCTGGAGAAGGGCGGAGTCGGAGAAACCAGGGAGGCGATGAGGGAGGCGCATGCGGCGGCGGCGCCGCTGGGAGGCTTGGCGACGGCGGTTCTGTTGGAGCGGGAGGTGCTGGTCGCGGCGGGCTCCGGCGGGTACCGCGCCGTCGTGTCTCAGGCGGGGACGGCCGTCCAGATCGGCGGCGGCCGCCGGAAAAGGCTCCTCAACGGCGTACCAGGTAGGAGAGGGAAGCTTCCGCCGCCGTCTCTTTTCTTCGGGATCGTCACGAGATCTCGCAGTGGCCGTGTCCGACTGAACGAACGGAACCTGTGTGCAGAGAAGCTCTGCCGGGCCGCCGCCGCCGCCGCCGCCGACTTCTACGGCGAGAAGGGAAGGCCTCCGGTGGCGCAGGCGGAGCGGATGACGTCGGAGACGGAGATGATGATCATAGCCAGCGGCGGCATCTGGGAGGTGAAGTTGGGGCAGGGGGCGGCTCCGGGTTTCTTCTTCTCCGGAGGGAAGGCGAGAGTTCTGACCTAAAACTGCGGCTGGTTGCAGGTGATGGGGAATCAGGAAGCCGTGGATCTGATAAGCCACGTGGAGGACGCCCAGGAAGCGGCGAAGTGCCTGGCCGACGAAGCTCGGGCCAGGATGACGAAGTCTCCCGTTGCATGCATCGTCGTTCGCTTTAAGTAGCAGTCGTCCCTCGAAAGTCAACTCCCTTTTCCCTTCTTTCTGAACATAAACATAAACATATATATACATATATCTGTGCCAATCTCTCTCTCTCTCTCTCTCTCTCTCTCTCTACGTACGTACGTCAGCATTGAGAGAGGGAGGCAAGTGCATGCAGGTGCTTGACGACACGCCGCCAAAATAAGGGGAACGAATGCATGCTCTTCCGTGCCCTCCTCTTCGGTCAACGCGGGGCGGGGCAGATATTCTTGCGGCGCTCCGGGGTAAATGACCAGTGGTCAACCGGAGATATCGCCGGCGCCGGTCCACGGCGGCGCTTCGGGGCCGCGATGGATCAGAAGGGACTCCGGCAGGGGGAAAGGCCCTGCCACATTGCCTGCCGTTAGGGTTTCCGAGATCGATCACCCGAACGGAGAAACGTTTCCAGAAACACAAGTTACAGCCGAAATGATCGAACGCCCACGTCAGGTGGGCGGGCTCTCATAGAGAGCCAACCCTAATGGCGGCCATAGAAGCCCTGTTTATGGAAACCCTAATTCTGCTCCTCTCTTCTTCTTCTTCTTCTTCTTCTTCTTCTTCTTCCTTGTACGAAGAAACGAGAGCGGGGAAGGAAGGGGTATCTGCAGCCTGCAACTGGGTCCTTCCTCCTCGGCCATTCTATGCTCTCTCTCTCTCTTTCTCTCTCTCTACATATATAAATATATATATAGAATATTAATATGCATGTATAGGGCATGGATGGGTACGTAAAGGAGGGGCCTGTCTGAGTAAATTGTCAACCTGGCACCGAGTACAAAATCCAATCCAACAAAGGCACCATTAGAGAGAGAGGGGAGAGAGGGGAGAGAGAGACAGAGAGAGAGAGAAAGAGAGAGAGAGCGAGCATCTGGTCTATACATTGGTCCGTCAACTAACGTTAAGGGAGAAAAAGCCCAGCCAGGGTACAGTAAAACCGGTCTTCTTTTCTCTGACCAAGACGACAAAACTACACAACTATTTTTGACTCAGCAGGATGAATTAAAGAAGAAAGGAAAAAGGAAGGAAGGAAAGAAGGGGGGGGGGGGGGAGGGAACTAGGTAAGAACCCTAATCCACATCTCCTCGGGTTTCTTGTGGATGAAAGAACGCCGACAGAGACTTCAAACCACATTGTGGGAAGACAAAACCCGGTCAACAGGTCCTGCGGGCCGAATCAAGCGGAACCCATAATTCACACTGATGAGGAAACCCTCAGCTTCTGCCGCATTTCCCTTTTTCTCTTCCTTGTTTCTTTTTTTTTTCCCTCAAAAGGAATCCCCTGGAAAATATGAAAACTGGGATAAGAATCTGAGGCGAAATGTGAGCTATATGCCATGTGGAGATGATTAAAACTCTAAATAACAAGTGCAAGCCCTACTATTTTTCTAAGCTGATACATCTCTCTCTCTCTCTCTCTCTCTCTCTCTCTCTCTCTCTCTCTCTCTGCGTGTCTCTCTCTCAGTCTACTGTTCTACCCATAAGGAGCCTTAGCCTCCAGATGCTGAAGCGAAGGAAATCTATCAAAGATGGAGTAAGAGTGAGTTGGAGCAAGAGTCCTGACTTTTTAAGCTAATACTCTCTCTCTCTCTCTCTACACACTGTTTTACCGTAGACAACCCAGAAAGAGATTTCAGTTATTCCATCTAAAATATTTTCGGAATTCTGAGAGATTCCGAAGCATTAAAGGAGCAGAAAACAGGATATTTTAAACTCATCATGAGTGAGTGTGCCATTGAGAATGTGAGAAGCTCTGGAGATATCATGCGAAGAGAGAATTATGGCTCGTGGGGAGTCTCATATGGAGGGTCAAACAGCAGTGTGAGATGAAAATCTGAATAAAGCAATCGATGCCGCCAAATCAACCGGTTCAAGCACAGGAGATTCTAAGAAATCAGATTTAAACACAGAGCATGAGATCCAAATCTTGCATCAAATGATGGTTTCAAGCCATATTACCCATCAACCGCCACTGGGATATTATGAATATCAGTCAAAGCGCCACGTCCGATGAAACTTAGCAAAAATCAGGTCCAAGAATCAGATGAACCCAGAGCATTCCATCTTGTGGGGCATGACCCCGAACAAAAAGCCTTGAATCTGAAAGATTGCAGCAAGAGAGCTTCATACCTTGAGGTGGATTCAAAAAGGAGCCTCAAGTGATTCATCCCAGACATCCCCGCTTCCGTTAGAGGCATCTTCACCATCTTCCTCCATAGAGAGCCGGATATATTCTCTGTGCGCAAAGCGGTCCCACTCAGTCAAAGTTGGGTTTTCACGCTCCTGCACCAATCAAAACAGAAAATGATGGGCATTAGGGTGCGTCTGAGAATCGAATCCTGGGAAAAAGTTTGGCAAAAGCTCAAATGCCACCATGAACAGGAGGGAAATATTCCAGGATTTCCCACCTGACGAATAAGAAACGGGTCCCGAGTCTCAAAAGCCATAAACTTGTTGAGGTTGAAAAGGATATTGAAAGCATTTCCAGAGAGCTTGCTGCTTTTCAAGTCACGCAGGGTGAGAAAACCCTCGTTCTGCATGTCAGCGCCACAATTTCAGCAAAATGCAGAAAAAATCTCTATCTAAAGATGAATAATCAATGATTCGACCGGGATATATTTTAACCAATGACCTCAGGCCCGATCATGTCAACCATCTGGCATAAGATATCCTCAAATTGAACAGGTTCCTGGGCCATGCACTCCATTCGATGCAGCTGTTCTTCGTAAAAGAATTGCATTTCGTTGGGCGTAAGCACTCCATTGCCATCCAAATCTATACACCTGAACCTGCAAAAGGAAATGCATTACGTTATATGCAAGCCATCTTATGCGGGACAAAACGGATCCTTTTCTTTCTTCTGTTTTTTCGCGCATGTGGTGGTGATTCAGAGAATTTCGACAAAAAAGACAGCAATATTCGTAAGAAGAAAAAATCGACAGATAAATTCCTTCCGCACAAACATATGTACAAGTTTCAGACATCGTAAACACCAAGGTTTAGAAATGTATTTGGGCATGGACCTGTCTCTGCAACCAAAATCTAGCAGAAAGCTAAGGCACAATTTAGTTAAAAGCCCAAGCACGCATCTTCTTGTCCATCTGGAAAATTTAACAGACAACCAGCTTCCTTCATTTCGTTGAAGATTGCATTGGAGCTACTTTAATCAAGAAAATGTAGAGATGATACAACTAGAAGAATTAACTAATTTCGGAAAGGAATAAGATAGTACTACTGAAATAAATGTGCACCCTTGTCAGCATTCACATAATAAGGGAAACAAATTGGATATCAGCAAGATCCTGTATATCAGACAATTTCAAGAAGGCGAATGATTAGTAAAAATAGACAAATAAGCACACGGTTTCAATTAAGGTAACAAATAAAAAATAATGCAAGGGAAAAAAACGACCGGAGCATTTAAATATGTGTGTGTTTAAGGGGGGAAGATTAAACAAACCTACGGTCAGTTTTTTCCTCCCCCAACACACACATACCCCATTACGGTCAGTTTTTTCCAAGATACTCAGAAATGTCAGTCGAAGGCAAAAAATCAGGTTAAAGAGGGAGTGATGCGTAGCAGTGACAGCAGCCAACTGTTATCTTGAACTGTGAGTCCCGTTACCAAATATTCTTTCATTTTTTTTTCACTGAAAAGATAATGCCATTCAAGAACGATATTAACGAAGAAATGCTCGTTACTCATGTCATAATGTTCCTTGGAGACTTCTAGTCTATCAATGAACTTGTATAAAAAAACAGTGCTATGACAAAGAGCTTTCGTCCATTATAGTGTTCTAAGCACAATAAACTTCGCATTATAGAATGAACGGCATTTGAACTCTAACTCCAATGTTAGAAAATGGCATTTACCAATATTCAAGGCTAGGTTCTGACGATTTATCCTCTTCAGAAAGAATAAAGTAGACGAAATCTTCGTAGCCCATCTTCCCTTCAACTCTACTGGTAAATTTCCTTGGAACCTTAGCGTCAATAAAATGCGTATGGTCAGCAGATCCGAAGCTGTACTAATAATTAAAATAAAAAGGAAGATCATGCAGAAAACATATCGGTCTGTCAAACCTGTGAAAAAATCCTATCCACAATTCTGTAGGTAAGGGCATGGTTGCCATATCTGATCAGGTTTTCTTTGTCAATCAGGAAATCGTGGTCTGTATCCAGCTCCCAAAATTTGCAGTATATCACATAGAAATGCTCATAAGAAAAGTATCTGCAGAAATTCAGAATTTCAGCACAGTTAAACGATAACATGTTGATCAATTGTGCTTGATAAAACATAAAAGATAATGAAGATGCCCAACATATGATGCACACAACACCTTTCCGGATTTGAATCTGAAAACATTCATCTTTCTTAATATTGCGTGCTAGGAAACACTACGGCGTATACCATTATTTTTGTTCGCTGAAGATTAAAATGCCGCATAATCGAGACAATGGGACAGTCAATGCCCATATCCTTGCTAAACAAGCTGGGATTTACCAATGGTGTCACTCCAAGCCTTACTCCTCCAGACTCTAAGTTAACAGAATGAAAACCAGTCTTCATCTCATCACAACTTTTTGAGAAAAAAAAAAGGGCATCCAACAGCTACAATTCTCTTTAGAATCCCCTTATGAAGAATAAAAAACTGAAAAAGGAGCAGCTTTGTTCCATGACACTGCTGTAGAGAGTACAGCTTCACAGAGAATTCTTAGCCTTCTATCATTCAATGCATCGAATTCGCAATGACGTCACTCAAACTTGCGTTGCAGTGATACAAAACACATCCTAGATGTCTAGTAGGAATTAAATACAGTATACTGCACACCAGAAAACTGACTTCAATTTTGGAAATATAATTCAAGCTTGATCAACCTACAGAACACCAAAAAACTTTGGTTCACACCAACAACGAAAAGAATTTTCGTCTGCAGATTAAGGTAGCTAAGCATTATGTTTTCATAACCTTCCTCTTCCAACCCAGACACGAGAAAATTTTGCCTTCTCTGATTTTTCCCTACTTTCTTATTTTCTCGAGGAAGATCAAAGGTGATGCATGAACCCCTTGCCTGAAGGTGGTTCAATGATTTGATCATTTAACAAATTAAAAATGTACCCTTGTATATGCAATTAACAGTTCTGATAACGTCTAAAAATATACATAATCAAAACGCAAGGGACAATCTGACAGCTTAAAAGGACATTCATAAGTAACAATCCAATAACAAGGGGATTCGCAATCCAATTTCTTCACAGTATGACGAAACGGAATAGGTGTTCCCAAACTAAGTCCAAGGGGAGAATCTGAGATCCCCATTTAAAATGAGAAAGGAAAAAATAATAATCCCAGATTTCATCATCTTCAACCTGATTTGCAAATTCATCTGCTACTACTGAGAGAAATACGGTAGAACCACACCCGACACCTTGTGGAAAACCATAAAGAAAAAGAGGGGAAGCAAGAGAAGAAGAAGAACAAGAGAAACACTTTCCCATGCAACCACCTTTAGTCATAGCCACCAACTACCAACATTCTCGGATGCTGTCTTCCCCAGCTTTCTGGCTGATATCAGGGACCCATCCAATACAGAAGACCATGTTATAAGAAGAATCCAGGAAAGAAGTTTTTATCCTAAGGAACAATTGCTCTGGACGTAAAATATTGTGCGATAAATGGATGCCATACCACCTTTTTTTCCCTAGATATTCTTGTAGTTTCGTTTAAAAATCGAGTATCCGAAGACTAGTAATGCGTCCCTACCCAATTGGGAAGAGGTGAATCTAACTTCAAAATTATCTATTATCGTAAGGATAACATAATGATGACTGCTTCGTTTTCCGAGGAAAATGCAATAATAATAGGCACCTTGCCTCACCTAACATCTACTTTAATCAAATTATGCATATTTCAAACACCAAAATATAGAAAATCTATTTCTAGACTTCATATTTCACGGCAGACCAACCTCAACACTTTGTTGATGTCATCTTCCTCATCAGCGTGATGCATTGCAGCAATCAGATTTCCACGTTTCAGCTCCCTGAGCGTAAGATGGCCAGTCCCCGATCTATTCATGTAGTAAAATATTCGATAGATAACTGTCTCCGCTGCACACAGGGCAATAGTTTTCATCCAATCAGTAACATCAAATGGGCATAATAGCGATGCAAGCCATTCAACAGAATTATACGCTCCAAAAAGGAAGAACATTGCATAAAAAGATGGAGCCGTGATAAAGCATTCCGAGTACAATCTTGCACAAGAGATACAAATAAAGGACAAAGTAAAAAGGATACAAGAAAAAAAAACTTGTGGCAGCCTAAGAGTTCATATCTTGATAATCATGACTTCACAAACTTTTGTTTTTCTCACGTTAAAAACAATTATATTTTGAAAAATACGAATAATATAAGTCAATTGATTTATGAATGATTAATCGGAAAAAAAGAATAATGGCCAACCAGGTACTATCTCGGCCAGGTGAATAAAGTAAAACTGCATGAAAATTTAGGGTTTTCTTATAGTTGATATCTGTTTCGAATTATTAATATCGTCTATTGTTGGTCAAGTCAAATCTGATGCACAGTTAAATATCCTTCGATTTTTTCTTTTCTGATTCAAAAACACGTTTTATTCCAATAAATATCAAGTAAAAACAGAATAGTGGTAACAGTTATTGTACTTTGAATTTCACAGTCCACATAGAGTGAAAAATGAAAGAAGCTGGGTTCCGATCGGATAGGTAATCATTAGAAATGGAAAACCTGTAAGAAGAAGTTAGTAGGATCAAACATACTACGTTGACAGATGACAGCTACAGATGAGAGGATGAATTAAAATTCACACCTGACAGCATTACCATCAAACCTACATGTTGCATCCATGGTAAAGAAAGAAGACATCCCAGCACAAGGAGAAAGTCAACTAGGGAAATTTTTCTAAGATTGGAACTACGATAAAAATAGTTCTTCCTTTCGCACTGATAAAGAATAGACCAAGTTCGCACCTGTGACAAACTCACCAAGTGGACTGAAATCGAATAGCATTCTGCCAAGTAAATTCATATTTGAGGATAACATTATAGATTACGCCACATATTAATGAGCAGCCACAAAAGGTACCACATCAGCAGGCTGCCACGTAGCACCCTCCGCCGAGGATTCCCTCATACTTATTTACATTACACGTTATACAATTGGACTAAGCTTTTTATACCCATTACCAAAAATGGGACAAAGCTTCAAATAATTGGGCTTCACGTTTCCAAAGCCATTTGAAAGTCAATAAATACTCTTCAGTTATTTTGAAACATTCTCTTATGATTGAAAGATAAAGTTGCACCCGAATCATTGACCAGTTCAGTTTTTCATTGTATTATAGCCAGGCTATCACTGGAGGGTCCTCCCGTATGTTCTTACTGACATCCTCCAAATTTTCACCTGTAGGTAAAGATGTGAATCGCTGCTCCTACCTTCTACCATTTCCTCACTGTCAGTATTTCCGTCACTAACAACTTTTTATAGGTTGTTCCCTAAGGTATCCACTCCATGAGTGATCCCCTGTCTCACAGCAGGTATTCTACCCTTCCACATGCTTTTGGTCCTAAAATTTTCTTCTTGCCTCAGTCGTCTCCATTTGGGCCATCTGATACTCTCCCTACTACTGTTGTCTCCATCCTACAGACTCTCCACCTACGTTCTCCTCAGAAAATCAGAGCAGAGATCTGTCACAGAACTTCGACACGCTCTCAAATTCTTCAAAGTATCATTGGACGGACAGAGGAGATTCCATATAATTGGAATTACGAAACTGCCTAGGTCCATTAAAAGTTACTTCAGCAGTAGGAAACACTATATGATCGGGCTTTATGTTTCCTAGGGCAATTGCTTGTTTTAGGAGTCGATTTCACTTGAAAGTACAAGTTTTCAGCTTTTTCTAGAAAACATTTCCTTGTAAATAAAAGAGATGATTTTATCCAACCAATTGGCCGGGTAGGTTTACACTAATATCACAGACATCACCGTAACATCTTAAATACAAAATCTAATGTAATATGTCAAATGCTGTCAAGCTGTACGGCATCACAACACAAATTTCGTAGAATTTATTTTGATATTTTTCATTAAAATGAGGAAGAAGCTTCAATTTGTGTACTTCATCACAGAACAGCCAGGTAATTTATCTGATTAAACTACCATGGAACTTAGCCAATAGCATCTTCCAGAGAAAAAAGATAATGATAAAAGCAAGGAAGTTGTAACTCGTTTATGCACACTTAATTTAAAAGGAAAAAGCTTCTAGATTGATTTACATTTGGATCTTTTCCAACCACCGTAATTCTATCACTTTGACAAAGGAATACTATTGACTAATTGCAGTGAAAGGATTTCATAAACAGAAAGTGTATTTTACAATGAATAATTTATAATTTTCGACATGAGCCAAAGACATCTGATAATTTTATCACTTTAACAATGTTTAACATGAAACAAAGTTGAGAGCATAATATAAAGCCCATGTGACAAGTTTGACATAGGAAATTCATTCATGAGTTTATATAATAAAGTTAACTCGACAAGTTTATAAGACAAAGCATATTGAGATATGGAAGGAAGCTTGTTTGGGTGTCCATGGGATGTAGTCCATTTGATAAGTTTATGAGATGAGGCGCATCTAAATGTCTTTGGGATATGAGCTGTTTAACAAATTTATGATCTTAAGCCTATTGAAATGTGCATAAGATGTGGTTTACTTGACAATATATGAGAAGAAACCCATTTAAATGCGCATGAGATGTGACCCATTTGAGTCCCATTAAGCTTTTTTGCTCAACCACCAACATCTATACACACATTGGATCTTGAATTGGGCTCAGACTTGCATAAGATCGTCGAAGACTTTTGCACGAGGTTAAAATGGTTCACATTAGAATTTTTAAAATATTAACGATGAGTTTGACCATTAGGAAAGAGTACATAAAAGATCTTTGAGCACATTAATAACGCGTTTAATCACACGTCTTTATTATTATTATTATTATTACTATTATTTCATCTCGTGGGCTGCTCAAAGTGAATCTGAGCATGGGATTGTAGAAATGGGCCTAGGCCTCTCGGAGTGTGAGAGATTGCACCAGGCCACTTGAAGGAGAATTGGTCCCAAGCTTCTTAGAATCAGTCTAAGACTGCGCTTCTTGGAATGGGCCTAGACATGGATTTCTGGGGATAGATGCTCACATCTTCCGTCTCTTATCTCTTTTGGGACAAACAGCAAGGTCTTGCTAATTTCTAATCATTCCTTCTCACTTCGTTGTTGTGCGTAGCCTTGGCTTTCTTATCCCATATTTCTCTCCTGAGGAAGAATGAGGATCATCTTATAGGGTTGCTGGGACTATCCAAATGTTCATCGGACATGGTCTCGAAAAAAGTTAATCCGGCTATTTCCCACTTCTCCCAATTTTTTTTCTATAGGGAACATAGGCTATTGAAGCAAATGAGCAAAAAAAAAAAAAAGAAAATCATGAAAATTGATGACATCTTATCAAGTAGTGGGGAAGTTGCTCATGAACCCAGATTGGTGGTCCAGGAAAACTTACTGGTGAAGTTGATGGCAAGGGTTTGGACTCATCACATATCAAATAAACCTCACAGATGACAGCATCTGACATTTTAAAGGAGCTTAGTCTTTGAAAAACACATGACTGGAATTCGTAGATCCTTCAAATGCCAACCCCCCCAAACCCCCGCACAAACAACTGTCACGATAAAAGGCTTGAGAAGTTTACTCAATTTTAATAATGAAGCATCTTAGAAATGGCAACAAAAATAATTGGAAGACTCGACAACTTCAAAATCTGGGTTAAGGATTTACACACACACATTTGGCATTCCCTGATGTTCAAGAAAAATTGAAGGATGATGAAATTTCCTGAGTTTCTCTAGAAACAGGGTCAACATAAACATGCAGAAGATATGTGACTGTAATCGTCATTTAATAACCGTAAATGTAATAAATAAATTTGAGAATGCAATAAAATAAACCTGCAGCGGCATTCCACACACAACTGATTTCTTTGAGTTTGCTCTCTTTAAACGACAAAAAAGATATTGAGTAATTTATACATGTCAGGCCTGCTACATCTTCTACATCAGAATCCATGAAAAGCAGAGCACTTTTTTCTGCACTACAATAAGCATGTCCACATAGCCTACTTACGCGATCGCCCAGGGGAGGGAAACCAGGTGAACTTATTAAAAAAGCATCTTATAAAACCATGAAGAAGTAAATAGACCGAAGGTTCATAGGTAACAGAACGGTTTTAGGCACTACAATATGTAAAATGATAAAAAACATTAAAAAAAGCACAAGTATACCATATCTTTCTTGAAACTCAGGTGTGCTCTGCAGAAACTCCAAGCCTGGATGTGTTGCCAAAAGTTCTCGAAGAATAGGTTTGAAATCATCCTGTAATAATGCTCAATGAACAAATGGCGAATAAGAAATCAGGATAATCAACAAAACTTAACCCACTTTTGTAAGCGTTAGCCAGAAAATACAAATAGAAGTCAATCTTTTGTGACGGTGCTTCAGAAATATGACAACCTGAGTTAGGTAGTTTTGATCAGGTTGCTTCAAAATGCTAAATATTCGTTTAGCTATATCCACTGACAGCATGTTGCTATTAAACCAATAGTTAACAAATGCGTCCCTGGAACACAGATAATTTATAACATGTTCAGAACGAGCAGCAACAGTACCAAAAGAAGAATTTCCATCAAGCAAAAATTGTATGACAAGAATGGCTCATCCAACCAACATCAAAAATTGACCAGCAGCAACTTATGGTGCTCAACTAGTATCAAATCAGAAATGCACGAAGCAAGCTCAAGACTATGGTAAAGATTAGCAACCGATCAATTTCGTTTTATATCACACTGACAATTATCATCTTGACGTGCTACATCAACGTTTTGAACATATCAACCAAATACATTATTTCATTCGGCAAGAACAGAAAGAACTACTCTTGCATGCCCACTATCCCTTAAAAGCATGCAAACAAAAGCCAAATAAAATAAAAAATTACAGTGCTATCCATTAGATATGCACAGAGAGCTAGCACATATTTTCTCGCAGATTTGTCAAAAATATAAAATTTTAGCATAGGAGAAAAGAACATCCTACAATAGTGGTAAAGAGAAGAAATCATATAGTAAAACTGGAAAATCTATTTTAAGGGACAAGAAGAAAGCTCTATGTCAATAAGATGCAATAAGTAGACTTATAAGAAAACGAAAGCTTGGATTTAGATGACCAGTTAATTAGGAACTAAATTTGGATATGATTACAATCACCCATACCGGCTTTTGGGAAATTCCCATTCTATAGAAAATAAGTTTTGTTCTATTCGTTGAAAAGGAATATGAACAGTAACCATAGTAGCCAGACATTACTCCGGCACACTACGATCCAACATTGCATGATGATTGGGAACATCTAGGTTCCCTACTCAGCTGATCGAAGGGAAAAAAAATCCTTCACAATCTATAAGATCAAATGTACAAATGACCAGGATATTAAAGTAGCAAATCTGTCAGCATGGACCACTCAATAAACACCTCTCTTCACTCCCAAACCCCCCCCAACCCAACTCTGATGAGCATCCTTCTTATCTCATCTTTCATTATGGGGGAGAGGAGAGGAGAGGAGAGGAGAGGAGAGGAGAAAGAGAGTAGCGAATTGGGGCAAGTGGACACACTGGTAGATTGCAGAAGACATTTTCGCATACACAACCCTACGCTGGCAGAATCTGTTCCCAAAGGTTTTTCGTCATTGCTACTGACACCTCCTACTGTTGAGTGCCATACAGGCCGAAGACAGCTAGCAACCTCTGAAGCCTCCATACCACTAAACCAGCTGCACACAGCCATCACAGTCCGATACTGAGGGAGACCTTACCAAAAATGCTCTCTTTGGGGCCCTTAAAACATCCCAGAAAACTTCCCGACTATCTTCCCTGGTTTCGAATCTCCAGATTCTTCCTTTTCCCCTGCTCGCCCCCAGTTGCACACAGAAAATTAGAGCACGTCCACAATCTGGTACAACAGGCCTGAGAAATCGGCCTCGGGAGTCTGTAGGTTCCTAATAAGAGGTTCTGCCACACCCATGCCCATCCTCTCTGACAGTCCCCACTGTGCAAATCTAGAAGAACCCAATTCTTATTTAGACAGCCTGCAGTAGAAATACATCACTACATATCTTCTGCATTTGCCAAATATGCATGCAATGTATATTGGAGAAGCCATCTGTTGCAAAGAATTCTTGTGATGCCATTCTTCTCTTGGAGGTAATCTAAATAAATCTCCAGATGATGGACAATGTAAAGACAGATTTTGGGTGTCCTGACTGACTCCAGATGAAATAGTAAATTTATAACTATTGCAATATTTTGCCACGACACCCATGCCTATTAGATTCAGTGTTAATTACTCAAGTGTATCTCAGCCAGCTTGGTTTCAGTGACAGATGGTGTTCGCTTCTCTGAAAAACTTCAAGTCAAACAGGGCAACTGCAAAGCCCATATGAGCACAAGGTTCAAGTAATGGCAATACTAGATAATAGTGCACAGTTCTCTTAGAGAACCAGAAAATGAGTTTACACACTAAACAGTTCGTGCACAGTACTGCTGGAAGCTAAAGGAAATGGTAATGTTGGTGCATGGTATTCGCAACATACTTGAAATTTTTTTAAAAAAGACTAGTATATCAACAAAACTCAAATGACAGAAAGGCACTTAAAGCAATGATCATGCATAATCCAAATTTCAAAAAAAATTATAACTAATCAAATTATTAAAGTAAAAATTTTCACGCAAAAGTTCAACAACCCATTTTGCAAGGAAATACGTCACTAGAGGTGATATTTATTAAAAAGAGACGCTTTATTATTTCCCTTGTTTAAATCCAACACGTTGACACTAGTTTTAGCGATGAGAAGAAGCATGTCACCAGAAGTTATGATGACAACACACGTCAGAACTGTCGATTAAGAAATGGCAAGGGACAAATGGAAAAGAAAACTTATATTCAAGTTCAATACAAGACAAGAACCATCTGCTAAAAAGACAGCCAAAAGTAACCATCAGGGAGAAAGACCTCAGTCATCAAAATGGTAAGCGATTAAAAAGGAGTCAGAAATGAACATAATAATTTTAAAATTAAAAAGAATTGAATAAAATACAAATATAATACATGATTTAATCCTTTTCAAAAAAATCATTAAGGGTATTTCATTGAAAAAATTCAAACAGACAGGAGCCAAATTCATCAGTCCTGTTTGTATTCATTAAATAAAAAAAGCGAAAAGAGAGCGTACTGTGTCACAATTCCCGTGCACTCAACATCAATCCGTCTGAAAAGAGTCCCAGAAAAAAACGAAGGCAGTTTGCAAACTTCCTTGGTAACTTCCTTAAACTCTGATATTGCATAAGGGAAAGGTCAGTCGTGTCACATAAACTTCAGCACAAAAGACAAGTGTCAATGATGTGATAACATCTTTCACCATCTAATCGTAGCCCATCCATGTGGCCAAAGAAAAGTTGATCAATTTTGGATAAGCATTGCTCTTTTAATTCGTATGGTGGCGGACGCCCATTCTGAAAATAAAACTGCATCGATTTTCCAAGAATTCAATTAGAACCACCAGTGAAAGTATTTTAACGAAAATAAAATATTTACAAAAAGATAATTTCCTGAGGTATATATTCCTTCGCCGGTGTACTGACTACTTTTAGTGGAGAGCTCAGGGAAGAAAGACTAGTAGCACTGCGCTTCACAGTTCGTGGAGAACCAGAGGAACTTCTTGGTGAAAGTGGCGGAGCACTCCCCGCAGGGAACATAGAAGGCAGCGAATTAGTTGCTGCCGCATTTGGACTGGATGAGTTTCCAGGAACATTCAACGGTACACCCGCCTTAGCATCATCAATCAAAGATTTTACCTGCATCCACACAACAGTGGTAAGAGATGATTGCAAATACAAATATGCTGTTGGGATTCCTGGACAATAACCGTATAGACATGAAGAAAACGACAGAGATGCATACGGCGAAGCAGTAATCAGTAAAATCTGGCCATTTCATATAGTATAAATATTCTACAAAATCTACAGATGTTCTCATTTAAAGAGACCGTCACGCCTATTGATGAATTTCACAATCCACATGTGAACCTTATGATATGTGTGACTTAACAATGAAACTTTAATTTAAATTGGACACTTTAAGCTATTCATGAACACTAGGCTGTAATGTAGAACTATTAGTCGTTTGCAATGCGAAAAAAACAGCCCCACAATAGCTCGTGTCAATCAGTAATGAGTATGAATCATGATACCAATAATAGTGCAACATTGACGTCTGACCAATGTGTACTCAACGTATTGTTGTCAATAGTTCCATAGACACGTGCAATTTTGAAACTCCTCTTGACCAATGAAGCACCCCAGTTATCTCAGACGAAAATTATTCTAGGACACGCAAGAATGATTACTAGCAAGACTCTCTGCATTACAACTACGTCTTAATGCAGTTTTAACCTGAGTGAATGAACACCAGATAATTGGTAAACCGAATATTTTTAAGAAATTCAACAGTTGAGCAACTTTCATGCCAGACACCAGAGTTCCTACCAAAATAATCCGTAAAATACGCGTGGTTCTGTACTTCAATTGCGAGTGAATCATATTCCGATGCTTCGGGTAGAAAACTCCCGTGGAATGCGAAGTCATGAATTTGATGATCATTTTGATTTCTCCACATCAGAACTAGAAAGATTCCAGGAAAATTTTCAGTAAAAATAAACTTACAAACTTGTCAAGTCACCTTTTATCTTTTAAGCTATCATCGTTGTTAAATGAAACGGACAAGTGACAAATATTCTCTGTTCTTCAGGTTACCTACCACTCATAAATGGTCACGAGATAGCATGGGAATCCTCTTAGAGGAGACAGACAGGTTATGCCAAAGTTTTTCTTATCAAATAATATTCCATAAACGGTTCTTAAAAAGAAAAAAGGGCTAGGGTAGCGACAACGTGATGAAGATATGTACCTTTTAGGCATACTTGTCTAGACACCCGAGAAACTAACCGGCAGTACTACCACGTAGACTATTTGACGCATAGGTATCACAAACGTGTATATGAATTTGCCCATGGAATTGAAATCTGACGCAAAGGTATCACAAACGCATAGGTATCAAAAACTGTGCATTTCTCAGTATATGGTATTACGAACTCTAAAATTTCTTAATTATTTTCGTTGTCACTCTCTCTCCTGAGGGGAATGCACAGTGCACAGTTTTTGGCCAATTCCGTGATGGGTATAAGACAGAGTTACGTAAGAAATCTATTTTCAACCTCATCAGTATTTCTGTGTTCCGTTACTTTTTATCCAACTGGTCCCTAGCTTTCAGGGTATTCCATATTCATCTGATTTGTTTTAAACATTGTCTACAGTCACAAAAACCAACGATAAAGCATGAAGAATCAAGGACTAATATTCATTTCAAACAATGAGACTCAATTGGAATTCACCAGAGCATTATCTCTATAATACTAACCACGGATATAACACATACAAACGAAGGAAGCCAAGGAAAATAAATTGCTCACAGATCTAACCAAGGATAAAGACGTCATTGAAGGAAACCAAGTAAAAGAAAATGCGTACCAATCGAACAGTGTCCGGGAGAGAAAGCCACTGTGAGTACAGGTCTTCAGCTATACGTGGGCTCTCCTTCAGAGCCAACGGTGAGACTTCCGGAAGCTGCAACAATTCTGGATCCAGGGACACGAAGTCCCTTGGCGTTTCTACGTCCATCGCGCAGAATCTCTCCCTTATCTCTCATACAATAGGCACCGAAACAAAAAGGAAACTGCGACGAAGGATGGGGAAGGGAAAATCCCAATTTTCCTCTGTCCTTTCCCGTCCAAACGACAAGCAACCGATGCGTCTAATGCCCTTCCTTTCAACCGCAAAGCCCTACTTTTCGGCACCGTTTGAACGGATTCAATCCACCGATTATCCACGCCATTACGACCCTAAAGACGGCACAAGTGATCTCAGACACACAACGGTCATCTCCGACACCCTAACACTAGAATTCAAGCAGTTGATCAAAAACTAACCGAGATCTTCGCGCGGCGACAGGAAACAGCACCGCTTCTCCGCCTTCCCGTTCTAAAGTTCCCAGATAATCGAACCTTACCTTACAAGACCCAACCCCCTTTGGCGCTACCAATCGATCGACGAGGGAAGGAGAATGAGACGCTCGGACAAGGCGGATCGAAGTTGGCTCGGGATCCCACTCTCGGCCGCTCTCTTTCGAAACCCTCCCTCGCCTGTAGAGCGAGCCAGAGAGCAAAATAGAAGAAGAGGGGGAGAGAGACACAGAGAGAGAGAGAGAGGGAAGAGAGAGAAAGCGAGAGTGAGAGAGAGAGAGAGAGAGAGATTAAAGGAGAGGACCACCAAACCCAAACAGCCCGTCCCTTGGCAGTCGCACGCCCAGAGGACAAACCCCGCATCCATCGTCCATCCTAGATCGAACGGTCAAAAATTGGCAAAGAGAAATTCTGGTCCATCTGATCAACGGCTGCGGCATAGAATTTGAAAAGGGAGACATCGAATAGACGGTCAAAAGGAAGACCAGAGAACGAGCCTTCACGGGGAGACCACGTTTCTGCGAAGCCCCCTTCGCCCACCCGGTCGCCCAATCCGCTGCACACATATTCAGTAAAGTTCCATCTTCATAATATTTTTCCCTCATTCGATATACACGGGTAACTCCTAAAATATTATATTTGCGTATATACTCTCCGTCACTCATCGCCCCCCCCAAAAGTAGTTTTTTACATGGCTCGACTGAGTGTCTGCATATTAATAGACAATATTAATCAACTTAATATTCTCTCTCTATCTCTATATATACATATAAACATATAAATGCACATTTATTTATTTATTAATTATTTCCCGGGATGGTGAACGAGGAAATATACCGACAGAAGAAGAAGAATAAGAGTGGGTTGGGATCAGAATATTTATTAAATAAAGGAGAGTATTCAACAATTAGCAGGAAGAAAGTATGATGAACAACCAGGTCCTCACAATATAAGGCAGGTGGTGCTCCCCGAGATGAACAAAATAATAACACAGAAGAAGCGCAACTGGAGGGGGAGCCATCTCCGACACAAAAGTCAACGCTAAGGCTGAAGCAACCCCCATTTGTGGGCGTACATCATCGTAATCGTGAGCCACCACGTTGACTTTGGAGCAACCCGAGGAGGAACCGAATGCCCATGAGTCTCCCTCACTCACTCTCACTCTCTCTCTCTCTCTCTCTCTCTCTCTCTCTCAAGCTGCTTTGGATGGGATTTTCTCACTCATGGGGATTCTCGTCACCTGCGCTTGTCGGTGCTGATTGAGAGGAGCTCGAAGGTCCGGGCAGGGTCGTCCCTGGAGAGCCTCCCACCAGCAGTGCGCGAGAGGGACGACGAGCGGGGCTCAAATCCGGGATGGAGGAGCTTCGGTGCGGCCAATGTGCGGCCGCTGCTGCTGCCGCCGCCAGGGGCGGCGCCGCCGCCGCCGCTGGAGAGCAGCCTGCTGGGGCGACTGAGCTGAGGGTAGTCGCTGGGCTCGCCGGAGGCGCCCGGCCTGGTGCGCGGCACAACCGCCCTCCTCGAGGTGCTGCCATTGCGAGAGGAGGAGCCCCGGGTTCTCTCAGAATCAGCGATCTACAGGTCCCCCAAGAAAGAGAGAAATCCGTCATCAGAGAGCGTTGACCTTCCAAGAACAAAGAGCCTCGAATTGGCAATAAATCTGCAGGCAGACAAGGAGAAAAAAAGGGGGGGCTCCAAGAAATTTTATGCCATCTTTTTCTGAGAATACTCCATCTGGATGATTTTGATTAATTCGTGAGAGCCCTCGTCGCTGACCCATGAAGCAGAATTCCATACGAACAAGAGGACTTCACAAAATGGAATAGCTTTGCGTGCAACCAGTAAGTATGGCGTTATGGAATCGATTTAAGCCCACATCTACAGGATCCGGACAAGGTGGCCGTTGACTTGATGGAAAAGGTCAAATGATGATGTCGGAGTGAGTTCCTTCGTCTTCAAGATCCTAACAGTAAGCCCGGCGTGTTTGACCTATGGGTGACAAAGACAAGCTCGGCAAAAATGTCCTTTCCTTCAGCGACGGTTTGACCTGATTCTAAGTTGACCTTTTTCCAGCATCAAAAAGACAAAAAAAACTCACCCATTAAAAAAATTTCTGGAGTCAGCTCATTGGTCACAGAATTCAGACTGCCTCAAATATCTAACCTAATAGTTCATGGGTTAGACCCCCATTATCATGCCAAGAAAGATCATAAAACTTTATCATAGAGCATCAGGGATTTTTATATGACTGGGGAAAATAGGCAGAAGAAAAAATATAAGATGAAGAGGGCAGATAGATGGCACTGACAGCGTCCTTGGATGATGCCGGCGTTTCTTCCGGAACTTTGTACTTGGCGTGATGATCGCCATAATGGCCAGAGCCTGAGCCGTTCCTTCTAGCAAAGGCCTCGACGGCGCCAGAGAACCGGTCGCGAATCTCCTGCCCCATTGATGTTCTCTCTCCTCTCTCTGCAGACGCCCCGAGAGCTCCACTTGCCCTGCCGCTCGGCTGCTGTAGGAGATGACAGGAAAAGAAATATGACCCAAAGAGGAACAAGGGGAACGGGAGAATGACCGCCGATTAACAACCATGAGTGAGAAAGTACCCGGGTTCGAGTGCCCGCTCCAATCTGTGGGTACTTCAATATGGTCCAGTCAAACACATAGTCAAACTGATAACCTGCAAGAGGCAACAACACCAAAAGTCAACGATGAAACAAGGCGAGGTAGATGACGAACCCATGAATGCAACTCATGGCCCCACCTTCTCGGATAAAGAGATCACGGAAAAGCTTTTTCAGGTATGAGTAATTTGGTTTCTCATCAAATTTCAAAGATCTGCAGTAGTGGAAGTATGAAATGAATTCTGGCGGGTGATTTTTGCACAGCACCTGTTCATAATGTTCAAAAGTCAAACAGGTGTTTACAGTAGAGCAGAAGACGAGCCATATATCACCAATTAGAGAATCATTCTAAGATCCGTATTGGGATGATAAAATGAACCTCTATTGGAGTGAGCATCTTCTTTTCACTGATTTTGTCGTATTTCTGCTTCTTGTTGCCAGCCTTCAGGCCTTGCCACGGAAGGCTAATGCCAATCGATTCAACGTGTTAGAAGAGGAAACCAGAATAAAAGAAAGAATCAGTCAGAGGCGTGGGGATTAAAGAGGGTGGGTAGGTCAAACCTTCCTCTTAAAAAATACATGAGGACATAACCAAGTGACTCAAGATCATCCCTCCTGCTTTGTTCTGAACTCACAGAATTGCCCCAGTTAGAGAACAAGCTTTGGATAAGATTAAAGAGCAAAAAATGAGCAACTGTCAAGTATTGATGAACGACACTTACCAACTCCGAGATGAGTGTTGATGCTAGCGTAGCGAGCAGTTCCAGTCAGATTCTTATTTTCTCTGCAGCGAATATAAAACAAGCTGATGATCGACTGAGAAAAATGGTGAAGATAATCCAAATGTTCGTAGGACCACAGAAACTGAATGAAAAGGAAGAAGTGGTTCTCAGATGAATCAGAACCCACATCAATTAATCAAATTAAAAGGTGTCCTGATCAAACATATGGTAAGGAATTATCAGCAAATAAAAAGGAGAAGAACAGGAACTGAAACCCAGTCAAGAAAGAGGAGCTACTTTCGCGTTGTCTTTTTTTTTTTTGGGACTATGACATCAGAGCAGCATAATAGATCAAGGCCGATCATATAATTTACTTTCCAAAACGCAAAACAGAAATGGATTAGCGTTTGAATTTAACCATATAAATATGAAGCATATTCCGGGCAAGGCATTGCCTGGAATACTATTTGTTGGAGTAAATGCACAAAGACATTGCATGAAAGAAACCAAAGGTCAATTTTTTAGGAATAATCCTCTAGAGATTCTACAGAGTTGACATCCAGGGCTTATCACACAAAATCAAAGAAAAAGAAGGCACAGGATCCCACAACAGATTTTTTTAAAAAATAGTTTTTAACGTAGACAAGGCATCAGTTAGGTGGCAGGGCATAATTATAAATATAATTCAAGATGAGTGGAAGTTAAAAAAATAAATAATTATTTGATTAAAAATATTAAAATATGCACGGGGGCCAAATGATATTAAAACCATAAAACCGCGTTTAAGAGCCCAGTCGATATTAAATGTTTCAGAGAATATCCAACTTAAAAGACTGGATGAAGAAATGAAATCGCAAATGATCAATTTGAAGTCGCAGATGATGTCTTAATCTGCTACGCAATGCATCTAAACGATACCACCAAGACCACGATACGCAAGAGAATTCCGCAATCATCAAGGTAAGCAGAAGATAGGAAGAGTAAATTCTTAAAACGTTTAATAAATTAGATCTCTGGTGATTGGAATGATGCTTAGAAACATTAGTAACATAAGATGGCACATTGGAGATCTAACCATTCACAAGGATGTACCCTGATGTTAATTGAAAAAATCAAAGCATAATAAAAAATTTCAAGAAATGAATAATCGAAAGCCAAAAAAAATTAAATTACCTGTATGGAATATGCTTATGTGTTTGGAGGTCTCTATACCTCTTTGCAAGGCCATAATCAATGACGTAGACCTGCATACAGAGAAACACAGCAGGAGAAAAAGAACTCACTATTTCAGATAAGAAGATATCAAATAATATCCTCCATCTAGCAAATAATATATAAAATCAGCTCAATCTGAACGTGAACAGATGGGGTACAATAAAGACGAGTAAAATGGATAGTCACCTAATGAATCAACACAACTGATAGAAATTAAAAAAACTAAAAGAGGGAATACTAGCAGTATTTGAACTATTAGTATTGCTTCAAAATCAGACCAGTCAATTAATGGCTTTCAAAGCATCACCTAGGTTCCGAGGCACCAAGCGTATGTAAACAAGAGTCTTCATGGACGTAGTTCGTTCAGCAAAATGACCATTTGACAATGTAACTCACTCAATCAAATGCATGTTTATGAACAGTGAACATGAACACTAGAACAGCCATCTGAAAATGTCACTCACTTGATCAGGTACATGTCCCTCATGTTTCTGTTTGGCTTAACATAAACAGACATTATATGGCAACAGATGAAATAAGTTCCACGATATTTTAGTACATTAAATTCGTCATATATATATATAATACGTACCAAGAGAAACACATTCCATGTTAAAACACTACAATGTACATATTTATTCTTACGATGTCATTGGTAGTAGATACTCACATTTATTTTGTTTTATGCTATCTTTTCTACATACCTATTTCGTGCATATATATATATATATATATAGAAGCAAGATAGCATAAAACAAAATAAATGTGAGTATCTACTACCAATGACATCGTAAGAATAAATATGTACATTGTAGTGTTTTAACATGGAATGTGTTTCTCTTGGTACGTATTATATATATATATATATATATATATATATAGAAGCCGTCTACATTATTCTCCTTTCCGCGTTGTGTTGCCAGCAAGACAGTGGACCATCCATCGGTTGTCTTGAAGACTTTTTAACTGAGATATATAGAAAGACATTTATTTTATAAAGTTTTAAGGTTCCTATCTAGATGCCGAGAGAATGGAGCCCCTTTTCCACCACCTCTGTGCGCACCCACAATGATCTGAACTTCTGAAGACAATTTCTGATCCTGAGCGATATCACTAGAGCCAACATATATGCACTGCCATTAATGGTAATCGTGCAGCCACTGGATAATTACAGGATGCATGTTAATTTTTTTATTCTCAGAATGCCCTCCAGGAGTGGATTTGGCGCGCGGGGCTTCAACACAGCTCTTATTGACTGAAGAAAATTTAACCAAAAAAGGAAGAACGAAGAATCCATGTCTTTACTAGGAGAAACACTGTTAAGTGGTGGAAATTCTGGCGCATCAGAAGCACTTACCTGGTTAGCTCTGCGGCCTAAACCCATAACGAAGTTGTCAGGTTTTATATCTCGGTGAAGAAATCCCCTTGCATGCATGTACTCAACTCGGTTGATCTGCAGGAAAAAGTATATATTACTTCGGCTGAAAACACAGAAGATTCCTACACTCGTAGATTTAAGAACAAGAGAAGAGTAAATGGTTCATCTTCATTGCTGAAGAGAAAAACAATCCACTTTACCATCTGATCAGCAAGCATGAGGACCGTTTTCAATGTAAGCTTTCTATTGCAGTAATTAAATAGGTCTTCCAAGCTAGGTCCAAGGAGATCAATAACCATGATGTTGCATTCTCCTTCCACACCGAACCACTTCAGATGAGGAATTCCAGCTGCATTTAAAAAGCACTTGTCAGATGGAACCCGAAAACCACACTAAGGCACCTTTTCCCATCAGCAAAGGGGTGACGCCTAATAATTGAGCAAACGAAATGCACTAAATGCAGGTTTGTTGAAAGAAACTTACTTCCTCCCTGAAGAAGCATATACAATTTAGATTCATAGTGTAGCTGAGGATGCTTTGTCTTCACGGATTCCTGATAATGAAACCATAAACGCTAATCGGCCAACATGGAGAATCAATAGAAAAAGCTGTCGACATTCTCCACATCCAGAGACGCATTAAGATGCTTATCAGGTGCTACTGAGGAACTCCAAATCAATAGATCAACATAAAATGAAGCATGGTCTCAGATTGATGTTCCTCTCCGCAAATGTGTCAATTAAAGATGAGAAGAATTCTTTCAAAGGATTTCTAAAAAAATAGAAGCAAAAATACTGATGGTCCAGAAGAAGAAAAAAAGGATGGTTAGACGATTAAACTGCAGTTCACATCTACAGTAATGATAAGAGTAATTGAAAATTTGATAGCTTCTGAGTCTTGAAAATCCACCATATTTCAAGAATGTTTTACATATCTGAGAGGAAAAAAAATTGTTTGGACTAAAATGGCCAAGCAAGGAACTTCAGAATATTTTCATCCTCTCAGTGCGATCTCTTTCATAGTCGGCAGGAATGTCCCATCATCAATGTGTAGAGATATTGAAGCAACCCAGAAAGCATATGCACCTATTTGAAAATCAGATCATGAGAAAGTTGACACCACCACAGTGAATTTGAATACTTGCTGACTGGCATTTATTCCAACATGCCAAATTGAGCAAGAGGTGAGAAATGTTTACGAGGCCCACAGAAAACAATTCACCTGCCATTCTAGACCAAAGATTTTAGAGCTCAGATATGTTAAATGTCAAAACAAGCACCGGAAGAAATGAAAACGTTGAGAGCACCACTGTACATTTCGAATACTTGCTCACTTGCAGCTAAGCCAAAGAAATTAAACTGCAGAGAAATGTTTACGAGGGTCATTAAAAACTATTCACTTGATATTCCACATCCAGGGTTTTACAGCTTTCAACGTGTGATATGTTAACAACAGAACAAAAAAAAACGGTGCGAGGTTCAACTTACAAAGCATGATGATTCTCGTGCATTTTTTACTATCATTTCATTAAGTGGAGACATAAGAACCTAGTTAAATGCTCCGACATCCTGGCTAAAAGTTCAGACGGATTAGACAGCCATTCACAACACAAAACAAACCAAGGGTATCCTGTGCCCAGTTTCGTGGACACAGAGAAATTTTATAATGGTTGGCATAAAAATAACATCATCAGGAGCATCATGGGTGATCAATGCCCATATACTTTAGCCATTTCGATTAAGAGACCTAGTTAACAGATTCAGAAGAAAGCTTCTAGACAAGACATAAGGACAAACAACATACCAACTTGATAGCGACTTCTTCTCCACTCTGTACGTCAACACCTGAATCAAGCCAAGCAACATTTCAAACCCTTTCACAGATATATAAGTTTCATGACTCTAAACGGGTACTTGATGCATTAGGAAACGCGAGACTGCAACCTACCATAGTAAATCTCGCCAAAAGATCCACTGCCAATCTTCCTCCCTAGCCTAAATTTGCCACCAACAACATGCTCCATGATTTCAAGACTTTCGACGACCTTGGAGACACAACGCAACGCCTAGGGACTGGTCATTCAACTTGACATCAACCTCAAGGGTAAAGAGCGCAGAAGCCCTTCAGCCTGACCGAAAGAACAAGGCTTCTCCGAAGAATATCCTCGAAAATGCCAACTTTATGGATTATTCAGCACTCCACTGGAGGATACGCCGGGTCCTTCGCCCAACTTGCCCCTCAACTCTGGTAACCCCGGATTCTCGCAACAAAGCTGCCTGAAACCTTCATTAACTCGAGTAAGGACACCACCCCACCTACCGCATCCTGACGTACGACGAATCCCAGACGTGGGGTATCGACATTCAGGAACAGATTCCCAACTCCAACCCCGTCTTAATCCAAAGATGAATATCCACCATCCACCACGATATCACCTCCCACAATTGAGACCAAGCTCGACAAGGAAACTAGCAATACGACCTCCCAATCAGAGGAAACCCCTGACGATAAGGGCTCCACGATGAGTCCGACTCGAATGCGGCATCCACTTTCGGATGGAAACCACCAATCACTCCACCAGAACCCTACCTCTCACGTCGCGGATCAACCAGGGCTAGAACCCTCAATACGATCGGAGGAAGAACACGAGAATACTTCAATCTATAAATAAAGAATAAACCGAATGCCGCGAATTTCACCACAAAAAAGAGGAGAAATCGCAGATATCCGGGACACAAAAACCCCCAGGTTTGCAGCCAAATCCGTGCGGAATTGAGCGGAAACTCAGAGAAGGATCACCCCCTTCCCCGGCGCCAGCGATAGAGCGAGGACAGCGGAG
The DNA here is from genome assembly GCA_024713555.1 of Spirodela polyrhiza. NCBI lineage: Eukaryota > Viridiplantae > Streptophyta > Magnoliopsida > Alismatales > Araceae > Spirodela > Spirodela polyrhiza. The sequence continues at coordinate 434,882 of CM046542.1, forward strand.
AAGGGGGGGAGAGAAACGCAGAGACGGAGAGAGAAGAAGGGGAGATGCGTGTCCGACAGGGGAGGAGGGCGAGTAATAACAGGAGGAAAAGGCCGAAGTTGGGCAGGATTTTTTTTTCTTTATTTTTTTCGGCTGCTGCGTGTACCATAAAAATTTTATAACTAAAATTTAAAATTACAAATATGCCCTCGTATCGTGATGATCATATCTAACGACAATTAGTTGTCCTACCCCGACGCTTATCCGATCAACAGCCAGTTAGAGGCGGAGGGAGCGCCGTCAGATGTACCACGTGGCGTCATCTCCGATCGCGCGAAACAGATCCACCGGTTCCTCTCCGACAACGCCAACGGAAACGGACTGAGAGCGCGGCGAATGAAAGCCCCTCACGGGCCGCCGCCAGTTATCATGATAACGTAACGGATATTTAACGGCGTTCGACAGCTGGAGGTCACCCAAACGTGCTTTTATTTTTCTGAAAAAGAATTAAACTCGAAAAAAATGCCATCGAATCTTCACTGGGCCAGATCGAAGATTCCATCCAAGTCCAACTGGCCCGGCCCGGCCCAGCAACATCCCCCGTCCCCACGTCGGCAGGGAAGATTGTCCCTGGCGTTTGGATTGAAGTAAAACGCCGAATTCCCCCCTCCCACTTCCAGATAAACCTCCGGAGGACGTCGGAATCCAATTGGCACGTCCCAAACGCGATGAGCGTTGTAAAGGCGGTCTCTCGCTTCGAAGTCCGGGATTACCAGAATCTCATATTCCTTCGTTTTACGGCATTCGAACTCATCCAACCCCACGTATATATATAGAGAGAGACAGAGAGAGGGTAACAGTGCAGAGAGAGAGAGAGAGAGAGAGAGCAATTCAAATTGGAGGCTCCGTCTTCGGCGGGGTGGTTCTTCGTCACCAGAAGTCGCCGCAGGAGCAGTGGCCGGCGGCGAAGTGGTGGAAGCGGCTGACGTCCCTGACGACGATCTCTCTGCCGACGACCTTGGCGATGAGCTTCGTGGCGGCGTGGCAGTCGACGCATACTCGCAGGTTCTTCGTCACCCGGATGGCCGTCCCCGGCGGCGTGCTCATGATCCCGAAGACGATCGCCAGCCTCTCGCTGTGGCCGCTCAGCATATCCTTCTTCTGCTCCTCTTCCACGTCGTGGAGCACCGCCTCCGTGTTCGGTACGTAACCTTCCCGCTCGATCTGCCCTAGCAGAACCTCCCAGGCCCTGCAGATCTGCTCGTAGAAGGGGTGGGAGCGGTCGTCGGCGGCGAAGGCGTGGAGCTCGTTCCTGACCTCGATCCAGCTACAGGCCGGCTTCTTCTTGATCCCCCTGCTCTTCATCGAGATCCGCAGCGCCGCCGCCTCCCTCCACCGGCCGGCGGCGGAGTAGATGTTCGCCATCAGAACCAGGGTCCCGCTTCACGGGGCTCCAGCTCGAAGATCTCCTCCGCCACCTTCTCCGCCATCTCCAGATTCTTGTACACTCTGCATGCCCCCAGGAGAGTGGACCAGACGCTGGCGGTGGGGGCGACCGCCGCCCCCATGGCGGAGATAAACTCGTAGGCCTCCTCCAACCTCCCCGCCCTCCCGAGGAGATCCGCCACCGCCGCGTAATGTTCGAGACATGGCGAGATGCCGTGGTCCTCGGACATGCTACGGAAGTACCTCCGGGCCTGGTCGACGAGCCCTGCGTGGCTGCAGGCCGTGAGTACGGCGACGAAGGCAACGGCGTTGGGCTTCACCTTCTCCTCCGCCTCCATCCTCTGGAACAGAGCGAGGGCTTCGCCGGCCGGCCCGTGGAGGGCGTACCCCATGATCATCGCCGTCCAGGAGACCATGTCCGGCGAGCTCATCCCGTCGAAGATCCGCCGGGCGGCGCCGATGCATCCGCACTTGGCGTACAGGTCCAGGAGGGCGCTGGCGACGAAGACGTTCCCGTCGAAGCTTGACCGGATCACGACCCCATGGATTTCCTTGCCGAGGTGCAGCGTCGTCATGTGGGCGCAGGCGGGCATGAGGCTGGAGAAGGTCACCGGCCGGGGGCTCATGCCGGCGGCGAGCATACGCCGGAAAAGCCTGATCCCTTCGTCGCAAAGGCCGTTCTGCACCGAGCCGGCGATTATGGAGTTCCAGGAGATGGGATCATGGCGTGGCGACGAGCTGAAGACACTGCGCGAGTAGTCAACCCTCGCGCTCTTCGCGTACGCGTCGATGAGGCTGCTCTCGACGAAGACGTCGCCGTCGAGGCCGCGCCGGATCGCGTAACCGTGGACCTCGGCCGCCCTGTTGACCGCCGCCTGCTCCGCGAATATGGGGAGCACACTGGACAAGGTGAAACTGTCGGGCTTCAGGCCGCCCTTGCTCATCTCCCTGAGCATGGCGATGGCGTCGCTGTGGAACCCGTTCTGAGCATGCCCCGTGATCATGGTGTTCCAGGAGACGACGTCCCTTTGGGGCATTCCGTCGAACAGCTTTTGGACCTTCTCCATGCAGATCAGCTCTCCCTGGAACTTGCAGTACATGTTCATCAGGGCGTTGCCGGTGTAAAGATCAGCGGCGAGGCCCAAGCGGACGGCGCAGCCATGGACGGACTCCCCGAGCTTCACATCCCCGAGCATGGCGCAGGTCTTGAGGACGGAGGGCAGCGCATGGCGGTGCCCATCTGAGGCCGCCGGCGCCGCCCTCCTCATCTGGAGGAAGATGGAGACGCCCTCGTGGAACAGCCCGTGGGCGGCGCAGCAGCGGATGATCGCCGCCCAGCAGAGCGCGGACGGCGAGGGGACGGCGGCGAAGGCGAGGGCGGCGGCGCGGGGGAGGCCGAGCTTGGAGTAGACCGACACGAGGAGGACGTTGCAGTCGTCCATGGCCGGCCCGGAGGACTTGAGGACCTGCGCGTGGAGCTGCAGCGCTTGCCATCTCGATCTGACGGCGGCGGGGTTCTTGAGAATGGACAAGAGCAGCGGCGACACGGCGGCGGCGGCGGCGGTAGCGGTCTTCCTGGGAGCCGCAGGCGCCGAAATCATGAAGACTTTCGGAAGCTCGCGGGAATCGGAAGGCCGCGGCTTTCATACATAAGCTCTAAATCTTATTCGGCCCTCCCCGTTTTATTTTCCTCTCCAAACAATTTACATCGAGATAGCTGTCGAAATATTTCTCTGAAAAAATGTGGGAAAAAAATCCGTCGTCGTCGTCGTCTTCTTCTTCTTCTTCTTGGGCTGCGAGGAGGATCTCCGAGCTCCAGACAGACTCCCGGCCGTCCGCAACCAGATGCACGGAAAAAGGAAGACGCTCTCGACGATCAGTCTGGACGAAGAAGAAGAAGCAGAAGAAGAGGGATTGTGCACGATGAGAGCCCTGGGCAAGGGGGCAGAGAGAGAGAGAGAGAGAGAGAGAGCTCTGGGCGAGGAGGATCGTTACCTGTATGACAGACTGAGCAGGAGAAGCACCGGAGCCATCTCTTCTGCGGGGATCTCGAAGGCCTCAGCGGGCCTTGCACCTCCATCTCCTCCGGGTTCTCCTCCCACTGCATCTGCTGCGCTGAGACCACCTTCAGAGAGGGGCTTCCTCCTGCCAATCTGCGGAGCTCTGTTAATGGGAGAGAGAGAGAGAGAGAGAGAGAGAGAGAGCTGATGCCGAGAGAGAGAGAGAGAGAGAGAGGGTGAGAGAGAGAGAGTACATGGGAAAGGCGAAGGACTGAATGCTGCTGGCGTCGGAACGACGAGGAACGACGATGGAGAAAGGAACGCCGTCCTCCGGCAGAAGGGTGAGCCCGCCGCCTCCGTGGCCACCGGCGGCCGCCCTCATCACGTCCTCCATCATCCGAGCGTTGATCGCCGCCATCGCGTCGTCGGAGTCATCGCCGCCCACCTCTTCGGAGGACGAAGACCGAGGAAGGCGGAAGCCGTCCCCAACCTCCGTCTCCGGCGGACTGTGAGAGAGCCGACCAGCCTCCGCGGAGTAGCCCATCAGGAATCCATGGTCGCCGGAGAAGTTCGAGTTCCCCATGCAGATGCTGAAGAGCGACTCGTTGGAGGCGACGCTCCAGTCCACCGGCGTCCCCGGCGTAGCCCTCGAGAACACCGACGCCGGGATCCTGCTCGGATCGTATCCCTGAATCTCCTGCTCCGCTTCCATGCTCTGCATCGGCTGCTCCAATCCCATCCTCGAATTCTCTGCCATGGAAAGAAATAAATGAACCTCTCTGAACAAGAACAGATTGAGAGAGAGAGAGAGAAAGAGGGATTATAGAGTACCCACCTTCGATCTCGCCCTTGTTCATAATGATCTACGTCGGAGGACCTAAATCCCTTCTCTCTCTCTCTCTCTCTCTCTCTCTCTCTTTCTCTCTCTTTCTAGCGTTGTCTGGGACAAGTAGAGCTCCTATTTCATGGCGCGGGGGGAATAGATAGGGGAGAAGACGACCGGAACGGAGAGCAACAGACGAGGCGACGATGGCGGGCCGGCGGCGCCGCTGGGTCGGGAACCGTTGCCGCCGGTCAAAGCCTCCGACATAGCCAACTCCTCGCTCTTCTCGGCTACGCCAGTGCCCTGAAACCGCCGCGGCTGCCGGCCGTTGCCGGCAACCGCCATGATCGATCATCATAAGAAAAATCTTCCCATAAATGGACTACTAACCACATCTCCATGAATGGAAGAGAGAGAGAGAGAGAGAGAGAGAGAGCTGCATTATCAAGAACAGTTCTTTGACGCCGCTCGACGAAACGGACGGATCAAACGGCGGGGAGTGTCGTGCAGAACGGGGCCACAGGCTGGGCAGCATGGAGTTGACTGATCAAGAACAACGAAGGTCCGTTGTTTCCAGCCAGGAGTCTATCCGGTGGCACATCTGCAGCTGGAGGCTCAACCCCTGGATGGCAGGGTTGACCCCATTCCGATGCTGTAGTCCGTCAGAGGCTGGTGGCCGTCGATGTGAACTCGTTGGTCGAGATATAGACGAAGGTCCAAAATTTTGCCCGAGGGGAGGGAACCAGACCGAGGGTTGACCCGCCGCCTTCCTGAATGTGTCGGGTAAACAAAGTATGACCTTCGCCGAGAAGCCTAACTCTGGGCAGGACCTGCTGTTGGGTCAACGGCGAATGCCTTCGTGATCTTCATATATCTCTTCATCTGATTCGAGTAGGGTTGACAAAATACAGTCTCGACAATCCCAATTGTGACAAAAAAAAACTACCCAGTTGACCTACGCACGATAGACACTGCTCACGATCTTCGCTAAAGTACGACCGAAGTTAGCTAAATTAGGCCAATAAACCTGCTCCATTTGACCAATCTGCAGGAGTAGATCGACCTTCTCGTTATTTTCCAAAATAGATTATCCGCTTCGAAGAAAAGTCAACTAAGGTACGATCAAAGCTAGCTGAATTTCACCGAATCTTAACTATATTTTCAACGATCTTCATCTGGTTCCAAGAGGTTCGTCAGAACGTGGTCAAAACTCGATGAATCTGACCCAAAAGTCAATTTCCGTGGTCAGCGTGCGGGGAATCAAGGTCTATTCCTCTGGATTGTCAGTCAAGACAGTTTTTTTATGGGATGATCCGGGGAATCGAAGAAGCCCAGAAACAAAGACGCGATCAGACGCTTATCCGATCATATCCAGATAGATGCTTGAGCTGACAATCACAGGACCAAGATCCCCGTTGACGAATCAGAAGGCCGCGACTGTCAGAGAGGAATACCGTTGACAAAGGGATTTATACTAGACAAACGGAGGAACCGAGGTCAGTCAGACGATCTCAGTCAGAGGATTAATTTCTCATACTTAATCATCGAACTAAGAAAAAAGTTCAAAATTTTCCGGAACGGGGACCTGGATCGAAGCTCCGACCGGGATCTCAGAAGGACCCCCCACCGGGCGCCGCCGGAGTTCTCAGTCTGGAAGTTGCAGGCAGGTGGTCTACAGGGTGGGTCACCCGAATCCCCCATCCTCTACAATCTCCTCGCCATTAAAGGGGTCGATGCGTGTTCTTGGATCAACCCCGAGTCTGCGGATATGGCGGCAGCAATGCCCCGGAAAGGATTCGCCCCGTCATTGCGTGATCGGCGAGGAGGGACGCTTCCAGAGGGTCCTCTGAGTAGCGAGCTCTCCTATCTATCGTGGTACAGTGGGGCGGGACCCCCGGCCACGGATCTTCCCCCATCGAACCCCACTGCTCTCTCGCTCTCTCTCTCTTTCTCTCTGTATCGTGAGTCTGTCTTCTGGTGGTGTTCTTCTGGAGAGGCCGGCAAGGCGTGGACTTGGGGGAGCTGTCACGGACATCTGATTCCTCTCCCAATAATGCTCCACGTTGACGAAGACAAGGGGACGAGCAGAATCGATGCCGTGTGGAGATTCCTCAGGAAAAGCTCCGGCGGGCGGCGGCCACGGAGCCGCCCCGCTGGACGATTTCCGGCCACAAGCTCTCTGCTTTCGTCCGGCGGCGGGAAAAAGCAGGAGAAGATCTCCTCGCCGTGCGTTCTTCCAATGGCGCCATCCCCACGGGGGGGTGGTTGCAGAGTCTCTCCGAGCTCTGAAGATCACCTCGCAGAAGATCGACAAAAATCAAGCGAGCAGGGCTCCATCGTATGCCATGATCAGTCGATCGAATGAATCATTGTCCGGAGAGAATCGAGCATCGCCGGATCTTAATTCGCCCCCCATGCTCTTCTGATCTGCCTACCACCTGGCAATCCAATCCAAACAAAGTATTCTGCCGACCTGTCGGCAGAGGAGGATGGCTCCCCCCCGTCGCAGTTGCTGTCCTCCTTTTTCCTCTTCCCAGATCCTCTCTCTCTCTCTCTCTCTCTCCCCATTTCAGGACATTTTTTATTTACAGGACGGAGCTTTCGCTTCGAGGAGGGTATCTCCTCTTTTTCTGGGCGTGTCGGCTCGCCGGTCCAGAAACCGTGGGAGGAGCTCCGGTGTCCAACTCTCCGCCGTGGCCATGGAATAAAGGGCGAGCCCCTCCTCCCCCACCCTTTTTCTTCTTTTCTTCTTCCTCCGCGGGGCCCCTTCTCTGTCCCCCTTTTGTCTCACCGGAAACCCTCGTCCTCTTCTCCCCCGGCGATTCACCTCCATTAGAGCAAACCTCGTCTGATGGTTTACCCTGATGGAGAGTGGACCAGGGAGAGATACCCACCACCCTGTAACCCTGCCCTGCCGTCTTCTCAGTCCATGGCTCCATCCAGAGGAAGAGGAAGAGGAAGGGCAAGAGCAAGAGGAAGAGGAAGAGGAAGATGAAGGTGAAGTTCTTCTTCTTTTAGGGTTCCAGACTCTCGCCTTGGGGCCTGAACTTTGAGGGGCTGAAGAGGGAGCTCGAGATCGGCCATGGGCCACGAAGGGTGGGAGGGGATGTGCTCTGAGAACAGGAGCCGAGGATGCTCGTATGGAATCTGCCAATTTTGGCTATGATCGCAGAGCAGTTCTTCATCTCCTGATGAGGTCTTCTTCGGTTATTTCATCACTCTGAAGGTGAACGTTGACTCCCTTCCTCCTCGTGCTCATCAAAAGTAATGCTTGATTATGATTACCTGCGATAGATATCTTTGAGCATCTTTGACTTTTTCTGAGTCTGAAGAAGCTTTACATCTTCCGTATGCCTGTACCATAATAGTCTGCAAATTTATCTGGCGGGGGGGTAGAGCAGTATGATTCTGGTCAAACAGAGACAGTGACTGATGATGAATTGTCCCTGTCTCCAATCAACAAGATGATGGTGACGGCGACGGCGATGATGATGATGGGTAGAGAGAGAGAGAGAGAGAGAGAGAGATGATGGATGATGATGATGCGCAATGGCTGTATGAGGAGGCCTGATTGAGGAACAATGATAGGCCTTGAGTTGGGAATTGGCCATGGAAATATCTTGGGAACCCTAATGAGACGAGCTGGTCTCATGGCGGCCCTCGTTCCTTGCAGGGCCCGGGCCCTCATCCATCACAGTCAGCTCCAAGTTGAGCGCGAGCTGGAGGGCGATTCTCCCATGGTAGCCCCCATTTTTGGAGAAATCCAGGCAGACGGCATCAGTGACGACACCCGTTTTTTGCTCCCTACTAAATATTGTATCAAATACCTATTATCTTCATCTGGGCTTTCCATAAATAGATGGAGATCTAGTTTCCTCAGCAGACAAGATCACATCTTCCCGGTTTTTCCGTGGGCCCTTGAAGTCTGCTTTTCTCCTGTATAAATGCCCCCCTGAGGGAGTCTCATTTTTCATGACAACCTCATCCCCTTCTTTCTATCTCTGGCTGCTCCCTCTCTCTCATCCATTCTCTCTCTCTCTCTCTCTCTCTCTCTCTCTCATAGGATGGAGTACTCTCCCCTCTATCGCCAGGCTGCTAACATGAAGAAGAGCCTTCTTGATCAGGTCCGCTTCCCTGGACCTATCCGAGGGCCTGAGGGAGAAAATCATGCGGCAGCTATTTAATATCCGGGCCTACTTGACTTTCCTTACTGGGCTAGCTCCCATGATTTTATACTCTCCATGTCTCCGGGCTGCTGGCCGGTCAACCGGCTGACTCTGTGATTGATTTGCAGCTGTTTATGCGGAATAGAAGACTTGCTCTCCTTTCCGCATTGCCTCTGCCTTTATTTGGCCTGTTCTTCGTCTGATTTTCGTCCACTAACTACCCTTCATGGTAGAAATAGCAGCCAGTGGATCCCTTTGATGGGGCTTTACAGATGCTTTTTTTTATATATATTTTCTTCATCATCGCAGGGGTACCTGGACGAGCAGTTTCTTCAGCTGGAGGAGCTGCAGGATGATCTCAGCCCCAACTTCGTGGAGGAAGTCGCCACCCTGTTCTTCAGGGACTCTGCGAGACTGATCGCGGGCATTGACCAGGCTCTGTGAGTGTTACCCACCTGCCAGAAGCAGCCAAGATCCTCTCTTTTGATCTCGATTTGTCGCCGTGGTCAACCATGGGCGCTGACTGACTGGGTAGCATCATCCGGCTGGAAACAGGGAGAAGAGTCCTCGCGACTTCCAGAGGCTGGATGGGTTCATTCACCAGCTCAAGGGCAGCAGCTCCAGGTGAGGGGAGGAGCTCTCGTGTAGAGAGAGAGAGAGGGAGAGAGAGAGAGAGACTTCGGATCTCTTGCCAGATAAAATGCGCGTTGTTGATCTCTGTGGGCCGATCTCGTTGGCAGCATTGGGGCGGCGAAGGTGAAGAACGAGTGCTCCGCCTTCCAGGATCACTGCAGCCAAGGCAGCGCCGAAGGGTACTTACTGCAAACGGCCGGCCTCCTCCTCCTCCTCCTCCTCCCCATTCAAGGTTTTGCTATCATGGTGATCGTGGAGTGTTGACTAGCAAGCTCCTGTTCTGGACTCGCAGATGCCTGAGGTCGTTCAAGAGAGTGAAGAGGGAGCATGCTGCCTTGAGGCAGAAGCTGGAGAACTACTTCCAGGCAAGAACACGCCCCCCCTCCCTCTCTCTCTCTCTCTCTCTCTCTCTCTCTCTCTCTAAGAAAGGGCTGGTTTTTCAGGTACTGAGGCAGGTTTCCCCAAGCCCCACGAAGGCGGCTGTTCGACCCAAGTGATGGGTGGGGGGGGAGCCTGATGGTGGGGACGGAGAGAGGCATAAAATTTTCCTCCTCGTAATGGCAGATAGTGGCCAATAATTCTACGCTCATCGTCCCCTGTTTTCTCTCTCTTCTGCAATTCTACGCCCGCCCCGGGCCGTCTGTTGTTGTAATAATACCTGCAACCTTAATGTTCTTGTTCCAATTAAACGCCCGCCCGCCCGCCCGCCGTGACGTGTGGCTATGCTCGAAAGATCCGATCTTGGGATTCGTACCCTTTTTAGGAAGTGATTAAAGAATCGGTGGAATGATCTCGACCCAAATGGGATATATCCAATAAAATAGAACACCAGATTTAAGCAAGATTCTCCGCCGAAAAGCCAACAGCACAATCCTAGCAACTAAAATGGGAAGCTTTTTAAGATTATTCATGGGGAATTGCCGCCGACGGAGAGCTGGTTCTCCAGTGGGCAAAAGGGGATGTGACTCCTCTGCAGGTGGGTGCTGGTCTTCGCCCCGATCTTCTGCGGGCCTTCTTCTTCCCCTTCCTCCTCCCCCGGCAGCCTCCTGTTCTCCTTCTCCGCTGACTTGTATCTCTTAAGCGAGTGCCTCGCTGTGATGTCGGAGAGGACGCCGTTTTCTCGCCGGAGAGACGGCGGCGACGGCGCCGGCGGCCTCGTCCTCGGGGCGTTCTCCGTGATCTCCTCCTCCGCCGGCGCCGGAGAAGCTCTGCAGGGGTCCTGGCCGCTGGATTTTCTCTTGGAGGGGATGGGGATCTTACCTTGGACCTGCTGCGCGATTTCTCTGTAGTTTCCGCAGAGCCTGAAGATGTTCTGAATTCTCGTCCTCCTCGCAGAGGAGCTCTCCAGGAAGCCGCTTCCTCCCCCTCCTCTCTCTGTATCCTCGAGATGGAAGCTCGGATCTGGGGCTCTCCTCTGCGCGCCGCCGCCGCCGTGTTCTTCCTCCACCACCACCACTCCCTTCTCCACTTCTTCCTCCTCCCTCTCCTCCGCTTCGAGCACGGTGCTCAAGCCCGCCGCCTTCTTCTCCGGGAGCGCGGAGAAGATCTGATCGTCGCCAATGTCCAAGTCCATGGACTTCTCCATCATCGCTCTGTCGTTCTCGGCGACTGCGTCGGAGAATCGCTTCAGAAATCCGGCGCCGGCGCCCTGAGAAGAAGCGTCGTCCAGTCGCCGCCGCAGCATCTCCAGCTCCTCCTCCTGCTGCAGGATCTTCTTCTCCATCCTCTCCAACTCCTGCCTCAAGAACTGCGTCCTCTCGTCGACCTTGGATCTGATCTCTTCTTCTCTTCTGGAGGATCCCCGCCCCTCCACTCGCTCAAGCCTGGATCTCAGCTCGTTCGCCTCCTCTTCCCTCTTCACCAGCTCCCTGTGGGCTTCATCGCGCTCTCTCTCCCTCATCTTGTTCTCCGCCTGGAGCTTGAGGATGAACTGGTTCATGGCGACGATCCTCGACGCTAGCGTGGCTCCAGATTCCTCGGAGCAGGGCTTGCCGGGGGTCGGCAGGTGGGCGGCGCGGACGATGCACTTCGCCTTGGCGCCGTACTCGAGAGTCGAAATCGTCTTGTGGATCTCCGTAGGATCTGGGCTCGCACACAGGATCATCAGGATCTTCGACTTGTCATCTTCGAATGAATCCTGCGATCAGGAACGACAACAGATGAGGAAAATTTTCCCTCTCGATCGCCCAGAAATGGGGAGCTTCGAGGTGGAACAGAAGAAGATCCTGCCTGCAGGAGCATTGTCAGCTTGCTGTCTCTGAAGGGGACGTGAGAATCACCATTGGCGATCGATTCAACAACTCTCTTCAGAGCCACGTTTCCCTGGTTTATCTTCGCAGTCTGCAGATCGAAGGAAAACGATTTCAGGCATCAATTGCTCCTTCTCATCTGTCGATTCTTCGATCGAAATGAAGTCCGTGTCACCGGCTAGAATCACGCGAATGAGATCTGAGGATCTGGGGGATGATGAAAGCAAAGGGAACCTGAAGCTTGGCCTCGAGCCCGATCTGACCCGCCTGCTCGATGTTTTCTGAGCCAGCCATGTCGACTAGCATCAGCCTTCCTCCCACGGAGGGAACATCCAGGATTATCTGAGGAAAATTCGAGAGACCATCAAGTATATGTCAGGGAGAGTAATCGCAGGAATGGAGGGAGACGGCGGAGGAGGAAGATCCAGCCGGCGCACCAGGCAATGACTGCGAGAGCTTCTCTCGTTGCAGAGCGTGCTTCTCACGATCCTCCGCTTTTCCACCTTCGCGACTTCTTTCGACAGCTTCCCGGCCTCGTTCCCAGAGATGTACGTCGCGTTCTTCGCCTTCTTCCCGATGATCTCCAGCCTCGCCTGTTCACCGCGACGGAGAAGCCGCCGCCAGAATATTTCCATCATTTTCAGTGAAAAATTTGCTCCGGTGAATCCAAAAAAATACAGTCTCACGATTCCTAATCGCCATGGAAGGAACCAATGACGACGTGCGGATTTACAGGAACTCAGAGAAAGGGAGAGAGAGAGAGAGAGAGAGAGAGAGAGAGAGAGAGAGAGAGAGGAGTTCACCTTCGGAGTGCTCCCTTTAGGCAGGCCACCGAGGGCTCCGCCATGAGCGTTCCCCGAGAGAAGATCATAAATCTCCTCGTTGTAGATTTCTAATACTGCAACCTGGACGAAGAGTCCGACTGCGAAACCCTCGTCATCCACGCCGCCGCTCTCCTCCTCCTCCTCTTCCCCAAGGATATCCCTCAGAGCTCTGTAAACTATGCCCTGCTCCTTGGCGGAGCCGAACATGGAGTGGCTCTTCCCCGCCCCCGTTGGGCCGTACATCATGATTGTGCACTTGGATCCGAGCCTCACCCCCCTGATCCTCGATTCCACGAATCTCTGGTAGAAGCCTTCGAGGTCCTCCTCTGCAGAGATCGACACCCCGTCGAGGCTGAAATCGCGGTAGCCGATGTCTGTGCGAACCCTAACCGATCTGCCATCCTCCGGGATCTCGAGGATCGAAGGCGGCTTCTCCTTCCTGTCCGGATAATCTCGGATCCGGCCGATGACCTCGACGGGGTGCTCGGTGGAGGCGGCGTTCTCCCTCGCCGCCGCCGGCAACGGGGTTGGCACCGCCGCGTGGAGGTTCTTCGCGCCGGGAAAGTGGAGGCGGTGCTTGGACTGCGGCGTCTTGGATGGGGTTACGTGCTCTTTCCCGTACCTGGACGATGGTGTTGGCGCCATCAGCGAGAGAGAGAGAGAGAGACCAGATTCCCGGTCGAGGATTTCTTCCTGGTTTCGTCGAGATTCAGAGATCTTCGACAAGAAAGGCGAACCAGAGACTCCTCGGAGGCGGAAGGCGATAGAGCTTGCAGGCGAACGACGGGGAGAGAGAGAGAGAGAGTGGGGGGCGGCGAATGTGGCCGTTGTGAGATTTTGAATGGATATAGCCGTTGCAAGTATCCTTTAGTTTATCCTTTAATGGGTTTATCCTTTAATCCTATAATGTCGCGTCCGCCCTTGGATTTAATGGGCCAATAATATTCGCCACGCATGGGCCTTAATGGGCCACATATATGTCCAAATCCATCTGGGCCAGGTCCGACATAAAATCTGGGCCGAGTGGAGCGTCAGGTCTCATTCCTACGTGGACATTCCACGATTTGCTGGCACTCCAGTTTAGGCCTTTATTCTGTTACGATACGGCCCAATAATAAAATGGACTGGGCCAGATCCTGGAGCGTGCTGGCCCGGTCAGCCAATAAATAGAAGCGAACCCCGCGGAGCCGGTTCGAAAATTTCGAATTCAAACGAAGGAATTTTGATTTCCCGCCATTTTCATGCCCGTAAAACGCCGCCGCAGGAGGAAGGGAGGGGAGAAGAGGACGCGCCCTCCTGTCCGATCTTCTTCCCGATCATCCTCCTCGCGGTCTCCGGGAGAATCGCTGTGAAGGAGAAGATGTCATCCAGGCTGAAGGAGCGGGGCGGCGGCGGAGGGAAGATCATGGCGCTGCAGCCCCAGAGATGTGCTCTTGAGGGGACCCCAAAGGGCAAAGTTGGAGCGAGGAGAGCGCCGTCCGTCGGCAAGGAGAACCCCGGGAGGACCCCGGCCTAGGTAAGGAGAATCCAGGGAGGACCCCCGTCGGTGGAAGGGAGAACCCCAGAGCTGTTTCCAGAGGGAGGGTGGCCCAGGGCTTGAGTCAGAGGCCGGGGGATGGGCAGCATGCTGAGAAGGGGCAGGCTCCTCTCAGCGTCCGATGGTCCACGTCTTCAGTGCCGAGAGGTAGGAGTTCTTCAAATCCATCCGATTTCGCGCGATTAATGGCCGATTTTCGTGCCCGCAGCGGAGTAAGGGATCGCCACTCGGTGGCTTCTGTTCCTGCGAATGAAAGGAAGGAGAAGGTTATGGCTGGGGATCCCAGGACTGCCGACCCTGGCGTCAGGGAAAGTCCGGCAGCATTTAGAGTCGTGGAGAGATTTCAGCAGCCGAGGAAGGTGGCGGCTTCGAGGGATACTACTCATGGGAAGGATAATGGGTCTACTAACGTCCTTAGGCTTTCAGACAGTGGCAGATCCAGTGGCATTTTGGGCTCGCATTTACGAAGGAGTGTATCTAGACCTCGAGGCAGTAATTCGGAGGGAATCAAAGAGAAGACTTCGAATGGGCATGCGTATGATTCTAGTCTGATAGAATGTGCTGATTCAAAGCAAAAGAAAAATCCTTCTACGCGGAAGGAGTGCCTCAAGGTACTAGAAAGCTGCTCTAATAGCAGAGTTGTAGCAGGGCCGGAATCAGGGAAGAGAGAAAGTGGTAGGACGGCATTTCTGGAGGTAGGGAAAAAAAATGCACTTTCAGCCTCGGATTCGAGGTGCAAATATGGGAAAGCTTCAGAGAGCATCACTGTTATGGAGAATCATAACACGAGCGATCCTGTGGCATTTCATGTCAGTCGATCATCTGAAACGCAGTCAGAGGGTGTCGATAGTCTGATGAACTACAAAGAGGAAGCTTTGGCTCCTAGTACAAAAGCAGGATGCGAACCATCAGCTGGCATGGATGTGGTTTCAGAAATATTAGTCGTCGAGTCCAGCGGTGACTCACGTTCGAATGCAGCAGCGGCTGAGACTTTTGCTAATGGTGTTACAGCTTCCAAGAATCTGATAGAGCCGACATCTGATTCTGGAAAAGTCACCGCAGCAGTTAACCGACACTCCAGCAAGCTGCACGAGAAACTTGCTTATTTGGAAGGAAAAGTTCAAAGGATCGCTTCTGACATCAAGCGAACAAAAGATATGCTCGACTCGAACAACCCAAACGCGTCTAAATTGCTCTTATCTGACATCCAGAGTAAGATTTCTGGGATAGAGAAAGCAGTGAGTCATGTGATTGGTGGCACCGGAACTGGATCAACGACTTCTTTCCCATTGAAAGATGATAGTTTGAATCGCAGTGTTCACGGGGAAATCGGTGGATCAAGCAATTCAGCTAAGGATTTAAACCATGAAGAAATTGAGGCAAGGTTTTTCCCTCATCACAAGTTAATTAGGGGTCGGACTTCAGAGTCCAGTTCAAAAGAAGACAGTGCAAGTTACAAGCCAACATCCCCCATACACATCAGTGATCCTGTGGCAGAAGATAGATCACTGAGCCCCATTGATGAAAACCCTATTGCTTTGGAATTTCTGGCTTCTCTGAAAAGTGAAAAGTTGAATGCCAATGCACGTGGTAGGAATGTCTTGTTCAGCTCTGTAGCAATTCAACAGATGGAATCTGGAAATGATGAGCCATCAGAGAGGCAGTGTGTTTCAAACAACTTGATAATCGATGCCCAGAATATTGCTTCTATGTTGACAAGTGACGAGAAAATTGAGGACTTCGAAGATCAGGAGAATAAGCCAGTGATACTTTTGAGGGAGGAGACAGAAGATTCACTTACGGATCAGCTATTTGAAATAGGATCCAAATCATCCACTGGCGGGTGGTTTGTTTCAGAGGGAGAAGCTGTACTTCTTGCGCACAGTGATGGTTCATGCTCGTACTTTGACGTTGCAAACAATGAGGTGCGTACATATTGAACTTTTGGTTTTATGCATCTATTTATAAATAACATATTTTATTGATTCTAGCTACTGTCGGGAATAGAGTTGAATAACCATCTATGGATGTCTTTCGATTTTTTGGGCTATACTTTGCTTTCTAAGTGAAGTCTGGGTTCTTAATCGGAGATTGACAATTGTTAAAGTGACGTACTGGGGATGTAGTGTTTGGATGTGGACGTATTTTCCTTATAATCATATTGTAGGTGGTATGAAACCGTGCGTACTAAATCGCAAGGTTTCATCTTTAGAATGAACCGATGAGTATTTTAATCGCATCTCGTGCCTTCATGCTCTGTCCTAATTGAATGCTGGAATGGTTCTTTTCCAGGGGAAGGCTGAGTACAATCCCCCTGTGGATATATCCAGCAACTTGTGGGGTGATTGCTGGCTAATTCGTGCGCCTGGAGTGGATGGCTGCGCTGGAAGGTACGTGGTGGCCGCATCTGCGGGGAATACTCTAGACTCGGGCTTCTGTGCCTGGGATTTCTACACCAAGGACGTCAGTGCCTTCCGAATTGAGGAAGGAATCCCCTCTTCTCTGTCATCAGCATCCTCTCTATCTAGGGCAGTGCTGGCCCCCCTGCCCAACACTGGCCCGTATGGAAGAGGCTCTTTAAGCACGACCCACGCTTCTGGAGGCCAGCAATGGTGGTACAGGCCGTGTGGCCCTCTGCTCGTCTCTGCTTCCAGCAGGCAGAACGTGGTCAACGCCTTTGATATCCGCGACGGAGAGCTAGTCATGACTTGGAACGTGCAAAATCCCGTGATGGCCATGGAGTATTCAAGTCCTCTGCAGTGGAGAAGTAGAGGGAAGGTGGTTCTAGCAGAGCCAGAAGGCATTCGCCTCTGGGACGTCAACTCCCTCAGCCCTCAGCCTCTGCTGTCCGTTGCCTGCGGAAAACGAGTCACTGCCCTCCATGTGAACAACACCGACGCTGAGTTGGGCGGCGGCATCCGACAGAGGTGAATCTTTTACCCCATTTATGCCGCGGATTATGCACAAAATTTTCGATTTTGATCATCCCATCTGCAACATCTTTTTCCCAAAACCTGTTCTTGTTCAAGAAGTCGTCCCACACTCGGCAGGTTGAAAACGAAACGCTGCTCGCTTAGTGATGAAATCCCCCTGTTTCTGCTCCATCTATCGTCATTTTTAAGCTGAACCCGCCTGAAATCTTGCGTGCGCATTCCAACCGAGCAGGATGAGTTCGTCCGAGGTGGAAGGGAACGACGGGGCGTTCTGCACGCAGGAGGAAGTCAACGTGATCGACCTGCGGCTTCCCTCCGGTGTGGGCCTCAAAATGGCGAAGCCGGGATGCACCGGCGAGTCCATCTTCTCCAGGGGGGACTCCATCTACCTCGGCTGCACCGAGACCACATCACCGGGCGGGAAGGCGGCTTCGAGCTCGATCCTCCGACAGTTCTCGCTGCGCAAAGGGAAGCTCGCGGCGTCCTACCGGCTGCCAGAGGTCAACGCCCACGCCCACCACTCCGCGTTGACCCAGGTGTGGGGCAACGCCAGCCTCGTGATGGGCGTCTGCGGGATGGGGCTCTTCGTCTTCGACGCGCTCGGGAGCGACGGCGGTCAACCGGCCGGCGGCGACCAGGGGAGCGGCACCGTCAGCGCCCACGAGGTCGTCGGCCCCGACGACCTGTACTGCCCCTCCTTCGACTACCTGGGATCGCGGGTCCTCGTGATATCCAGAGACCGCCCCGCCATGTGGAGGCACCTGTTCTAGCAGCATGCTGCTGCTGCACTCGCCCCTCTGTATCAATCTCGTTCCCTACATACTCTGTCTGTCAGGTATTTACTTACCGATGTGACCCAGCTGTCTGTTGTGCAAGCGCATGCTATAGAAGAAATATTTCAATCTACAGCTCAATTCCACAAGGGAGAGAGAGAGCGAGAGAGAGAGAGAGAGAGAGAGAGAGATGGGCACTTGATGGGAAGGGAAAAATACACTTGAATCTTCCTCAGGAGTGCATTATATGTACCAGGAAGACTGAATCTAAGAGGGGAGTGCATGCTATAGAAGAAATATTTCAATCTACAGCTCAATTCCACAAGAGAGAGAGAGAGAGATGGGCACTTGATGGGAAGGAAAAAATATAATTGAATCTTCTTCAGGAGTGCATTATAAGTACCAAGAAGGCTCAATCTAAGAAGAAATATTTCAATCACAACCACATTCTACAAGAGAGAGAGAGAGAGAGAGAGAGAGAGAGAGATAGAGAGAGGGGCACTTGATGGGAAACGAAAAAAAATATACTTAAATCTTCTTCAGGAGTGCATTAAAGTATCAGAAGGAGGAGAGAGTCCAAGAGGGGAAGAGCAGCGGAGCCTCCTGCAGTGGCGATCCTCCACTCTTCTTATTTCTTGGCAAAGGCACCAGAAGATTTACACGGAAGGGATCTAAGAGGGCGATCGCCACACGAGGAAAACAACCAAAAAAAAAAAAAAAATTCTAGAGACGGCGCTGTTCGGATCAGTCGAGCTTCACGTTGGAGTAGAGGAGGGTGTCCCTGTTGAAGGGCATGTAGAGCAGGTAGTAGACCTGCGGGGCCAAGAACACAAGAACATCACATGATAAGCACATTTCCCATCAAGGAAAACAAACCCACACAAGAATTATCACGACAGAGTATCTTTTCCATGGGTGATTAACTCTCTTCAAGATTATCTGAGAGAGCAGCGGGCCAGGAGGGGAGGTGGGGCGGGGGCGGCTTACCCCGATGAGGGCCGACAGGAGTAGGATGATCCCGGTTATCCAAGCGAGGGTCCTTCTGACCAAGACCACTTCTGCGTAGGTTGTGTTGGCTGATGGAAGCTCGTTCAGCCACCGAGAAGCTCGGGGGGAGAGCTTCACATGCAGCATGGGCTCCATGATCATGGCCGAGGTCTGCTCGCTCAGCAGGATGACGCCCACCACTTCCCCTGCCACAGGAGAGATTTGCCTTTTGAAATAGTAAAATCGAAGGGAAAGAACACGGGGGAAGAGCTTCGGGAGAAGGGAACTGAGTTCACTGAAAAATTCAAGTCTGCAATTATTCAGAACTGAATGATCAGCTGGGGGTTTAAGCCCATTGTTGAAGTTCATGGGATGAATTTTCCTGAGCCGTTATCGGAGAAATTGATGTAAATAAATAAAGAATTTCTTTTGCTGGAAAGTGCCGAAAGTATGAATGAGCAGAAAGAGACTCGGAGTTTACACCCATCATGAAAATTCATGGTGTTTCTCTCCCAACGGGAGCGATTTCCTCTTTAAATAATAACATCAGATGATAAATGCTGAAAAAAAACTATGACAAAAGGGAATTTATTTCACTGAAAGGGATAATTAGTCCAAATATGTTATGATTTGAAGCCAAAAACAACCAAGATCACCAACGAATCGCCACAAAACTGGATGACGAGTTGGGGGGCTTCAGTCGTTCGAGAAATTATTGAAATAATGTTTCCATATTGATTTCCTGAGCCGTCATCAGAGAAATAGATCCGCATAAATAATAAATTTCTTTTACTCCAAAGCATCATCAACGTGAATGAAGAGTCAAGATCAGAACATCAAGTCCATTACGAAAATTCATGCTATAATTTGTCTACATTAATGACCTCAGCCATCGATAGATAAACAAATACACCAAAAGAATGATTGATGAGATCATCTTGGCCTCATGGATTTTCATCGCGGAGCATATGCTTCTAATTCAAGATCCTTCAATACAAGCATCTTCCAACATTCAACCATACGAAATAAACAGCAAAAATGCTAAAATACATGCGTGCAGCAGAAAGAACTACCTTGGTATGTTTTCTGCAGCGAACCAAATAATCTGGCTAGTGCCATGTGGAAAAGCTCCAAACCTTGCTGGGCAGTCTCGTCAGAACCGGATTCAATCAGAGCCTGTGATGTACAAAGCAATGATCAGTCATAGTAGACCAAAATATAAGCAAGGAAAAGTTTCGATTCACAAACTCCAGCTCATTTTGCTTCCAAGTTAAACTAATCAAACACAATCCAGCACTTCTTAGAGAGATAGTAATCTATTACAATGCATTATCATACCATTGGCTTGCCTTTACGAGTACAGAGCATACACAAACTTGTGAAGAAAGCACCGCTTATAATGAAGGATTTCTATGTTTTTCACTGGTTTGAAGTGCTTTAAAGCTGTAGGCAAGATTTTGAGACAATAAAAATGGCTGAACCCACAAGGAAATAACCGGTGCAATGGTCTGTAGTAATGGTAAGCAAAAGTAAGAGGGAGGAAACAGGTAAGAACATGTGATTATGAATGACAGAGGAATTATAGCAGAAAAACGTTTAATCTATTTTTTTCTAAATCTATCAATCAGCGATTCTATTTCCTTCTGGTCTCAGAAGTACCAGACAATAGTGTAAGATTCACACGAGTAAACCTTAAGATGCACTAACTCATTCCAGGGATGCTATGTCAGATTACGAATATGTGAATACGAGTTCACAATGCCACTCTATTTGTTCTCAATGACTCACGAATATGTTCATTCGTCTCTACTTTTCTCAACCTCAACTGTTCAAAAGCAACTTTCGAGGCATGTTTTTCCGAATCATCCACCCACATTTGTTTTCTATCTTCACATTTTCCCCAAAATTGTCCCCTAAAAATGCTTTAGCGAACTATCAAATAGCGGAAATGACATAACGAAGCAATGATGAATAAAAGTGTGATGCTATCTGAGATTACAGTTGCAGTGGCAGACATGGGTGAATCCCCTCCTTTAATACTACTAAAGAGCATCCAACTTGTTACCCGGTTTATTTCACAAAACAGACTGTTCTAGGTCTTTAACGTCCATCCAAGTCTAATTAAAACATAACCTCTACGTTTGAACTTTTTTTTTTTTTATCACAAACCATGAAAAAGAAACCGCACATGCATAAAAATTCAAAATGGCACCAATCGAATCAGTATCATCACCTTGATTCCCGTAAAACAGCCTGTCAATAAGTCTACAGGTCTCTTATTGATTGCTTCGAAATCTTCTTGCATTTCCATGGCCATTTTAACACTATTGAGAAGAGAAACAAGACTCGAAGCAAAAGTTCGATCTGCTTCCTGCAAGAGAAAGTGAGATTCAAGTAAACACCTAAGTTAAGTTCTATGTAAAGGTATTAACGTCTGCAAAAGCTGCAAGGAGTGGGTAGAATTTCTCAACAAAAAAAAATGGTGGCGAATGATGGAAAATCATTCCATTGCTCATCTAAATGGGAGCGGAGCGCACAAACCGCATATCATAGCATAATAGTGTCGTTTCCTGATGATAAAGCTGGTGACCGATAAAGCTGGTGACCTCATTCCACTAAGGAACAGTAGGTCGGGTATATCCATGACGAACAATTATATGATGATGAATAGAGTACCTGAATAAAAAAATAACGATCAACTATATCAAATTCCAACAGAATAAACCTTTGAAACGTGGAGTTTTAGACTCCTGCCACTGGCCAAAGGAAACTCCAATTCCCCATCCTGTGATTCCATGCTGCCAACATATGATCCCCCCAACCATCTTGCCTGCATCATGAGGCAGATCAGATTACCGAAAGTTTTTTGGCAAAAAGTCAGGTCAATCATGAGCACTACACTTACAAGATTACTGAATTCTCTGTCACCACATTCTCTTGGTTCATCAATGGAAATTTGACTCACTTCATCATCTCCTGTTGAAAATGGAAGGTTAGATAACCACAAATTTAAGCAAATGGATGGCAACAGACAAGCGATGGATGCAAGGACAGAAAATTACCAAAAAGTTCAATGTGGGCATTGCCAGAACCAATAATCTTGCCACTCAATGGGCTATCACCTTGTAAGATCGAATGCAAAGCAGATGACAAATCTGCAAGTTAATGAACTATAGCAGATTAGTGAGAAAGAAAAAAAAGGTGATAAAACAAAAGTGACAAGTTAACGATGCAGAAAAAGATCGAATGACCTCCAATTCCCTGGACCTCCAGCATGACCACAGCACGAGGCCTGCTAAATGGATTGGGCGTAAGGATCTTGTCTAACTGCATTGTGAAAGGCATCAGCAAGTAAGTCAAACTAATAGCAGTATCATTATTAATGTTTCTGACAGAGGCATGACACCAATTATGTAACCTTGAGTGAAGATTCAGCTGGAAGAGAAACAGGAGGAGCAACACCAAGTAAAACTGATATAGTGGCAGCAACTTCTGAGAGTGACATTAGATTCGCCTGTGATGATAAAAAAATGTCACACAAGAGAACATTCAAGATGAGAAGGAAAAGGACGATTTTGTGGAAGACGTGGATCTTTGAAGAGCTAACTCCCAAGTTTCATAGAATTTGATAGGTCTTAAGAGTAGAATTGGTACCCAAAGTCAGGCAACCATGGAAATACAATTCATCAGGAAATGCAGTTGATGATAAATAAACGAAAACGCATGATAAATATTTCTAAATCATCATAAAGATGGCGCCATTTCAGGAATACCACAATCGAAGATTGTTACTTATTTTACTGCCGTTGGACGTAATAAATTAAAACTAATATGCAATTATGAGAAGATATCATAAGATAAACCTTTTTTTTACAAAACCATGGCTACTTTTGTCTAGATGACATCAGGACTCCCACGTGATTCGAGGAGGAACTAAACAAGAGACCCTCCTTCACAGTCAGACAAGCGACTCTAGTTTAAATTTTAAACCAAAGAAAATATTCGATGGTCAACCCAATATATTTCTTAAATTTCTCGTTTATATTTGCAATTCCAATTTGATAATTGAGAGAAGCAAATGCCTCCCACATTTTAAGGTTATACACTCCTGGTATAAAAGTACCCTTTGTAACAGACCTGGTAATTGAAATGTAGACATCATCAATCAGAAATTCAACGTTCTGTTGATTCCCCATCCAGAGGAAGACCATTCACCTCCTATCACATGAGTTCGTAACCTTCGGGTAATAATTAATCAACCATATCGAGATCAGTACATTTTAATGATTTCTCAAAGATAAAGGTAACTTCAATGCAGAATAGAATACAGATAAGGCTGCAATAAAGCTGCAAAAGAGGACCGTTACAAATTGACTTATGGACTTATGGAATTTATTTTGAAGCAATATCTTCACATTCTATAGGGAGGAAGATGATAACAATTTTACAAATATATGAACGTTTATTTGGAGCAGAGGGTGCGCATGGTGAGATCTCAATGAAACCTATTCTATGCAGCTTTGCGGCCTCGGGTTATGTGGTTATATCAAGACACTTGGAGGCCACGAAGTCAAAAGTAATTACACAACTCAGATATTCCAAAACCCGATATCTATCGGGAAACCCTGCTTCGAAGTTAACAAATTAACGGAAAAAAATCCAGATGAAATTTTAATCACCTCATCAGCGGTTTCCGTATGAGATCGAATGTACTTGTTTTCAGAGCCATCGAGAAAGAGGACTGAATTGCTGCTCCCGCCCTAAACGAAAAAAAGCAGATAAACATTTCGGGGATGAGTAGGTTTCCCTGATTTCACAGCAATAGCGCTCTCTTCCTCTCAATTTGTTGCAACACGAAAACCGAGACAAGATTGAGGAGCAAACCCTAGCCTGGAGAAGGCAGAGCCCGGACAATAGGATCAGCAGGTGGAACGCGCGAACTCGGAGATCCATGGCAGAAAAGCACGGGGATCAATACAAAGTAGGGTTCACTGCCGGAACCCTCTCTCCTCCCAAGACTGCTCCCTGCACCGCGATCTAACCCTCGACCTCCTGGACCGGGGGAAAGCGAAGGAAGAAGCGGTGGAGGAGGACCAACGCAGTGAGCGACGTCAGGTTCCTGTGGGGGGGACAGCTTCTGAGACCGACGGCCGTCCCGTTACATCTGGGCCGTCCGATCTTGATCGAGCGGTAAAAAATGGCTCGGATGGCCGTAGGGCCATCTAGCCCGTCTCGTACGTACGGGCAAACACGTTGGTGCGAGGATCAGACGTTAAGAGAGAGGCCCGACAAGGACCGACCCGGTAAGTGCATGACTGCGACTTATCGGATCCAACTCCGCTTCTTACGAAGCCCGGAAATTTTGTTCCATCGGGCCCTTCCGGGTATGATAATGGGCTCAACTTAGAACAATAATGGACCATCAAAACCGCAAGTTATTTTCTTCTTATTGTATTGGGCAATATAAATGTTATACTAGGGACGTAGTAGCCTAGATCCCTAGGTGTCATACAAGTACATTAGATTGCTTAGCTATGAAAACTTTTGGACGTAGAAAATATGTAAATCTAAAGAAGAATTTCAAACTTATGTAAATTAGTTTATCTTCATCAGGGCTCTTTGAGTACAAGCATCACAAGGAAAACCATAATTGATTGTACTTTATCAACTTGAGAAAGTATTAGAAGATGAGGATGATATTATTGTTAATGACAAGTAGCCTATAAGTCAATTGCATTATGCACATATTTTTCATTTCATTATAAATGTTATATTTATTAATATATACATGTAATATTTACTAATAAAGTCTAAGAATATATCTAATAATAAGTAAATTATGATGAGATCTTACTATAGTGATTACTTATCTTTATAAGTTATTCTTAAATGTTCATATTCATAAAATATTGGAGAAGGATATTGGATATTTGGATAGAATAATAATGTTTGCTCTTACTTATATGATGATGATTAATCCTATGATCATTTGTGTGGAGACCATAAAGAGGGGCATTGGGTATTATTTGGAGAAATAGTTTTACTAAATTGATCTAAATGAATTATTAGATGATATTATACTTAATTGTTAACTAGGTTGATTCATGTCATAGTTATATAAGTGCTCTTTATACCTAAGACACCAAAGACATATTGTGGATGAATGATTGTGTGTTGACCTTAACCTACAAATCTCTTAGGGTTCCTCTGATTTCCTTATGTTACTTGATTAGATATGTGTCAAATACCAGATCTTAACCATTATGACTCAATCACTATTAGTCTATAACATTATGTGTGATTTTCTTGAAGAAGGGATATGTATCACACAATCTATTTGATTTAAGAGACCTATTAACCTCAAGCCTTATCGCTATCTATTAGGAAATAATACTTGTAATAAGTTCTTAATGGGCCTAGACTAGCCAATCAACACAACAAAAAATAGAGAGTACAAGTACAATAGGTCTTTTAATATATAAATGATAATAGAAATATAAAATAGGCTATAATAAAGTAAGACTTTGATTAATGTGATATAAAGAGGATACACACACCTCATGACTAATAAACCAATAGAGAAGATAGTAATGATAATGTCCGAAGAATAGAATACAACAGAGAAAGAGTTAATGAAATAGTAATACCAGTCATTAGTGGGGGGAGAGAAAAGAGAGATGGAGTCAGAACTCATGTTGCAACCGCCAAAGAGGATAATATTTCATGTGCCCCAGATTTGTCTATTTCCTCTCGTCTTTCTCTCTCCTCAAGCTCCCTTTAAATTCAACTTACAAAAAAGGGGTTGAACTATTTTCTAGACAAAAAATAGTCATAAGTGAAAGCCCAGTAAAGAAGGATGTGACCTACATGGGCATTGTTGAATGAAGGATGACCAAGTCATCCTTACAAATCTCCACCTTGATTTAGACATCATAGTGATCTTCAAGGCTTCATATTGAAAACTCTATTAGCTCCTCATGATTGTAATAAAAAGGAATATAATTGCCTAATTCTCCAAAGATGAGAGGTTAGATCTAAGTGTTGTGAACTCCAATTAGGTTCAAATAATGTTAGAACTTTGAAATAGGAAGAGGTTTTGTTAATATATCAATTGGATTGTCTTCAGTACCAATCTTTTGTAAACCAATTTCATAAGAGGAAATTATATTGTAGATAAAATGATACTTGACATCAATATATTTTATCCTTTCATGATACATATGATCTTTGGTCAAATGAATAACACTCTAGTTATTACAATAGATAATAATTAAAGTTTGACATTAACATAATTTAAAAAATAAATCTCTTTACTATATATCTTCCTTTAATGCATCTGTAAGTGCCACGAATTTTGTCTCTATTATGGACAAAGTAACAATAAGCTATATGAAAGCTTTACAAATAATAACATATCCACCAATTAAAAATATATAACTAATTAGTGACCTACGTTTATCAAGATCTTTTACAAAATCTAAATCAACAAATTCAGTCAAGGTATTACTTGTTCTCCCAAATTATAGACATGCATAAATAGTATCCCTTAAGTATATAAAAATCCACTTAACATCATGTCAATGTGCTTTACTTAGATTAATCATATAATGACTAACTACACTAATTGCATGTGATATATCATGAAAAATACATATCATAGCATACATCATGCTACCTACATTATTAAAGTTGAAATATGTGACATAAGTTTTTCATTTGTTGGGGATTGTGGTGATAGGGAATTTGAAAGCTTGAAATGAATAACAAATAGAGTATGAACATGCTTAACATCTAACATGTTAAAATTCTTAGGTACTATGTATTTTATTAAGGAGTTAGGCTAAAGATTGTATGTGGTAGGGTTATAACTACATGTACACAAACTTCACATCAGGTTAGTGTTTGTCAACTTATATCTTCATTTGTAACTATGTATTTAGGAGGTGTTGTGATGTTAAATGAAGATGAAAAATTAAAACTTAGAATCTCAATGTTAGACAATGATAAGCGGTAGAATGGAAGATAGTACGAGTTCTATGAATCAACATAGATTATCAAAGAATAATTGACTTTCACAAATTTTTCTTGATTAGTGATAATTAATTTATAATTAAATAGATGGAATCTTTAATCAATGAGGATTTGATTTCTAAAGATATGATTGACGACTATCTTATGGATATCACAACTAAGAGCAATGATTTAGAATAATAACCAAATCATAACAAAGTCAAGAAAGGATTATGATATCTTGATGTTGCCTAATTTACCTTTGAATTGATGATGCCCCAAATGTTATTCTTGTAGTTACTGATTGGCAACACAATGAGGGTTTTAGGGATTAAACTAGGGAGGGTAAAAAAGAAGGGTTGAGGGTAGAAGAGAGAGTGAGAGAAGAAGAGTGATTTGATCAAAATGTATCAAATTGTGAAAAGGGAAAAGGAGAGAGAAAATGTTGTAATGAGGAAGGAAAATTGACACTTTGCCATTTTATTTCAACTCAAAATTAACTTTCTTCACAAGTCTTGTGGTTCCTCCTTTTATGAGAAACTTTTATAATTTTCTATTTTTTATTGATAGAAATTAGGAGAGAATTACCTCATTATGGACCACTTAAGTTAGTTATGGTGTTCAAGAGATGTGTCACCCCCTTCTTAGGTATGGGTCTAATCTAGGGCTTAGGCTTGAGCTTAGACATATGTTTGATCTTAAATAAGGTATTCACTAGACTTGTTGATTTTCTAGTGTTGTTCCTTATTTGTAAGTTGACATTCTCCACCATTCACTCTAGTGCTATTCCTTTTAGGTTGATAAATGCTCACTAGATTAAATTGTTGATGATGTCCTCATCATGTTGTTTGAGTATGTCTAAGATAATGTCATATTTGAATGACAAGTTTTCAACCATCACCACTCAAGATGTTTGATGGTGAGATATATGATGCATGAGAGATCCATATCATAAACAACTTTGAAGGGGTCACGTGAGAGAATGATGATAAGATAAATTGTACTAGAATTTAGCTTAAGGTAACCATTTGACCCCTATTTAGTGAAAGGAATTGGAGGTACATATTAAGACACTTATTAGATACCTTTATTTGACCATTAGTCTTGGGATGAAAATATGTGCTGCACTTAAGCTCTATTCCTTGAAACTTTAGTAATTGTATGAAAAAGACATAAAAATGAGTCACAATCTAAGACTAGTAATCGGGGCACACTGTGCAAATGAATGAATCTTTGACAAAAGTCATGGTGATACTTAAGGCTAATAAGGTCTCATTATAGTAAAATGGGCATACTTTGTGAGGTTCTCCACTCCTACTACAATAGTTTTTTTGTCGTTGAATGTTGACAAACCTTTAACAAAGTCAATCGATAAGTTATCCCACACTTTGTTATAAGATGAAAAGGGGTTGTTGTAGACCTATAGGGGAGAGTTTATATCTTATTCTATTGACAAGTCATGCATTATGTCATATAGGCTTTGATTTGTGCCTTCATCCCCCTTTAGGAAAAGTCATAAATAATGAGTTTGTAAGTGTAGATGAAACCCACACGCGGCGACAACTCTATTGTGGTACTCCTTAAAAAGTGATAGAAAGAAGGACAAAGTGAGTGAGAGAATAATCATACATCTATAAAACAGTAGTCCTTGGCGAAAGGGTAACATGGTGGTATGTTTATTCCTTTAATCAAGGTTTTGGCAAGTTGTGATAGGTCATGGTCAACATTGATCTCCCTCTTCATTTTTTAAATGCCAATTGGACATGGATGTATCATTAAACTTGTGTTGACCACTTAGCTGCCCAACAAATGTGATAAGGTGCTTATGACCTTATTTTCTAGGTCTTGGTTGTATTAGATTTTGAAATCAAAGAGAATATTTTTGTAAACCTATTTTTGATAGTTTGTGTTGACTTGTCTTTATCGTAAAAATAATTTCAAATATTAATATATATGACAAAATGTTGTAATGTTAAGTAATGTTTTCATTTGAAGCTTGTCAACTTGATTACCATCAACCTTGATCATAGGTTTGTTTCAATTGATTAATCTTTGACAAATGTTGGCTGAAGTATCCAATAGGTCTTCTATTATCCATGATAAGTATTTTAATAATTCATCCCAATCATCATCTTAAATCTTGAATGATTAAGAAATAAAAGTGTCAAAATCATGTGGATGTGAGGGTATCCTTAAGACATTAGAAGGAAAACTTTGTGACTTTATCAAACTTGAAAAGTTATTTTTCTTCAATAATTTTCCTAATATCTGAGATATCATATTGCATAGGGCCAAAAATTTGTAGTAATATCCCACAAGACTCGAGAATCATTATAATTTCAATCAGTTGACAAACGATGGTCAGTGTATCATTACTTTAATATTGTCACAATCTATTTCTAGGTCATATGCATACACCCAATGTATAAGATATTCTATATTTTGCTATCCAAAAAATATTTCTTGGTGTTTATATAAATAAAAATATCTTTAAGTTGTCAAAGTACTTAGTCTATTTGTTACAAAAGTTTGGAGGTGCACTCCTCCATTCCCTCATCGCAGTTGTCATTAAGCTTTGGCACCATCGTTCTAGATTCCAACTTCGGATACCAACTGCTACTAACCCGAAATAGGGGTAACACCAAGATCCAATGGATAGAGAGAAATAAGCGAAGAGAGAAATGAAGACAGGGGAAAGAAGGTTAGGCTTTCGACAGAAACCCTAATCTCCACGAGGTCCTTTAAGGTACCCTGAACCTCCTCAAACTTAAGAAAATTCTGTCCTCCCTCCACTAATTTATCCAACTTATAACATAACAAGAGATCCACAGTCTAACTTAGGTCTCCCCACGGTTGGGGCAACTTCTCTGCGTCCAGCTGACATATGGTCGGCCTGATGAGCTCTGTAGCTGGGCCACTATTTATCTGATGAAGCTCTCTTCGGCCCAGTGGTCCAACATACTTGAACGCGATTGATTCGTGTCAAGTCATGTGAGAAACAATTTCTCTTCAATTGAATCCGCTATTAAAGTCTAGTAATACAATAAATCGGATAATCCGAGTTCGTTATAAGTTGTGCACCAAATTTCAATACAAAACCAAAGCCAAGAGTGACAGATATGTTGATCAAAAGATGTGTGGATCAAGAAGATAACTCAATGAAGAACTGATCAAGATCACAAGTTAGGCCAGGCTGCACTGAGAGACCATTCGACAAAAAATGAAGGCCCTGGTTAGGGTCAGAATCGGATGCACCACAAGAAGTGCAGCAAAATTCAAGAGAAGATGAGTAGACCCTGTAAAAACCCCATCTGGCTTCTGAGAAGTATAAATGGTTCAAGGAGTCGGAGAAGTAGAGATACCATTCCAAGCAGCACAACCTCGTCAGTGCCATTCCAGACCTCCCAGAGTGGTGGAGCCCATTCCCTCCCACACCTCCTTGCAACCCACTTCTTCGCTGTTGACGCCTTCACGGTCGCAGTCCCACAATCCAGATCCACTGGAATCTGGAATCACGCATAGTAGCAGGTTAATAAATTCATGGAGTCTATGAACAGCAGCTGTTCGATGAATTAAAAACTAAAGTGGGTCTCTCCAATTCCATGGGATCGGATATCATACAGTGATCAAATTGAGGTTTTGGTCTGCGGTCCTTGAAGCTGAAGCTGAGTTCTCCCTGTTTTCGTCTGGGTTTTGGATCGTCTCCAAGGACCAACAATAGCTTTGAAGCAGTAGCCCTCCCTTCCTCACCTACGCGACCAAGAAATTATGCGCAAGTAAAGTGAAGTCTAAATGATGCTCGGGGGAGAGATCGGCAGAGAGATCTGAAAAAATCGACCCAAATGTTTGTAGTTTTCGTCTCGAGTCCCACATATGAACAGTGACTGATGAATGATTCCCACATATGAACAGCCCAGGAGCATGCACAAATCGATCAGTTGAAACGAAATACCTGCAGGATTTACGAATTGGTTTCTCCTCTTCCTCGAACCATGGCCGTCCTCCTCGGAGACGGGCTGCGACTCCCCTCCGGATTCGCCGGAGTTACTCGATCCTGTGCGTCTTTCTCCCTCCGTTCTGGTGATGAATTGACGAAAAAGAACCCCATCGAGGGAAACGCTTTTTCCATTTTCGTTCTTCATTGTGCCTGATGGATCGCCGGCAGATCGAGGGGACGAAAAGGGACATCGTCTCTCCTATCATGAGAGAGCAACGGCTTCAGCTGCGCGTTTGTTTTCTTCTTTCTCCATTCACGTAAATCGAAATCCGGCGCAAAGAAATGATTAATTCCTATATATACAGGCATAAATCAGATGAATAATGACGAAGTGGGGAGGAAAACCTGAAATGATCCGCCGGCGGATGCCGACTTGTTCTTTCCCAGCTTCCGGTCCAGGAACACGGAGAGGGAAACGGACTTCTTCGAAGATTTCTCCGGCGCTCCTTCCCTGGAGAGGCAGGACAGAAACGTATACAAGTAAACAGGGGAGATCGATGACGAAATCTTCGCGAAACCCTCCATCGTGTCTGCTATTCGTCTTTCTGCAGGAGACGTCCATCTACCTTCCTGTTCCGGACTGGAAGAGGGGCGGAAGAGAGCTCTGCCCGAACTGCCTCCATGGGGAACCATCGGACCTCATGCTGTCTCCAGCTTCCAGATGACTCCGATCGCCGCCGACGGCTTCTCTGCAGCGGCGCCTCCGGGAAGAAGACAGGTTCGAAATGCCCTCTGCTCCCGCCAAAATGAGCCCTTTATTGGGCCCCTTCAGCTTGGCCCTTTATTGGGCCCTTGCGGTTGCCTCAGGTAGAAGAAAACACGAGACAAGGAGATATCCCCTTTCTCAGAGACTTCTAGTGGCCTCGGTGTCAGAAGATCATTGAGGCGGTCGCCGGAAGCGAGAGGCAGGGACCGAGGAGGGCGGCGGAAGGAGGGAGGAAGATGGCGGAAGGAGGGATCCAAGGCTTGCCGGAGGGGTGCATCTCCCACATCATCTCCCTCACCTCTCCCGTCGATGCATGCCGGTTGGCCGCCGTGTCCCGGATCTTCCGGTCGGCGGCGGGGTCCGACTCCGTCTGGGAGCGATTCCTGCCGTCCGACATCTCGGAGATCGCCTCCCGGGCGGTTCATCCCCTGGAGCACGCTTCCAAGAGGGAGCTGTTCTTCCGACTCTGCCGATCCATCCTCATCGACGGCGGCGCCAAGGTATCAGATCATATACAGGGAGAAGCTTATCCTTAGATCTCAATCATATTGAGGTCTGCTTCAGTTTTCTGACAGGTTTCCAGAGAAATTGCGGCCTGAATTTTTCTGTATTACATATCAGATCGTATTCCTTTTGAATGAGCGATTTGGCGTTTTTGGCCGCGTCAAGCGATCCGAGGCCTACGACCTCCCTTCTGCCTCTGTATGGGGGGGGGTTGTTCCTCATTGATTGCCAGTTCCGTCACCTTCTCTGCTGCTCAAATTGCAGAGCTTTGCATTGGAGAGATCAAGCGGTAAAAAATGCTTCCTACTGTCTGCGAGGGAGCTGACGATCATCTGGGGAGAAGCACCACGCTACTGGAAATGGATATCTGCTCCCGGGTCGAGGTTTGCTTCCTCTTTCTTCCCTGTTGGCGCTAGCGAGCCTTGGGGACATCAGATGCATGCATGACTCCATCTCATTCTTTACGAATACCGATTCCATCTCATCTGGATCGCCATAAGTTCATTGATTAGACGATTTCCTATCCAGACGAGCATCGTCCTCATATGATCAATTAGGATTTACTATTTTGTTTTGATTTTGGGCTTACGCCCTTTGCATGATCGAGATCATATGCTTCTCTTAGATTGTATTGATTTCATGCCTCCGATCTACCCGGCAACGCAGCCCGGTTCTTATATCTTCCCTGATCGGCGTGAACCCTTTCTGATCGGAGAAACCCTCGCCCCCAGGTTCTCGGAAGTGGCACTGCTGCTGGATGTTTGTTGGCTGGAGATCCGCGGAAGGATCGACTGCGGGATGCTCTCTCAGAAGACGAGTTACGCTGCTCATCTCATCTTCAAGATCACCGAAGATTCCAATGGTCTTGGCTTCCCCCAGCAGGCGTCGGTCAAACTCGGAGCCTCCACGTCCGAGAGAACAGTTTGTCTGCATCCAGATCAGCCCCGGCGACGGCCGTCGTGGGGACCTCACTGGCCGCGTCTGCCTCCGGTGGTTGCTGATCCAGGCCTTCCAGCGGCGGCCCCTGCGCCGCCGCCCCTGGAGCAGGAAGAAGCTCCCCGGGGGAGAGACGACGGGTGGATGGAGATCGAGATTGGCCGGTTCTTCTGTGACGACGGAGGCGATGGGGAGGCTGAATTTTCCGTGACGGAGATCAGGGGAGGGCACTGGAAGCGTGGGCTGCTCGTGGAGGGGATTGAAGTTAGGCCTGCGGTTTAGCTCGCCTGTTTGCTCAAGGTGGTTCCTCCAATGCTTCATGTAGTCTTTTGAGTATTCAGCTGCAGCGCTCCCCCCCTCTCTCTCTCTCTCTCTCTCTCTCTCTCTCTCTCTCTCTTCCTTCCCCCCCTCTCTCTCTCTCTCTCTCTCTCTCTCTCTCTCCCCCTCTCTCTCTCTCTCTCTCTCTCTCTCTCTCTCTCTCTCTCTCTCCCCCTCTCTCTCTCCCTCTCTCTCTCCCTCTCTCTCTCTCTCTCTCTCTCTCTCTCTCTCTCTCTCTCTCTCTCTCCCCCTCTCCCTCTCCCTCTCCTTCTCTCTCCCTCTCCCTCTCCATCCCTCCCTCCCCCTCCCTCCCTTTCTCTCTCTCTCTCTCTCTCTCTCTCTCTCTCTCTCTCTCTCTCTCTCTCTCCCCCCCTCCCTCTCCCTCTACCTCTCCCTCTCTCTCTCTCTCTCTTTCTCTCTCTCTCTCTCTCCCTCCCTCTCCCTCTACCTCTCCCTCTCTCTCCCTCTCCCTCCCTCCCTCTCTCTCTCTCTCTCTCTCTCTCTCTCTCCCCCCCTCTCTCTCTCTCTCTCTCTCCCCCCCCTCTCCCTCTCCCTCTCTCTCCCTCTCCCTCTCCATCCCTCCCTCCCCCTCCCTCCCTCCTCTCTCTCTCTCTCTCTCTCTCTCCCCCTCCCTTTACCTCTACCTCTCCCCTCTCCCTCTCCCTCTCCCTCTCCCTCTCCCTCTCCATCCCTCCCTCTCTCTCTCTCTCTCTCTCTCTCTCTCTCTCTCTCTCTCTCTCTCTCTCTCCCTTTCTCTCTCACTTCCTCTCTCTCCCACTCCCTCTCTCTCTCTGAGATATATGGTAGAGTGTAAAAAAGGAGAAGCCCAAAACTATATGTTCAATTGCTCTGTAAAAATGAGACGGCTATAATAGAGCCCAAAATCTTATTGGGCCGAAAAAACTGTGTGAGCCAGAGTCATTTTGTCGGGCAAAGTATGTCATCTTCTCTTTATATTTCGGGGCGACTTTCATAATCCCAGAAGAAATGGCCCTTTCGTCGTTGACTTTCGGTGGCCCCTGCGTCCGAAATCGTTGAAGCGGTCGTCGGAAGATGGCGGGAGGAGAGATCCAGGGCTTGCCGGAGGGGTGCATCTCCCACATCATCTCCCTCACCTCTCCCGTCGATGCTTGCCGGTTGGCCGCCGTGTCCCGGATCTTCCGGTCGGCGGCGGGTCCGACTCCGTCTGGGAGCGATTCCTGCCGTCCGACATCTCGGAGATCGCCTCCCGGGCGGTTCATCCCGTGGAGCACTCTTCCAAGAAGGAGCTGTTCTTCCGACTCTGCCGATCCATCCTCATCGACGGCGGCGCCAAGGTATCAGATCATATACAGATATAAAATTATCCATAGATCTCAATTATAGAGAGCTCTGTTTCAATTTTGCTTACAGGTTTCTAGAGAAATTGCGGCCTGAATGTTTCTGTGTTACACATCAGATCGTACTCTTTTTGGATGAGCGATCTTGCGTTTTTGGCCGCGTCAAGCGATCCGAGGCCTTCGATCCTCATTGATTTCCAGTTCCGTCACCTTCTCTGCTGCTCAAATTGCAGAGCTTTGCATTGGAGAGATCAAGCGGTAAAAAATGCTTCCTACTATCTGCGAGGGAGCTGACGATCATCTGGGGAGACGCACCGCAGTACTGGCAATGGATTTCGGCTCCCGAGTCGAGGATTCCGAGCATCAGATGCATGTATGGCTCCGTCTCATTTTCTTCGGATCCCCATTCCATCTCATCAAGATCGCCCCAAGGTTCATGGAATCAGGCGATTTTCTGTCCGCGCGATCATCGTCCTCCTGTGATCACTTCGGATTTACCGTTCTTTCGATTTTGTTCTTACGGCCTTCGTATGATCGACGAAGATTGTATAAACTGCATGCCTCCGATCAACGCGGGAACACAGCTCGATTCTTACATCTTTTCCAGTCACTTGTCCTGATCGATGTGAAATCTTTCATGATCGGAGAAACCCTCGGCCCGCAGGTTCTCGGAGGTGGCGCTGCTGCTGAATGTCTGTTGGCTGGAGATCCGCGGAAGGATCAACTGTGGGATGCTCTCTCAGAAGACGAGTTACGCCGCTCATCTCGTCTTCAAGATCACGGCAGATTCCTACGGTCTTGAATTCCCCCAGAAGGCGTCGATCGAACTCGGAACCTCCAAGTCCGAGAAAACAGTTCGTCTGCGCCCAGCTCAGCCCCAGCGACGGTCGTGGTGGGGAGCTCGCTGGCCGCTTCTGTCTCTGGTGGCCGCTGATCCAGGCCTTCCAGCGGCGGCCCCTGCGCCGCCGCCCCTGGAGCAGGAGGGAGCTCCCCGGGGGAGAGACGGCGGGTGGATGGAGGTCGAGATTGGCCGGTTCTTCTGCGGCGACGGAGGCGATGGGGAGGTCGTGTTCTCCGTGACGGAGACCAGTAATGAGTACTGGAAGCGTGGGCTGCTCGTTGAGGGGATCGAGGTTAGGCCTGCGAGTTAGTTCCTTTGTTTTCTCAAGGGGTTCGTCGAATTCCTCGTTTCCACACTCAAAAAGCGTGGGCTTTTGAGTGGGCTTTTGGGTGTTCATTTCCAGCTTCTCTCTCTCTCTCTCTCTCTCTCTCTCTCTCTCTCTCTCTCTGTCTCTATCTCTCTCTCTATCTCTCTCTCTCTCTGAGATATATGGCAGAGTGTGAAAAAGGGGAAGCCCAAAACCGTATGTTCAATTGCTATCGAAATGGGCTGTGAGAATGAGAAGGTTATAGTAGAGCCCAAAATCTTGTCGGTCCGAAAAAACTGTGAGGGTTTGAGTCAGTTTGTTGGGCAAAATATGTTATTCTCTTTCTATATTGGGGAGAGTTTCATAATCTATTTTGATTATGCTTCAGAGTATGTTTACTTTTAGAGGCGTCTCACCTGCTTTTAAAGCATATTTTAAGTTTACAACATTATTAGCCGAAGATATTGTGAGTTTTCCTATTTCTTCTCTCCACTTAGTGGATTTAGGCACCTTTATTGATTCCAGAGAATCATCTCAGTCTTGTGGATTTATGATATTTTCAACAACCTCTTATGGGTTTGAGAATTAATGTCGCTTGTTCAGTGCATTCAGATCTGTGTTTTTACTACAAAATGCAAACTTTGTAGATTCAATGAAATATTTTTGTTTCTTTCCACATCAATAATACATTATGTTTTATCTCTCTTTTCCACATCTTTCAACCAGTTGTAGTACATGGAGAGATATTTTTGAAACTTCTTAGTAGCAGCAATATCAATGAGTTATTTTGTATAAAATTACATTACTATTTGAAAAATTTTAAAATGATACATGTTAAGAAAATATTCCTTAAATAAATCATTCATCAGTCACATTTGAAATTTTAATTTTTTGATTTGATTCCAAGTATGATGTTTTTGATACCTGTACACTATTTATCATATTATTTAAATTTACAAAAGCATTATATTTATCATTGTGGGTTATCATGTAAGGCATGATTCATCTAGTCATAAGCATGCATGTAGATAGCGGCCATGTGGGCTGTTAAATCCTCTGGATTCTTCTCCTTTCAACTAGACTGAGATGTCATAAATTAGTAAATATGATAAGGGGATAGTTAGATCCCGATTGAATGTAAATATCATTGTTTGAAGAGATCGACACACTACATCATGAAATTCAACTTTTCACAATATACACATGACATATTAAATTAGGTCCAGTGATTTTTATTTTAATTGTGAGATGTGGGATGACAATTACTTCATCGAGATCTAGTGAAGATCTAATGAGTGATGTGCCTATCTCAAAAATACATGCATACCAAAAGTTCTCTAAAAAAAATATTGTGGTTTATTTTACTAAAATAATTAAATAAGAAGATGATGATGATGTAGAAGGTCAATCAACAGTTTCACAATAAAGACAATCTCTCTTTCACTAGCTGTTAGAAGTTATATGACAGTCAGAGAAAGAGGAATATGATTGATGTAGATGATTACCATATTATTTAAGAAGACCATGACAGTTTGATATCAAAGATAGGCATCGGCATAAAAATAATACATATATCTTTTATAGACCATTACCTTTTTGAGGTATGATGGATTAGTGATCATTGAACCTTTACCTTTTTCTAATATATTATTGTCCTTTAACTAATTTAACCTAGTCCGATTTACTATTGAGTTGGCATGATCTAATAGGGTCTACTTGTGTGGGTCTCAAATAAATATTAGTCATGATTTACGCTTAATAGTAAATTTTATTTTTGCACTTCCCTGCCCACATCTTAATTGGCAATGGCCCAAGGCTTTTTCTTCTCATAAGCTAGTACTTTTTCTATGATGAATGTTTATAACTACTGTGATGAAAGAAATGAGATTTAATGATGAATATTTTTCAAGTAGGGGAGACTAGTGTAACCCATAGTACACAAAATTAGAAGCTCAAAACTAAAGGACAATCCACCTTGTAAATAGAATATAAATGTGAGAAGTTTAAAAGAGGGGATGATATCTTATTGGGCCTAAATTGAAGTGCCAGAAGGTTGAGTCAAATCTAATTTCTTAGACATAGTCTATAATTTTATTTCAATTTCTATTTTTGCTTGGCTCTACAGCCTACCTAAATTGAAGTGCCGGAAGGCTAAGTCAAATCCAATTTCTTAGACAGTCTATAATTATATTTCAATTTCTATTTTTGCTTGGCTCTACAACCTACCTAAATTGAAGTACCGGAAGGCTGAGTTAAATTCAATTTCTTAGACATAGTCTATAATTATACTTCTATTTCTATTTTTGCTTGGCTCTACAGCCTACCTA
Organism: Spirodela polyrhiza; assembly: GCA_024713555.1. Classification (NCBI taxonomy): domain Eukaryota; kingdom Viridiplantae; phylum Streptophyta; class Magnoliopsida; order Alismatales; family Araceae; genus Spirodela; species Spirodela polyrhiza. The sequence continues at coordinate 472,497 of CM046542.1, forward strand.
AATTGAAGTGCCGGAAGGCTAAGTCAAATCCAATTTCTTAGACATAGTCTATAATTATATTTCAATTTCTATTTTTGCTTGGCTCTACAGCATACCTAAATTGAAGTGATGGAAGCTTGAGTCAAATCCAATTTCTTAGACATAGTCTATAATTATATTTCAATTTCTATTTTTACTTGGCTCTACAGCCTACCTAAATTGAAGTGCTGGAAGGCTGAGTCAAATCTAATTTCTTAGACATAGTCTATAATTATATTTCAATTTCTATTTTTGCTTGGCTCTACAGCCTACCTAAATTGAAGTGCCGGAAGGCTGAGTCAAATCTAATTTCTTAGACATAGTCTATAATTATATTTCAATTTCTATTTTTACTTGGCTCTACAGCCTACCTCAAGGACATGCACAACACATGTCCTGAATTTGTTTAAGATTATTTTTCTTGGGGCCATCTCATCTCTTTCTTTAGACCTATTAAAATGACTCAATGTTATAATCCTTTGGAAGCTTGAATCATTATGAGATTTTCTCTCTTTGTAGTGTTACTTTTTTTTTTACTTGTGGACTAGAGCATCTCTCCCTTGTTGATTCAAGGGAACCATCCAGATCCTTGTGGATCTCTGAACAAGGATCCTTGTTGATCCTTGTGGATTGATGGAGTCTATGAACAATATTTTGATGAAATCGATGGGATTTGGAGTCATACAATGATCAAATTGCAAGTTTGAGTTGACTTCTCCGTGTTCTCATATGGGTTTTGGATCCTCTCCAAGGACCCACAGTATCTTTGAAGCAGTAGTCCCCCTCTTCTTCATCATCCCGCCTTAGAAAATATGTACAAACAGAGCGCATTTCGAATTGTGGTTCGGGGGGAGAAGTCTGCACAGTGACTGATGAACAACCCCCCCCCCCCGTTGACTTGTTCGTGAAGTAGAGGAGATAAGTCAAAGAGCATTCACAAATCAATCTGATGAAACAAAAATACCTGCAGAGGACTCCGATCTCATGCTGTCGCCATGGGGAGCCTCCATGGGAACCATCCGACCTCGTGCTGTCTTCAGCTTCCATAGGGCTCCGATCGCCGCCACCGGCTTCTCTGCAGCGGCGCCTCCGGGAAGAATGCAGGTTCGGAATCTCCTCTGATCCCAGAAAGAAAACGCGTATGGTACCTTCTAGTAGAAAAAAACTCGACGAGATATGCCCTTTCGTCGTTGACTTTCAGTGGCCCCCTGCGTCCGGAATCGTTGAAGCGGTCGTCGTAAGAGGCTCTGCTCTCCTTTAAGGCTGGGACGGAGGAAGGTGGCGGGAAGAGGGAGGAAGATGGCGGGAGGAGAGATCCAGGGGTTACCGGAGGGGTGCATCTCCCACATCATCTCCCTCACCTCTCCCGTCGATGCTTGCCGGTTGGCCGCCGTGTCCCCGATCTTCCGGTCGGCGGCGGGGTCCGACTCCGTCTGGGAGCGATTCCTGCCGTCCGACATCTCGGAGATCACCTCCCGGGCGGTTCATCCCGTGGAACACGCTTCCAAGAGGGAGCTGTTCTTCCGACTCTGCCGATCCATCCTCATCGACGGCGGCGCCAAGGTATCAGATCATATACAGGGAGAAAATTATCCTTAGATCTCAATCGTATAGAGGTCTGCTTCAGTTTTCTGACAGGTTTCCAGAGAAATTGCGGCCTGAATTTTTCTGTATTACATATCAGATCGTATTCCTTTTGAATGAGCGATTTGGCGTTTTTGGCCGCGTCAAGCGATCCGAGGCCTACGACCTCCCTTCTGCCTCTGTATGGGGGGGGGTTGTTCCTCATTGATTGCCAGTTCCGTCACCTTCTCTGCTGCTCAAATTGCAGAGCTTTGCATTGGAGAGATCAAGCGGTAAAAAATGCTTCCTACTGTCTGCGAGGGAGCTGACGATCATCTGGGGAGACGAACCGCAGTACTGGGAATGGATTTTTGTTCCCGAGTCGAGGTCTGCTTCCTCTTTCTTCCCTGTTGGCGCTAGCGAGCCTTGGGGACATCAGATGCATGCATGACTCCATCTCATTCTTTACGAATACCGATTCCATCTCATCTGGATCGCCATAAAGTTCATTGATTAGACGATTTCCTATCCAGACGAGCATCGTCCTCATATGATCAATTAGGATTTACTATTTTGTTTTGATTTTGGGCTTACGCCCTTTGCATGATCGAGATCATATGCTTCTCTTAGATTGTATTGATTTCATGCCTCCGATCTACCCGGCAACGCAGCCCGGTTCTTATATCTTCCCTGATCGGCGTGAACCCTTTCTGATCGGAGAAACCCTCGCCCCCAGGTTCTCGGAAGTGGCACTGCTGCTGGATGTTTGTTGGCTGGAGATCCGCGGAAGGATCGACTGCGGGATGCTCTCTCAGAAGACGAGTTACGCTGCTCATCTCATCTTCAAGATCACCGAAGATTCCAATGGTCTTGGCTTCCCCCAGCAGGCGTCGGTCAAACTCGGAGCCTCCACGTCCGAGAGAACAGTTTGTCTGCATCCAGATCAGCCCCGGCGACGGCCGTCGTGGGGACCTCACTGGCCGCGTCTGCCTCCGGTGGTTGCTGATCCAGGCCTTCCAGCGGCGGCCCCTGCGCCGCCGCCCCTGGAGCAGGAAGAAGCTCCCCGGGGGAGAGACGACGGGTGGATGGAGATCGAGATTGGCCGGTTCTTCTGTGACGACGGAGGCGATGGGGAGGCTGAATTTTCCGTGACGGAGATCAGGGGAGGGCACTGGAAGCGTGGGCTGCTCGTGGAGGGGATTGAAGTTAGGCCTGCGAATTAGCACGCCGGTCTGCTCAAGCGGTTTCTCGAATTCCTCATGCATGTGGGCTTTTGAGTGTTCATTTCCAGCTTCTATCCCTCTCCCTCTCTCTCTCTCGCTCTCTCTATCTCTCTCTCACTCTGTGATTTGTGAGAGTCTGTGATCTTCGTCGTCAACATGCTTTGCTTGGATAGGTTGCCCACTCTGTAGAAGCCCGTGTCAAAGCCAATCCCCACTGCAAGCCGAAGGAAAGATTGTAAGATATTGGTGGATAATATGTGAGCGTTTCTTATATGCAAGCATGGCATGGATGGTGGACGACGGCAACACATGATGCAGCCAAGAAATCAAACTTTTCCTCTAACATAATCTCAAGGTACAAAAGGCTATTTATAGCCTCCATGCCAACATGATTAGAGGAGTTCACAATGACTGATTGAAAATAAAACAATGCTGATTAATAAGAAAAGTCAACCCTCGATCGACTAGGATGAAGCGCTAGCCACGTGCACGTTAATCCTCTCCTTTGGTCTTCATCAACTCTCTAAAGGTGAAAAGAAATTGACCTCGTTGAGTGTCACTCCTATTAATGCTCAAGAAGGTCCAAGTCAAATTGTTATAGCTCATCTCTAGAAATCCCTTAATCATCTGATGGTAGTTGGTCCTCCAACGTAGGAAAAATCACTGAAACCCTCCACACTTAGTAGAGAGTTTATTTATCTGACATACAATCTATTTGTTCATACCATATAGAAAAGAAAGGTGCATGACACTCAAATTGCAGTCCACTCACAAGAGATGGAGAAGGCTCAAATAGTTAATTTTGTATAACAAGTGGTTCTTGATATAGAACTAAATCAATATATATATATATCGGAAGTGGAACTAGTTCCCTAATCGAATAACAAATCAATAACACATTTATTCATTTTGATTTATTTCAAAGTCTTAAAAGGTTTTATGCTGTGAGAAGTGCTTGGTGAGCACCTTTTTGATCACACTCAAATCATGACAAAGTCTCTCTCCTTAGTCTCTTCAAATTGCTTGTAAGAGTCAACTAGATGCGTATATGAATCATTGCTAATACTACTGTGCTTTTGCAAGTTTTAGTATGAACTCTTAATGTAATGTAAAAAACTCAACTGACTTTTAAACTCTAGTATGTATCAACACATGAATGAGATACAATAGTTTTCCAGGCTTATAATAATACATAATCTCAAATAACACTCTTAATTCATTTTCTATTTAAAATTCACATGCATCAGTTGAGTTCAATTTTTCTGCAGGAGTCTATTTCTTATGATCAGATGGTTGGGATTGATACCGATGTTAGGTGAGTTCTTTGTCATTGTACACAAGATTATGTGCTTAACTTCCCATATTGAGTGCCATATCAATCATATTTTCAAAATTTCCTGATATGAAACTTCTAACTTACGCTTGTAAAACATTACATCAAAGTTGATCATTATAAGAGTTTATCTTGAGAGACACAAAAAAACTTTCTTTGAACTGAAATAGAGGATGAATCTGTCTAAGACATAGTACGTGTTGGGATGGTTAACTAGGGTAAGACTTAAGCATAATATAGTGCTAGTTAGTGGAGATTATGTTCATGCAATTTCCACTATGTTATGATTGTACAAGTTGTTCTCCTATTATTCAATGAGTGTGTGAAAAAGGGAGTTATGACGCCTAGCATCTTGATCTTTGAATTGGGTTAGAATACATCCCTTGACTCCAAATTTACATCATCTAGGTGATCACTCTTGACTTGGCCAAGAATCTTCGCTTATAATGTAGCCAACAATTACTCTATTTTTTTGAAATTCTTAAGGTTAGTCATAATTGTGTTCTCCTAATATTAGATTCACCTCATAGTATCCTATGTGAAGAGTACATGAAAGTGAGGCATTCATAGGCATGATGTCCATGTTTATGACATGTAAAACACATGTCTAGAGGTGTTAACATGAAATGACATATTATTCAGTATGCCTTTCCCTTTGTCTTCTCGATTGTAAGGTGATTTAACATTAGGATTTAGAGGTTGAGTGGTAGTGGGGGTATGAGCTGTAATAAATATTGAGTTCTTTGACCTAACATTTTCTTGGATAGATCTGATTGGAGCATTATGAGTATTTGATCTTTTAGTGGTATTTCCTTTATACAATTGAGTTGTAAGTTAAGTTAGGGGGTGTATACTTTGGGGTGAATGCTCTACCAAATAAAAATTTCAAATCTCTCTACATCTTGAGCTAATTAATAGGCATGTTCTAATGGAGTGACATCACAAAGTAAAAGTTCATAGCTCTAAACCTTGAAATAGTTACCTCTATATCCTCATTTACCTCATACTCCATAAAGAATTCATCAAATTGAGAAATATATTATGACAAGTCATTTTTTGCCATTGATCTATTTAATATGAATTGGAATACTTTTCAATTTTTATTAGTTCTTGCCATCTCCTAGGAAGTAGAGCATCAATACTTTGCCAACAGATTTTAGCCAAACTTGAAAGTTTCATTTGAGCAAATTTAGCTTGTCTTTTGACATTTTCTATCATCCAAAAAGACAAAAATTTGTGTCCCAATCAACATAGATTTTAGTATTATAATGAACCATCAAAGTAAGGGTCTTCAACTCCCACACTTTGATATCCAAGTTCTTATGAGTCAAACTTCACACAATACATTAATTCCTAAATGATGAAAACATCTTTTTTTAGTTGAGTTGATGCCATAACTAAAATCTAATTTTGATATTTTGAAATGATATAAAATGATTGGACTAAAAAGCAATCTATAATTAGCTCTTACATTAAGTTTACAAGTTTTAGGGAAGTTAATTAAGACATGTCTAAGTGATCCCTCATAAGATTTAAATGGTATCAGATTGATGTGGTTAAATAATTGTTTGTGTTTAGTATGCTCCACTAGCAATAGATTGAATACTTGAGATCAAGGGGTTTTCACAACACTTTCCAATAATGATTTAAATAAGTGTACCCTATCTATTGATCACACAAATGATACTAATGTAGATAATATACTAAATAAATAAATACTCAATAATGAAAAAAAGAGTTTAGATGTTACCTTGACATCAAATTAGATAATTGTTTGAGGGATGGCCACATGCTGAAGCTAAATCCTTAATTGTTGTCTATTGATTGGTTGTAGCTGGCATGGACCAGTGACCAAACTTGACATTTGACTGATTGTGACGGTTGATTGGAGAACAAGGGAAGTCTATTGATAGCTTGTGACTGACAATTCACTAGGTGGTTTGTCTCTAACAGTTCACTAAGTCACAAAGTGACATAAGCTTAATCCCTAGCTAATGGGATGACCATTAATTCTAGGAAGGGAAGAAGAAGACATAGAAGGAGAGTTCCACACTAGGGGAGACCAAGAGATCCTCTAGAATTGGTTTCAAATTTTTTCCTCCCACCTCTTTCCCTTCTTAATATGACACTACTGTCTCTATGATGTTTTGTTATATTTCGATTCATATTTTCAAAGCATTATGATCATTCTACTCTTATAACTCGGATCCAATCCTCTCTCCAAAAGGTTAAATCATTGGTATCAAAGTCATCAATCCTACATCTTTAGTGGCACCAAAGGTAGATATCCATGTGGACACTCTTGAAGCAGATCATTATAAACTAGAAGAGGAGATGAAAAAATCAAAAGAGCCTATGGATCTTCAGGGACAACTCCTACAAAGTATGTAACAATTTCAACTATCAATGAATGCAAGAATAGAAGTGTTAGAGAACAAAGAATCGAGTAATTTATAGTCGACAACACAATAAAGGCATAACCAACATGAATGCCATCCTAAGGTCCACCCTCCCCTTATTTTGCAAGAAATAGTCTTAGGTGAGTCTTCTTGTAACCATAATTCTATCCAAAAGGAGAATTGTTGATGTTTTAGGGAAAATTTTCAGAAGAATGGTTATGATGTGTTGAAAGATTTTTCAAGTTAAATAAGATCAAAGTGAAAGATTAGTTATAGTTGGCTATGATGAAAATTGAAAGATCAACTTTAGAGTGGTATCTCTAGATGGATGATAATTATCAATTCCAAGATTTGTAAGATCTCAAGGTTTAATTGGAGAAATGCTTTGACACATGCTGTAGGTAACACATTCAACAAATTCTTCAATATAAAATAAGAAAACTTAGTTCGTGAGTACCAAGTAGAATTTGAAAGGCTATCACTACTCACCTACAAGAGGAGAATTAAAAAGGCATGTACTTAGCATGTGCAACAAGCCTAAGATGCCCATAGGAGCTAGGGAAGGGCTAAAATTACTCTAAGAAGGGTGGGAGAAGGCATATAAGGAGAGTTCTGCATCAAAAGAGACTGAGAGATCCTCTAAAACTAATTTCCTATTTTCATATGCCCACCTAAGCTAGTCTGGTGAGTTAGATCTTACAAAAACTATATATGAAGTCCATCCTTTTCCTCATTTGGTCATGGTAGGTCATGATCAATATTGAAAACATACAGAGAAGTGGTGAAGCATGTGGAACCACAAAAGGGATTACTTTAGGAATATATATTTACTTAGAGTTACTTATGCTATGCATTTTATCTTTTGATCCCTATTCTTCCTTCAAATTTTAAGGTTTTTTCAGTTAACTTAGAAACATACCTCTCTATGCATTAGTTTTCACATAGTTTTCAAAAATAGGATCCTAGAAAGTCTTGGTGACAAACTTTGACTGACCCTAAAATGATTTAAAATAGGTTGTGATAGACTAAAACAACTTGCAATAGACTGTGACAAACTAAAACGACTTGAAATAGATTGTGGCAAACTAAAACAACCTAAAATAGGCTATGGCAGATTGAGACAACTTGAAACAAGCAGTGATAGACTGAAACCACCTAAAGCAACCTTTGAGAAGTATTTAAAACACATTTTAGAAGAAAAGAGACGTAAATTAAATTTACATAAAGTATCTATCTTAATGTAACTTTTCATTAGTTCTTAGGCTCAATTAGGTATTGGGCCCTTTTTTGAATACTCCTATCTTTACAAACCAAATCAGTAGATTGGGCGTACGATTTAAGACTTCACTTCTATGTGTTGGGCTGCATCAGATTAAATATAACTCTTCATGCATCTCCTCAATAGTGATCCCTCCCATTTATTTCCCTCTTTTAGTCATCCTCTAGACAGATTTACATCTCAACGGAAACTTAAATGGGCAGGGGGGTTCTAACTTAGGGATTATACCTCAAATTCTTAGGGGGATGGCTGAAGGCTAGTTAACACGACGATGTTGGGAAGCTTCAAACAATTCAAAAGTTAAACGGGGTGATTCTGGGCCCACCCTCGAGGACGTCTTTGTAAAAAAAAAATTGATTGGACTGATAAAAAAAGCTTTGGGGTGAGAGAGGCTCGAACTCTCGACCTCAGGATAACTCGATAGCTATGAGACCTACGCGCTAGCCAACTGCGCCACCACCCCGGACTTTGAAAGAAAAAATCTATAAAAAATTTATACCTTATAAGAAATTACGTGATCAATGACCTCACTGGGGCCTCAGCGATCTCGTTTTTTGTTACCTGCCCCGATGGGGCCCAGCTTTTGCAGGCTGCTCACGACTCAGCGCCGGGAGGGAAATGGTGGCTGATCGTTAGCCTCTGAGATTTGGCGTTGCTGGCTGTCAAGCTGACCAGATTATTTCTCTAGAAGAGGTCCCCCTACTGTCTTCCTGCTTGCCGTGTCCGTAGATCGAAGCCCTACCTGAAGGTTGCAGAATCAAGGTCCCGACGTCTGTTTCTTCGTCACCGTCTTTTCATTCTCGCGTGGTGCATACTTGTGATTGCCATTCCGTACGAACTCTTGTTTGATTTTTCCCCTCCCCCTACTGATATGTTTCAACCATTTGTCGCCACTAATTTGCTCTGTTCATTCGGCGTTTTCCTCATCGTCGATTGCTTCTTCAATCTCGGTTCGCAATTTTCGTGCTCTGTTAGCTGGATCTTCTTCTTTTCTCTTCATTTGTACGGATACAGTTCCGGGAAGTTAGTGTCGTTTCTTCTTTTTCGTGACTGTTGCTTTGTTGTCGTTTTATGGTATATGTTGTGAGTTGGTACCGCACTTTTTTTCGTGCAGGTTTTTCTGAATTTTAACTGATCGAGCTAGAATGTCGAGAAAGATGCTTATTGACGGCGAAGGGGGGAATCCCGCCGAGGAACAATACGACTTCGATCTTTTCGTGATTGGAGCTGGCAGTGGTGGCGTCCGGGCCTCCAGGACTTCTGCAGGTTATGGTGCTAAGGTAGGGGAAAAAAGAAAAAAAAATTGAGGGTATAGAATATGAAGATCAAGTGCGGTTCGCTTTTATTATTCAAGTGGATGCGCGATTTTTTTTACATTTCCGGCAACGATCTTTCTTGTGGATTCCGAATGGCAGATGATGTACTTTGCTTTGTTTAGACAGAAGTTAGTAAAATAATAGTCTTACCTGGAATTTTTAAGGTAATATGCTTTCATCAATATTCTATGTATTGAATGTCTAAGCTATATGCTCTGAACAATCTTTTTGAGCCATTTATTCTGTTTTCATTATATCGTTTTTCTTCTCAATGTTTCGTCATGCTCATTCACTTGGTAGTTCCACATCAATCCTGTTCTGAGCCGTAGTAACCATGCAGCAACGGATGTGAAACTCACTTTTATCTCTGAACAAAAATATTTCTGAAGATAATTAATGTGATGACGCTTTTTGAACTGTCTAATGTGAATTGCGAAGATTGTCTAAACTAGAAAGGCTGTCTTGAGGTATCCGGTTTAATTGGGTTTCACTGCATGGTCTTTTTTCCCGTTTTTTGAACAGATTTAATCTTTAGGAATTCCGATGGCTAAGTTATTGGGATGATGGTTCTTTATCGAGACTGACCTAACATAACTTCCTATCCTTCAATAGTAGATTCTCCTAACTCATATGTGATAGACAGATGAATGCTTAAGTTATTCCCGGACTTGTTTGGATATTCTGGACAATCAAATTTATGCTCATCATTTCCAGACGTATGTTTCATTTTTTGTGCTTTTATATCATATATTGGGAAAAATTTGGGATGGCATCATACATTGTACTAAATAGAACTATCAGAAAACCCAAAAAGGAAACAGTTTTCTCCAATTGGGGAAAGAGAGTTCTTTATGTGTTTCTTCATTTTGAGGATGTTGTAAATTTCTCTTATTCGGTCTCACGTCATTTTTTAATTTTATTTTTAATTCTTTGTTGGGTATTAATGCTTTCTGATCTTGTGGTGATACATTTTCCTAATGATTCTAGGTCGCAATTTGTGAGCTTCCATTTCATCCAATCAGCTCAGAAGTTATAGGAGGAGTTGGTGGAACGTAAGTTAACTCAAAGAAGAGTATCTTGTGTTCCTTCATTTAATATGATCTAAGCACTGTTGTAGTTCAGAGCAAAAAATTGGCGTTCCACATTTATTTTTCGGAAATATGCTGTTTTGTGAATATAATTGACCTTCAGATCTTAAGAATGTTGTCAAATTTAGCATGCGGTTGTGAATACTTGTATTCTTATTATTTTTATCACAATTAGATACTTTTCTACGGTATGTGCAAGGGTTATATCTTCATTCTCATGGCCCATAAGTTTTTGAAAACCAGAATCCTTTTCATTGGCATACTTAATGGAGAGGTCTCTGGATTTTTAGTACCTAAGTGCCAATTTTAAGTAGTTTTGAGTTCCATATTGCGAGTTGTTACGTTCTATCTTGGCAATGCCCAGTCCTTGAGAACTTTATATGACACATAAGCTAAAGGTCATACAGCTCCGTTGATTTATTAAAAAATCCAGCGTATTTATTTTTCCATGCCTCCGTTTTATATGGAATCTTTAAATGTGGGATACATTTCCTTATAACGTTAGCCACAGTTTTATGGTCAATATCAATGACACCCCGCATGCAAAATGTGGGGTTGGGGTTTCAGCATTAAGTCTTCTTCTGGGCTGTCACGTCTAAAGAATGCTGACCCTCATCTGTGGCCTGATGATTTATTTTTCAACGTAAATTCTCCGATTACAAACCAAGTCCTTACTTACCTGGGGCATCCTCTGCTTAGATATACATTATCATTCAATCACCAAAACCATTGCATGTTCTAGGATAATTTGAAGATAAACATCTTATTTTATTTCTCAAAGACCATAGCATTTCTCAACATTAGTTTTGTCAATACTCTTTGTTTCACTGGAGGGTATTGTATTCACAACCTCGTCATCAAAGAACCTAATACTGTATGCTTTGTCTAAAAGGTATTACAGATGGGGGATAATTCTTTAGTATGTCCAAGTCTTGTATTTGATTTTAAATAACAGTGCCTTTAGCGTTATTTAAAAGGGTCATGCATCCATGGCTATCATTGTATGAAAAGCTGCATTGGCTTTTAATGAGATAATTGGGTTGTAATATTCTTAAAAATTAGAAATCTTTAGTTTTAACGGCACCTGTGGTCTTTGACAGTAACTCTCTAAAATAAGATAAGCTCACGATTTTTGTTTTACATGTATGAATTCCAACATGTTTTTGGTATTGCAGGTGTGTGATACGTGGATGTGTTCCTAAAAAGATTTTAGTTTATGGAGCATCCTTCCGAGGCGAGTTTGAAGTAAGAATAGCTTTTGTGCTGAGATATATTGATATATGTTTTTTTTTATTGCTGAAAGGAGTCATATGAATTTGCTTTGATTGGTGCTAGTCACCATTTTGCACTTGTAGATGATAGATGAAATAACACAAATAGCAGACATCTATTCATATGTACTTGGAGGTGTTAATACAACACCTCCAAGTACGTACACTCACAACAGGTTTGAGTGGTGTCATATAAACCTAGATGTAACCTGGTTGTCTGCGAATTCATCATATTTGCCTATGCATGTTTATATTTATATCCTTGTCTAAACATAGTATACACATGGATGGATGAAACGTGCTCTCTCATGTTCTTAATTGTTTGTATGGTAGGATGCAAAAAATTTTGGATGGGAGCTCAATGAAGAAGTCGGTTTCAATTGGAAAAAGCTTCTGCATAACAAGGTCTGTAATAAAATAATAATATTTTTATCCTTTGTTCTCTGAATTTCAATAAATTCGCAGTTTATTATGATAGAAAATTTCAACTGCGAACATTTTAAAGAATTTCGCGTATAATATTTATTTGGGTGATAAGACAATTTTGATCAAGCAATCCATTCACTACCTAGAAACATTTTTCATAACTTTTTTTCTTCTTTTTTTTTTTTTTTTTTTTTGGGGGGGCTGATTGAGTTTAAAAATCGAAATTTTAGAGTCTCTTGAACCAAATTGGATATTTCATGAGGACCAAAAAATTTTACAGTGATTTCTTGAGAACCAAAATAACTTGCATTTATTAATGATGCAGACCCAGGAAATAGTTAGACTAAATGGGATTTACAAGCGGCTGTTGACGAATGCTGGTGTTACAATGCTGGAAGGAGAGGGAAAAGTAGTGGGTCCTCATGTAGTTGAAGTTACGCAGCCAGATGGTTCGAAGCAGCAATATAAGGCAAAACACATCTTGATTGCAACTGGAAGCCGAGCTCAACCGGTGAACATTCCTGGGAAGGTATTATTTCTGCCAGACCATGCATTTTCTTCCGCTACGACTGTAACTGTAACTGTTTTCACTTGGTCATGCATAGAAATAGATAATAATATGGAGTGTTACTGATCTGATTATCACTTCTACATGAATTCTTGTTTCGTTTTTCATCAGAGGAAGTGCCCCTTTAAAACACTAAGAAAGGCTAAAGGTGACAAGAAATATTTTAATGAAACCTTTTTCCTGTTTTAGTTGTTGTTGAGATATCCGTTGTACACGTTCATCTACAGGTCTGGCCACAGAGGCCAGCATAAGACATGATTAATCATATGGGAGTATGCCGGAGCTAATGGACCTGAAATTAATTGGATTTAGGCTTTGTGGAGTTACACCTATTAAATAAGCTAGTTTTAGAAGTATTTATATTTAATGATCAAAATATCAGTGGGATCCCTTGATTGTTAGGCAAGAGGTTGAATCTTGCATGCATTTCCCCATAATTGGGAAATCTTTTGATTGTTTGGTTTGAGTTTCATGCGCTGTACATAGAGCTTGTATAGATGTGTTGTGTTTCGAGCCTTATGGTTTACCTTTGTTTTCTACCAGAGCTCTTGGATGAGCCTCATCATCCTGTAGTCATTTGTTTTCTATCTACTCACCAGAAATACGCAACATTTATGTTAACAAATTAAACACAAGGTAGATGATGCGGTCATCACTTGTCCAAAATAACCAACTTAAGCTCAGGTGAAAAGTGGTATGCCCCTCCTCTAATGGCTGCAATCACAAGAACTAAAACCAGCAGGGTTGGGGAACAAAAACAGATAGCAAGGAATACAAAACGGTAAACAGGGTTCAACAAAGCCTTAACACCACTAGGGAAAAAGTTTAAGAGACCTTTCGTCCTCTCCACAGCTTCGCGGAGCCGTAATCCTTTTACAACCCAAAAAACCCCCCTCACCTGTAACCCCGAGGGTGTTTAAATGCCCGACCCCAAAAATGAATGTTTTACCCTCACTAATCTGTCCTCTCATTTATAAAATGCAAATTTTGAGGCAATAATATTCCTATCTTAGATGTGCACCACAGATGCCTACATTATCTCCTAGAAGGATTTAGAAGGACCATTCTGTCCTTTTGGTTTTTGGACAATGGCGGCGTTTTCTTTTTTTCTTGAGGGTGTTTCTGTTGCTAGGTGTTCTTCAGTGTGTGTAAGGATATCAGTGAAATATCTTCCATTATAAATATATGCATTGCTAACTGGCAAATTGAGAATGAGGCATAGCACAATTTCTTTGCTTTGTATATACAGCTGGACGTCGTGTAACTCTATACATGAGATCAAATCTTTTCCTTGTAGAAATGGCAACGTGGGGCTAACTGTGTGTTCTTTCCGGTTTCTTCTCCACTATTTCTTTTTTTCCCTCAACTTTCATCCTTTACGTCAACCGAATTGTCTGTGTGCACCCTTCTGCACAGCATTTCGAAAGCCACTATCTATGGGTACATTCATCAGCATAGGAAACCAGGGCACCAGAACTGAATGGGAACTAGCCTTCTCAGTGTTACCTGATAGGTAACTAATGATCTCTAGGCTTCGTTAGTATTGGCAGAGCATCAGCTGATGTACATGTACTCTGTGCATGGTTGCAAGGACATCATCAGTCTTACAGGTGCAGGATCCCAGCAGCATGGTTCTAACATTCATTGCTGCAATTATCTAGCATTGTCGATTGCTGAAATACGCTGTCTAGGGTGACTCAGGAATACGTCAGATACCTGATAACGAGCAGCGCTCAGCTTGTCGCTCCCTCAATCCCGGGCGCCTTTTAATATTCATCCATGAACTCTGCATTCTTTGCATTTACATCCTCAGTAACCAGCTGCCCGCTGCGGGTCTTTGGCCATAAAATAGGCTCCAGTCTCTATTTAAGATGACGCTTCTTTTCCTTGCTAAAAAGTTACTAGTTGGGATCCATGCCTACCATACCATGGAGACTTATCTATCATGCTGATTGATGCCGTCCCTATCTTATAGTCGATTGATGGATGAATGGCCTGATCTATTTTGTGTTTCGGCAGCATAAAATAGCTCTTATCTTGTTCATATGCTTGTCTTGGAGTAAAACTTTCACGTGAAAGTGCGTGTAATATTGAATATTTTTTTATTATCTCTCTCTCTCTCTCTCTCTCTCTCTCTCTCTCTCTCTCTCTCTCTCCCCCGTGACATGGTATCTTACGGTTGAAATTGTTTTTTAGGAACTAGCTATCACATCGGATGAAGCGTTGAGCTTGGAAGAGTTACCAAAGCATGTTGTGATTCTAGGCGGAGGGTATGTGTTTTCAACATGCTCCATCGTTGTAGATTATTTTTTTGATGATATTTTAATTAAGTTATGACTCCCGTTTTGTGATCTAGTTCCTGATTCGACTTTTTTCTTAACTCAGGTATATTGCCGTCGAATTTGCTTCAATATGGCGTGGAATGGGTGCCACAGTGGACCTATTTTACAGAAGGGAACTTCCTCTGAGGTTTTGCCCTGCCTTGCAGTTCTTGTGCCATCCATTACAAATTTCATCATCGCTGCATTCGATCCTGTCTTATCCTATTTTTATCAATAGTTCTTTCTGTTTGCATCTTGCGGAAAATCATCTGAAGCCCATGTCAATACTACAAAACTCCTGTTGTGTGGCGTCATGAAGACCAAAAGTATCAATTACTTCTATAATTTGTCAGAAATTCGATTGATATTGTGAGAGTATCCAGAAGGCTGCGATGTAAATTGTGTCAATCACTAACAAATGACGGTAATATAATAACGATGATCGTCCTCTCCAAGCATCCAAAGCTCATCAAAAAACATCCTCTCCTCGAGTCCCTCTCCCTTGAAAGTTCATAGATGTGAACTGACGAATCGTTTCTGCTCCAAGTTTTCTACGCAATAAAATGCTGTCATCGTTCATTTGCAACCTTAAATATCCTCGTTCATGCTGGCATGGTGGGCGCTAACAGCCGATCTCTGGACCCACCCGTTCATGCGCAGAGGCTTCGATGGCGAAATGAGGGCCGTGGTCGCAAGGAATCTCGAGGGAAGAGGAATCAGGCTGCATCCAGGAACCAATCTGTCTGAGGTACGCCGGCGATCCCTTCCCCGCTCTCCTCCTCGTACTGCCTTTCGGGCCCCCCTATAATGCCCGGCGATGTCTGTTCTTCGCCTCCCCCAGCTGAGCAAAACAGAGGGCGGCATCAGAGTTCTCACCGACAAGGGGGACGAGCTGACTGCAGATGTCGTCTTGTTTGCCACCGGTACGCCGTGTTCTCTCGCCTCCTGCTTCTGCTCGTCCTGTTTGCAGATCTCATATGGGCTGGGCTGCATGAATCGGCAGAGCCGCCATCTTGCACTTAGAATAATACCCATCCATTGAAATAATCCTGCGAGCGCGTCTTGCACTTATCCGAACGAAGCTCGTTCTGTATTTTTCTACGCTGGCCGGCATATTTCCTCATACAGTCCGGAATTTCCCTGTTCATCTATCTTGCGCAAGATGCCATGGCGGGATCTATTTACGGCAAGGTCTCGGGTGCACTGATTTAGCTTGCGGCTGCAGGTCGAAGTCCGAACACGAAGCGACTGAACTTGGAAGCCGTCGGAGTGGAAACCGATCGAGCCGGAGCTATCAAGGTATGATCATGACTTGCATGGCGATGGTGCATTCCGAATTGACGTTGATCTCTGGGTTTTTGTTGGGTTTTAAATAAACGGGATTTATTTCATGATTTCCCCCGGGATGATGGGTACGGTTTTTCATGCGAGGATGAGATGCTGAACGGAGTTCGGAGGGTTGACTTTCTCTCTCTAGCATCAGACGACAGAGTTCATCGTCTCTATGCTGAATACCCTGCACCGCGCTTGTGTTTCCAGGTGGATGAGTACTCTCGCACCAACGTCCCCAGCATCTGGGCCGTGGGCGACGTCACCAACAGGATGAATCTCACCCCTGTCGCTTTAATGGAGGGGACCTGCTTCTCGGTATTCTCTCTCTCTCTCTCTCTAAGATGGGGGATAATTTATTTTCTCTCTCTTCGTGGGCATGATTTACTTTCTCTCCCTTCAGAAAACTGTATTTGGCGGGCAGCCCGCGAAGCCGGACTACGAGCACATACCTTGCGCCGTCTTCAGGTGCCAAAGTCTTGCTAGAAAGATCCCGCTTTCTTGCTCCCGCTGGTTTCTTGTCTGCTCTTCATGAAAGCCGAGTACGCTTCTCCGCAGCATTCCGCCGCTGTCTGTCGTCGGGCTCAGCGAAGAGGAGGCCGTCGAGCAAGGGAAGAGCGACGTCCTGGTCTTCACTTCTTCCTTCACCCCCATGAAGAACACGATTTCAGGGTATCAGTCTTCTCTCTCTATCTCTCCTCTCTCTCTCTCTCTCTCTCTCTGAGATTTCTGCGTTTGTCGCGTCGAACGCCGCAGGAGGCAGGAGAAGACGGTCATGAAGCTGGTAGTCGATGCGGAGACTGATAAGGTCCTCGGGGCCTCGATGTGCGGTCCAGATGCTCCGGAAATCATGCAGGTAACGGCCCCCACCGCCCTTGCCGATCTCTCCGGAGGTCTAAGTCAACGCGTGAAGTCCCTTTTTTTCCACATCTGGGCGCCGTCATTTCCTTGCTGGGCATCATTTTCCGATCTCGTGGCTTAGATTCGCTGTTTTTCTCTGGCCTTTTTGGTCAACCGCAGGGTATCGCCGTGGCCCTCAAGTGTGGCGCTACCAAGGCGCAACTCGACAGTACGGTAAGTTCTTCGTCCCCATTCCAGCTTCCAACTGCCCTCCCTATGCCGTTGACTCCCTCTCGTGCACTTAGTCATGAGAGAGAGAGAGAGAGGTTGCCACACGGTGGTGGGAATCTTGCCGCGTGTCAAAGAACTGGGCCGTCGCCCACGATCTCACTTTTGATCGTTGACTTCCGCAGGTGGGGATTCACCCATCGGCGGCGGAAGAGTTCGTGACGATGCGATCTCTGACGAGGCGCGTGGCCGCGGGCGGGAAGCCGAAGACGAATCTGTGAGCGTGGGGGGTCGACGACCGCAGACTATGGCGGGCTGGTTCCTCTCTCCCTCCAACCCTCCGCGCCATGCCGCCCCGTCCCGCGTCTGCATGACCGTGACCGTCGCCGATTCATTCCTTTTGGGTCCCGGATCTTGGAACGCGCACCTTACCTACAAATAAAGCAGGCCATTTCTATCTCTGCGTCTTAGGGAGAGATAGAGAGAGAGAAGAGAGAGAGAGAGAGAGAGAGTTTAGAAGGTCTCAGAGTCGATTGACCGAAGAGGAGGCGTTAGCGGGGAAGCGAGGAGGTAGCAGACGCCGGCAGGCCGGCGCCTCGCTCCCGCGCGACGGCGGCGGAGAGCACGGCGAGGTTGCGATTGAGAAACGTGAGCGCCGACTCGCACTCCGCTATGATCTCCGACACCGAGGACGAGGAGGACGAGGAAGGCCCGTCGCCCGCCGCCTCCCTTCCCGCGGCCATGGCGGCGTAGGAGTCCCTCAGCCCCCTCAGACTCCCCAGGAACTGCCATCAGAGAAGAAAAAAAAAAGAGACCAAATATTCAGAAATACCCAGAACAGACAGACAGAGACGAGCAGCATCTGCGCTAAAAATGTCGATATATAAATATATTTACCTTTAACAGAGTGTTATAAGCCTCCAACAAGCGATTGGCGGTGGGGCCAAAGCCGTGCAGCTGAGGCACTTCCATCATGTGGGTCCAAGGGCGGATTTCCTGCAAGCGGCAGGATCACAGACGACCGCAGGAGTTACAATGAAAGGAAGGTTCAGTGGAAAAAAATAGAAAAAAAAAAACAGAACAGCGTCGAAAGCCATAGCAAGAACTGGTTGATGGGTTAAGGTGGGTTGTACGGACTGGCCCAGTCCCACGGCCCCCTTCGGCAAGCACAGCCCACAGAACGCAGACAGAGACAGAGACAGAGACAGAGGCTTGGGAAAGAAACCGCAGCCGGGTCGTAGTTTACCTTCGTGTAAATCAAATTGAAGGATCTCACGGTCTCCAGGAAGGACTCCAGACCTGCCCGGAGCCGAGTCTCTGATTCTCCATATTCCTCGTTGGGATTGTAAGGATACTGCGCAAGGGAACGAGCGGTGAGTCCATCGAAGAGTCAGTTTCAGTAAAATGAAAATTATTAAAGTCAACGCATGCTTTTATTCAACATGACATGGAGCATCAACTTGCTGACAAAAAGCTAAACCCTGTGAGATGAATATTGCACACGTGGAGGCATAATGTGAGGGTGGTGGAGGGAGATTCGATAATGTGCAATCAATATAGGTCTGTTCTCGATTCAATAATGGGAGCTCTCAAGATCTTTTTCTCTCTTGTCACATAGTAACTGAGTACCGTTGCATTCCCAAGGAGCGTTGACCAAAACACGAAGATGGGCTGAAAAAATTTCTGACAAAGATAGAAACTTGGTCCTTTAAAATGTGATGCCAAGATAAATTCGGTAACAGAGAACTGAATGCACAAGGAAACGAGTGACCTTAGATGCCAAGTCCTGCACCATGTGTTGTAAAGTAGTGAGTTTCTTTGAATGCTCAGAAAGCTTTAGCTCCAACTCAGAAATGTCCGGTCTGCGTGAGGATAAGATCAGAAAGAAATTACTGAATGAATCGGCAGGTAAATGGACTCCATTTTTCATTTTTCATGTTCATTCTCCAAGGTTTGTGTAAGGTGGGAATATTCTTACAGCGGAACTAGAGACTGAATCTGCACGTCTGCAGGAAATAACTTGCACTCTTCGGAGAAGATCTGGGCTTGTTTTTCCGCTATGGAATCTAACAATTGCACATCCTTTGCCAACTGCTCATCAACACTTCAGGAAATGGCATACCAACAGTCAATCATAAATAAGCTTGAGGAAACAGTCAGTTATATATGGCAGTACGCATAGGAACTCGACCTCCATTCTGGATAGTCAGAGTAGCAACTCGCTTCCACAAGATCTACAATAAGACGAAGCATTTCAACACGTTCTTCATAGCTACCTTTTCCCTGTAATTATCATGTTTAAAAAATTCAAAAAGAATATTTTTAGGATGCAAGTCTCGTTTCCATGGCCGAAAAGGAGAGAGAGTCACTGGGTGCAGTTTGCATGATTCATTTGACAACATCTTACCCACATAACTATTATGAGCAAAAACAACTGAAAGAGAGCAAGAACTTCCTGAAAACAGAGGAAATAAATAGATGCACAAAAAAAAAAGATTCAACTTCAAATTATAAATTATCTGCAATGGAGGTTGTACTTGCAGGAACCAGAGAAGTATACAAAGAGACCATGAAAATATTGAATTTTCATGCTCCCTGGGCCCCTCCACTCGTGAATTGAGTGGAGAGAATCCTTAATTTTGTTGCGGTGGTTCTCAGTCATCTTCATCAAATACCAATGATGGTTTTATATTACTAAATGAGGACCCAATTGTTTTTTTTATCATCAAAAAGGTAGATGACTCACAGAAGGAGCGTCCTAACGTCAGTCCTGAGTGGAGAAGGAAGAGCTGTCTAGAACGTTGTTGAGAATAACGTGCAAGAGGACAAGGATATTGGATTCCGTGAAAATAACCAAATTGGCAATGTATCAGCCTATGAAATACTTGATATTTGGGCCTACACTTCCTTAGGCCTTATATACCATGAAAATCGATGATAGTGTCACCGTGCCTCCCTTTCTAAGCAACAGGGGAATGGGTCACTGCCTCTCTCACTATGATCTGCTGAAAAACCATAATAGGAATAATAGGTCATTTGACGATTTTAAATTGGTACATGAAATAGCTGGAAATTATAGAATCTTTTATTTGGAACATGCATCGAAATTAAGTGTTGTAATGAGCTCAGAACTGGCATGGAATGTACCATCATGATCAGCCAAAGAGAAACTGGCAACTCACTTGCATGGCTTCTGTATCAACCGAGGAAGTGATGCCTAAGAAATTTGCTATCTCAGCCAAATCTGCAGAACACCACTAAACAGTTATTTGCTATTCATGGTGCTGGAAAATATGAACTACCGATCAATAAACGATCAAAATTAAGATAAGAGGCACAAACCATCAACAGAGTTTTCTTTCCTTTTTCAATTTATTAAAACTGTCCCACGAATACTAAAGGAAGAAAGTACTTTCAAGAATAAAAAAATTTATATCAGGTACTAATCTGTTTAATCGCAAAAAAAGTCTTGAAAAGGGAATAAAATAAAAGAAAAGGCATTATAACAAAGAAGTCTGCACCACTTGGAAGAACACAAACTGGACGGATGCAGACATGCATTGTAACTAGAGTACATTACATTGTTTATTCGATTAACAGCCATATGTCGGCATTCGTTTTGAACGTAATGAAATGACGGTAGAAAGAATGTTGCGTAAGTGCGTACAATAAGAGAAACAAGATAATATGCGATGAAAAAAAGTAATATACGTTGAATGCGTGATGTCTCTTCGTCGTGATCCATGCTGTCACCCTGCCAATTCTGCTGGGTGAATGGTGATTTGTCCCCCAAAAGCCTGTCAATCACATGACGAATCAACAGTGCTCATTTAGAACGGGGTGAGAGGACCAGTGACGTAATGTTGGTGACGATCCGATGGACAGACAGACGGAGAGCACGGCAAAGGTTTTGCTAAACAGAACAGTCAGCACAGTCGACGTCATTCAGGGCAAGGGAGAAACGAAATTGGGCGGGCGACCAGCACAATGATCAGCCGTGCCGACGACGGGCCTTATCTCACCTGAAGAAGAGCCACTCTAAGAGCGCGTAACGCTCTACGCCGGCGAAGAGGAGGGACTGAGCGGGAGCATTGGCCCCCCGAAGATATCCCAGCGTTCCCAGCTTCCGCTGGATCTCCTCCATCTGCCTCGACGCCATCTCCGCCCCCTCCTCCTCCCCGGATCTCTCCCCCTAGCACTCCGACCCTCGCACAATCGAACAATCTACCTCTCTTCCGGCTCCTTCCGGGTAGCTGCCGTCGCCGTCGCCGTCGCTCCTGCCTGCACTCGCCGTGCCGCTGCGCGCTTTTAAAAGCCCGATGCCCGCAGGCCATCCGGGGTCCGAGTTCTCCCCCGGCTGGACCAGCCCACTTACAAAAAAATTGCCATAAATTTACAATTTTATGACGTCATGCTTGCGCCAGCACACCAAAAATCCTGACGATCTCCCCCCGAATACGATAAATTCCCGGAACCAAGGAGATAAAACCGGAGGAACACTAGATATAATTACTTTACTTTTATATCTCATAATTAATATCACACACGAGGCCTTCCGGGTCTTTCACAATGGAATTTTCTTTTTTATTTTCTCTAATAGCAGACGCGGGATTTATTTCCGTACGCTCTCCTGGGTAACTACGGTACCTAAGAACTGATGATGGTTAATTCTGATAAAATAAATATTTTTAAAAAATAATATACATATATATATATGTACATCTGAGAGAGGTGGGATTATTTACCGGGCAGACCCAGTAATTATTATTCACTGGGCACCAACTCTCATTGCTTGCCGGTTGGAATAATTTAAGTAATTCATGAACAGATAATGTCTCCGACTGGGACAAGAACTTTGATGACATTTAACAGATACATATATAAATATATATATGTATGGGATTATTGTGGCAGCCTCTTCGGCTGTCTATGAGGGGGGGCACGTGCATGGGTACGACGAAGATATTACAGGAGAATAAGATGATAACAAATTGGGTATATTCATGCAAGCGTCCAGAACGAAGCCCCGACGATTATTGACGCTAACCTTGCGGGAGATGGGGGAGCAGGCGTCATCCGCTGGGACGAGACGGCTCCCTGATCTTATTCCTGCAGCGAAGCCCGGCCACCTTCCGGGGGGGCCATCGCCGCCATGGCTTCTTTCTCCCCCTACCGACGGCAAAAATGCAATCTTCCCACTATGTACACGGAGGAATCTACGGGAGGCGGGCGGGCCTAGCAGGCTATCTGATGATCTCTGAAGGTGGAGATCTCCTCGAAGATGGGGAGCCGGCGCCGGGACCTGCTGACGGGGGAGGACCATTCAGCGGTCAGGAGCTCCAGCTGGCCGATGAGGTCCTCCTCGGGGGGGAGGGAGAGGAAGGGCGGCGAGAGGGAGTCGATCTCGTGGAGCAGCTCTTCGGCGCGCTTTAGGATCTTGGGGTCGTCGGAGCCCGGCAGCCACGTCCCGCGGGCGTCGTCGAGGATGGCCCGGGCCTCCTCGTAGCGGCGCTGCCGCACGAGGCAGAGGCTGAGGTTGCAGGCCTTGTTGGCGTCGGGTTCTATCTCCTGCGCCTTGCGGTAGACCACCTCTGCCGCCACGTAGTTCTTCTGCTGCATGTACGCCCAGCCCAGGTTGCCCTGATCGGATCGCCGGGTACCAGAAGGAAGAAGCCAGGGTCAGCTCGGAGAAGAGATGGCGGCGATGGGGAGGAGAGGGAGGAGACGGGGGCGTAGATACTGACCAGGATCCGGGAGGTTTCTTGCTTGATGGAGACCTGGAACTTCTTCCCGTGGGAGCGGGCGGTCTTGGTTGTCCTCCCGTTGAACGCCTCCCCCATGTATATCATCTTCAGCTTGTGCTTCAGAAGCTCGATCTGCTCCTCGGTTCTCCCGCATTTCTGGATAATCCACAGAGTCAGCAACGAAGAAGACGGGATCCCTGCATGGATTCGGCGGCGATCGTGGGCTGCAAAACCAGTACCTTGTACAGGTCGATGAGGACGTTGTCGAGGGACTCCTGGGCCTGCTTGGAGCAGAGGTGCCGGAAGGACTTGATGGCCTCAACGGCCTCTTCCGCTCGGTCCAGCTGCTTCATCACCACGGCCATGTCCTTCAGCGCGCTGTCCACCCGGTCTCCCGCGTTGATCGCTTTCCAAAACCAGACGATCGAAGCCGCAGGATCCTTGTCCACCAGCTGCAGCAGAAGATAATTTCTTCAATATCCGTCGGTATCAACGGAAGCATGAACTCATGGAAAAATCGCCCGATAGACTAGTTTGCGCGTGCATGGGAGATCAATTATCGAGGATGAACAGGCGGAAAGCTGCGACCCGTGGTCTCGGCGGGTGCTCTTGGTCGTACACGCAGACATCAACGAGCGGCCGAAAAATTCCTCATAAAACGTTTATGACGCCGGAAATCAGGCTCTCGGTGCGCTTGCAGAGAAAGGGAACGCTTTCTGTCATGTTCCACGTTTTAGATCGCGACAGTAAATCGTCGCAACCACGGAACTTCGTATCTGTCGTCCTCCTCGGACTCTACCTTGGAAGAGAATAAAGGATCCGCAAGGGAAAGTGCTGTCCCTTGACGGGGGAAGAATAGATGCCGTACACATGTAGGAGGATAAATCAACGATAGGCTTGAATCTGCCACGCCTTAATAGTCAAAGAAAATCAGAGATGCGAACCTGGCTCGAACCCGATGAGAACGACACGATTCAAGGATTTTTCCTCATTGAACTGACGTAACAATCTGCGAATAAAAATGCGCGGTGAAACCAGATCAAGAGTGCCGACCAAGAAATCACACGGATCCTCTTCGTTTCCTTTCTCCCGGAGCAAGATCCTCACATATTCGCGATTCAATTGGGAAGGAGATGAAGCGGAAGATTCCCCGCGCAATAAGCTCCCGCGACGCTCCGTCCCTCCCGAATAGAAACCGCGCGAAAGGACGGAAAACTGACAGATTCTCCCGACCAGAAAAAACGCAGATCTGGAAAGATGGAGGAGGAAAGTGACAGGGATCCCGGCGTTCAGCCCCTCAAAATCGTTCCCATACCTGCAGGTGCTTTGCCCGGACGTAGGGGCTATCCCCGGCGGGGACCTTGTGGACGACGTGGAACAGATCACCCTTATCCGCCGCCGCCGCTGGCTTCGCCCTTCTCGCCCCCTCCGCCGCGGCCGCGGACATCTTCCAGTCAACCCCTCGCCTCGATTCGCTCCCTCTCTCTCTCCTCGGGGCGCTGCGCCGGAGGAGGACGCTGCAATCTCCCTTCTCCCTCTCCGATGAGAGAGCCCGGGGCGCGGCGGGGAGCTATAATTTATTCCGGGAAGCGGAGAACGAACCCGGACGGGAAGCCGTCTACGGACGGAGTCCAACGATTGGCGTCTCTCCTCGAAGACCCGGGGCTAACTAACGAGATAAACAAAAGCCGTGGGGCCCGCTCACCAGCCGTCTGATGTGGCGGAGAAGGGGTGCACGGGACGAGGTTGATCCGACGCCGTCCGTTCGATGATCCGGCGATGCGGTCTCTGAACCCCGAGAGTTCGAGAGAGAGAGAGAGGGCTATGAATGTGGCGTCCTTCTGGGCCGGGTACGTCGTACAGAGGAACCTCTCCAGTTGGCGCGACTCTGTTCGTGGAAGGCATTTTCACGAAAAACCCAAAAAAGTTGGGTTATAGCTAGGGGGACACTGGTAGGAGGACTAAAAAAGTAAGTAATGGGAAGGGCGAGGGAGCACTGATCTAATTCTAATTAATCCGGCCGAGTAACGTACAGATCTGCGATCTGATTAATCCATGGGAAATGACCAAAACACCCTCACATATGTGCCCGTCTCCCCACCGACCGGCCCGGCCGGCTTGGCCTTTTGGGTATTCTCAAAGAAAGCAATAACTCGAAGGGTGACCGACGGATATTCGCCCGTATTAAAGCGGGAGACTTCGACGACTGGGTCACAATCATCACAACCAAAAAAAAAAGAGAGTAGGGTTTTACATTTTAGACCAAAATTTGGAGGACCTATGGCTAATTATCCATTTCTTTCTGGGGGAACTTAATGAGATGAAATAGCAAAATAAATACCTACGTGAATTATTAATAATAATAATTAATAGTAAGCGACGGGCAGTCAAAGCCTGACAGGGGAGGGAGCACCAGGAAAATAGAATGGAACATTAGATACAGGCAACACGGGGGATGGACAGCAGCGAGAATCACAGCAACCCATCTTTCTCTCTCTATCTCCTCTCTCTCTCTCTCTCTCTCTCTCTAAACGCTCCCCAAACAGGAAGAAAGCGAGCTGATATGACGTCTTTCAAGAAAGAGATCCAGTGAAAGCGATGAGCCTCACGACTTCACAAAGATCATCAAAAGAAAGGTTCTCTCTTTCCCCTACCTCAGAAGCAGACCCACCAGCAACGAAGATGGAGAGGGCCCGCAGGCGGCGCTCCCTACGCCTGGTTTCCCCTGCCCCGGCTGCCCATCCTGCCCCTGGCTCGGCCGTATCCTCCTCTCCCAGCGCCGCCGGCCCTGCCTCTCTCGTACCCAGCACCTGCCATGGAAACACATTAAAAAATAATCAGGAAAATTCTCGGCCATGACGCAAGCTACTGCCCTTGACGATGAGATCAAGCAATCAGCTAGATAGAGTAAGCATCCAGCTTATTCGTTGTTCCCCAATGAGGGAATATTCCAAAACTGCAGTGTTGGGTCAACCGGGTCATGCATTTTCTTCATATGGGCATAAGAATGCAGCGGTGATGAACATGGTCTTACCCTGATAGCTCCAGCCTCTGCCACGACCACCGCCTCGGCCCCAACCGTGGTTCCATCCACCATTTTCTGGCCAAAAGTCAACAGCCAGATGGTGAAACAGAGCGTTGACATGGAATAGAAGGAACCCAAGAAGCCAAAACAAGATCTTACAGCCTTTCAAACCATCATTCAACCAGGAGGAAGAAAATACTATAAGTGGTATTATACCTCGATTGTTGCTGTTGTTGTAGCCTCCATAGCCTCCGCCATATCCTCCATCATATCCCTCATCGTATCCTTCATCGTAGCCCTCCCCATACCCACCATCGTATCCTCCACCGTACCCGCCGCCATAGCCACCGCCGCCATATCTACCACCATATCCTCCGCGGTACCCACCACCATATCCACCTCTGCCCCAGCCGCGCCCTCTTCCCCGGCCACGAACGGGTCCTTGGCCGTTTGAATCTAAAGATTATAAGGGCCTACTGGTCAGTCTATGGTCAAACCTTAGCCGAGACGGAGCTGTCTGCCAGTTCATGGCAGAGTACCTTCTGCCACAGCCCCTTGGGCCTCCTTGCCCTGGGGCGGCGGCTGCTGCTGCCATTGCTGCTTCTGCTGATACTGATAATGTGGCCTGGCATGCTCCACATGTGCAGGTGCTTGGTACCTGATTCAGAAAGGGGAATAACATGGTTTCCGTCGTTTCCAGTTTTAGAAGCTTTAAACCAACAAAAATGGAGGTCACGACAAAAATACATTGATTACCCCGGGGAGTTCTTGTCCAACTCTCTCCGTGACAGAGTGATTGAGATCACCGAGACATGGCGGGTCATTTCAAGGCTGCAAAAAATATCCACCCGACGTCAGGCGGCTATGAGAGCTAACTCTGGAACCTCTTCCGATCTAAAAATGGAAACGAAGAAGGCTCACGGCACAAGGCCCTCTTCAATGGGCTCCCACACATCAACGATGCTGGTGGAACTGATTTTGGTGTCCTGATGCAACCCGGGATTCCTCTTCTGTTGTCAGAAGCCAGACTCCATAAATATCAAGAACGGTGTGTGAGAAATGAGGAAAGGATACGGTGTGCAATCAATGGCGCCAACCTTTATAACCTCCACAATGGCAACGGCCTTGCTGATTGCCAGCCCCATTGCCTTCAATACGATTTCTTTCATTCGTTTTTCCTGCATAAAACATTAGAGAATAAAAATAATTTAGAAGGGCAATAAAAATGCCATATGGCCAAAGCAAAGTGAATAGTCCTTAAAAGCAGATGGGGAAATATTTGATAAAACAAGAAAATGGGAACCCAAATTGGGAAGGAAATGAGGATAAAAGTTCATAAAAGAGTGAAGCATGACAGAGTCCCTTGCAATCCGAACGAGATGGACATGAGATTATACTTATTTCAAACAGAACGGTCAAGTACTTCTTACTCATAGCTCAAGATACCACCTGCCATGAATCACATGCAACATTTCATATCATGTAATATAAACTTATGTGAGGTTACCCGAAGAAAATAAGAATAATACATTCAAGGATCTGAATTTGTTTGCTAACAGTTTCACTGGGTTTTCCTAAACTGGGAGTTCCTAAAGGCGCCTGGAGATGGCACTCAAACAAAGCTTCTGACAGTGGTACCATACAGGTGCCCCGAGATAGAGATTACTGATGACACGGATTCCAGGAGATGAGAGACTACCCAATTTAACTCAGAACTTAGCTGCAGATGAGATCCACAAATTCAGATCTTTCTTGTGATATTGTCTTAGATTATCTTGGGTCGACAAGATGAGAATCCATCCAGCTTCATAACGACATCTTTGTAACATGAGGACAATTTTGGAAAAAAATTACACTAAATCTAGGCAGATTTCTAGACAAAACCCTGATGATTTCTGGATGTTTTGGCATAGTAAAATGGAAACAACAGAAATTTTCCACAGGGCTAACTGCTCCTCGACCAATGAGCCGCCCAAAACCAGGAAACATCTGCGCTTCAATTGTACTTCCACATAAGGTAATGCGAAGAACCAAAAATTATTTAAATGTGAGTGCAAAGCATTCCAAAGGATATAATACTGAATATAAGAAAGGCATGCAAAAGCGCAGAGATATCGAATCGAAACACCCAACGGCGTACGATGCGTTACTGAACCTGCTAGAACCGAGAAACAGCCAACAGACCTCGGAAAATGGATGGAAATATGTTACCCCTACCATCGGGAAACAGAATGCAAAATAAAATTAAGATCGACATTAGAACTGGTGCGAGTCTTACAAGTCGTTCGCAATACATTGTGATCTAGAACACTCGAGGGCACACAGAAGTCATTAATTAGCTCATTAGAGCAATGAAACATCGGTTAAAAAAACTCAAATCCTAGCGGAAAATGATACGCAGAAACAGATAGATGGAGCATTTGAAATGATGAGAATTAATCATCAGAAAATACGCTTATAATGTCAGACAGTATCAGACGGAAAATATAAACGCTGGTTCATAACAGAGAGAGAAATAGTAGCAGGGGGGTGGAGGGGGGACAGAGAGAGGGAGCCGAGCGCATTTAAAAATAACCCACAATTAGACGACACATTAGAACTGCCCGAACTCTTCGAAAGTGATTCACCAATGCTACTCAAGGGAGAAGGAAATACAGTCCGAAACCGATCTGGAGAGAGAGCCCAGATTGTGGATGCGACGGACCTGGAGCAAGGTTGCTGCATAGCTGATGTAGTTACGTATCATCCCCTGGGTCGTAATACGGATCTCATTCTCCTTGATGGCCGACTCCGGCCTCGGCTTCTCGACCCTCTGGTACCTGTCCATGGCTCACAGCTCCCCCCCTCGGTCTGCGGCGATGGTTAGGGATCTCGGGCGACAGCAGAGGATACACCACAGCGAAGGTCCGGCAGGCGCTGAAGTGTGGAGCCTCTAAAACCCTAGAACCAGACTAAGAGAGAGAGAGAGAGAGAGAGAGAGAGAGAGAGAGAGAGAGAGAGAGAGAGAGAGAGAGGAAACAAATAGACCCAGCGTGTAAGGACCTAAAATCTTTACTGGCATGGAAATTAGGGTCCTCGAATTCATATTTTTTTCCGAATATATTGTTCCGTAATTTATATATATTATAATATATTAAAACCTATAATGAAGCGTATTTATTCTTTTTCTAAACAAAATGGTCAGAAGCTCGCTAGGAATTCGTCGGCGGGTTGGGCCATAACCATGCTAATGGGCCTAACTAATCATCTCAGTTATCGACCCAACTGTTTCATCAGGATCGAGGTTCTCATTAGTGTCCATGTAGGCCCATTGGGCCTAGTATGAGCCGTTGATTGAGGCCCACTTTCCTCCCGCGATCGAGGTTTTCACTGATATCCGTTTTGGGCCCGTTGGGCCGACAAAGGACCCGTTTACCGTCGCCCATCAAGTTCAGTACTTACCAGATATCCTTGGGTGGGGGAAATAAAAGAATGTTGTCCACAAGAAGGGTTGTTTCTGGAAAATTGCAGGGTATATTCTAGCCCTTCCGCGTTACTCGCCGATCTCTGGCCGGAGTGTGCCGTTAACGGGCCTAAAATGGGCCTATTTGGACTGAGCATACCGACAAGCCGGCCCATTAGAATCCGGTTAGACTGCTTTCTCCGAATTGACCACCTTTGCTTACACCAAATGGGTGGGGGACGGTCGTGAATGCTGGACACGTGGCATTCATATCCTCCATCAATTTTTTTCCGGCTTGGGATCAGCATGGGATCACTTATCGGACGTCCAGATTTTCCCCTGAGATGAACCCGGCTTCGGCCCACGCCACACGTCGTTATCACCGTCACCATCAACCACGTGGAGACATCACCGATCGGGCAGGACTCCACGTCAGGTCGTAGGGGGCTCTGCGAAGCCCCCGAGATCCTCCGCCCTCGCCGTCCACTCGCGCATAGACGGGGGACGAAATGACTACCGTACCCTCCATCCAAAGTTCAAATCAGAGACGCCCTCTCGCAAGAAAAGAATGCCCTCATTTCTTTCATAAAATTACGTTCTGACCACCATCCCCGAGCGTGGAAGGCATAAGAGGGGCTGAAGGATTTTTTTCACCAGAAAAACAAAGATAGCTGCGGAATGGTGGGAGGTCAACATAATTGCCACGCGCCGTCCTACCAATGGCTGATGGCAATATCGATATTATACGCTAAACAAGGGTACTTTTAAATTCTCTCTCCCTGTCGCTCTCTCTCTCTTGCCTCGTCTTCGCCGCCCCTGGAGGCTATAAATATCTGCACCCGGCCGATCCCTAGTCCCCCTTGCCGCCGTTTCCACCCCCATTCTCCTTTCGATTCTCCCTTCTCCGCCGATCTCCTCGGGTCGGCTGCTGCTCCTCTTCCCTCTCCCTTTCCTCCGCCGTCCGTACGACGCGCCGCCCCAGGGCGGCCATGCCGGCCGGAGAATTTTCGCCAGCCACGTGCCGACTCCAACGCCGATCTCCGGCCACCGGCCATTCTTCTCTCTCCGCTTTTTATCAATCTCACCCCTGAGAAAAACGGTTGTTAGCAGCTGCGCCCACGGTTCTTTTCTTTTTTCGGTTGGTATCCGGGGCCGGAATGTCGTCGAGCCAGATCAGCAGCGGCGGCCCTCAGGCCTTGGCGCCGCTGGCGACCTCTCGGAAGCGGAAGGATAGAGGCGGGCCTTGGGCCCACCAGCCCCACGTGCCGACAAAAGCCGAGCCAAAGAAACCGGCTGTCTTGGCGGGCCCACTCCCACTCCAGCAACGGCCGGTGAAACCGGCCTTTCCCGGCCCACTCCCCCCCCAGCAGCAGCCGGTGAAACCAGTCTTCCCGGGCCCACCAGCCCCCCAGCAGCAGCCGGTGAAACCGGTCTTCTCTGCTACGCCCTTGCCGCAGCAGCAAACGGCGAAACCGGCTGGCGCGGGCGGGAACTTGCTTCTAGCGGGTTACCTGGCGCACGAGTTTCTCAACAAGGGCACCTTATTTGGGAAGCCCTGGGAGGCCGCCGCTGCCGCTAGGCCGCCAAATCGCCGCCGGCCGGAGACCACGGAGCAGCAGGGAAGGAAGCCAGCGGGGGCGCCGGAGAAGCCAGCGGCGGCGGCGTACGAGGAGGTGGCGCACCTGCTGAAGACGGATGGGGCCCACATCCCGGGCGTCGTCAATCCCAGTCAGCTGGCGCTTTGGCTGCAGATGTGAGAGCTCCGGCGCTCAAGGGAACGGAAGGATAGGATCCATCTCTATCGGCCCCGCGAGGCAGCGGGCGGTGCTCTGCGCCTGCGCCCTCGGGCTTCTCTCTGTCGGGCTCTCGGTCTCCCCCTGTGACGAAAACGACGGGCCGATAATGGCGGCGCCACGAAATGAGGGTGAGATAGAGAAGATCGGCTCTCCCCTCTCTCTCTCTCTCTCTCTCTCTCTCTCTCGCTGGGATCACCGCTGTTATCCTCGGCTTCCTTCTTCCGCCTTCCCACCCTTCTCTGCAGCCGCTCGTCGCCGTCCAATCCAAGAAGCGGAAGGAAGAAGAAGAAGGGCGGACGCCGATGGATTTGATTACTGAGACGGCACAAAGAGGAGCCGAGAGAGGATCGCAGAACCACGGGAGCGGGGGCATCTCCGCCGTCTTGTCATCTGCAACCCAGGACATCAGACCAGCGATGGAAATCTAGAGAGAGAAAGAGCACATCAAGTGCAGAAAAATCGACACTCAAACCCTCCGAATTCTAATCTATTGCGAGCAACCCACTCATGTTCTATGTTCCGACGCAGCGACAGAAGCACCCCAGCTTCTTATTGACGGGGGGATGGAGAAACAGGGGGGTGAATGAGGGGGGTGGAAGACCGGATAGGAATCCGTTTGTTTGTTTTTTTTTCTTTTTCTGATTGCGTTTTCTATATGGGGTATCGTTGATTCCATGGGCGAACTATTTCCAGAGCTTGACCGACTTGTCGTGGCTGGCGGAGGCGACCATGCCGGTGAGGGGGGACTGCGCCAGGGCGGCGATCAGGTTGTCGTGCGCCTGGACGGGCATGTTCTTGTTCTCGGCCATGTTCCAAAGCTCCAGCGTCTGCACAGAAGCCACGGATGAGCAGGATGATCACGAATCGGTCGATCTAGTAAGATGAACAGAGCCCAAATATGGGAACATTCCAGAAAGTACAAACGACGGGGAATTAGTCTCACCTTATTTCCAAAAATGGGAATATTCTAGCGGCGATTTTCACGTGTTGAGAGTGTGGAAAATGATGAGATGGGAAGGGTTCAGGAACCTTGGTGAAGTTGAATGGGGAAACGATATGCAGGGATTTTGTCGAACACGTGCAAGTGGAATGGTCATGTATCTCGGTGGGTCAAAGATTGGTGGATCTAAGATCAAACACTCGGATTTTTTTAGATATTATCTTATCAAATAAGTGGAAAAAACCCATCAACTACATTCTTTGCATAGATATTGCTATGACTGAGAGATAGAGAAATAGAGAGAGAGAGTGAGAAAGTGAAAAGAGAGAGAGAGAAATAGAGTGAGAAAGTGAAATAGAGAGAGAAATAGCAGGAAGGAGAGAGAGAAAGAGAGAAATAGAGTGAGAAAGTGAAATAGAGAGAGAAATAGCAGGAAGGAGAGAGAGAAAGAGAGAAATAGAGTGAGAAAGTGAAATAGAGAGAGAAATAGCAGGAAGGAGAGAGAGAAAGAGAGAAATAGAGTGAGAAAGTGAATAGAGAGAAATAGCAGGAAAGATAGAGAGAGAGAGAGAAATAGAGAGAGAGTGAAATAGAGAGAGAAATAGCAGGAAAGGGAGAGAGAGAGAGAGAGAGAGAAATAGAGTGAGAAAGTGAATAGAGAGAAATAGCAGGAAAGATAGAGAGAGAGAGAGAGAGAGAGAAATAGAGCGAGAGAGTGAAATAGAGAGAGAAATAGCAGGAAAGGGAGAGAGAGAGAGAGAGAGAGAAAAAAAGAGAAAGAGAAATAGAGTGAGAAAGTGAATAGAGATGTAGCAGGAAAGATAGAGAGAGAGAGAGAGAGAAATAGAGTGAGAAAGTGAAATAGAGAGAGAAATAGCAGGAAAGATAGATAGATAGATAGATAGATAGATAGATAGATAGATAGATAGATAGATAGAGAGAGAGAGGAGAGAGAGAGAGAGAGAGAGAGAGAGAGAGAGATTATGGGAAGGAGGACACATGGAAAACAACTTTTTTAAGGAAAATAGGAAATAACCAGCGAAATTACCTGGTACCCGCCGATGATCAATAGAGTGGAGTAGTTGGGGTGGAAAACACATGAATGGAACTGGTTCCCGCTGGAATTGAACTCGTGGATGCACTCCCCAGACGCTGACCAGACCCTCACCGAATCCGCACAAACGGATGCCAAGAAATCTCCATTCGAGTCCCAGCAGATCGAGCTCACCTCTTTGGTGTGTCCCTAAACAATGATAAAATATGAATTGAGGATAATAATAATAATATCAATTTCCTTTTTTGCCAAACATAATACCATGATATTTACTGAGATTAATGAGCAATGGATTATTACAGGGGGGGAAAGATTTATCCACAAATAAAAACCAACGATGGTAATAAAAATTATTCCTCACCTAACAAGAGACCATAGCATGACTGGCTTTTATCAATATGGATCATTAGGAGACCAAATAATTATCCAAAAAAAACCTATTAATAATAAATAAATTTCTAAACATGAAACCCATGCAATCACTTGGGTCGTTTTTACCGGTAGCGTGCGTATCTGCCGGTCGGCCTCAATGTCAAATATGGAAACCAGTTTTTCTGCGGATGCCGCCAGGAGCTGGCCGAGTCTGGGCTGGAACCTAACTTGGCCCGTAGCGCCCTGACATTTTAAGCACGAATAGGTCTTCATCTCAGCCGGAGAAAGAGTTTGATCTAAAGAAGAACTGTGCGGGACATTTCAGACCTTGGAGACGCGAGAGAGGGCGAAGTTGCTGGTGTTCCAGAACCTCATCTCGCCATTGCCGTCGCATGAGCAGAATAGATCGGTCTTCTTGGGATGGAAGTCAACGGACATCACAGGAGAATTGTGCCCAGTAAACGTGTGCAAGGAAAAATGCGGCTGCAAGCAAAGCCATTGATCTCTGCATCAGAATCTAACCACCGAGCTCGAGTGGAAACAAACTCGTTCAAATGAAAACCTATCTAATAATCCCACAATCGAACGTCACTCAATTTAAAAAAAAAATCAATGAATGAGTTTTTTTTCTTCCTGATCTCAGGAACATTAAAGATTTTGTAGGTGACAGTGCCCAGCAACCACACGTGGAAGAATTTAAAAAGCAACAGGAAATTCAGAAAGAAAAATGATTCAATTCAAGCGAGATACAAGAAAGATTTGAAAAACCAAAAAAGCTTACTTCAGCTGCATTCCACAGTCGCACTGTTCTGTCAAATGAAGATGTTAGAAGCTGAGTTGAGTTTGGCCTAAAGCGGATGTCAGTGATCGGAAGAGTGTGTTCCTCTGGAGAGCTCTCAGTTTTTAGTGTGTCCATGTTCCAGATAATAGCCTGCAACATAAAGATCAGTATTAGGAAATATTTTCAAAAGACATCACGTAAGAGACATGATAATTAAGAAAATAAACTTTTCAAGTTCATGTTCTTGGTAGAAAAACCTGACTAATTATGCGGCACAGGAAATTGGATACACATCAAATGTGAATATATACGCATAGAGAAATATCATATCATCAAGCTTCAATGTAGCACACAGGTCTTAGATATCTCAGGTTAAGAAATAACTATTAGATAGCTACCCAACGAGGATGACAACGCACTAGAAACCCTCATCATCAAGTTTCTATGGCCTAACAAAATACCCGAAGAGCAATGTTAGGTCACAATGTGCTACCTTTTTCTCATGTCCAGCACTTGCCAGCAATTTTCCATCGGACGAGAAATGGCAGCAATTCACCTTGCTATTACTTGCACGGATGCAACTGACTTCACTAAAAGTGAAACCTGGAAGACATTTTCAGCACTGTTACATCTACTTTGTAGAAGTACTATTATTTGACAGATGGCAAATATCATTAGTTACCCTTTGCTGATTCTGTGTTGTGCTCAACTGGACTTCTTTTCAATGCAGCAAAAATGTCTCGTGCATCTCCATCATCATGAGAGAGAAAAGATTCCACATTATCATCCAAGGAACCAACATCCGCAAAATGTTCCATGTCATCCTACAATGTGGATTGAAAATCAAAAAAAATAAAATGATATGCACCAGGAGAAAAAGAACAAGACCAAAAGAAATAGGGGGTTTACCAGCTGATTTGAAGATGATGCAAGCGTAGTTGTTCCATCTGTGCCATACATCATTAAACTCTTTGGCATATTATTAATATGCTGTAAGTTTCCAGACAATGGTCCTCCATCACCAGGAGTATGAGTGGACGGAGTTGATGGAGGGGAATTAGAAGGCCCCACTGTATTTCCCGTGCCAGTACTATTTGCAGCTCCAGAGGAAGTAGGTTTCCTTTTCCTATTATTCTGATATTATGCATCCAATAGATGTAAGACAAATTTATCAGGTCTTTGTCGCACATTTGAAAAGTGATCTGAATAAGAGAAAAAAAGCATATTTACGTTTTGATACCTGTTGCAAATGCTGCTGCTGTTGTTGCTGTTGTTGCTGCTGCTGCTGCAGTTGATCTTGAGATGGTTGAGAGGAAGAATGCTGCATCTGGGCCGCCATCTTCATCTATTTGAGAAACAAGCCGAACGTTAGATGTTGTTTTGGTAATGGAGCTCAATAATTTCGATAACAGCAAAAGCCTGAAAACACAGGCAATCAAATGTGCTCAAGGTTGTTTGATGTCTAAACACTAGTAAAGGACATTGCTTTCCATTTATGTCAGAAAGAGAATAAAGTTTCTCAATAATGAAAGATGAAACTAAATATAATGGCATGACAACCTATTTATAAACTTTAAATGAAGGATTGGTTCATGTTCCGTGAAAACTTTTAATGAGAATACTATCTGCGTTCCCTTAATTAGAAAAAAAATGAGAAAACTATTCTTTCAAACCACTTATCACATTATTCATCCTTATAATAGATTTATCTGATTATTACATCATGACCATTAATCAAAATGACTGATGACTTCAGAAATCCATATTGCGGATATCAACACAAGTTTTGGTGCAAGAGAGTTGGACAGATGAGTTTTTTTTCTTGGAGACAGAGTCCGCTTCATGATGTCTTCATCTTAATTAGTGGGAAGGACACTAGTGAAGACAAGCTTTTTGCAAGATGAGGATAGATTTTCCCAGATTATTCCCTCCAACTTCACTACTTAAATCTCCTTCGTTTTAGCAACTCATGTTGCCATGTAAGGACCTAAGATGTGAGCTTGATTCTGAGAAAGGAGCTGCCATGGACATGAGAAGAATCCATCTGCTGAAGTTCAACTGGATGCATGGAATTACAATTGCAGCAGGTGTCAGGTTTTTTCCGAAAAGAATTTATAGATCAAGTGGTTATGGATTATTTAAAAGGCAACTCATTCTTGGTGACCCATGTTGAAAAATAAATATTACATGGATTGCAGTAAATGTATGCATCCGATAAGCCCATCTTCTCACCCTCATATCTGAAGAAATATCCTAAAAAGCCAACTCTTTTGGCAGATTTACCATATTTTCTATATAGTAATATAAGTCATTTTAGATTTTCGTTAAGAACAGTGGTTCTTGAACGACCTCTATGGGTTAAATCTTCTCAAATCTACCAGTTATCCATGAATAAAAATAGAATAAATCCAGAATATCATGGAAATTTCAGTCGGTAAGGATAAAAGCAAATGTTTCAAGATTAATTGCTTGTTAATACAAATCTCCACTAATAATGATGCATTACATTTCCCTCACTTTAGAAATAATTTCAGATAGTAAGACCTCATAACTTCACAAGACTGCTTTTTATTATAACAAGGATACTCAAAAGTTACAACATACCTAAGAATAAGAATATTAGTTTACTGTAAGAATCTTTAAAGTGGCTATATATGACCTAACGTAAATGCATAAACCAACCTTTAAAAGGTACTCAGCTTGATCTGGTCTGACTTTTGGTGAACCTGACTGAATTGTAGAGCTCATTGCCCCATCATTTCCTGCAGACTGACCATCTACTCCATTTAAGTTTCCACGTGGCAAGAGCCTAAATCTTTGGGGGTCCATATCACCATAGGTAGGGGTGCTGCCAAGGTTGCCTTGAATATGAGCCTGAGCTAGAAGCTGTTGTTGCTGCTGTGGTGTCAACAGTTGAAATTGATTTTGCGTCGGCAAAAATGGTTTCTGCACCTGAGGCCCAATGCTTGGGCGCAACTGGTCGATTCCCTGTACACATCAGGAAACCCTGAAGTTGTTAAAAATTCATGAAAGGTCAAGGAATGAGGCAACAAACTTTCAGATCTACACAGAAAACTGCTTACTGTTAAAGGCCAGCCTTTCAATGGAAGACCACTGACCCCTTGGTTCAATCCTACAGGGAGAAAAAAGAAATAAGATATAAAATCACTATTGCTGACACCATTTGAAGTCCATAAGCTTTTCACGAAAATGTTAACATTTTACCGCACCAAAACACATATACTACAGGCAGTTGCCTGACGAACAGAAAAAAATCAAGTCCATTTTGATTGCTATAACTCAATGTCCTTCACAGCCACATCTATGAACTACTGTGATCAAGGGTCTAAAGGATCACCTGGACGAAAGGAAAACATGCACAAGGAATGGAATGAACATGAAAAAAGACTCAGAAAGGAACCACCCACAACAAAAACAGTGCTGTCACCGAAGGATATGAGGCAAAGTTCCAGATCAGAAGCGAATGAGATCTGCATTTAGCATGTCTCACATACTCATGAAGAAAGAAGCACATCAGCTCAGATAGAACATAATCCATATGCTCATATCAGCAACAATGTGAACAACACCGACGGATGAGGTATGCTAACAGTAGTAACCAACATGTTGAGACATGGGTGTCCTGCCTACAAAATGTCCCTGTGATATGATCAATGGCAACGACAGATGCTCCAAGCATCAAAATAAAATGGTATTGAACGGTGGAAAGATGTAGGTAAGTAGGGTATTCCAAAAGAATCCATGATTCTTTCCACCGATTAACATCTGGAGGATAGAGAAATTTAGAATCAAAAGCATCGCTAGATTTCTCTCTGATACTTGTCTGGCAGCTATCCTCGTGGCAATTCTTCAATAACCCAAGGAATACAATCCACAGGTCATCAGACCCAAATAAGAGTTATTGCAGGTCTCGTATGGAAGACTAATATCGGCGGAAACAGTAGTGTAACGTCATGCCTCCCACATGGCATCAAGGCTATTGTTACCTTTGACACCGGTCATTCAGCTCACCAGGATAAACTGGTTAATCTATACGGATTCTATAATTGTATCATTCATACGATACGAGTGGCATCAGTCACACCCTAAGAGCACAACCATACGGCATGTTTTAGGACTTCAAGATAATCATTCATATATTTGGCGGTCAGTGAAAAAAATTATTTTCAGCATCATGGAAAAATCTTCTGGAAAGAATATTTTCATTTCAATAAATATCATGATGATAAAAAAAAAGTACAGATATACCAGCGTTAAAATTTTCAAAATACTAGCATCTTGTTTTTAATTACTTTCCACCTCTCTCTTGGCGTCAGAAATATTGGTGAATCAGAGTACAACATGTGGACAACGATTCGAACACACCTGGCTGCGCGTATACGATTCCGTATTCTACACTTTAAAGATGGCACATCAGGAGGAATGTCTTCATTTATGATGAATAAAAATCTCGTATATAAACAAAGCTAGTTAATCTGTATTAGATTACAGTGTTTCCAAAATTGAAATTCAAAATTCATCATTTTACGGAGAAAATCATCAGTGCACCTCCTTGGTTCAAAATAATAAATAAATGAATCATATTCTTGCTGAAGACTATCCCTGTTGTTTCTGACGAAAAACTTACCACCGGCACCTAATCCAGGTTTTTGATGCATAAGCCCCTGCCCATATGGATCAATGGGCGGTGTTCTTTGTGCTACAGCCAAATTCACTTCGCTCTTAATGTCCTACAATTATCACAAGAAGATGAGAAACCACCAAATCTACGATATGAATTTCAAATAAGCACTAGACTGATGTAAAGTAAAAATAAATAGTGAAAGTAGTTACAGTTGTTTGTTGAGTCCTTGCCTGAATTTGCTGTAGTGCTCCAGAGACACCACCTGGGTTACCAGGGACTAATGACCTGCTTTGGCAGAAAAGACAGATAACAAAGAAATTCCAGGAAGAAAGTCACAAAACTTAAGAACTAGCGTCGCATGAACTCGGGTAAAATTTCTTACCCTGGATGGTTAGTTGCTGACTTGAGAAGTGCCATCCTGCTAGCATCAAATTGTTGAGAAGACTCGGATTCAATAGAGTGGGGAATCTTCATACGTTCTTCATAGAGCTTGGCCGCATAAACGCTAGCAGTTGACGGTCCCAGTATACCATCTGAGTTAATGGCATTTATAGAACCACCCAATGATGGATGATTCGTATCCCTTCGCAGTTGTGCTTGCCGTTGCTGTATGAGCTGCATTTGCTGCATCTGTAGCTGTTGCTGATGCTCTCTTGCCTTCATTTGTTGCACCTATTAATAATTTAATAGGTAGTGAATAACCACTTGAGATTGGCACTGATGATTCCTGAACAGGCTACTCATTTCACAAAAAGTACCTCAATGTATGCTGCAGCTGCCTCGGAGTGTTTCTCATTTGTCCTTGCAATAAATATATCCCAGAAGACAGACCACCATTCAAAGAGGAATCCTCCAGGAGCATCAATGGCTGCATGTCAAGTAAGATGTCAGAGACTACATTGCGGCATTTCGAGAAATCTTAAAATCTTATCCAGTATTTTGCCACTTTATCAGCAAGGGATTTTATACAATCCCTTGAGCAACTATGCTTATTTCATCAGGGTTTGATTGGTTCAAAAAGAAAGACGGCATCAAATAGAGAACATTGCGCCTCTAGAACAGCTTCAGCCATTCAAACGAGTTTTTGTCGCAAAAAGATATCCAGAAACTAGTCATAAACCCCTATTCTCCGTGCATTCAGCGCTTATGAACGTTAGTAGTATACATCGTATAAGTACTTGCATTATAACACAGATGGCATAGTGCTAATAGACGGGACAGGTGGCGCACATGCGGGGCTAATGAACAAAAGAAATTACTCACTCTCAAGAGCGTAACTATGATTTCGAGAAAGAGTGATGATAAGGTAAGGGATGATACAATAGGCAGGCTAAATCCGTGGCACCAAGGAAAAATGTGTGAGCAGAGACAAAACGGAGGAAAATCACATAAAATAGACCACACATTGGTCACATACCTACTGGATCTGTTGCAACCTTCCCTTCGGTCATGAAGGCCTTCGCAGACGCGTGAAGATTCCTCTTCAGAAGATAATCGTAGATGTAGACGTCAAGCCTAAACAGAAGTCGCTCGGATAGGACGAAGTGAGAGGATAAAAAAGCCAAAACAAAAGACAGCGAGAATAAGTTCGCTGAAACAGAGATTTAACGGTTGCATACATTTTATCCGCTTCCCAGCTTCCCTGCGCCATGTTCCTGATCAACATCGATTGTGAGAAGATAAATAGGGAGATGAATCTAATTGGCTCGTTATTTTCAGAAATGAAAAACGTTGGTGAATGCAATCAAAGTACATAGCAGCACCAAACTGACCTCGAAAAGTTTGAGCAGCACCTGATCAAAGCCACATTACCAATATAGGACACCGAACCATCTCGATCTAGACATATCGAATTCCGCGTCCACAAGCGGCAGCAGAAAACCGACTGATTAAACCACCGCATAAGTCAGGTATACGCAACCTTCCCAGCTAGGGAACCAGAGCCTCAAAACAGCCAAAACTGAGCGCTTACCTCTCAATTTCCTCTACTCCCAGCGTCCGAAATCTGGATCCTCCCGATCGTCTGGGGTTTCACCTCGATCAGAATGGAGACGAAGCGGCCGCAGTGCAATTGCCGAATGGGGACGCGGCGCGAGAGCATCCGAGGCTGCTTCGAGAGGAGAATCAACGACTCCAAGCCAGAGGGACTGAAACTAGACGAACAACGGCTCGAGCTTAATAGAATGCCCCAAGCCCTCCCCCTCCCCTCTCCTCCCCCCACCGCCTTGGGAAACGACTTGTCCCCCGCCCCCCCTCCCCCCACGATGTTTCGTTCGGGATACGAGCCTGAGCTTCGGAGTACGGGCCTATGGCTCGGGACGGCCGGCCTTCGGTTCGGACTTCAGAGACCGGCTGGAGGCTCGGACGGCCCATGATTGGCCCACCACGGCTCGTCGGTGGCCGCCGTGCGAACCGGTTCGCTCGGTTTAAACGCGCCGCTGACGCTGCCATTCCCGTTGACACGGTGACCCCACGCGGAGAAGAGGGGCTTCTGTCAGTTCGTAGATTTCCGGTCAACGGTGCCATGGAATAATGGGCCGGCGCCAGCGCAGCTTCAATAAATAGGCGGGGCACATGAGCCTAGCCCCTCGAACAAGAGGGGCCTGTTATGACGGCCCATAATGTGTACATCGGCCCAAAACTGAAAATCGGCCCATTTAAGAAATCGTGCTGTGGTCTGGCTTGCTGTCCACTATATAAATACTTGGACACCCACCTTTTCGACAAGAGGGGTTCCTGGGAGCCTGGCTTGAGTTTGGCGGGCGCCATGGACGAGGAAGTCATAGAGGAGTCATCGACGACCGACGACACCAAAAATTCGTCTTGCGATGGTCGGGAATGGGAGGAGCCGGCCCCTCCATCGAACCCCGCCGAGTCCTTCGACTCGTTCGAATGCTGCATTTGCCTGTAAGATTCGAACGTTTCAACGTTCTCTGCAAATATGCACACGATTACCTATGTTTGTGAACATCATGTCCCGTGGATTCCCGTCTACATGTTCCCCTCCCACTCAGGGAGACTTATTTTCGTTTTATTTTATCGATGATGATTTTCGCGTTAGGAGAAGGGAATTTCAATCGTTTCCCCTTTCAGGGTATTTCCCTCCTTTTTTATTATATTTATATCGTTTTTCTTGTATCCGGAATTTCCTTCGTCGGTAATTCGGACTCTGCATTCCCTTGTTATTGTTGCCCCGAGCACTCTGCTTCCTTCGCCTTCGATCACTAATCCCTAGACGTTGATTTTGTTGATGTATTCGGAGGCCGTAGCCTTAGGTCATCGGTCTCCGTTGGAATCAGGGATATGAAACGTTTTCATTATACGCTACTATGTCACTTATGAGGCGGAAGGCAAATTAGGAACAAAAAATAGACGTATGTTTCGCACAGTGCTCGCTGAAATGATTCATTTCTGATGTAGTTTTATGTAAAAGAAGTAAACTAAACTGAAATTGTTCTTATACACAAATGAAACGGTTCAACGGATTATTTTCAATTAACTCCGTGGAGCATGAACTATATAATAGACACTGATTTTTTGCGTGCATTTTTTACTAGATGATCCTGAATGCAAAACTGCTTGTTATTATTTGATCCATTTCTCGACTTGGGTAGTCTTTTTGTCAAACAGCCAGCAAT
This sequence comes from Spirodela polyrhiza, assembly GCA_024713555.1. NCBI lineage: Eukaryota > Viridiplantae > Streptophyta > Magnoliopsida > Alismatales > Araceae > Spirodela > Spirodela polyrhiza. Next base: position 515,136 of record CM046542.1, read on the forward strand.
ACTCGAGATACTCTGGAAACAACTAATTTTGTTATCAAAATAAGTAATAGGAATTTCATCCAGGATTCTTATAGATCGAGTCTTTTTGGCTTTTTGCCCCTATTTGTAGAATCATCCGTAAAGACGATTTTAACTACAATATATTGTTTGTCTGTGTGGTGTAGCCGTTACACTGTTGTAGAGGAGAACCTTGGGGTTCCAAAGTTTCGGGACATCATTATCATAGACTCATTCGAGCTCTACCTTGAAATAAACACTGTGTCATCCGTTCATGACCCTCCATAGAAAATCACAGCTCCAAACATTCTTTTGTTGTACTAATGACACCTGACGGTATCTATTGTTTATTTCTCTCTTTATCCATATTTTTTTTGGTTCTTAAATATAGTAGTTCATTGTGATCATCCAAGGATTGCTTGAACTTGATGAGACAGATAGATGGTTCTGTGGGTTCTCTCGGGGCTCCACTACGTTGACAATGTGGTCAATTTCTTGGTCCATATTGACGAGCAAGATATCGTTTTTGAGCCTTATATCCCGAACTGCAGGATCCATCATCCATTGAGCTTCCAAGATTGAAGTCAAAATAAACGAGACAGCAACATCATGTTTTAAATTTTAATTCGATAGTAGCTCTGGAACTACACATTGAGAAGAAGAAACAAATGCACATCACTCGCTGCTTATTGTTATTTTGCTTTATTAACTTTAGTTACCCCTATCTTTTCCCCTTTTCTTTATTAACCGCAGTTCCTCCCCTGTGGTGCCGATTCCTCACGTTCCTCTCTCTCTGTCTCTCTCGCTCTCGCTCTCTCTCTCTGACCCGCTCTACAATTTAGTATACGTTTGGTTCTGCAGAAGACAATGAAACTTATTCCTATTAGCATGAACATTTAGGAGCTATAAAGCACTATTTCTGAACAAGATTTTCTTCCCACTGAAGTTGTTGACACTGTTTGACGATCCTGTGATAGGTCTTCCTTTCCATTTATGGAATCCTTCTCATTCATAAAAACAGGAATTTTCTTCTGAAAAGGAAAAAAATTATTTCTTAATGATATTTTCCATACTTCCTTATTTTTCTCTCCAATCTCTCACCAATGTTGTCATCCTTTCGTTTATTTTTATTTTTATTTCCTTTCTTCATTTTCAGTAAATTTCGATGGCTGCTACACTTCCCTTGAGAGATATCTGGGCTAATCTAAATGCTTGCCTTTTGTTTCAGGGATCTGATTTATAAGCCAGTCGTTATTGGTGAGAACTGACTGTAGTGCCTCGAATTCTGAATATCTGATATAGGTGTCATTCGTGTGATTCATTGACTGTTGTTCCTCTCTTCCATGTTGCAGTTTGTGGTCACATTTCCTGCTTTTGGTGTATCCACCATGCCATGGACGGTACCACGGACTCCAACTGTCCCATCTGCAGGAAGCCATACAGATATTTTCCTGCCATCTGCCAGCTGCTCCATAATCTTCTCCGGAAATCAAAACCAGCGGATTACAAGAAGAGGGAAGAAGAAGTTCTCAGTGAGCTCTCAGAATCCAAATACCCAAACGAATATACGGGACGAATATTGAATTTTATGTGGAAATGATCTGTTTTCTGTGATTTTAGTTTGTATCGATTACTAATTTGGTCGTTTTAATTGCCATCAATGGACAAAATAGATCACGTCTGATGAAAACAAATGCCACCTATTTCTCAGCACGGTTCACTTTCGGAAATGCCTTCTAATGACTGCTCGCATGAGTCACCTATGAATCCATTAGATCAACCGGTATGACGAAATTGGGGCTCTTCTTATGATGAAAATTCTGTTCTGGTCCTCAAATGTGGAGGATGGGAAAAGGATTTTGATTATGAAGAGAATATTTTTTGAGCGATTGCCCAAATAGAAGGAGAGAGATGGCTGTGTGAAGAGAACATAGATCCTCATCAGGAAGTAGAAAAAGTTTCGATTAGTCAACGTGATCTTTCTTGTTCCATCACTCTACTCCTTTATTATAACATATTTAGCTTATTCTTCCAGCCAAAAAAAACACCGAAGGGCACCTCCTTTTAGAGGGGGGGAAAAAGTCAAAGGACCCAGCTCCATGTGGTCACTTAATTTGCATGCCGGTTGCTTGGTTCATGTTTAAGATTTTATTTTTCGCAAAATTTGGATGCCATTCCTTTCTAGTTCAAAAAAAAAATCAGAAGTCACTTTGTCGCTGGTTTTATTTACTCCACTTTTAGCATATTTTAGCACCACCCTTCTCATGCTCTGCACTTACCTCATTGTATCATCCCTCAGATACAGAAAGGGAAAAAAACTGTTTCTCTCCTCAGTTTATCGAAGATATTCCCTGCCGTAAGGAACAACTCTCTCTCTCTCTCTCTCTCTCTCTCTCTCCCTCTCCCTCCCATCTCCCTTAAGTGCATTTTTCGTTTTTAACTCGTATATATTTTTTTGGGGCTTCTCCTGTGGAAGAAAGTGCCCACTAATTTTGTAGATTTGCTGCTGTTTTCAGACGAAAACGGAGAGCCCCCACAAGATGGCCTCAGGGGAGAAGCCTCCGCAAGACTTTCTATTTCTGACGCTCTGTGCGCCGGGTGTGGACAGTTGCTCTTCCGCCCCAGAGTCCTCAACTGTGGACACAGTGAGACCTCATTCCCCCAACTGTTCATCCCATCGAGGCCCCCCCTGCCCATCCTTCCCTCCGAACCCTTCGTTTTTCCAGCCTACTGCGAGCTGTGTGCTGTGAGCCTGGGGAGAGACCCTCTCCGATGCCGAGTCTGCCAGGGCGTGCACCCCGGCGAGCCGCCGCAGGTTTGCCTCCCTCTGGACGCTTTCTTGGAGAACCGATTCCCCCATGAGTATGCCTCAAGGAGAGCATTTGTTCAACCCAGACTCCCCTCCAGTAAGCAAGCTCTCTCTCTCTCTCTCTGTGTAAATTCTAGGGAATAATTTTCATGTGGCTGAGAGAATGAGGGAGAGAGAGAGACTTGGAAAAGGTTTTTTTTAGGGAATAATTTCGGAACAATCTGGCCAAAAAAGTCTCATTCATGTTGTAAATTTCTTGGGCAAGCGCCAGGCGGATTTATTAACCAATGATCATCATTGAAAATTGTATTCTTTATGTCAATGTGATTCCAGGCGCCTCTCAAGCTGAGCAACCCGTCCGGCTCTCCACGCACGAGGACCCACAGCCAGCGCCCATGGAGCAGTTTCGGAGCATCCATGACTGGGTCGGATGCGACTCGTGCGGGGTGAGTCCTCCCATCCTCTTGATAAAAAAAATCGAATAATTCATCATAACGGTCCCAGTCGGATATTTCCAATTGATGAGTAATTATTCGTGATATGCTATCATCTGAAGAACGTTCGGGCCTTCGTTGAACTCACTGGGCTCTGGGGCTGCCCCCTGCTCGCAGATGTACCCAATCACTGGGAAGCGGTACAGGTGCACGGACTGCGAGGAGGCGATCGGCTTCGACCTCTGCGAGGCCTGCTACGAGGCCCGCTCCAACCTCCGGCCCCGGTTCAACCAGCGGCACACCCCCGACCACACCTTCGTGTTGGAGCTGCCGCGCCCCAGACGCTGGTTCCAGGGCGGCTCGGCCGAGCCCGACGTCTCCGACGGCGCCGCCTACGTTCTCCGCGAATGAGCTGACCGGCTCTCTGAAGGAGCCAGCGGTCTCTGGAGGCGGGCTGACGATGGTATATGTGAGTATTATTCTCACTAACGAACTGGGGGGGTCGATGGGCCGGAAGCAGTCAAAGCCGGGTGGGCCCATTTACATCGCAGGCCAGATCATTGACCGTTTTGCCACGTGGCTTCGTGATTCTGAAACGCGCATCTCGTGCTGTGAACAGGCCGCGTCATCAGCCCCCTCAGAAAGAAAGCACAGGCCCCTGCGAGCCATCGACACGTGGGCGAGCAACGACGTGGGGCACCCACTCCGCCAGCCTTTTAGGACGACACATCAGCCCCATCTCGTAGGATCCGAGAACCGTTTTGCTGGTTCTCTGGGACCGGGGAGGATCCGACATGTAACCCCCTAACTTCGAGAAAATGGGCGGTCCCCCGTTGCTTTCTTTCGTAGGCAGGGAACGTGGGCTTCTCCTACCAAGTAGAGAGAGAGAGAGAGAGAAAGGGTTGGGATGGACGCCACCGATCGGCCTGAAGGCAGAATCCAGCGCTTCGACGCGCCTCCTCCCTCCCCCAATAGTCTTCGTGCATCTTCTGCCGCCGCTGCCGCTGTTCTGCGCCTCCATCCACTGCCCCCGCAGCCTGTCTGTCGCTCTCTCTCTCTCCCCGCTTCTCTCTGCGGGTGGTATCCCGAACATCACGAATATACTGTTAGCCATCGTCTTTGTGGGGGGCGGGCCGTACGGACGTATCATAAACATTGTGTCAATTAAGAATGGCTGGCGGTGGGGTCGGGGCTGGGGGGAGGGAGGGGGGAATCCGAAGCTCAAGGCTGTCCTCTTCTTCCCTGGTAAAGAACAAAAAAATTAGGACTTTCGAGCGCGGCCCGCCGGAAGCCCTCGTCCCGGCCCGAGAGAAGGGGGGAAGCGGGGAGCACCAGGCCGCACTCTGCTCGGGCAACTAAGCGCCGCGGCATGATTAAAGGCAGATTCGTTCTGCGAGCCTTAGTGGGAAGACGATGAGGCCAGCCGCAGACATCACATCAACGCACACAGTGGAGACTGAGAGGGGGGGAGGGAGGTACACCGTGGAGGGAGCCCACGTGTGAGAGTGCTACATTATTGTATGGAAAATGGGTACCTACCTGGCGATCGCGAATAGATGAGCACGAGCAGCCGCCACCTTTATATTCTTCTCCTCATTTCTGCTTATTCATCGCGGAGAACGAAGCTCCGGCTGCCGCAAGAACCCATCTCTGAAGCCCTCACAGTACCCATATTGCGGCCCTCTGAAAGAGGATAGAACTTGGGCTTTCATCGATCCTTGGCACTGAGGGAAGAGAGTGATGACTGCAAGCTATTTGCTAGCCTCTCTGCATCTCTACCCGTTGGCGATCGCTGTCTCTCCTGCTTACCTTGCCGGGGTTTGGAAGCTATCAACAGGGATAACTGCAGGCCGCTGCCATCTCTCCTCTTCTCTGTCTCCTCCATGTCGCCGGTGGGAGCGGCCTGGCCATCTTCCTTCCACCTTTCCCGACGTCGAAAAGGTAACACCCACAGTAGTTTCTCCATGGCTCTCTCTCTCTCATTTGTTTTGAAATGGCAGAAAAACCTTGTCACTAGGAGACAGGATGGTCGATCCCATCGTCTTTAATCTCGCCCTGCTGGTTGGTGCGCATTATCAAGGCATCGTACAGAACCGAGAAAAGAAAATTGGGAACAGAGTTGGAGGATGATACCTACTCCGGGGGGCCGTCCGTCAAAGGATGTGATAGGATCTCATAGTTAATTCAGAGGTGGTAGGCCGCTTAGAAATCAGGAAGCCATAGAACATCCATCTATCTGCTCCCCCACCTTGCGTGGTCCCCTGGACCCCCCCCCCCCCAGATCTGATGATCGAACGGCTGCTCCGGCGCTCACTTTAAGGCAGACGTACGGCAAGTGGAGTCTAGGGTTCCTTCCGGTGAAGGATGCGGGCGTCAGACCTTTCCAGGGGAGCGCCACCGACGGACGGGTTGAAGAGCTCCATCCTCCATCGGGATCTGGACTCGCCAGCCGCGGCATGCGACGCGGTGAACAGTGGCTGCGACACCAGCCGCCTTCTCACGTGGGGAACTAGGAATTGCTCGCTGCGGGGATTGACGGCGATGAACAGCAGCCAGTGCAGAGGATTTCTACTAGCCCAGAGTCAACGAATCCGTAGGCGGAGTTATGATTGGCAGGGCTTGGCCACGGCAGACGTTGACGCCGGATCTGATTCACCGCATAGTCCCGCGGCCTCCGTGGGTTAGCTACGACATATCTCATCAATGCCTACAGGCTTCTGAAAAGGATTACAAACTACATACGATTACAAACCGTAAACCCTAAACCACCGAAGATTTCGGCTCTTTACCTCCGGAATCCTCCTCTCCGTACCTGCTCGAGAGAGATTGATGGAACGAAATGATCGCCTACGGCACCGTTTGGCTTCTGTTTCCCGTGCCGACGGCGCTACCCCGTCTCCACTCTCCGACTCTTCTCCCCCAGGTGCTCCTCCGGCGAGACTCTCTCGGGGGCAACGGCCACAGCTTGCAGAGCCCTGAAACGGGTTTTCCTCCCATTACTGTTTCATCTCCCTGTCTAGGACTCGCGGGGGGAGAAGAGAGAGAGAGAGAGAGAGGGGGGAATCGTGGTCGTCGATTTTAAACGAGTTTTGGCGGGAGGAACCAGATCGGCCAAATCTCTCCCGAGGAATTTCCCGCGCATTTGGCTTCGCGGACGGCGGCGGCTGATGGCGGGTGCCGAGGAGTCCGTCGGGCGGTGCGCTCACTTTCGCTTGTTCCGACGGCGGGCGATCGATAGACAACCCCTGCTAAATCCCTTTCTTAATTCTGCCGTTGGGCGGGGAAAAGCGGGGACGGTAACTGCACTCTCGGAACTCTCAACCCACCCCGGTTCCCTCTTTTCCCGCCAAGTTCCGAACTCAGGGAAGTGGCGGCCCCTGGAGGCCGCACCGCACTGGCGGGGACTGCGGCCAGGGAAGATTTTCCCGCTAAATTTCGAGCGGGAGACAAGTGGGGACCGCCCACGACCCAAAAATGGAAGCGTCCGCTTGCGTTCGAACTGGAACGCTCTAGAGTAACCACGTGGCGGTCTCGAAATGCGTGACCGATACGGAGACCCATTAACGAACCCAAGCCCGAACCGCGGCCGGGCCCACCGTCCCCTGCCCAACCTGAAGAAGTCCCACCGGGAAATAACCCGTGTTCATACCGTCCCCTCTTCCTTCTCCCCCCCTTCTCTCTCTATCCATCTCTCTCTCCCTCTCTCTCTCTCTCTCTCTCTCTCTCTCTCTCTCTCTCCATCTCTCTGTCTGGAGCGAGCACCTGGAAGAGGTCAGTCGCCGAAAGTCCACAGAGTGACGTCCCGTCGGAGGGCGGATCCAAGGGGCCCCGAGGCAGGAAGGTATGGCTAATTTTCTCCGTTGAATTTCCTTCACTGTTCATGGTAGAAGCATTTCACTGGTTCCCGTTTCCTTGATATCGATGAGGACAAATTCTGAATAAATCGCCGTTGATCGTAAAGCCGCCGGTTGCGGCGAGGACGGAGGGCCGGCGGGGAGGAGGTGGCGGCGCCGCTTCGGTCGACCTTCTCTCACTTCCTTGCCGACGTTCCAATCAATGCTAACTGTGGAAGTCCCTGTTCGCTCCACCGCCATGAACAAAATTTAAATGTAGAGAGAGAAAGTGCGCCTCGCGGGGCGGGGGATCGAGGAGAGAGAGAGCAGGCGTGTGTGTTCGTGCGGTCTGCGGGAGGCAGCCGCCCGCGCTTTCCACTTGTCCCCTTCCTGGAGCGGTATCCGATGTGCCGCCCCCCCCTCGGCTGGACCTTCTCTCGCCGCACCGCCGTGATTACCTACTTCTCGTATCGCGAGAATATGGCGGGCCACCGGCTGGCGTCGGCGGCAAGGCAGCGGAAAACCGAGGCCACCATCTGGTCGACGGATCGACTGCCCCCGGTGGTCCCGATCTTTGAATCGTCGTAGATTACGAACATTCTCAGAACAAGAAAAGAAAAACTGGGTGAATCATTCCACACCATCTGACGAAGGGCTCCGTCACTGCATCTGCATACTCCTCCTGTGATTTCAATGAAATCAGAACAAATTTCTTGGTAATTTGGTTTGACTCGAAGAGACTCGTGCTGGTGAAATCTTGCATTCCGAAGCTTATTCGCTGTTTGCTGTTTTTTTCTTCCACTGTCTCTGGTTATTTATCCATTTTTTTAATATTTTCGTATCATACGGAAGCATATTGCCTAACTTTCTCTCTCATCTCTCGCCCACAGAGGAAGCGGCGGTTGCGCCTCTCATTTTGTCACCAAAATATCACGCGATCAGCACCTTCTCGCTTCGCACACCGGCCAGCCCTCTATGACACCCAAACCCCTCTCTACTCCCTCCTCCTCTGACCCACCCCCACCCTCGCCCTTCTTCCTCGCGCTCATCCCCCCGCCGGGGCATGCAGATACACCGGCTTACCCCCCCTCACCCCTTCCTCCTTCTCGAAGCCTCCGCCTCTCGCCTGTACTTCTGTAGGGGGCGCCCTTCTTCCTCCCTGGTCCCTGTGTCGGTTTGCCTGGTTCCCTTACGCCCCACATCTCGCTCTTTCCTGCCCTTTCATTCCTCTCTCTTTCTCTCTCTCCCCATCTTCCCGTCTTCCTCCGTTCCGACACCCTGGTCTCCGGGAGTTTGACTTCTCTTTACCTTCTTGATTTCGGGTCCCCGGGGGGCGCTCCTCGCCCTCCCTTTCTCTTGACTTTCGTTCTCGGGTGGGCATCTCCTCTCGCCTCGCCCCCCCGGGTTCCCCTCCTGATATCCTCCCTCTCTCCTCTCTGTCTCTTCGGTTCCTTTATTACGACCTTTCTTCACGTCCCTTTCTCCGCCTTCCCTTCCTCTCTCTGTTCTTGCTCGAATCTTCTTACTTCGCCTCTCGTCCTCCCTCACGTTCACAAGCAGGAAGGTTGGCGGTCTTGATTTGAACTCCTCGTTCCCCCTCATCTCCCCCCTACGCATGGGGAAATACATAAAGAAGGGAAAGATCGCGGGGGAGGTCGCTGTCATGGAGGTCTCGCACCAGTCCTCACTCGGCGTCCGCACCAGGGCCAGAACCTTGGCTCTCCAGCGACTTCAGAGGGCCTCTTCTCCCACCCCCTCCCCGTCCCCGACGGCCGAAAACGACGACGGCTCCTACCTCCAACTCCGAAGCAGAAGGCTCGAGAAGGCTCTGGTCGCGGCCTCCAGAACCAAGGAGAAGGACAGCTTCAAGGACGGCTCCAAGCCGGGAAACCCACGGAAAACACCCTCCGATCCAGCAGCACCTAGGCCCAGGTTAGCAGCTTGCTCTGCGAATTCTGTGCCCACGACGAAGGGCTGCACGAAGAATAGTACGAGAGCGTGGGAAGAACTGGAGGAGGCATCGCTGGACAACGACGGCGTCGAGGCGTCATCCGGGGAAAATGTTCTGGAATTCGACATCGAAGACCGGTGAGTTTCATTTTTGTCGTTTTGCCGCGTATTGATGAATATAACTTCCCCTCAATTTCGGCGAAGTAATGAACCTCTTCCCCGCTGACATTGATCCTGCTCCCCGGCCATCTGCTTAAATTTTCACTGATTTCCGATTTTTCTCTCATGTTTTCTCTCCTTGAAAGGGCTTATCATACCTTTTGGTTCGAATCTTTCTTTTCTTTCTTCTGATTTCATTTTTAAAAAAATTTCTCCAACACTCTTAACTGAATATTTCTCTTTTGGGTTGTGATTTAAAGCTCATCTATTCGTGATTTTGCCTCTTTTCTCCTGTATTTTATTTATCCTCTCTCTCTCTCTCATGACTAATTAAATATATGCATATAGATTTTTGCATGTTATCTCTGAAGAAAGGGTTCCTGGTTTATGTTATCCTTGTTTCGATTCTGAACGGAGATTCTCTAACTGGATTACGGTCGCATTTTCTCTCCCTTTTGGTAAGACTGAGTTTTGATCTCCATTCTAAGTTATCTTGCAAACTCTTTTTTTTTCGAGCGTCGTCGTCGACAGAGGATGCCTGTCTCGCTCGCTCTTCGAGATCATTGTTTTCGGATCAAACTTTTGCCCATCTCGTGGGTTGATTCCTCCTGTATCTTGACGTTGCGATTTGTCGGGCGGACCAGTCGGGTTTTTCGTAGCAAGGGGGTTTGAATATTTCGTCATGGAATGAGCAGAGCGCCTTCCACTCCGTTTCTCCGGCATAAGCCTTCTTCTTGGATTCACTGAATCCGAGGACAAGAACCCATGTGGCCAGTGAAGCTCGTAGCTCATATGACCCAGAGGGGGCGGTTTACTGTGTGGAAATAGGAAATGGGTCGCCTCGACGATGCTCAGATACAAAACCCTTTCAGAGTTTTCATCAGATGATGCTCTTTCTAGAAACCCAGGTGGGATTTTGAAGCATGGGCGGGTGAGATGGTGGCCATCGGTCAACTCTCCTGTGTGCGTATTCGTGCGTTTCTATCACTTTTGAAAATTATGCAACGTGCTGGATTTGGGTTTGACTCTTTCTTCTCCACTCGAGCTTCCATCAGATGTGGTGGGTGGACTTCTCTTCCATCATTGGCAGAGATCGCGAAGAGATTTCGCCCAGGCGGTGGGGATCGTATCTGGGCGGTCAAAATCTCTGTCTGATGGAATAATCAAAGCTCATCTACCTTTGCAGGAGCGCCAGGGAGACGACGCCTTGCAGCAGCTTCATCAGGGATTCGGACGCGGCGGGCACGCCGGGCTCTACCACGAGGCGGAGGACCATGCCTGATGCGAGGCAGCGCGCGGCGCGCAGGGGCATTCCCACCTCTGACGAGATGGAAGAATTCTTCGCAGGCGCCGAGCAATGGCAGCAGAGAATATTCATAGACAAGTGCGTATCTTCTTCGCCGCCTCCTCCGCCTTCTTCTCCTGTTCCTCCCTCCCACTTCTCTTCGCCGGTGTTCTCATTATATCCCCGTGGGACCTCCCCTGTTCTCGCCGCAGGTACAACTTCGATCCGGTGAATGACCGCCCCCTCCCCGGTCGATACGAGTGGGTGAGGCTGGATTCTTAGGAGCGGCGCCGCCCCTCATCCCCTCCCCTTCCGGATTTCTTTTCCTCCTTTGGAAGGTGGTGGAGCCCATGGGCGCGGCTCTGCCCGTGGGGGACGAGACGCCTTCGCCGTCCGCCTGATTTCAGAGGGTCGCAGGGTCCAGAAGCAGCAACCCTGAAGAACGGCCGAGCTGAAGAACACACAACCGGCGGGAGATCTCCCAAGAACCAGGAGCAGATGGCCTCCAATCCCCCTTGGTAGTTCCTCGTAGATGCTTCGTGCTATGTACTTTCCCGCGTCTGTCCGTGACCAGATGACGATGACATCCACACGTCCCTCTCTCTCTCTCTCTCTCTCTCCCTCCCTCCCTCGGTCGGTCGGTCGGTCGACGGCATTCCGAGAAAGGGTTGAGAAAAAAAAAAGTGGTTAAATAAAAGTAAGGCCTTTTTCGTGAAAGGCAGCAGCTCACAGGCGGGAAAAAAGGGCGGGAATCGAATTCGAAAACGGCTGAGCTTTGAAAGTCGTGCCACGTGGGGCCCAAAGTTGGCGCCCACAGCACGGAAGACTGCTGCTGTTTTGTTGTACGGTTCGTTTGATTACTGTCTACGAATTAATGCGATCATTAAAATGTTGACATGATGCTTATTAAATTTTTAATGAAGTTTTTAGTGGTGGGGTAAAGGGAAACGTAAAATCGGAAGATTGCTAGTTCTTTTCCGGGTAAGAAGCGATCGTCGGCGCCGGAGGACGCCTCTCCCTCCGCCGCCGCTTGGTTCGGAGAAGAGACCCAGACAACCGGCGGCTATGCCGACTTGGTTAATCGCAAAGAGGAAGTCAACTAGGCCCATCCACCGCAGGCTGTGCTACAACTCGCACACCAGCGCCGCCGCCGCAGGCGCAACGCCGCTTCCAGGCTGGCGGCGGCGGCGGCAGCCTTTTGGGGGGAGCTCAAAGAGGATCCACGTGGCCTCGAACGCCAGCCCCGCCGACAGTGCCACGCCGGCGGCGAACCGCGAGTACTAGGCGAGAGAGCGTCAGGATGAAGAGACGGGAGGAGTGGCGCTGGCGGAGGAAAATTGCGAAGAGGATTCAGGAGAGGAGTTGGGTGCTGTCCTCTCGAGAGGGCCGATTCAAGATAATTGATCTACGGCTCAAAATAACACCTCACAGCTTTGTGCCTGTAAGAATGAGGGAATGAGGGGCGTGAGAGACAAGAGAGAGAGAGAGAGAGAGGACGAAATAGAGAAGGGACGAAATAGAGAAGAGGACGAGAGAGGGAGCCAAGGAAGAGGGGCCACATCGCCAAGGGCAAAGAAGTGGCCAGCGTCCACACTTGGACGAACGAACCCTAAAGTACTTGTATTTATGTGTCTTAATGGGCTCATTACAATGAGGGCCCAGTGGGTCTTGTATGCTAACAGTGCCCAGTATCACACGCTCATATCTAACTATTTTCGCACTCCGTCACTTATTTTCGGTTTTAATAGTTTTCCTACGCTGCCCTTCTTCATGCTTGATGAGCTATCGTTAGTCAACTGGCCCATGGTCTCCTGCCAACCGTTAAAATCTTTGTCTTTTGGAATCTATTGCCTTGTGAGTGAGGGGCCAAGCCAAGTGATTCAACAATACTCTCTAATGAGACTCACCTTATCCTCATGGTGAAAGTAGCAGAATTGTTATTGAGTTGATTCTCATGTAGCCTTTGTGGTAAGAACTCATGCTAACAGTGCCTGATGAGCCATGTTGATCCATGAGGGTTGCACATTACAAGTACTACATTTCATTTAATTTTAGTTTGCCGACTGGCCCCAAAAAGATTGAGGCGTCTGCATTCTTATGCTAAAAGACACAGAATGTCGAGTGGATATTAGAGGTGGGTGGAATATCGAGCTGATTACTTATCACGCCAATATGCACAATAATTTTAAATGGGTTAAAGTAGTATTGGGCTTTTATTGATATTAGATAAAGCTACGAGTAGACAAGGTCTACTTTCTCGAATTTAAGGTCTTGTTTCTTATAATTGGTTTATGTCTTCATGCCAACTTGAGCCTTACCAAGTGTTGTTTGAACTAGTTGAGGCCTAAATCCCATCTTGGATGAGTTGGTCGAGTTCTTCTAGTTTTGTCGAAGCAAGACTCCTATTGAACAACGGTAGAAAAAAATACAACTATAGATGATTTTGAAAGCTGATGATCTTATAGAAGAATTAAAATTTGTATTGAATTAGAATTTGGCTCACATTAAGCAATTGCTCTATTGCCAAGGTAATTGTTGCTAAAGAAGCAAAGATAGATCTCTAGTCCTTAATTGACCACTTCAAGTTAGTCATCTAGCTATAAATAGTAAAAATTGATTTGATGGAGAATCATCTCTTCTAGTGTGAATAGTTCCTTCTAAATAATATTCATAAAGATTCTCTCCTGATTAGTGATGATAGATGCTGAAAAATCTTAAAACCATATGTTGGCCTAGATAAAAATTAGAACTATTTTCATAGTGAATGGACGTCAAATAAGAGAAAAATAAATGTATTTACTCTATCGGCCTATCATGATTAAACTTGTGTTGAATCTACTTAAATGAGGCAATCCTTTGATGAAATTCATTGTACCATCAACTTAGATTTTCTCTCAAGTTGAAAAGTAATGAAGAATGCTAATAAGGGAGAGGGGTTCATATTTGTTTTTAACAAGTAAAACATGCAGTTACACACTTCTTAATGCTCTTCATACCTATGCACTTAATATTTCACTTGATTCAAAGGTGAATTTGTAGAGATCCTAAGTGTCCACTTGTTAATGAGATATGAAACTCTTACAAAAGTTGTGGAAATAATAAACCATTTTTAGATAACATTAATTGCCCATAGTGGAATATATGGTCTTGCTATAGTGAATAGTGATGCCATTTTTTCATATCTAGGGGGAGCTAGTTGATGATGACCACTAATTGAGGATCATTCTAATTTTCAAGTAAGATAATTCTGGTTTAGATAATTCTATTGCTTGCAATTGCACTCAGTTTAGAGCTCTTGATAGGGCATTAGTAACCTTGTTTTTAATCCCAACTTGTAATTGATTTTTAAATCAAAAGTGATAATTTTTTAGAGTCAATTTTGATGTTCGAGTAAGACTTGTCATTACTCTAAGATAAATTTCAAGCTCCCTTGATCTATAAAAATGATAAAATTTCATCACAACATGTAATACTTTTGGCTCGGATTGAAGAAGACAATAATCATCAACTCCTCCTCATAGGTAATTTTTAATTTACCAATTGAGGACATGATCTAACCAAAGTAAATAATCAGTTTTTCCTTCAACATGAGAACAACTCCAACTCCATGATAAGAGTTGTCAACTTGGAGCTCAAAATTTAGAGAGAAGTTGAAAAACTAGAATGTTGGGGCTAAAGTCAAAGCAATCTTTAGCTAATGGAAGGTTGATTCTACATTCAAACCCTAATTCAAGTCATCACAACTCAATTGTTAAATAAGAGCCCAAATGTGTATTCCATATGTAATGATAAAGTGTTGATGGTACCATGTCAAAATGAAGAATTTATAAAACTCACAGAGGTTGGCCAAATATGACAATATCAAGTGTCAATAGTTGTCGGATCAATAATGTCTAATTCAATGGATATCTAATTATATTGAGATAGGTGATTAGAGATTATTTGAATGAACACTTCTTTAGAGGATTAGTGTACAGCCAATGGGATTTAAGAGTGTGAAATACTTGGATTTTGTGTCCTTTGTGTTCTTCTCAAGTCTTGTTGTAAATAAATATATCAACAAAGAAAATTAAATTAAATGTCAATTTTTTTTATAAAAGATTATGTTAATTAGTACTTAGAAGGTCGCTTGTGAATTAAGGAGCCCAAAAGATACTACAGGAAATTCGTAATGACATATGAATGTACAAAACATTATTTCAGAATGTCTTCAACACTGATTTTGTTGATTGCTTTGTTGAGTGTGTGACTATCTACATAGTAGAATATGATTGCTTCTAACATTTCACATACACATATTTGTGATTCAGTATTTTGAAAGTAAAGATACTTAAAAAACATAATGTTCATTGATTTTTGAATCTATCTATCGTGGAATTCATTCATTTATATTTTTGATGGTGAGAAACCCTTTGATATCATTGGAGAATTGGAGTAACATTTAATATTTGACTGCGGTTTATCTGGGGTCGAATTCACCTCAGGTTCTTATTATGTCAACTTATACTAACTAATAGTAGATTTTTCTTTTTTTCTTGTTGTTTGATATGAACTTCAAAACAATTATAGATCGACTCGCTCGTGGTCTCCCGTTGACCATTTGGATATTTTCCACATGCTAGTTGGGATCTCCTCTCACCTGGGTGAATGGTTGAGGCAAGGAGTCCGCATGACAGGGGCAGGTGGCTCCGAAGCCAATCCCATCCTTCTAATCCTTAGTCCTCTCCTGAAGATCTTCCTTCTCTCTATTCCGATCTGCCTTGCCACTCGAGGCAACGGAGGAGGTCCAGATCCAGGGGCTATGCTCCTCTGCTGTGGCATCGATTGGAAGGTGGGGCCCGTTTTCCTCTCGTAAGTTCTTTGGGCTTCATCCTCAACCAATAAATTCTGATTCTAGTCAACAGGCGCAGTCCGGTGGTGACGACTTTTCCACGCCGAAGTCAACGGTTTTCTCCACAACGGCTCGCTCGCCGGGGCGTTCCGCACCACCCCGGGGAGCCAGATCGTGGGGTTTCAGAAGTGAACCGGGTGAGAGGACCTTCCAGCTGCATATGCCTAAGAGTCAGCATCCCCCGGCGTTGTCTCCAACCTCCTCGTCAACACGGAAGAGTGTCGTCGTTCGAGTCATCTCTCTCTCTCTCTCTCTCTCTCTCTGCCACGTCGTAGGTTTATCCATCAGAAAGGTATCTGTATCTGTATTTCTCTCCCTCGTGATAAAGCAGGTGTGGGGCTCGACACAGAGACCATGCAGAGGGTGTTATGGCCTTTTATGGGAAGAATTATGCATGGTGGAGACGTCCCGACGAATTATGATGATTTCCTTGATACGCACCACGTGTCAGGAGTTGATTATGATTGGATGCTGGTCCACGAATTGGCGTACGCAAACAGGGGGCTATCTGAAAAAATAACAAATGGCGGCGCCGCCGCGTCCGCGGTTCACCGTGATTGTGCCAATCGGGACCAGGTTATCCGAACGCGTATCAGAAAAAACGACGGCTAAAATGGCCGTTTTTGTTGACTAGCGCCGAAGTTCGTCGGCATGGGTCACATTACGAGTCTAGAAGCTGGGTTCACTTGAGCCCCGCTGACTTTTCCTTAAATGGGATGGGGAATCCCTGGATTCCTTCAATTTATTAGTAAGCCCCCGGAAAATCCTCCCCGGACGTCTGACCAAGTCACATTTGGCATGTATTTCAGACCAAAACTAATGGATTTCATTTATTTAGTAAAACGACGGCCCCCCACCGCCCCCCATCGTAGCGCAGCGGGTTCCACAGCTGCATGGACGGCTTTTAAGGAAAATAAAACGCCGTCTGAAAAAATTAAAAAGTCAAAGGAGAGGGCCCATTGGAGAGAAAATCACATCTCCCACGTATGACGGTTTGACTTCCGCATGCTCACTGATTCCTCTTCCTCCGTGGCACAGCGGTTACTTAGCCCCCTGCCTACTGCTACTACCAGGACGACGTTTACTGACAGATATGTTCTTCCAGAACGAGCAGAAACCCAGGCCCTGTCTCATGTTCCTCCTCCTCGTGGTCGCCTTCTCTCTGTGCCGCTCACCGGCGGCGGCGGCGGCGACGGAGGCCGAGGCGCTCGTGAGATGGAAGGCCAGTTTGGATCCCGCGCCGTCGCTGGCCTCATGGAGCCTGGGCCGCAACGCTTCGGCCGCCAGCCCCTGCGGGTGGTCCGGCGTCACCTGCAACCCCGCCGGCAGCGTCGTCAAGATCGACTTGGACGGTTTCAACCTCACTGGGACCATCGCGGACCTCGATTTCCCGTCGCTTCCCAATCTCACTCACTTGTATCTCGCCAACAACAAGCTGACTGGTTCCATTCCCTCAAACATCTCGGCGCTGTCCAAGCTCTCCTACCTCGATCTGGGCAACAACGCTTTCCACGGCACTCTGCCGCCGGAGATCTCTCAGCTCTCGGAGCTCCTCGAGCTGAACCTCTACCAGAACATGCTCGGGGGCCCGGTTCCGCGCCAGATAAGCGGTCTCCGCAAATTGAGCTACCTTGACCTCTCCAGCAACAGCTTCACCGGCCCGATTCTGGACACAGTGGCCGGAAACCTGACGATGCTCCAGAGCCTCTACCTCTACGAGAACAAGTTCACCGGACAGATCCCGTCTTCCATTTCCAGACTTAGCATGCTTGAAGAGCTCAGTCTCGGGGCAAACAACTTCACCGGCGGGATTCAGCCTTCTCTGGGCTCCATTCCCGGCCTCCGTAAGCTAGAGCTCGACCAAAATCCCTTGGGCGGGCCGATCCCTCCTACCTTGGGGAATCTCCGGCGGCTCGAGAATCTGGCCCTGAATTTAGCCGGATTGAACTCTTCCATCCCGGCTGGTCTGGGAAGATGCAGGAACCTCAGCTTCGTCGATCTGTCCGGCAATCAGCTGACGGGGGAGCTGCCGCTTTCCCTAGCGGACATCGTGGTGATGGCGGAATTCGGCGTCTCGGCCAATCTCCTCACCGGGAAGATCCCATCGGTCTTCTTCCGTCGTTGGACTAACCTTAAGTCCTTCCAGATTCAGTATAATTCCTTCACCGGCCCGATTCCTCCCGAGATCGGACTGGCAAGGAACCTCACAACTCTGTTCCTCTACTCGAACAAGTTAACAGGACCCATCCCCCAGGAGATCGGGAATTTGACAAATCTGGTGGAGATGGATTTATCCAACAACTCGCTTAGCGGTCCAATCCCAGCAACCATCGTCAAGCTTCAGCGGCTGACCAAGCTGCTCCTCCCTAACAATAACCTCACGGGCCCGATCCCCAAAGACATCGGCAACATGACGGCTCTTGAGTCAATAGACCTCAACACCAACCAGCTCAGCGGCGAGATCCCCGAAAGCATCTCCGAACTCAAGGCTCTCTCCCTCTTGTTCCTCTACGACAACAGCTTCAGCGGCAGAATCCCCCCTGATTTGGGGAAGAAGGCGCCATTAGCCAACGTGAGCTTCTCGATCAACAGATTCTCCGGCGAGCTGCCCCAAGGCTTGTGCACCGGCTACGACTTAACTCAATTCACAGCATCGAACAACAGCTTCACCGGGCGACTCCCAAGCTGCTTGCGGAATTGCTCGAAGCTCCAAAGGGTCCGCCTGGAGTCGAATCACTTCTCCGGGGACATAGCTGAAGCGTTTGGCGTGCATCCGGAGTTGGATTACCTGGAACTCTCGGGGAACCAGTTGACAGGTGAGCTCTCGCCAGATTGGGGAAGATGCGTGAAGCTCAAGTCTCTTCTGCTCGGTGGCAATAGAATCACCGGGAAGATCCCCTCGGAGCTTTTGAGCTTGCCAGAGCTAGGAAATGTCGATTTATCGTCCAATCTCCTCGCAGGAGAGATTCCGCTCCTACCAGGCGGTGAGAGCAAGGTGTTTCGTCTCAATCTGAGCCACAATCAGATCTCGGGCCAGATTCCTCCAGCGATCGGCAATCTCTCCAAGCTCGAACGGCTGGATTTATCCGACAACAGACTCGGCGGCTCAATTCCTGCCCAACTCGGCGCACTCGATCGCCTGATGGCACTGGATCTAAGCGACAACTCTCTCACGGGAAGAATACCCGATGAGCTCGGGAACCTGCTCAGTTTGCAGGTGTTGCTGGATCTCAGCAATAACTCCCTCTCCGGGCCCATACCTTCTAATCTAGGCAAACTGTCTAAGCTGGAGGCCCTCAACGTGTCTCACAATCAGCTCTCCGGCTCGATCCCGACTAGTTTCTCCAATATGTTCAGCTTAAACTCGGTGGATTTCTCCTACAACAACCTGACGGGCCCCGTTCCGAGCTGGAACGTCTTCCGGAACGCCCCTTCCCAGGCTTTCGCTGGGAACTCGTTCTGCGGAGACATCGCGGGGTTGCCCGCCTGTGAAGCTAATTCCCCTAGGAAGAAAGCCAAAAGCAGCTGGAAGATCATCGTCATCGTGGCCGTCCCCCTGGCTTTCTTGGTTGCCATCTTCGTAGTCGTCTTCGCCGCAGTGATTTTCACCGCCCGTAGGCGAGGGCGGAATGTCCTCGAGGCGGTCGGCTACCGCGAGGAGAGCTTCAAGTCGGTCGCATGGGAGAGGGAGGGTAAGTTCACCTTCCTCGACGTCGTCCACGCCACCGACAACTTTGCCGATGCCTTCTGCATCGGCAAGGGGGGGTTCGGCACCGTCTACAGGGCGAAGCTCCCGACGGGGCACGTCGTCGCCGTGAAACGTCTCAACCTGACGGACTCTTCGGACGTCCCGGCGGCCAGTCTGAGGAGCTTCGAGAACGAGATCCGAGCGCTGACGGAGGTCCGCCACCGGAACGTCGTCAAGCTGTACGGCTCCTGCTCGAGCTCCGGCCGCATGTACCTGGTCTATGAGTACCTGGAGAAGGGCAGCCTGCAGAAGGTGCTCTACGGGGAGGAAGGCGGCACCGGCGGGAAGTTCGACTGGGCGGCCAGGGTCCGAGTGGTCCGGGGGGTGGCCCACGCCCTGTCCTATCTCCACCACGACTACTCGCCGCCCATCGCCCACCGCGACGTCAAGACCAGCAACATCCTTCTGGAAGCCGACTTCGAGCCCCGGTTGTCCGACTTCGGGACCGCCAAACTCCTCCTCGCCGATTCGTCCAACTGGACCGGCATCGCCGGCTCCTACGGCTACATGGCTCCAGGTAAGACCAGACACGGCCGCCGTCCCCACATATCATCCCCCATATCTCCTGGGATCGTCTCATTCAGCGTTGACCAATTCTCATTCCCTGGGTCGTCTCCTTGCAGAGCTGGCTTTCACGATGAAGGTGACGGAGAAGTGCGACGTGTACAGCTTCGGGGTGGTGGCGCTGGAAGTCATGATGGGGAAGCACCCGGCGGACCTGATCGCCTCCCTGTCGTCGTCCTCCTCCTCCGGCGACGGCGAGGCGCTGCTGTTGAAGGGCGTTCTCGACCAGCGCCTGCCCCCCCCAACAGGGCAGCTGGCGGAGGAGGTCGTGTTCGTGGTCAAGATGGCCCTGGCCTGCACCAACAAGGACCCGGAGGCCCGCCCCTTCATGAGGTTCGTGGCTCAGGAGATCTCAGCCCGAACCCCAGCCTACCTCTCCGAGCCGTTCGGCACCATCACCCTCGGCAAGCTCGTCGAGTTTAAGAAGTAGCTGATCGGAGAGATACGGATGAAGCGAGCGCCGTCCAGGTGTCGGTTCCGGGCACCCCTCGTTGACTTGAAAGTCTCCTTTCCACGATGCAACTAAGCCAAATGTTTGGACCAAGACTGACATTGCAGACGTCAGCTCCTTCCCTCTTTTATTTTTTTTATTTTTCTGTATCTAAACCTGTGGGAAGAGAATGCGTAAAGTTTATGATGGTGGGAGAGGCTCCTTCTTTTCCGGTTCTCCCATTATTTCAAGCTTCAAAAGTAAGGTTGGTATTTTGGTTTCCATGCTGACCTTTGTTTGATGTCTAAGTAGTACTAAACCATCACAAAGGGAGCTTGAATTGATATAGTTTTCTTCAAAATCAAATATTGAATCTCAAATTAGAATAATCATAAAGAAAATTCCACATAAGATATCTAAAAATATTATCCTTAAATTCCACCAAGTCTTAGTGTTTACACACTGACTTCCAAGCACACAAACTAGTTGGATTCAGCAAGTCTAGTGACTCTAGAAGTTATTACTCCCCTTGTTGAATTGACAGGTCTAGCTGGCCAAAACTAGAGAAGGACCTCAGTTATTTCTTACAGATTTCAGGGCTCTAGGAGGCCCAAAATTAGAATAGCTCATCACTTCTATCTTCTTGATTTCATGATTATATAAAATCTTTTCTCTCTCAATTGAATTTAAATAAGATATAAACAATGCACCTAATTTATCTCATAATTTATCGAAATGATCCAATGTGAATGTATGTAGACTTGATTATTTCTCTGTGATGAAATAATTTTTTTCCCTTCTTGTTCCCCTTTTCTTAATCTTCTTTTCATTCTGATTAGAAAGATTTTATTTAAATCCTAGACATTAAATGAAGACATAATCAATTCCATCCATGCCTAATATTATCTTTGTTGAAATAAGTTGATATAATATCTATTAAAATTATAATTGATGATGTGAATGCATTTAAACCCATTCCCTTTTGTTCTGATTTATGAAAAATCCCCTTCACATAATATAGAACGAGAACAAAAAGGTGATCCAATAACTTTGTTTTGCTCATAGGCTTTCTTAACTCTTCCCCTTTACACACACAAGAGGGGGATATCACAGCAACAAAGAGAGGGAGGGAGGGGGAGTGAAAGAGAGGGAGAGAGAGAGAGAGAGAGAGAGAGAGAAGAGATGTAGGATGGAAGAGAGAAAGGGGAGGAGACAAGCATGTGAAGGAGAGTTGGGATAATGAAAGGCAGAGCAAGATAGGGTGGCTAGGGTTTTGGGACTGCCTTATTTTATTTTTTCTCTAAATGGGCTGCAAGATAGGCCATGTACTGAATGAATGGGCCAAGGCCATTTTCAAATTAATTTTAGATTTATTTTAGGCCAAGAATTGATTCGGGCTCAAAAGATGAATCTATTTTACATGTCATTTAGTCCTAAAAATAATTTAAATTCTCCTCATTTAATCTTGAAATAAATCCAAGTAAAATTTAAGAATACTCTGCACTATTAGACACCAAATTTAATCACCATCTATTTTAATCCTATAATTACATGGAATCACACATGCATTTTCACATTTATGGAAATATGAAAATTAATCATTTATTCCAAATTTAATCATAGTAAATAATTCTAAAAGTAAAGATATTATGTTCAAATAACATTCTTTGAACAAAATCAAACTAATGAACTTTGTAAAAGAGATATTTTATTAATATAATACGTTTTGAATATAATGGAATTGACTCTAAATTAACAGACGGTAAAACTAATAGAAATAGATTGTGATTGCCATGTTAAAGTTTTGAGTGTCTTTTAGGCCTTAATAGTTTCAATGGGTCACCTTTCCCAATTATTCTTCTTTTGGCCTAATTTAATTAATTTTAGTTCAACCATTAGCATCTCTACTATATGGAGTACATCACAACTTCTAATTCTAAATTCTAGGAGAAGTCAACAAGTGGGAGTACTAGGACTAAAATTAATGCAATCTTTAGCTAATGGTAGGTTGATTCTACATTCAAACCCCAATTAAAATAGTTACATTTAAATTTTTAAATAAGATCCCACATGATTATTCTAAGGGTAATGATGAAGTGATGATTGATAAGTCTTCATTATCATGAGTTAATAATTTAGTGAGATGATGTTTTTAGTCTTAACTCATGATAAATAGATTTATTTTTGTGCTAAATTATGAAAAGTGGTTTCTGATTGCTTAATATGAATTTTTGATTAATTACATGATTTTATAATCTTATTTTGTTAAGATAAATGGAAAAAGATTTAATAAAAAAATAAAAACACCACCGAACAGCCGGGCCTATTAGCAGGTCAGAGGCCTAGTTAGTTAGGTAGGGCTGCTGAGTGGCTAAGGACTGCAAACTCGAGGCTCAAGTGGCTGGTGATGTAGACCGCGAGCTAGGCGCTCAAGCGGTTGATGTGTGTGTCACTTTCCTTCCATGTCATCGGTGACCAGCCGGGCGTGGGACAAGGAGTGGTCATACACACGCTAATGATTTGTACTTATTGTAGAGTGGAGAAGGTGCCACCTTATATTCGCGTGAAAATCGCCTAGAAAACTGATGTGGGACTAAACCCAGCGCTTTAACTTTTTCCCACATATTTTATATATACCAACAATGCCCCTCAATGACTGTTAAAAAATAATCTTTATGACGTCATACATTAAGGGCAGTTTAGTACTTATTTTATCTCTCTCTTTCTCTCTCTCACAAGCAGACAACCGGCAAAGAAATCATAATTTTCACTGAGCGATTAAGCTACAAAAATTGCCAAAAATTTACCAAAAACTTAGTCAACGTGATTTTTAGAGCATCGTGACCGAAATTGGTGTAGGATTCTGGAAAAAATATTGCAAACTTAACGAAAAAATCATCTTCGCTTGATTGACGAACAAGCCATCGCCGAGAAGAGGATGATCCACTGGGGGACGAGTCACCACCTCCTGAGAGCATACTAGATGTGATAAAGGGCCTCCTCTTGCTGCGACATGCCCCACCTCTATCCAGCATACCTCTATCGAGTGATAGTCATCAGAGGGCCACAAGTCACCATTTTTCTATTCTGCCAGGTGACAACCATTGGAAACAATTTGACGACCTATTCCATCGATTTCTAGATTTCAAAAGAAGATCTAGAGATTACCCACATCTTCTTTGTCCAAGAAGAGCCTTCGAGGTCGTGGACATTGCATGATTTCCTTTCTAAACACGCATAATTTTAGTGATCGCCGCCGCAAAGTCGAAACTCTATTTTTCTTAATTTAAACTTTATTTTCATTTAAATTAGTGATCTTTGAACAATTTTGACCTTCAATATCTTCCTCCTTAAGTTACGATTCTTTGAGCTTTTACAGAACTAAATTTGATCAATTAATTTGATGGTAATCGCTTACGAAAGAATCATATGTCAGAACTCTATTTCTACTCGATTCGTGTTCTTTAGGTGCTGACATCACCTGATGTCATAAACTTATTTTCTTTTCACATTTATTAAATATATTATATTTATCATTCAGTTAAAAATTTAAAAAAAATCATATTCTTTGAGAAAAATTCTAACATATTATTCGATATTATATTTCATCCTTGTGATTAACTTAGAAATTTTTCACTATTTTTGGAATATTTTATCGATTTATAATTGATTTATTAATTCTGATAAACATTTAAAATTCTAAGAATTGGTATTTTCTAGTTTTATAAATTTTAAATTTGTGTGATTTATTATACAACGATTAAGTCATGTCAATGATGTTACTAAATCATAATGGAAAGTTTATGAAACTCACAGAAGTTGACCGAAGATGACCATGTCAAGTGTTGATAGTCATTAGATCCATGACCAATAATATTGTTGATATGTAATGATCGAGATAGAAGATTAGAGATTTTTCAAAGAAAAATTTCTTTAGACTAATGTACAACTGATGAGATTTGAGAGTGCCTAATACTTAAGTGAGGTGCCCTTTGTGTTCCTCTCATGCCTTATTTTAAATCAATATATCATCAAAGAAAATTACGATAAAATTTAAAAGATATTTATAAAATATTATGCTCATTAGTACTTGAAAGGTAGTTTGTGGATTGAAGAGCCTACAATAATACAAGAAATATGTAATGGTGTATGAATGTGATGATAGCTTAATCTAAGATTCCATTTCAAAATATCTATGCTCCATTCAACACATTTAATATTTTTTTCATAATTGGAATCAATAATTGATCAAAATGATTGCCTTGTTCAAATTTTGACTATCTATGTAGAAACTTGACAATCTATTCTTCTTGTAGATGAGCAGAATATGGTTCTAAAATAGAATGTTTGATTATTATATGGAGCTTGCTTATAACATTTCTTAGAAAAATCTGTGTAATCTAATATTTTGAAGGTAAAGATATCTAAAAACTTAATGTTATTTATTTTGAATCAATTTCTAAAAGAAATCATTTATTTATATTTATAAAGGTGAAAAACCCTATGATATCATATAATATAATGGAGAATTGAAGTCATATTAAATATTTGAGTCGTGTCGAATTAACCTTGGGGTCTTATTATGTCAACTTGTACTAACTCATAATATATTTTTCTTTTTGAATGCTGTTTGATATGAACTTCAAAATAAATATAGATTGACTGGCTCATGATCTCCCATTGACCATTAGGATATTTTCCATATGCTAATTGGGATCTCCTCTCATGTGGGTGTGTATGGTTGAGGCGAGGAGTCACCATGACAAGGGGAGGCAGCTCCAAAGCAAAGTACCAAGGCATCACAACCAAGGAGGATGTTGGCTGGAGTACCATGCCAATCCCATCCTTCTGAACCTTCCTCCACTCCCAAAGTTCTGCCTTGCCACTTGAGGCAATGGAGGAGATCCAGATGTAGAGACCTTGCTCCTTCACCATAGCATTGATTGATGTCATGTGAGTTCCTAGCCATTTCAAATGCATGGAAGGTGGGGCCCATTTTCCTCATAAGTTCTTTGGCTTCTCTTGATAATGGACCATACCTCTTCCTCTACCCATAAATTCTAATTCTAGTCAACAAGCAAAGCTTGGTGGTGACAACTTTTCCAGGCAAAAGTCAATGGTTTTCTCTACATCGGCTTGCATGCTGGGACATTCTACACCACAATCGAAAGCCAATTCCTTGAGTTTCAGAAGTGAACCGGATGATAGGACCTTCCAACTGCATATGCTTGAGTCAACATCCCTGGGCATCATCTCCAGCCTCCTTTGTCAACATAAAAGAGTGTCATCACGTGGAACACCTCTCTCTCTCTCTCTCTCTCTCTCTCTCTAACACAAACACATAGAGTCTTTCTTTGGCTGCCAAGTCATAGGTTTATCCATTTGACAGATATTTTTATATGTATTTGTCTCTGTCATGATAAAGTAGTTGTGGGGCCTGACTCAAAGACCATTGAAAGGGCATTATGGCCTTTTATGAGAAGAATGGATGGCATTCTACATGGTGGAGATGTCTTGACAAATTATGATGATTTTCGTGACCACGATTACATCCAAGTTGTGAAGTATCTTTTTTCTATGTGCAATGTGCTAACAGTTGATTTGATTGGATCATATTCTAAGAATTGACAGATGTAAACAAGGGGCTATTTGAAGAAATAGCAAACATTGTCGTGCCGCCACCACAATCTGCTGTGATCGTGCAAATCGGACCCAGGTTACTTCAACGTGTCTCAGACAAAACGACGGTCAAAAGTCCGTCGACATGGGTCACACATTACAAGTATAGAAATGAGGTTCACTAGTTCGAAGCCCCGCTGACTTTTGCTTAAATATTGTAAGGAAACCTTGAATTCCTTCAATTTATTGTAAGACCTTGGAAAAGCCCCCCCAAAGGTTTGACAAAGTCCACATTTGGCAAGTATTTCAAACCAAATCTAATGGATTCATTTATTTAGTATAACGACATTCCTTGTTGAAGCGTAGTGGATTTCACATTGACATGGACAACTTTTAAGGGAAATAAACTACCGTTCGAAGACAATGTACAAGTCAACTTAGAGGGCCCCATGGGGTTGAATTCTATATGCCCAATGTTTCTCACCCATTTAAGGGTTCCCCTTCTCCTATCCTCCTTCCCTACCATGTTCCTAGATTCTTCCTTTCCTGCCATATTCCTAGCTAGAACGTCTTCTAGAGTGCCCCTACCATGAGTTTCATAGGAACCTTCCCCAATAGTGACCATGACCCCCCTGATGCAGCTGTCTATATTGGTGGTTGCATCGTTGGTTTGGTTATTCTCTTCATCATCATCGCTATAGTGAGGTACTTTTATCGCTGCTGTATGCAACGGCATAATGTCCTCGAGGCATCGGCCACAATGAGTAGGACTTCAAGTCAACAACATGGGAGAGGGATGACAAGTTTAACTTCCTCAACATTGCTCATGCCACCAACAACTTTGCCGATGCCTTCTACATCAGCAAAGGGGGATTCTGCACCATCTACCTAGCAAGCATAGAAATCTGTGAGATAGAAGGGAGAACCAAGGTAGAGGAGAAGAGGAAACAACAAGATAGAGGGGGATATCAAGTGTGAATTTGTTATGTTTTAAAAAAGGGTGTCCTCAATGCATCATGATTGTGTGTGTGTGTGTGTGTGTGTATCTATATATATATATATATGGACCAGGTGAGTAGGGATGCAGCTCCGTGGACTGCTATATATATATGTATTAGTTGTTTTTTTTTGACATAGCTATTTTAATATGCTAGCCGATTCTAATTTGTA
Source organism: Spirodela polyrhiza (assembly GCA_024713555.1). Taxonomy (NCBI): domain Eukaryota; kingdom Viridiplantae; phylum Streptophyta; class Magnoliopsida; order Alismatales; family Araceae; genus Spirodela; species Spirodela polyrhiza. The sequence goes on from CM046542.1 coordinate 542,025, forward strand.
AGGCTGAAGTAACAGTTGATGATGTATTATATATGTTGATCTTCTGTATTTTATTAGCCAATTTAGTTCTATTGATTTGAGTTGGTGATTGAACCAGTTCACATAACTTTTCTTTTGAGCCTTCATTAGCTTTACTACTCCCTTACATGCTCATTGTGGGAAGAACATTGACCTTAGATTTCAAAGAGAAACAAATGCTTGGATGGTGGCTTGGTGAGTATATCGGAAATTTAATCTTTTTGGAGAGATCTAATTTTGACCTAGTTAGTGTTGACCTATTCTTGCACAAAATGGTAGCCTATTTCTATGTTTTGTGCAAGCATGTAATAAAAGATTGGTGACAAGATATGTAGTTCTAATGTTGTCACACCATAGTACCAAAATGGTTGATAAAGAGAGATGAAGTTCCTTCAAAAGAATAAAGAGAGATGAAGTTCCTTCAAAAGACACCTGATCCATATTAATTCGGCTGTAGCATTAGCAATAACTTTATATTCCACTTATGTACTTGATTTGGCGATAGTAGGTTATTTTCTAGAACTCTAAAATATGAAATTTTGTCCTAGATAGACTAAATATCCTCCCATGGATCTTTGATCAATAAGAAAATTAACTCAATCTATTAGTTTTAGGCCACTGAAGATCAAGAAGCGAGGGTTGAATTGATTCACCTTTTCTTTTCTTTGAATGATTTCTCTTTGTGATCCCTTTGTCACTTTCCTAATGGGCTGATCCTTAAGGGGTTGTGATCATGGACATACTATTTTTATAATGGTTTGGTATCAGCCTACATCCACTCTCTAAGGATACTCCATATCCTTGGGTTATACTAGTTGATTGTTTAGATCATAACCATTAATTTCATGGGCTCAATTTACCCTTCTTCTAGATTCACTACTCTATAAGGCCCTAAATTATTATTTTTACAAGACAACTGCCCAAGTGATAAAAAAAATAATCATTTATTTAAACCCACAAATATATAAACCTATATCACCGTGGGTATATCTAGAAGGTAAATGTTGAGTGTTTTAGATTGTTGCAGTAGTAGAAGATGAATGTTTAGAAGGTTGAACCTTTATCATCTTGTTATTTCTATATGTTGGCATTGAAACTTGAAAACTTGTTGTTAAGTTCGGCTCAAGGATGAAGAATATCTTGAATATGTTTGAGTTAATACTTGTTCTTTTAATGTGTAGCTAGTAGAACAATCATCTCTCATCCTCTTGAATGTACTACATGAAGATCATTAAATAGAGGAAGAATGTATGAAAGAATAAATATGCTCATTGAGGATTAATTCTTCATGTTGGAGAACAGTAGTATTTATAGATAAATTACATATAAATTTTTCACTGACTTTGTAGGATCTCCAATGACTAGATTAAATTCAAAGCTTAAGTAAATCTAATACGATGTCCTATTATTATTTAAGATATTCTCTAAGAAAAACAACACATAAATTCTTTAAGACTTAATGTTGTTATCTAGTTGGTTCACAAAAATCTAATAAGAGTTTGATAAACTTTATTATGTACCCAACATGACATGTCTTATTAAAGTAATGATTTCTCACTTAAATCTTATATGAATTCAATCAAAAAAGATATGAGATATAAGTATACTTTGTGAGCTTCAATATCAATATTTTAAATCATAAAGTCTTTGTCAAGATTTATCTGTATGATTTTTAACATATATTCAATGTATATTTAGAAAATCTTATTTAGTGAATTCGACACTCAATTGATAATTTGACTAATTCGATATCTAATCATCAGATTGTTATAAAGTAAAATCATGAGTTTGTAAATGCCTGAATAAGCTTTCATACTCATATTTTATTTTACCTAAAGTTGTTGATATATTTATTCAAATAATTATTTCATTGATTGTCATAATTTCTATAAATAAAAAATATTTTTGCATAATGTCATGTAATATGATGAATTTCTTATGATATTAAGGTTTAACTATTTAAATTTATATCATGATAATTTTTTTCATTAATTAACTTATTAATTACATACTTGAGATCTTGACATATATGCTTCAAGTGTATGATTTCATATATTACATCATAATAAATATTCGATGTTTTTAGATCTCTAGTCTTGGCCTTCAAAAAACTCATTAATTCCTCACTAACAAATAGAGATCTCTCCATTGGAAACTCTCTCCTAACCTCTCTGGTACTATTTGGTCACATGGTGCTACAAGATAAAAAGAGGTGGCTTCTATTTATATATCACCTTGAGCTGCCTTAGGAAGTGTGCCAATGAACTCCTTAGTAAATATGTCCACAATTTACTTGAAGCAAAAATGGTTTGGTTGAACTGTTTCTCCCATCTGACTCGGCCTGCCAATGATTGGGTCATTGAGGGGCATATAATCGGTCTCTCTCTCTCCTCAGCATTAAATACGGTTTTTTTCCGCTACCTATTATGAGCTGACCTGCTGGACGTGATCAACTTATGAGCCACGTGCCAATAGAGCTGGCATTCATGATGAAGGTGACGGAGAAGTGCGACGTGTATAGCTTCGGGGTGGTGGCGTTCAAAGTCATGATGGGGAAGTACCCGACGGACCTGATCACCTCCCTGTCGTCGTCCTCCTCCTCCGGCGACGGCAAGGCGCTGCTGTTGAAGGACGTTCTCAACCATCGCCGGGCCCCCCCCAATAGGGCAGCTGGCGGAGGAGGTCGTGTTCGTTGTCAAGATGGCCCTGACCTGCACCAACAAGGACCCGGAGGCCCGCCCCTTCATGAGATTCGTGGCTCAGGAGATCTCAACCCGAACCCCAGCCTACCTCTCCGAGCCGTTCGGCACCATCACCCTTGGCAAGCTCGTTGAGTTTAAGAAGTAGCTGATCGGGGAGGTACGAATGAAGCGAGTGCCGTCCAGGTGCCGGTTCCGGGCAACCCCCCGTTGACTTGAAAAGTCTCCTTTCCACGATGCAACTAAGCCAAATGTTTGGACCAAGATTGACATTGTAGACGTCAGCTCCTTCCCTCTTTTATTTTTTTAATTTTTCTGTATCTAAACCTGTGGGAAGAGAACGCGTAAAGTTTATGATGGTGGGAGAGGCTCCTTCTTTTCCAGTTCTCCCATTATTTCTTATTTCCTGGGCATCGATTTTAATAAATATTTAACTTTTTTCAAAACCCTACGCCTCTCCGGTCACATGCCATCTTCTGGGCCTGACCAAGAAGAAAAAAAACAGTCGTCCAATACAACGGATCTGGTGGAGAATGGTGGGCATTCGTTGAGCCTCATTCGGAATTTATTTTATTGATTTATCCATTACCTTCACTTTTTTAAGTGTGGGTTACTAGGCAAGGGTTACCCATTATCCAATGAGGGAGAATCCGGGATCCTTTGATGAAGAAAAGTCTAATGCGCCACATGAAGTGGCTGCTTGATGCTGACGAGGGAGACCAAGGCCAGTTCAGGGTGAGAATATTGGTCTGGTGGTGTTGGGTCTGGTCGGGTTTATCTTGACCATGTGACAGTACCACCCATCTGCTCTCGGCACTGCTGAATCACTATTTTGTTAATTTTATCGTGAAGGTCATGTAAGGATATTGACTCTCGAAATGGTTCCTTTGATTAATTGGGTAATTATGGCAAATAGAATTTCATCTTTCAATTTATATTCCACAATACAATCGAATAGAAGAGTGGACGGTGGTCTTTGTGTGATTGAGGAGAGTAGAACCAAATATTGTGCATAGCTGGGCTACTAAACACTGTCCATATCGGGCCAACAAAAGGGAAGATCATGTAAAATGTCATTATTGTGTAGGAGTCACCACTACAAGTTCGGTCTTAGGATTTCTCTTCTCTCAACATATTACAAGTATTGGGGACACTAGAAGCTCGAGTAGAGTTTAATGGATCACAATGACTTATCTTTGTGGTAGTCGTCATCACTGTCCACTTGAACAACATTGGACAGTGGGATCACCCACACATTCTTCTTGGTACAAGAGATGACTTGACTAGAGCTAACATAAAGAGACCTTATTCAAGTGCAAATATTCATCTTCCAGTATCACACCAGACTAATGGTAAGAGGAGGTTAGTCTCATAATTTTCTGCTATGGACAATAAACTCTTGCTCATATTTCTGAATGATCTCAATGTTAAAGTTTCAAGTTGGTTGGCATGATGAGGAGACATATTTGATTACACTATAAGAAGTAGGTAGCGAAGACAACACCTAGCTTATGTTGTTTAATTTTTCTTAGAAATGGTATTTAATTTTTTAAAACAAATTATGTTTCATGTGTCATGCTTGATGCTTCATATTTAATAATGCCATTTAAGTTGGGAAGAGAAAATGGTATCCAATTTTTTTTAAAAAAATCATGTTTCATAAGTCATACTTCTTACTTCATGCTTAAGAATGATTTAATTTGAAACTAAAATTAAATTATTTCAAACTTTATGCCTCATGCTTTGTGTTTCATTCAATAAAAAAAATCTTTAAGATTGGTAGAAGTGAAATTATATGTTTGTGATAGTAGTGAATTAATCGGTGAGTTTGCTAACTATGTTTTAGTATTCCTAAAAGTACATGATAAATTTTGTGGAGCCTACACACATTTGTCCATAAAAATTAAAGTGTCATTCATGCAGATGATGAGAGTTTTACTTAACATTTAGATTTGAAGATTGATATCCTACACTACTAATGAAGAAGTATTTGTGAGGAAAAAGACTACTTTTGTGCAAAAGAAAGTGAAAAAGAATAAAGTTAGAGTGAGTATCACACTCGAGGATTTGAAAATTGACATTATATGCTTCCAAGGAAGAAGTAATGGTCAGGAAAAGTTATCTCCCTAAACGAAAAAAGGAAAAGAAAGAAGGAAGAAGAAAAATATTAAAAAATGATATAGTGAAGCTTCAAAAGGCAAGGAACAGATTTGAGTAGTATGGAGTTGATATTATGCATCCACTTGTTGATATTTATGCATTATATGCACACACTTTCACAAGGGGTTCTAACATCTGAAATATATTTTGAGAGTTTTCTAATTACATAATCCAATATGTCTTGCCTTAAAACTAATTAGTACAGCTTGAAATACTTGTGACTGATCATTTTCATTCTTACATTCTTGACTTGAAATGTGATGTTTTATAACTCTGGTTAGTTCTAAATATTTATTGTGTGCGTTTCTAAGGGATTAACAATGTGTAAGTTGGGAGGGGATGTGATAACATGATATTTTTATGTAAAAATAACATAAACCTGTGCATTTTTATTATACTTTATGAATAAATAATACTCCAATAAATTCTTTTGATACTGATATTAATTCATTTCTAAAATTTCATAATTAAATTTATATTCCTAATAAATTTATATATTTAATTATTTATCTTTTTATATTCAAGATAAAGAGGAGACTTTGGTTGTGACATATGAGCAATTTACCCATTAGATACTAATGGGCGTGCCCTAAATCATAATATCCCGCTCTAAAGCTGAAATTTTTTTATATTAAAATATTTCTGCACACCCCTTATCTTCTCTCCTTTCTCCTCTTCTTCTTCCAATCTTCTCTTTTGGAGCTCTCTCTCTTTGGATTCTTTTCTCTATCTCTTTTCCTACGTGACAATCATGAAATCGTTCCCCACCTCTTCTTTAACATTTTGGATCTTTATTTTATGAATTTTTAGGAATATTTTGTTGCTTTCTTGCTCTCCTTTTGCTCTCTCTTCCTATGTGACCAATTGTAAGAACTCTTTGTTTTTCTTATAGTTCTAGTCCCTCCCACTTCCTCCATGTCTTTTTTATTTTTTCACATTTATAAATTTTCAAAAAGTTTTCTTTCAACATTCTCCAATCCCCCATTATGTCCTTGATTTCTTGTTTTGTCTCTTGAATTGTCTTTCTCTCTTGTTAATGAGTTTTCTCCTTTTATTGTGTTTTTATCTCTTTGTCCCTCTTTGATTCCCTTCTTTTAATTATTTTATCATACTACATTGTTATTTTAATTTATTTAAACCATAATTTTCCATTTTTATTTACCATAGATCATTTGTGTGAGTAATTTTTCTCTTATCAGCAAAAAATCTTTTAGACGAGTCTTTAGTTGACTTGAAAACCCTCATTTCACACGCCAATCTGAAGACATTATTTCTTTTCCTTGCAAATAGTATTGTCTTCATGATCAGTCTTAGCACAATTGATTTATGGAGTCTAAGTTGTCCAAATATTTGGATTTAATCCTACGATAGATGTATTCTCCAATGCTTCAAGAAACTCTTCCATGGACACCAGTATGATTTTAAAGTCACATCTGAATTCTACTAATGTATCATGTTGATTGGTATCCAAATATAACTTTGTCTCTTGGCTTGTCATGATTCAAATATTTCTAGAAACTATTATTTGAAATCCTTCAAGCTTTTTGAAAGGATTAGTCGCATCAATCAAATAAAAACATGTCAATGTCTCATCTTTGAAACTCATCCCATATGTCACTGATGTGACCTTAAGTCGTTATTAGAATCATCATTCAATTTTAATAATTTATAAAACTAAAGTCACCAAAAAAATAATATTAAATGAATATAGTGGTGAGCTAGGTAGTCTCCTCAAGGAAAGCTTTTAAAAATCTTTTTATTCTCTTATTTAATAGATTATGAATTTGATATTTAAACTAATGAAGGAAAATAAAATGATAAATAAATGTAGATGTGAATTTAAAACTTCGACTAAAATGAAATATGCTTTAGAATGATGAAAATGGAAAAGAAACAAGTAAAGAAATGATTAAAACTAAGAAAATAAATTTATTTCGCAGATCAAACAAGAAAATGATGAAAAATATATTTAAAATTAAACTTATAATCCTTAGAATGCATGGTTTGATGTCGACATCTAGGTAGCACTTCCTAATCTTGCATCCAGTTCAACGAAATAGATTTAAGGTGAGAAGGGTAAAGGAGAATGATAAAAAATCAACGGTGCATTCATTGGAACTCTATTTTCACATGAAAAAGAAGAACAAAATATTTTCTCTCAAGAAAAATTCAAAAAAAACTCAAAAAAGATCCTTTCTCTCCCTCTTCCATCATGTTTTATTATTTAGATCCACAAATCAAGTATTCTATTTTAATTTTCTATTTTTCCGTATTTTTTTCAGATTTTCCTTAATTTTTCTAGATTTTCTCACCATTATACCTGAGAATAATGGATATTGTCTATTTTATTAGACAATAATCTATATTTGTAAATATGCTCAGTCACATGCATATTGTGATATATCAAATTTATCAAATAATAATTAATATTTGTGCATGTGTCCTCACCACATGTCAAGTTGAGAATCTTGTGATTCATGCACTATCGATCCATGATAATTGATAGGTGACGTGGCCACTTGTATGTCATCAGATAGTCGTGGCCTTTGGTGATGTGTCACTCTTCTATTTGTTAAATTTATGACACTAGAAACACATTAGATGAATAAGATCTTGGGCCCAGATAGGCCCACAAATCGGTGAGCCCATTAGATCATTTTTTTATTATTTAATTCAGAAAATTCTCAAAAAAATTTTAGAAAATTTATTTCAATATAAATAATCCATTAAAAATTGTAAAAATTGAGAACAACAGAATTTTATTTTAAAAAATAGACTAAATGAGAAATAAGCTTCAAAATATGAAATAAGATCTCATCAATTTTCTTTTTATTCATAAAATATTAACTTAAATCAAGATTCCAAGAGGTTCATTAAAATGATAAATAAAATAATTAACATGATATCTTGTGAAATAATTCTCAACTATGTATTATTCTCCCTGATTTAATGACACATTAACATATAATTTTCATAAGCTATGAGTCACTAATTTTATTATGAGGATACATCTTCCTCAATTTTCTTGTTAAAGGTGATCATTTCAAATCTAATTCCACCTATCTCAGTATCTAGCACAACATATCCCATTTGGTACATTTCTTTTTAAGTAAGAGGCTACTTTCAAATCTGTCTTTTGTAGATAAAAGTTTTACTTGGCCTTATGCTTGTTTCTCCTTCTAGTCACATTTTCTTTCTTTTGGAGTCATATCTTTATGCATTAAAACATAAAGATGAGTTTAATTTTTTTTTACTTGGGCATCGAAACTAATCCATGGCCTGCATCATCTACATCATTCATTGTGCTGGAGTTTCCAATCTCTTCTTTATTCCACTTAATTCTTGTAGATGGCTCCTTATTTCTAGTGGCCACCACAACTCTTTAATTTTCTTCTCTAAGGTTTCTTGTCCTTTGCATAATTTTGGGTGGCATCAGACCAATCTTGATACCAGTTGATAAGAACAATGTATGAAGATGATAAGGATGATAGAAAATACAAATGGAGGATACAAAGAAAGGGGTGAGTTTGGATCATGCCAAAACCCTAGCTCCATAACATGGTACCTTTTCAAGAGGGCCATTGTCTCTCCGTTCTTTGACTTCCTCCAAATGCTGCCCCCTAACATTTATCCATCCGCAAATCTCCCTCTCTTCCTTTTTCAAATTTCTTAAGAGCCCTTAAGGTGTAAATCAGATCAATTGGACCAAATGTGGCCCAATAGCATTTTTGTTAATCCAGAATTCAAAAATATGAGAATGACAAATAATCATTGAACTATCATCAAGGCACTTAAAAATATTGAGATGTATCTTCTATGAATTTCGAAGTAATTTATTTCAAGCATGCGCCCAAAGATCGTCTGTGTTATATATATAATATATTAAACCTAATTTGATTAATGTATTCCTTTAAATATGTTTTCATTTTTTTTTAGGATAATTAATATTCATGAAGCCCTTATTTTAGTGATGATGAATCACAAATATAATTCAGAATAAGTTTATCATTCAAGCTTCAAAAGTAAGGTTGGTATTTTGGCTTCCATGCTGACCTTTGTTTGATGTCCAAGTAGTACTACAACATCACGAAGGGAGCTTGAATTGATATAGTTTTCTTCAAAATCAAATATCGAATCTCTAATTAGAATAATCATAAAGAAAATTTCACATAAGATATCTAAAAGTATTATCCTTAAATTCCACCAAGTCTTAGTGTTTACACACTAAGTTCCAAGCACACAAACTAGTTGGATTCCGCAAGTCTAGTAACTCTAGAAGTTATTACTCCCCTTGTTGAATTGACAGGTCTACCTCAGTTATTTCTTACAGATTTCAGGGCTCTAGGAAGCCCAAAATTAGAATAGCTCATCACTTCTATCTTCTTGATTTCATGATTATATAAAATCTTTTCTCTCTCAATTGAATTTAAATAAGATATAAACAGCGTACCTAACTTATCTCATAATTTATCGAAATGATACAATGTGAATGTATGTAGACTTGATTATTTCTCTGTGATGAAATAATTTTTTTTCCTTCTTATTCCCCTTTTCTTAATCTTCTTTTCATTCTGATTAGAAAGATTTTATTTAAATCCTAGACATTAAATGAAGACATAATCAATTCCATCCATGCCTAATGCTATCTTTGTTGAAATAAGTTGATATTTATAACTCTCAATATTTACATGATAATGTCCTTAGTGTTTCTCTGATTTATGCTTTAATTTTAATTAAAATGCTTGCAGAATACTTTAAATTGGAAAATTTAGATTTAAAATGATTTATATGATTTTAATGTTAATTTCTAAGAATTACATGAAGAAATCAGTCATGTAATATGATGAAAATATTTCTCATCATGTTTTTATGTTTTATATTATTTTTTAGAATATTTCTAAGGTTATTCTGATTTTATAGACATATTATGTAAATTTGAGAAAAATCATTAAATTCAGAAAATCAGTGAAAATCCTGAAAAATCGACAAAAATCACGCCGGATGATCAATTGATTCTCTAGAGAGAAATTCTCCAAGTAAATTGACAAAAATAAATTGGAAATTATGTTATAATTCAATGCATGTCATTTTTATAGTTTATAACCTTTAAAACTAATGAAAAATCAAATCTTTTCAGGGTTTTTGTGTTAACGGCGGACGCATGGATTGCGGCAACAAATACGACAATTACTTGCAACAAATCGGCGAAATATGCGCAAAAGAAGATTGAAAAGGTGTTTCCGGAGAGGAATAAGGCATCCTCGATTATTCTATCCCCCTCTCGGGTCAAAACCCCTCTCGTCCGGCTGCTACAGACACCGGATTTCACCCAATCCGTCCATCCGATACAAAAGATGGATTTCGTCCAAATTTCCCCCTCATTCAATTGGTACAAAGGCTGAATTTCTTCCAGAAATCTTCCCCATTCATCGCCCGATACAAACGGTGAAGAATTTCTTCCGAGGATCCTTCTCCGGACGCCGCGGCACGCTCAAAGTCGAATCACCTTCGCTGCTCGATTTCAGCAAGTAACAGTTTCTGAGATTGTCAACCATCTATTGTAGAAGGTGTAGGAAATCAATCGGTGCACTGAGACTACACAAATAGATCGTATTTGGGCGGAAATCCGATCGACGACTGCGTCGCCTAGTTCTTCCGTAAACTTTAATTTCTATTCATTTTTACTATTTTTAGATTCCAAAAATACATCTTTCGATCCTTCATCATGTTTCGAACAAAAGCCCTTTTCTGTTAATCTCTTATTTCCATCATTGTGGCTTTTATTTGATCTATTTACGTGTCGACGTATTTCCATCGACCGCGAATTTGGGGATGTTCTTCGCAGGCTGACATCAGCTGACGTCAATAACCCCCAAATTCGTAATTTTAGTTTATTTCGTTATAATTTGGCCAGAAAATAATTAAAAAATATATAATATATCAAGTAAAAATCATAAATAATTAATATTACTTCATCTTCCCTGTGATCGGCCTAGAAAATCCACTAAAAATATTTCTTTATTAATAATTGCCTTATTTTCCAGAATTTATAAATTTTAAATTTGCTGAATTTTCATAGCAACGACAGAAAATAGTCAAGCAAATATCTATTTCAATTTTAATTAATGATGTGAATGCATTTAAACCCATTCCCTTTTGTTCTAATTTATGAAAAATCCCCTTCACATAATATAGAATGAGAACAAAAAGGTGATCCAATAACTTTGTTTTGCTCATAGGCTTTCTTAACTCTTTCCCTTTACACACACAAGAGGGGGATATCACAGCAACAAAAAGAGGGAGGGAGGGGGAGTGGAAGAGAGAGAGAGAGAGAGAGAGAGAGAGAGAGAGAAGAGATGTAGGATGGAAGAGAGAAAGGGGAGGAGACGAGCAAGTGAAGGAGAGTTGGGATAATGAAAGGAGGAGCAGGATAGGGTGGCTAGGGTTTTGGGACTGCCTTGTTTTATTTTTTCTCTAAATGGGCTGCAAGATAGGCCATGTATTGAATGAATGGGCCAAGGCCATTTTCAAATTAATTTTAGATTTATTTTAGGCCAAGAATTGATTCAGGCTCAAAAGATGAATCTATTTTACATGTCATTTAGTCCTAACAATAATTTAAATTCTCCTCATTTAATCCTGAAATAAATCCAAGTAAAATTTAAGAATACTCTGCACTATTAGACACCAAATTTAATCATCATCTATTTTAATCCTCTAATTACATGGAATCACACATGCATTTTCACATTTATGGAAATATGAAGATTAATCATTTATTCCAAATTGAATCATAGTAAAAAATTCTAAAAGTAAAGATATTATGTTCAAATAACATTCTTTGAACAAAATCAAACTAATGAACTTCGTAAAAGAGATATTTTATCAATATAATACGTTCTGAATATAATGGAATTGACTCTAAATTAACAGACGGTAAAACTAATAGAAATAGATTGTGATTGCCATGTTAAAGTTTTGAGTGTCTTTTAGGCCTTAATAGTTTCAATGGGTCACCTTTCCCAATTATTCTTCTTTTGGCCTAATTTAATTAATTTTAGTTCAACCATTAGCATCTCTACTTTATGGAGTACATCACAACTTCTAATTCTAAATTTTAGGAGAAGTCAACAAGTGAGAGTACTAGGACTAAAATTAATGCAATCTTTAGCTAATGGTAGGCTGATTCTACATTCAAACCCTAATTAAAATAGTTACATTTAAATTTTGAAATAAGATCCCACATGATTATTCTAGGGGTAATGATGAAGTGATGATTGATAAGTCTTCATTATCATGAGTTAATAATTTAGTGAGATGATTTGTTTAGCCTTAACTCATGATAAATAGATTTATTTTTGTGTTAAATCGTGAAAAGTGATTTATGATTACTTAATATGAATTTTTGATTAATTACATGATTTATAATCTTATTTTGTTGAGATAAATGGAAAAAGATTTGAGAAAAAAAATGAAAACACTACCGGCCAGCCAAGCCTGCTAGCAAGTTGGAGGCTAAATCAGGCAAGGCCGCTGAGCGGCTTAGGACTGCGAGCTCGAGGCTCAAGTAGCTGGTGACATAGACCACGAGCTAGGCGTTCAAGTAGTTGACGTGTGCATCACTCCTCTTCCACGTCACCGGTGGCTAGCCGGGCATGGGGCAAGGAGTGGTCATACACACATTAGTGATTTGTACCTATTGAAGAGTGGAGAAGGTGCCACCTTATATTCGTGTGAAAATCATCCAGAAAACCGATGTGGGACTAAATACGGCACTTTAACTTTTTCCACATATTTTATACATATCAACAATGTCCCTCAATGACCGTTAGAAAATGATCCTTATGACATCATACATTAAGGGCAGTTTATTACTTATTTTATCTCTCCCTCTTTCTCTCTCTCGTAGGTAGACAACCGGTGAAGAAATCGTGATTTTCGACGAGCGATTAAGCTACAAAAATTGCCAAAAATTTAGCAAAAACTTAGTCAACGCAATTTGCAGAGCATCGTGGCCAAAATTGGTGTAAGATTCTAAAAAAAACATCGCGAACTCAATGAAAAAATCATCTCCACTTGATCAATGAATAAGCCATCACCAAGAAGAGGATGATCCACTAGGAGACGAGTCGCCACCTCCTGAGAGCATACCAGATGTGATAAAGGGCCTCCCCTTCCTGTGCTTACTTGAGGACGAAGTCCCTGAGACGTGCCCCACCTCTATTTAACATACCTCCATCGAGTGACAGTCGCCGCAGGGTCACAAGTCGCCGTTTTTCCATTTTACCAAGTGACAGCCGCTGGAAACAATTTGGTGACCCATTTCACTGATTTCTGGAATTCGAAAGAAGATCTAAAGATCACCCACATCGTCTTTGTCCAAGGAGAGCCTTCGAGGTCGTGGACATTGCATGATTTCCTTTCTGAACATGCAGAATTCCAACGATCGTCGCCGTGAAGTCAGAACTCTATTTTTCTTATTTTAAACTTTATTTTCATTTAAATTAGTGATCTTTGGTACAATTTCGACCTTCAATATCTTTCCTTCTTGAGTTACGATTCTTCGGAGTTTTACAGAACTAAATTTGATCAATTAATTTGACGGTAATCGCTTATAAAAGAATCATAGGTTGGAACTCTATTTCTACCCGATTCGTGTTCTTCAGGTGCTGATGTCACTTGACATCATAAACCCTTGCTCTTTCAAGTACTAATGAGTATAATATTTTATAAATATCTTTTAAATTTTATCTTAATTTTCTTTGATGATATATTGATTTAAAATAAGGCATGAGAGGAACACAAAGGACACCTCACTTAGGTATTAGGCACTCTCAAATCTCATCAGTTGTACATTAGTCTAAAGAAATTTTCCTTTGAAAAATCTTTGATCTTCTATCTCGGTCATTACATATCAACAATATTATTGGTCATGGATCCAATGACTATCAACACTTGACATGGTCATCTTCGGTCAACCTCTGTGAGTTTCATAAACTTTTCATTATGATTTAATAACATTATTGACATGACTTAATCGTTGTATAATAAATCATGTAAATTCAAAATTTATAAAACTAGAAAAGACTAATTCTTGGAATTTTAAATATTTATTAGAATGAATAAATTAATTATAAATCGATAAAAGATTTCAAAAATAGTGAGAAATTTTTAAGTCGATCACAAGGATGTAATATAATATCGAGTAATATTTTAGAATTTTTTTCAAAGAATATGATTTTTTTTATAATTTTTTAATTGAATGATAAATATAATATATTTAATAATTGTGAAAAGGAAATAAGTTTATGACATCAAGTGACGTCATCGCCTGAAGAACACGAATCGGGCAAAAATAGAGTTCCGACCTATGATTCTTTCGTAAGCGATTATCGTCAAATTAATTGATAAAATTTAGTTCTGTAAAAGCCTGAAGAATCGTAACTCAAAGACGAAAGATTGAAATCGTATCAAAGATTACTAATTTAAATGAAAATAAAGTTTAAAATAGGAAAAATAGAGTTTTGACTTCGTGGTGACGATCGTTGGAATTTTGCGTATTCAAAAAAGAAATTGTGCAATGTCCATGACGTCGAAGGCTCTCTTTGGACAAAAATGATGTGGGTGATCTCTAGATCTTTTTCAAAGCCCAAAAATTGGTGGAATGGGTCACCAAATTATTTTCGATGGTTGTCACCTAGCGGAACGGAAAAATGGCGACTTGCAGCCCTCTGACGATTGTCACTCGACGGAGGTATGCTAGATGGAGGTGGGGCGCATCTCAAGGGCTTCGTCCTCAAGTAAGTGTAATAAGAGGCCCTTTATCACATCTAGTACACTCTCAGGAGGTGGTGACTTGTCTCCCAGTAGATCGTCCTCTTCTTGGTGACAACTTGTTCGTCGATCAAGCAGAGATGATTTTTTCGTTGAGTTCACGATATTTTTTCCAGAATCCTACACCAATTTCAGCCATGATGCTTTGCAAATTGTGTTGACTAAGTTTTTTCTAATATTTTGGCGATTTTTGCAGCTTAATTGCTTGTCAAAAATCACGATTTCTTCGCCGATTGTCTGCCTGTGAGAGAGAGAAAGAGGGAGAGATAAAATAAGTACTAAATTGCCATTAATGTATGATGTCATAAAGATCATTTTCTAACGATCATTGAGGGGCATTATTGGTATGTATAAAATATGCGGGAAAAAGTTAAAGTGTCGCGTTTAGTCCTACATCGGTTTTCTAGGTGATTTTCACACGAATATAAGGTGGCATCTTCTCCACTCTTCAATAGGTACAAATCATCAGTGTGTGTATGACCACTCCTTTCCCCATGCCCGACTGGCCACTGGTGACGTGGAAGGGGAATGACGCACACGTCAGCTGCTTGAGCACCTAGCTCGCGGTCTATGTCACTAGTTGCTTAAGCCTCGAGCTCGCGGTCCTTAGCCACTCAGTGGCCTTGCCTGATTGGGCCTCCGACCCGTTAGCGGGCTCGGCTAGCCGGCAGTATTTTTATTTTTTTTCATGATTTAACACAAAAATAAATCTATTTATCATGAGTTAAGGCTAAAAACATCATCTCACTAAATTATTAACTCATGATCATGAAGACTTATCAATTATCACTTCATCATTACCCTTAGAATAATCATGTGAGATTTTATTTAAAAATTTAAATGTAACTATTTTAATTAGGGTTTGAATGTAGAATCAGCCTACCATTAGCTAAAGATTGCATTAATTTTAGTCATAGTACTCCCACTTGTTGACTTCTCCTAGAATTTAGAATTAGAAGTTGTGATGTACTCCATAAAGTAGAGATGCTAATGGTTGAGCTAAAATTAATTAAATTAGGCCAAAAGACGAATAATTGGGAAAGGTGACCCATTGAAACTATTAAGGCCTAAAAGACACTCAAAACTTTAACATGACAATCACAATCTATTTCTATTAGTTTTACCGTCTGTTAATTTAGAGTCAATTCCATTATATTCAGAACGTATTATATTAATAAAATATCTCTTTTACGAAGTTCATTAGTTTGATTTTGTTCAAAGAATGTTATTTGAACATAATATCTTTACTTTTAGAATTTTTTACTATGATTCAATTTGGAATAAATGATTAATCTTCATATTTCCATAAATGTGAAAATGCATGTGTGATTCCATGTAATTATAGGATTAAAATAGATGATGATTAAATTTGGTGTCTAATAGTGCAGAGTATTCTTAAATTTTACTTGGATTTATTTCAGGATTAAATGAGGAGAATTTAAATTATTGTTAGGACTAAATGACATGTAAAATAGATTCATCTTTTGAGCCCGAATCAATTCTTGGCCTAAAATAAATCTAAAATTAATTTGAAAATGGCCTTGGCCCATTCATTCAATACATGGCCTATCTTGCAGCCCATTTAGAGAAAAAATAAAACAAGGCAGTCCCAAAACCCTAGCCACCCTATCCTGCTCCTCCTTTCATTATCCCAACTCTCCTTCACTTGCTCGTCTCCTCCCCTTTCTCTCTTTTATCTCAACGGTGCATTCCTCGGAACTCTAATTTGATACTGGAAGATGAATATTTGCACTTGAATAAAGTCTCTTTATGTTAGCTCTAGTCAAGTCATCTCTTGTACCAAGAAGAAGGTGTGGGTGATCCCACTGTCCAATGTTGTTCAAGTGGACAGTGATGACGACTACCACAAAGATAAGTCATTGTGATCCATTAAACTCTACTTGAGCTTCTAGTGTCCCCAATACTTGTAATATGTTGAGAGAAGAGAAATCCTAAGACCGAACTTGTAGTGGTGACTCCTACACAATAATGACATTTTACATGATCTTCCCTTTTGTTGGCCCGATATGGACAGTGTTTAGTAGCCCAGCTATGCGCAATATTTGGTTCTACTCTCCTCAATCACACAAAGACCACCGTCCACTCTTATATTCGATTGTATTGTGGAATATAAATTGAAAGATGAAATTCTATTTGCCATAATTACCCAATTAATCAAAGGAACCATTTCGAGAGTCAATATCCTTACACAACCTTCACGATAAAATTAACAAAATAGCGATTCAGCAGTGCCGAGAGCAGATGGGTGGTACTGTCACATGGTCAAGATAAACCCGACCAAACCCAACACCACCAGACCAATATTCTCACCCTGAACCGGCCTTGGTCTCCCTCGTCAGCATCAAGCAGCCACTTCATGTGGCGCATTAGACTTTTCTTCATCAAAGGATCCCGGATTCTCCCTCATTGAATAATAGGTAACCCTTGCCTAATAACCCACACTTAAAAAAGTGAAGGTAATGGATAAATCAATAAAATAAATTCCGAACGAGGCTCAACGAATGCCCACCATTCTCCACCAGATCCGTTGTATTGGACGACTGTTTTTTTTCTTCTTGGTCAGGCCCAGAAGATGGCATGTGACCGGAGAGGCGTAGGGTTTTGAAAAAAGTTAAATATTTATTAAAATCGATGCCCAGGAAATAAGAAATAATGGGAGAACTGGAAAAGAAGGAGCCTCTCCCACCATCATAAACTTTACGCGTTCTCTTCCCACAGGTTTAGATACAGAAAAATTAAAAAAATAAAAGAGGGAAGGAGCTGACGTCTGCAATGTCAGTCTTGGTCCAAACATTTGGCTTAGTTGCATCGTGGGAAGGAGACTTTTCAAGTCAATGGGGGGTTGCCTGGAACCGGCACCTGGACGGCACTCGCTTCATTCGTACCTCCCCGATCAGCTACTTCTTAAACTCGACGAGCTTGCCAAGGGTGATGGTGCCGAACGGCTCGGAGAGGTAGGCTGGGGTTCGGGTTGAGATCTCCTGAGCCACGAATCTCATGAAGGGGCGGGCCTCCGGGTCCTTGTTGGTGCAGGTCAGGGCCATCTTGACAATGAACACGACCTCCTCCGCACCCTATTGGGGGGGCCAGGCGATGGTCGAGAACGTCCTTCAACAGCAGCGCCTTGCCATCGCCGGAGGAGGACGCCTTGCCATCGACAGGGAGGTGATCAGGTCCGTCGGGTGCTTCCCCATCATGACTTCGAACCCCACCACCCTGAAGTTGTACATGTCGCACTTCTCCGTCACCTTCATCATGAATGCCAGCTCTATTGGCACGTGGCTCATAAGTTGACCACGTCCAGCAGGTCAGCTCATAATAGGCAGCGGAAAAAAACTGTATTTAATGCTGAGGAGAGAGAGAGAGAGAGAGAGAGAGAGAGAGAGAGAGAGAGAGAGAGAATTATATGCCCCTCAATGGCCCAATTATTGGCAGGCCAAGCCAGATGGGAGAAACAGTTCAACCAAACCATTTTTGCTTCGAGTAAATTGTGGACACATTTACTAAGGAGTTCATTGGCACACTTCCTAAGGCAGCTCAAGGTGATATATAAATAGAAGTCACCTCTTTTCATCTTGTAGCACCATGTGACCAAATAGTACCAGAGAGGTTAGGAGAGAGTTTCCAATGGAGAGATCTCTATTTGTTAGTGAGGAATTAGTGAGTTTTTTGAAGGCCAAGACTAGAGATCTAAAAATATAGAATATTTATTATGATGTAATATATGAAATCATACACTTGAAGCATACATGTCAAGATCTCAAGTATGTAATTAACAAGTTAATTAATGAACAAAATTATCATGATATAAATTTAAATAGTTAAACCTTAAGATCATAAGAAATTCATCAAATTACATGACGTTGTGCAAAAATATTTTTTATTTACAAAAATCATGGCAATCAACAAAATAATTATTTGAATAAATATATCAATGACTTTAGATAAAATAAAATATGAGTATAAAAGCTTATTCAGGCATCTACAAACTCATGATTTTACTTTATAATAATCTAATGATTAGATATCGAATTAGTCAAATTATCAATCGAGTGTTGAATTCACTAAATAAGATTTTCTAAATATACATTGAATATATGTTAAAAATCATACAGATGAATCTTGACAAAGATTTTATGATTTAAAATATTAAGATTGAAGTTCACAAAGTATACTTATATCTCATATCTTTTTTGATTGAATTTAGATAAGGTTTAAGTGAGAAATCATTACTTCAATAAGACATGTCATGTCAGGTACATAATAAAGTTTATCAAACGCTTACTAGATTTTTGTGAACCAACCGGATAACAACATTAAGTCTTAAAGAATTTATGTGTTGCTTTCCTTAGAGAATATCTTAAATAGTAAAAGGACATCGTATTAGATTTATGTAAGCTTTGAATTTAATCTAGTCATTGGAGATCCTACAAAATTAGTGAACAATTTATATGTAATTTATCTATAAATACTACTACTCTCCAACATGAAGAATTAATCCTCAACAAGCATATTTATTCTTTCATACATTCTTCCTCTATTTAATGATCTTCATGTAGTACATTCAAGAGGATGAGAGATGATTGTTCTACTAGCTGCACATTAAAAGAATAAGTATTAACTCAAACATATTCAAGATATTCTTCATCCTTGAGCTGAACTTAACAACAAGTTTTCAAGTTTCAATGCCAACATATAGAAGTAACAAGATGACAAAGGTTCAACCTTCTAAACATTCATCTTCTACTATTGCAACAATCTAAAACACTCAACATTTACCTTCTAGATATACCCACGGTGATATAGTTTTATATAGTTGTGGGTTTAAATCAATGATTATTTTTTGATCACTTGGGGAGTTGTCCTGTAAAAAGAACAATTTAAGGCCTTATAGAGTAGTGAATCTAGAAGAAGGATGAATTGAGCCCGTGAAATTAATGGTTGTCATCTGAACAATCAACTAGTATAACCCAAGGATATGGAGTATCCTTAGATAGTGGATGTAGGTTGATACCAAACCATTATAAAAATAGTATGTCCATGATCACAACCCCTTAAGGATCAGCCCATTAGGAAAGTGACAAAAGGATCACAAAGAGAAATCATTCAAAGAAAAGAAAAGGTGAATCAATTCAACCCTCGCTTCTTGATCTTCAGTGGCCTAAAACTAATAGATCGAGTTAATTCTCTTATTGATCAAAGATCCATGGGAGGATATTTAGTCTATCTAGGACAAAATTTCATATTTTAGAGTTCTAGAAAATAACCTACTATCGCCAAATCAAGTACATAAGTAGAATATAAAGTTATTGCTAATGCTACAGTCGAATTAATATGGATCAAGTGTCTTTTGAAGGAACTTCATCTCTCTTTATCAACCATTTTGGTACTATGGTGTGACAACATTAGAACTACATATCTTGTCACCAATCTTTTATTACATGCTTGCACAAAACATAGAAATAGGCTACCATTTTGTGCAAGAATAGGTCAACACTAACTAGGTCAAAATTAGATCTCTTCAAAAAGATTAAATTTCTGATATACTCACCAAGTCACCATCCAAGCATTTGTTTCTCTTTGAAATCTAAGGTCAATGTTCTTCCAGCCATGAGCCTGTAAGGGAGTAGTAAAGCTAATGAAGGCTCAAAAGAAAAGTTATGTGAACTGGTTCAATCACCAACTCAAATCAATAGAACTAAATTGGCTAATAAAATACAGAAGATCAACATATATAATACATCATCAACTATTACTTCAGCCTTACAAATTAGAACCGACTAGCATATTAAAATGGCTATGTAAAAAAAAACAACTAATACATATATATATAGCAGTCCACAGAGCTGCATCCCTACTCACCTGGTCCATATATATATATATATATGTATATATATATATATATACATATATATATATACATATATATATATATACATATATATATATACATATATATATATATAGATACACACACACACACACACATAATCATGATGCATTGAGGACACCCTTTTTTAAAACATAACAAATTCACACTTGATATCCCCCTCTATCTTGTTGTTTCCTCTTCTCCTCTACCTTGGTTCTCCCTTCTATCTCACAGATTTCTATGCTTGTTAGGTAGATGGTGCAGAATCCCCCTTTGCTGATGTAGAAGGCATCGGCAAAGTTGTTGGTGACATGAGCAATGTTGAGGAAGTTAAACTTGTCATCCCTCTCCCATGTTGTTGACTTGAAGTCCTACTCATTGTGGCCGATGCCTCGAGGACATTATGCCGTTGCATACAGCAGCGATAAAAGCACCTCACTATAGCGATGATGATGAAGAGAATAACCAAACCAACAATGCAACCACCAATATAGACGGCTGCATCAAGGGGTCATGGTCACGATTGGGGAAGGTTCCTATGAAACTCATGGTAGGGGCACTCTAGAAGACGTTCTAGCTAGGAATATGGCAGGAAAGGAGGAATCTAGGAACATGGTAGGGAAGGAGGATAGGAGAAGGGGAACCCTAAAATGGGTGAGAAACATTGGGCATATAGAATTCAACCCCATGGGGCCCTCTAAGTTGACTTGTACATTTTCTTCAAACGGTAGTTTATTTCCCTTAAAAATTGTCCATGTCAATGTGAAATCCACTACGCTTCGACAAGGAATGTCGTTGTACTAAATAAATGAATCCATTAGATTTGGTTTGAAATACTTGCCAAATGTGGACTTTGTTAGACCTTTAAGGGAGCTTTTCCAGGTCTTACAATAAATTGAAGGAATTCAAGGTTTCCTTACAATATTTAAGCAAAAGTCAGCAGGGCTTTGAACTAGTGAACCTCATTTCTATACTTGTAATGTGTGACCCATGTCGATGGACTTTTGACCGTCGTTTTGTCTGAGACACGTTCACGTAACCTGAGTCCAATTTGCACGATCATAGCAGATTGTGGTGGTGGCACGACAATGTTTGCTATTTCTTCAAATAGCCCCTTGTTTACATCTGTCAATTCTTAGAATATGATCCAATCAAATCAACTGTTAGCACATAGCACATAGAAAAAAGATACTTGACAACTTGGATGTAATCGTGGTCACGAAAATCATCATAATTTGTCAAGACATCTCCACCATGTAGAATGCCATCCATTCTTCCCATAAAAGGCCATAATGCCCTTTCAATGGTCTTTGAGTCAGGCCCCACAACTACTTTATCACGACGGAGATAAATACATATAAAAATATCTGTCAAATGGATAAACCTATGACTTGGCAGCCAAGGAAAGACTCTACGTGTTTGTGTTAGAGAGAGAGAGAGAGAGAGAGAGTGATCCACGTGATGACACTCTTTCATGTTGAGAAAGGAGGTTGGAGATGATGTCTAGGGATGTTGACTCAAGCATATGCAGTTGGAAGGTCCTATCATCTGGTTCACTTCTGAAACTCAAGGAATTGGCTTTCGATTGTGGTGTAAAATGTCCCAGTATGCAAGCCAATGTAGAGAAAACCATTGACTTTTGCTTGGAAAAGTTGTCACCACCATGCTTTGCTTGTTGACTAGAATTAGAATTTATGGGTAGAGGAAGAAGTATGGCCCATTATCAAGAGAAGCCAAAGAACTTATGAGGAAAACGGGCCCCACCTTCCATGCATTTGAAATGACTAGGAACTCACATGACATCAATCACAAACACATAGAGTCTTTCCTTGGCTGCCAAGTCATAGGTTTATCCATTTGACAGATATTTTTATATGTATTTGTCTCCGTCGTGATAAAGTAGTTGTGGGGCCTGACTCAAAGACCATTGAAAGGGAATTATGGCCTTTTATGGGAAGAATGGATGGCATTCTACATGGTGGAGATGTCTTGACAAATTATGATGATTTTTGTGACCACAATTGCATCCAAGTTGTGAAGTATCTTTTTTCTATGTGCTACGTGCTGACAGTTGCTTTGATTGGATCATATTTTAAGAATTGACAGATGTAAAGAAGGGGCTATTTGAAGAAATATCAAACATTGTCGTGCCGCCACCACAATCTACTGTGATCCTCCAAATCGGACCTAGGTTACTTGAACATGTCTCAGACAAAACGACGGTCAAAAGTCCATCAACATGGGTCACACATTACAAGTATAGAAATGAGGTTCACTAGTTTGAAGCCCCACTGACTTTTGCTTAAATATTGCAAGGAAACCTTGAATTCCTTCAATTTATTGTAAGACCTTGGAAAAGCCCTCCCAAAGGTCTGACAAAGCCCACATTTGGTAAGTATTTCAAACCAAATCTAATGGATTCATTTATTTAGTACGACATTCCTTGTTGAAACGTAGTGGATTTCACATTGACATGAACAACTCTTAAGGGAAATAAACTACCGTTCGAAGAAAATGTACAAGTCAACTTAGAGGGCCCCATGGGGTTGAATTCCATATGCCCAGTGTTTCTCACCCTTTTAAGGGTTCCCCTTCTCTTTTCCTCCTTCCCTACCATGTTCACAAATTCCTCCTTCCCTGCCATGTTCTGAGCTAGAACGTCTTCTGGAGTGCCCCTGCCATGAGTTTCATGGGAGGCATGCCCACTAATTCCGATGAGTCTACCCATGATGTAAACTACCAGATTGGTTATATTCTTGGTGAACTCGTTGCTATCATTGGTATATTCATCATCATTGTCATAGTGAAGTTCTTCTGCCATTGTATGAAACGGAAGAATGTCCTTGAGGCATCAGCCATAGTGAGTAAAACTTCAAGTCAGTCGCATGGGAGAGAAATGACAAGTTCAGCTTCCTCGACATCTCTCACACCACCATCAACTTTGCCGATACCTTCTACATTGGCAAGGGGGGATTCTACACCATCTACCGAGCAAGTGTAGAAATCTGTGAGATAGAAGGGAGAAACAAGGTAGAGGAGAAGAGACAAATGTCAAGATAGAGAATGATACTATGTGTGAATTTGTTATGTTTTACAAAAGGTGTCGTCAATACATCGTGATTGTGTGTGTGTGTGTGTGTATATATATATATATAGAGGTAGTAGTTACTTTTGTTGACATGGCCATTTTAATATGCTAGTTGGTTCTAATTTGTAAGGCTGAACTGATAGTTGATGATATATTATGCATGTTGATTTTCTATGTTTTATTAGCCAATTTAGTTTTGTTGATTTGAGCTGATGACTGAACTAGTTCACATAGCTTTTCTTTCTAGGCTTTGTTAACTTTAATACTCCCTTACAAGCTCATTGGGGTAAGAACATCGACCTTGAATTTTAAAGAGAGAAACAAATGCTTGGATAGTGGCTTGGTGAAGATATTGGTAATTTGATCTCTTGTGGAGAGATCTAATTTTGACCTTGTTAGTGTTGACCTCTCTCACAAAATGGTAGTCTATTTTTATGTTTTGTGCAAGTGTGCAATAAAAGGTTGGTGACATGATATGTAGTGCGAATGTTGTCACACCATAGTATGAGAATGGTTGATAGACATAGATGAAGTTCCTTCAAAAGAGAACTAGTTCATATAATACAGATAATATTTCAGAATTTTCCTAAAAGAATATTGATAAGTCTTCATTATCATGAGTTAATAATTTAGTAAGATGATGTTTTTAGTCTTAACTCATGATAAATAGACTTATTTTTGTGCTAAATCATGAAAAATGGTTTCTAGTTGATTAATATGAATTTTTGATTAATTATATGATTTTATAATCTTATTTTGTTGAGATAAATGAAAAAGAAAAGATTTCAGGAAAAAGAAAAAAATCCGCCAACCAGTCGGGCTCAATAGCGAGTTGGAGGCCCAGTCGGGCAGGGCTGCTAAGGGGCTAAGGACCAGACCGTGAGCTCGAGGCTCAAGCGGCTGGTGACGCAGACCACGAGCTAGGCGCTCAAGTGGCTAACGTGTGTGTCACTCCCCTTCCACGTCACCGATGGCGAGCCGGGCGTGGGGCAAGGAGTGTTCGTACAAATGCCGATGATTTTGTACCTATTGATGGCTAAAGAAGCGGTCATATTATATGCGCGTGAAAATCGCCCAGAAAACTGATGTGGGACTAAACCCGGAGCCTTAACTTTTTCCTGCATATTTTCTCAATGCCAACAATGCCCCTCAATGACCATTATAAAATGATGCTTATGATATCATATAGTGAGGACATTTTAGTACTTATTTCATCTCTCCTCTTTCTCTCTCTCGCAGGCAGACAACTAGGCGAAGAAATCGCGATTTCCGGTGAGCGATTAAGCTAAAAAAATCACCAAAAATTCAACAAAAACTTAGTCAACGGGATTCACGGAGCATTGTAGCCAAAATTGGTGTAAGATTTTGGATAAAACATCACGAACTCAATGAAGAAATCATCTCCGCTTGATTGACAACAAGCCATCACTAAGAAGAGGACAATCTGCCAAGAAACAAGTCGCCACCTCCTGAGAGCATACCAAATGCAATAAAGGGCCTCCTCTTGCTGCGCTGACTTGAGGATGAAGCCCCTAAGACGCGCCCCACCTCCATCCAGCACACCTCTGTCGAGTGATAGTCGCCGAAGGACTACAAATCACCGTATTTCTGTTCTGTCAAGTGACAGCCACCAAAAATGATTTGGTGACCCATTCCACCGATTTTTGAGCTTCAAAAGAAGTTTTAGATATCACCCACACCATCTTTGTCCAAGGAGAACATTCGAAGCTGTGGACATTACGCGATTTATTTTCCAAATACGTAGAATTCTGGTGATTGCCACCGTGAAGCCGGAACTCTATTTTTCTTATTTTAAACTTTATTTTCATTCAAATTAGTAATCTTTGGCACGATTTCAACATCTAATATATTTCGTACTTGAGATATGATTATTTGGGCTTTTACAGAACTAAATTAGATCAATTAATTTGACGATAATCGCTTATGAAAGAATCATAGGTCGGAACTCTGTTTCGCTCGATTCATGTTCTTCACGTGCTAACGTCACTTGATGTCATTGCCTTATTTCTGGTTTGCATTTATTTAATATATTATATTTATCATTCATTTAAAAAATCATAAAAAAATTGTATTCTTTGAGAAAAATTCTGAAATATTACCCAATATTATATTACATCCCTATGATCAACCTAAAAATTTCTCACTATTTTTGAAATCTTTTATCGATTTATAATTAATTTATTCACTCTGATAAACATTTAAAATTTTAAGAATTGGTCTTTCCTAGTTTTATAAATTTTAAATTTACGTGATTTATTATACAACAATTAAGTCACATCAAATATCATTTTTTATGATTTTTTAAACTAAAAGATGAATATAATATATTTAAGAATTCGTGCAAAAGAAAGTAAGGCTATGACATCAAGGTAATGTTAACACTTGAAAAATATGAATCAAATAGAAATATAATTCCACCCTATGATTCTTTCATAAGTGATTACCATCAAATTAATGAGTAAAATTAAGTTCTATAAAAGCTCGGAGAATCGTATCTTAGTGTAGAAGGATATAGAACTTTGAAATTGTGCCAACTATCATTGATTTAAACGACAATGAAGTTTAAAGTAAGAAAAATAAAATTCTGACTTCGCAAAAATGATCGCCAGAAATCTACATGTTCACAAAGGAATTTGTGTAATGTCCATGGCCTCGAAGGCTCTCCTTGGACAAAGACGATATCTCTAGATCTTCTTGTGAAGTCTAGAAATCAATGGAATGTGTCATCAAATCATCTCTAATAACTATCACCCGGCAGAACAAAAAAATGGTGACTTATAGACCTTCGGCGGCTGTCACCCAACAAAAGTAAGCTAGATGGAGGTAGGGTGTGTCTCAAGGGCTTCATCCTCAAGTTAGTGCAATAAAAGGAGGCCCTTTATCATATCTGGTACACTCTCAAGAGGTGGTAACTCGTCTCCCAATAGATCGTCCTCTTCCCGACAACGACTTGTTCATCGATCAATCGGAAATGATTTTCTTGTTGAGTTCTCAATATTTTGTCCATAATCATTCACAAATTCCAGTCACAATGCTCTGCGAATAGTGTTGACTAAGTTTTTACTTAGATTTTGGTGATTTTAGTAGTTAATCGCTTGCCGAAAATCATGATTTCTTTGCTAGTTGCTCGCTTACGAGAGAAAGAAATGAAATAAGTATGATAATGCCATTATAATGTGATGTCACAATACTATTTTCATCATGGTAATGAAAGGATATTTTGGGCATTTATAATCATGTGGGAGAAAGTTATGAGCTATGGGTTTAGTCCCACATCGGTTTTCTGACCAATTTTGAGGCAAATAAAAGATCATCATCCTCTAATGGGCATGTTCCTCTCCTGTATGTGTATGACCACTCCTTGCCCCACACCCGGCTTGCCACTAGTGACATAGAAAGGGAGTGACGCATGCTACAACCACTCGAGCCTTGTGCTCGCAAACCGCCCTTAGTCGCTTGAGCCTCGAGCTCAAGGTCCTCAGTAGCCCTGTGACTCTACTCCATTGGGCCTCTGACCCTCTTGCGGCCCAATTGGCTGGTGGTTTTTTATTTTCTCATTAATATTTTTATTTTACTCTTTTTTTCATTTATCTCAAAAAATAAGATTATAAAATTATGTAATTAATCAAAAATTCATATTAACCAACTAGAAATCACTTTTCATGATTTAGCACAAAAATAAGTTTATTTATCATGAGTTAAGGTAAAAACTATCATATCACTGGATTATTAACTCATGATAATTAAGACTTATCAGCCATACTAATGAACAATCATCTTGAGAGGTGTAGGATAGAGGCCCACAACTCTGTTCGAGTTTGGCCCAGATCCTCAACTAGGTCATCAGTCGAAGAGACATAGGACAAAGGCCCACAACTCCATCTGAGTTTGGCTCTGATCTTCAACCGGATCATCAGTCGAAGAGGCATAAGATGGACACCCACAACTCTATCTGAGTTTGGCCCAAACCCTCAATCAGGTCATCACCTCCACCAATATGACTTAACTTAATAAAGAACAAATAAAATCAGTCCATATATTTTCCATAGACATGGCCCAATAAAAATACACATAACCCTTCATCAAATAGGATTAAGACACGTACCCCACCTTATATAACGGGCAAGCACGTCAATAAGAAGGAACGGTTACTTAAAGAACTCCATTCTTTTGAAAAGAAGATCTATATGTATAGATCATGTTAGTATGTAGTTCTTGATTGATTCTTGAATAAAACTCTTTCTTTCTTGTGTTCATAATCTGTTCTCCTCATTCTCCTTTCTTCTCTTCACTTCTCTTCTATCTAATTTTCACAATTGTTGTTGTCGTCTTTGCCGCAATGATCTTCTCCTCCTGCCATAAGCAACGGCAAAATGTCCTTGAGGTGGTCAGCCACCACTAAGAGAACTTCAAGTCAATCATATGGGGGAGGGAGTGGAAGTTCAGCTTCCTCAACATCATCAATGCCACCGACAACTTCGCCAAGGCCTTATGCATAGGAAAGGGTGGATTCGACACCATCTACCAGGTGAAGCTCTCCACAGGGCACGCCATCACCATGAAATGTATCAACTTGACAGACTTTTTAGATATCCCCAAGGCCAGCCTCAGGATTGTTGGGATTAAAACTTGTAAAAGTGGAGATTTGTAGAAATTTACTGCACATAGCTCAATTTAGGGTTTTTCCTTTTCTTCATTGTTGTAGG
Organism: Spirodela polyrhiza; assembly: GCA_024713555.1. Taxonomy (NCBI): domain Eukaryota; kingdom Viridiplantae; phylum Streptophyta; class Magnoliopsida; order Alismatales; family Araceae; genus Spirodela; species Spirodela polyrhiza. The sequence continues at coordinate 570,444 of CM046542.1, forward strand.
ATTTAATCATGGTCATCGATCGTGCATGTTATGACGGCTGGAGTCTCTCCCTCTTACTTCAAGAAACTATGCCTATAAAAGGCTTGCATAGAGACATTAAGGTTTTTAAGAGGGGGGTTTCATTCATCTTTTCTTCCTCTCTATTGTGGGCTGAACAATTTGATTTCTTGATTTGATATTGTGCATTTCTTCAGAATTTTTTATTGTTGTTCTTACCTATCCTATCTTGTTTTCTACATTTGATATCAAAGCCTTGCATAGGTAGATCTACATGTGAGGATGTCGCCAAAGCATAGAGAGACATCAACGCAAGAGCATGCGATGGAATCAAGATTAATGTCACATCTAATGCACATTGGGGCATTCCCAATGCTTTTTAGAGTTAACTACAAAGCTTGGGCGATAAGGATGAGACTACATCTCGAAGGCTTGATGTTGTGGGATGTAATCGAGAATGATGACACTCTGAAGAAGAAAGATCAGAAGGTAATGTCAATTTTATTCAACACAATCTCAGACGAGATCATAGATGAACTAGACCCCAAAAGAATTGCCAAACAAATGTGAAATGTCCTAAAGATGAAGAGTGAAGGAGTTTCACACCTAATGACAGCCAAAGTTCAATCATTGAAGTGAGATTATGAGAATCTCACCATGGAGAATGACAAGGTAATCTTAAATTATTTAGGCAAACTTTCCAAGATTGTGGTTGAATTGAAAGGCCTTGGTGAAAAGGTTTCCAATGCAGAAGTTTGTGGTTAAACTCTTATGTTCGATTTCTAGCAAATTTGATGCAATCACCACATCCATTGAGCAATTTCAGGATTTGAATTCATTTACCTTGGATGAAGTGTTCTTGGCATTGAAAGCTCACAAGGATAAACTTCAAGAAAGGTCAGTGAAGAGAGAAGAGAAGGCTCTCTTGGCTAGAGCACCTGGTAAGGTCAAGAAGCAAGATTCTGAAAGCTCAAGAGGGAGAGGGAGAGGTTGTGGCAGACGTCGTGGCAGAAGACATGGTAAAGGCAGATCAAGGGGGTTTCAAAAGGAGAATGAAGGAGAAGAGGAATGAAAGTATGATAAATCGAAGGTTCAATGCTACAATTGCCAAAGTATGGGACACTATTCAAATGAATGCAGAAATCCAAAGAAGAAGACAGATAAGAAGCCAACTAATGACAAAGCAAATCTAGCTAATGAAGATTTGAAACAAGTTCTATTACTTATGGCAATTGAAGAAGAATCACTGGAAATTCTCATGCAAGGAATTTCACAATCAGAGCTACAAGAAGGCCTGTGGTATTTAGATACTGGTGTAAGCTCTTATATGACAAGTCAGAGAGAATTATTTTGTGAACTTGATGAATCATACAAAGGTAAAGTGAGGTTTGGGGATAATTCGAGAATCTCCATTGAGGGAAAGGGAAAGATCATGTTAAATTCCCTCAATAGATCCTCAATTTCACTTACTAATGTTTTATTTACCCCTAATCTCTATGCTAACATTTTGAGTTTGGGGAGATTAGATGAGCAAGGGTTTAAGATTCATCTTGAAAGTGGATTATTAACAATTCATAACTCTAAAGATCGGCTGATTACAAGAGTGCAAAAAAATAAAGGGTGCTTATATCTATTGAGGTTGGGTATTCTCGAGAGATGTTTGCATATTTCGAAAGATGTCACATGGTTATGGCATAGAAGGTATGGCTATCTTAATTTCAACTCTCTTTAGTTGCTTTCTACCAAGAGCATGGTAAGGGGATTACTTATTTTCGAAAAAGTTGATGATCTGTGCATAGAATACGTTGTTTCAAAGCAAACTAGAGTATCCCTTCCAAAATTAACCACATTAAGAGCCTCTAGAGCTCTTGAATTGATCCATGGGGATCTATGTGGTCCAATTGAGCCTAAGATCTCTGAAGAAGAAGTCAAAAGCATTTGACAGCTTCAAGAGATTTAAAGTCATGGTGGAGGCTGAGAAATCTCAAAGAATTGAGAGTCTAAGGACAAACTAAGGAGGTGAGTTCAATTCACTTGAATTCACTAAATTTTATGATGAAAATGGTCTACGAAGGCAATTTTCTGTTCCCTACACTCCTCAACACAATGGAGTTGTAAAAAGGAGAAACCGAACGGTTGTGGAAATGGTGAGGTCCATGCTGAAGACACATTCTTTGCCAAGAGAACTGTGGGGAGAAGTAGTGAATATTGTTGTCTATCTTCTTAATAGAGCATGTCAACAAGTCCTCTGCCGCGTGGCTTGATGAAGACTGTTGGATTCACGTGCCGTCATTTTACTTAGAAAGGGGATGATGTGGCCTCTCTGTCGTCGTCAAATCTATTTGAGCTCTCATTACCTTTTCGTGTGCTTAATCAGGATCCGTGTGGTCGCCAAACCACATGCTGGTGGATGGAGATGTGGTTGCTTCTGGTGCGTCGGATCTGATGGCGGCTACTGTTAGATTTGACATTGCTTTTTGTGTGATGGTGGGTGGTGATGTGATGACTTCAAGATCATTGGATCTTTGCCACAGCCACTGCTCTACCATCGGATCTGAAAAGGGTAAGAACCACTGTTTAGTCTCATATCGGAAATATCATGAATGTCACGATCTATATAACTATCAGCATCTCCCATTCATTACATGCACCTCCTAAAGGGTTGATCGGACCTAACTACTAGTGCCCATTAATGATCTAGATTGAGACTCGGCTCCAAGTAGGCCTTGGAGGTGATCTATCTAACCCGAACCCATGAATCAAATCCGCAACCTGGTCTACACGGGTCGTGAGGTGGTGTGCCCCTTGGGCTCACTCCTAGACGTGGTGTGGCCTCCGGCCCATGTCAGGCCCATTAAGCGGTGTGTCTCTGGCCTGCTAACGGTGTGCCCATTTTATCTTTTTATTATTTCATTTATTTTAATGCCTAAAAATTCCAAAAAAATTCCAAAAAATATGTTTCAGTTAATCATAAAAATTTAACACAATATCATTTTATTTCAAAATAAACTAAATGAGAATTAAGCTTCAGCATATGAAATAAATTTTCATTAATTTTCTTTTTATTCATAAAATATCAATTTAAATCAAGATTTAAGGAGGTTTATCAAAATGACAAGTAAAATAATTAACATGATAACTTGTGAAATAATTCTCAAATATGTATTGTTCTCCTTGATTTAGTAACACATTAATATGTAATTTTCACAAGTTATTAGAGCCACAACTAGAAGCCTTAAAGAGATGATATCTTATGAAGCTTGGACAGGGAGCAAGCCGAAGGTAAGTCATCTTAGAGTGTTCGGATGCTTTGTGTATATCAAAGTGACTAATGGAAGCCTGAAAAAGTTGGATGATCGAAGTAAAGCTATGATCCATGTCAGCTATGAGAAGGGATCAAAAAGCCATAGGGTCTTTGACCCAGTCAATGGGAAGATTTATGTGACTCGAGATGCAATTTTTGAAGAAGATAAGAGTTGGAATTAGGAAATTTTACCAGCTGTTTTCTCAAATCTGGTTAATACTCTTGATTTTTTGTTTGACTATAGTGTTGACTTAGTCAATTCAGTAGAAGCTCTGCAAGAGTATATGCTGAAGCAAGTGAGACATTTGGAAGTCAACTTATACCCTCTAATGATAGTGTAAGGAGATTTAAAAATATAAATGAGTAATATGCTGAGACACAACAAGTTGACTTACCTGATGATGAGGTGTGCAATTTCACTGAAAAAGAGCCACAGTCAATGAAAGAGACATTGGAAGATAATGTCTAGAAGAAGGCAATGATTGAAGAATTTTGTTCAATTGAGAGGAATAGGACATGGTCCCTTGTGACACTCCCAAACAACTACAAACCACTTGGGTTAAAGTGGGCTTTTAAAGTAAAAAGGAATTCTAATGAAGAAGTGATTAGACACAAGGCTCGTCTTGTGGTAAAGGCCTATGCACATAGAAATAGAATAGATTATGAAGAAGTCTTTACGCATGTTGCAAGGATAGAGACTATTTGGATATTATTGGCTATTTCAACTCAAAATGGATGGTGTGTCCATCATCTTGATGTCAAGTTGGCATTTCTCAATAGTAAAGTTGAAAAAACTATTTTTGTCAAGCAACCCAAAGGTCTTGTTAGAACTCGAGAAGAAGATAAAGTCTATAGACTAAAGAAGGTTTTATATGGCTTAAAGCAAGCACCAAGGGTGTGGTATAACAAGCTTGACAAAAGTTTCAAATATTTGGATTTCAATATAAGCAATTTTAAGTCAATTGTGTATATGAAGCACTTGCAGCAAGCAACAATTCTATTGGGTGTGTATGTGGACAATTTATTGATCACTGGATCCACAATGGAGATAATTGAAGACTTCAAAGATAAGATGAAATCTTTGTTCAAGATGTCAGACTTGGGTCTTTTGACCTCCTATTTAAGAATTCAAGAGTATCAATCTAATGAAAAGATAGTACTATCTCAAATAAAATTCTCAAACAATTCAGCATGCTCGACTACAATTTATTCTCAAACACCATTGAAAGTGAGACCTTGTTTTGAGAAAGATGGTGCAAGCCCAATGAATCTGTCTGTATATAGAAGTATACTTGGCTCTCTCATATATCTCACTCGTACTCATCCAGACTTATTATTTAGTATATGTTTTCTCAGTCGTTTTATGGAAAATCCAATTGTTGAGCATATGAAGAGTGTTAAGAGGGTGTTGAGATATGTCAAAGGCACACTAGACTATGGACTGAGGTACACTAAAGTGAGAGGTGTTCATCTATTTGGATACTCTGATGGTGAGTATGCAAGAGATCCAATCAATGGCAAGAGTATTTGGATCTCTATTTTTCATGGGAGGAAGTGTGATTACCTGGATGTTACAAAAGCAGAGGACAATTGCCTTGTCTTCTTGTAAAGTTGAGTATGTGACACTCACACTTGCTTCGTGTCAAGTAGTGTGGCTCAGTAATTTGATTGGTGAATTGATGAAGTGTGACTGCAAGTTCGTGAAAATTTATGTGGATAATAAATTTGCAATAAAACTTGCAAAGAACCCAGCTTTTCACAGCAGATCGAAGCATATCAAAATAAAGTTTCATTATATCAAGATGTGTATTGAAGAGAGGAGATTAAAGTTGAGCATTCCTACTCAGAAGTAGTGAGTAGATTTTCTCACGAAGTCATTGGGACATGTCAGATTCAATGAAATGCGAAACATAACTAGAATTTGTGACATGGGAGATTTCTTGTGAGTTTATGGGAGAAATTGTTGGGATTAAAGCTCACAGAAGTGGAGATTTGTGGAAATTTACCGCACATAGTTCAATTTAGGGTTTTTCCTTTTCTTCATTGTTGTAGGATTTAATCGTGGCCATCGATCATGTGTTATGACGACTGGAGTCTCTCTGATGGCGATCGGGACCCGTCTCCATCACATGAGACACCGGCATTGGCAAACCCTGCACGCACTCAACCGGATCGACGGGCTCACGCGAAGACGAAGGATCCGGGCTTCTGTTACACGGCCTGAGGCACTTTGAGACGTCACCATCTTCATCGCCGGCCCATTGGGTTGACCGCGCATGGTATTTACCTTCCCTTTGTTTTCTTCCCCTTTTCTTTTAGCTTTCGGGCCCATTTCATGTTTTGCGGGCCCGCCTTGGATGTTTGTAGGGCTCTATCGGGCCCAAAACTTGTGTTTTCCCTCTTTATTTTAGAGGCTTAGGGGCTTTGGGCCTCAAGTGGGCCTCACCCCTCCTGACCCATTTGGGTCCCTATAAGAAGGGTGGGACCCCCCAAAGGTTGCCCTAGCCATCATTCGAGAAGAAGATCCCTTGGAATTAGTTTAGAGAAAAAAAAGAGAGAGGAAGAGAGTGGAGGAGGAAGACGTTTGACCTCCACCGCCGATGTCGATACCGGCCTTCCCGTCACCATCGCCGCTGCCCCCGCTAGTGGCTGCCGCCACCACTTGACGCCTCCACCCACCGCCGTGGCCTGCTGCCTCCTTGCGCCGCCCACCAACTGGGAAATCACGCACCGTTCGCCACCACCGGCCTTGCACGCGAACTAGTTCGCTGCTACCGCCTCGACCCACCGGGTGAATTTGCCCCGCAGGTTAGCTTCGCCCCTCCGTCGTTATAGTTGATTATTTTTCGAAGGGTTTCCGATATTCACTCCCACTGCCGTCGGGAACTTAGATAGGCTAGAACGGCTATAGGACTCGTGATTCCTCATTGCGAGTGTCGATTTGCCACCGAGGACGTGGGCTGCAGCACTTGTGCTACATCCCAACCTCTTGTTCTGCCATCTACCTTGAACGTGGGCTCGGGAAGGACGTCCCCGATACTGTCGTCGCGGTCTGTCAACTGACGGATTCGGGTGAGACTATTGAGCATCGGACCGTCTGCTCCTACGTAGTCGCATCCACACGTAGGTCCCAGGGCATTTCACATAAGTCGAGGATACTCTCCGAACTGATCCCGCTTGATCCCATATCCCCACTGATCAGGCACGAGGGGTTGACCCCTTTGTCCTGCATCAAATTGGTATCAGAGCCAGGTTGTGCTACTCTCTTGAGATCCACCGATCTGATTGAGACATTGCATCATACCACGGTTAGGGACATCATTTGCATCTAGGCACCCCGGAGTACCGAGCCATGGTAGTCGAGACACGCTCTACCAGAGTACGAGGACAGTTGCCAACGTCCCACCAATCCTAGGCTGCGAGAGACCTAGAGACACCGCAATCTGGAGAAAGAGATGAGGGTCTCCCCTCTTCTCTGCGTCCAGACCGGACACCACCACCGCAGCCTCAGCTTGGAGAGCCATCGAGCTCTTGCTCCACTGGAGGCAGATCTACACACGGAGGACACCATCCACCTGCCCCGCCGATGCAGCGGCCAGGTAAGGAGCCAGCACATCCCCACGAGACTAGGTATACTAGAGGACAAAGTAGAGGTGGCCATTGGGCATTGACACCCCGTCAACCCCAGCGAGAGGAATCCTGTACCGCACCGATGGAGTTCATACGCAGTGTGAATGCAGCCGTTGATCATCTAGAACGAGCAGCTATGCAGCAGTGGCTTCACCAGTCGCCCCGCCGACTGTCCATCAGACCGCTTTGCCGGTCGCCCCACCAATCGCCCAGCCAATCGTACCGCCGTACATCCCATCGTACCAGTGTGCAGTGTCACCGGTCGCCGCTCATCCAGTACCAGCGCCAGTACCGCAGGCCATGCCAGACTACGAGCCCCGACAACCCATAGCACCTCGAGGTGGTCCGTACGACTACCGTTACCCCAATTATGGCTATAATCAGGAAGAGCTGATTCCCCGCAACCCGTGACGTCGCGAGGATGACTACGATCGAGAGGACGACCATAGCCCTGTGAGTCCTTATGACCATCATATTCGGGATTACCTAGACAAACGAGATGATCCACCACGTCGACCTGCACCTCCACCTAGAGACTTTGACGACCGTCGACCCTATGGACATGACCGAGCATACGAGGATAGAGACTACTTGGGGGCCCGAGACGACCCTCCCTGTCGAGCTGATCTCGACTGGTGAGATGACTGTCGAGCGTATGGTCGCGATGAGTTGCATTGCCACTATCCGCAGGCACGCAACGACTACCGTGCCCCGCTAGACACCTGCTACAATCGTGCTGACGATCATAGGCACTACCCTAGTCCCTACCGCCCGGAGTTCGATGACAACCACAGAGACGATCGCCGAGATGACCGCGAGCGCAGACGTGACGACCATCGCACATGCATACTGAAAAGTGTGCGTGCCAATGTTGCAGTCTTTGACGGTTCCCGCGAACCCAAAGACTTTATTGATTGGGAGTCTAGCATGAGCTCCTATTTTAGATGGTATCGCATGGAGGACGACCTATGCATGGAGTATGCTGAGATGCGACTTGGCGGGTAGGCCAAGATCTTTTGGGAGAATGAGAGTTATGTGCCCTCCGACGAGGCCAGCCTATCATGACGTGGACAGACATGGTCCAGAAGTTGAGGAACAAGTATGTTCCTCGACAGTATGAGTCCACCTTGTTCCTCAGTTGGCTTGACCTCTGCCAGGGCAAGCAGTTAGTTAAGGAGTACATTCAGGCATTCGAGGAATGCCGCATGAGGTGTCGCTTCGTTGAGGACCCTCGCGTAGTGATGGGCCTTTTTATGCACAGACTTATCCCACGACTTTGAAATGAGGTTCTTAAAACCAACCCTTTCGAAGTTGATGAGGCCTATCGCATCGTCGAGCACATGGAACACCTTGGAGAGGATATCAGCACTCCAGCACTGCAGGCTACGAAGATGGCTACACCGTCTTAGCAGACTACAAGGACCTTCGTCCAGCGACAGACCAGCACTGCATCGACCATCTAGGCACGACCCAGCACAGGGAGCGGACGACCTACCCCAGCGACATCAGTCAGCTCTGCACCACAGCCACGACCAGCCCCCACCGCGGACTCGAGTGTCTGGCCACCCGTTGTTTCTCAGAGCAACGTGGTCTGCTTTAGGTGCAAGGGCATAGGGCACCGCATTAGTTAGTGTCCGTCCGTCAACCTCCTCATCGAGGTTAACGACACAGATCCGAGCACACACGATGAGGGTACACCGCCAGATGATGACATCTATATTCCAGATGAGGGTCTAGTTAAAGAGTGCGAGGATTCACCCGACCTGATTGGATATATTCAGATCACACCAGCCCACGTCACACTGGCCACATCGGCTCCATCCCCTTCGGCTATCCCACCGAGTGCGCCTGCCAGGAGCTTGCTCAACATTGCTGTCCCTAGGACTCCTAAGGTCAGCCCTATTGCACCAGCACCTGCCGTCCCGACTTCCCAAGTGCTACCTTCAGCCGCACCATCTCCAGCACCCCGGACAGCCACGACGCCGAAGGAGAGGACTACGTGTACCGAATCATGTTCATCATCTTCAACGGAGGACCCACGCCGCACCTCGATCTTTTACACTTATGTAAAGATCAATGGTCAGCCGTGCAAGGTGATCGTGGATAGTGGTAGTTGCGTCAACACCATATCAGATGCAGTTATTCAGCGGACGGGGTTGACTACGATCAGACACCCAACTCCGTATGACATCTCTTGGATAGACGCTACCACACTTCCGGTGCGATTTCAATACCAGGTGTCACTCACAGTGAGCACCTACAGCGAGCATGTCTTGTGCGACATACTTCTGATGAAAATCGGAGGTATTATTCTAGGACGTCCCTGGCTATATGACTATGATGTCCAACTCATGGGAAGGGCTAACACCTGCTCTTTCATGTACCTCGACCGTCGACTTATATGGTATCCCCAGCTACAACGATCCGTGGATAAGCGCGAGCCTAAACCCTGTGTTGGGTTGATGCTACTACAAGGGCCCACGTTCCAACAAGAGTTAGCAAGGGAGATCGACAATACCCCCACCTGTTTCACTTTGACATTAGACACCTGCAATCGCACGACGCCCCCACCATCGACCCCGGAGATTGAGGAGATTATGCAGGAGTTCGCCGATGTCCTCCCCGTTGAGTTACCAGGAGAGCTGCCGCCGCTGCAGCATATTCAACATGCTATAGACTTAGTGCTAGGAGTCACGTTGCCGAATCTTCCGCACTATCGCTTGGATCCGGCTAAGTACGAAGAGCTTAGCCAACAGGTACAGGAGCTGTTGGACAAGGGCCTTATTCAGGAGAGCCTTAGTCCTTGTGCTGTACCGGCCCTACTGGCACCGAAGAAGGATGGATCATGGCATATGTGTTGTGACAGCCGTGCGATCAATAGGATTACGGTTAAATACCATTTTCGATCCCGCGCCTACAGGACCTATTCGACATGATGGCTGGAGCCACTATCTTCTCCAAGATAGATCTACGGAGTGGCTATCATCAGGTCCGGATTTGTCCTGGGGACGAGTGGAAGACTGCCTTTAAGATAAAGGATGGACTTTACGAGTGGAGAGTCATGCCCTTTGGACTCTCCAATGCACCGAGCACATTTCAGAGGCTTATGAATGAGGTCTTACGCCCGTTCATAGGGAGATTTGTAGTCGTCTACTTCGACAACATACTCATTTATAGCAGTGCCTGTGACACTCATTTTGAGCATCGACGCCAGGTATTCACAGCACTTCGGAGGGAGAAGCTCTATGCTCACCCGAAGAAGTGTAGCTTCTTCACGCCGGAGGTTACTTTCCTTGGCTTTAACGTCTCCGCTCAGGGAGTTTTCGCGGACCCCGAAAAGGTCCGCGCGATAGTGTCTTGGCCGCGACCAGCTAGCATGCATGACATCAGGAGCTTCATTGGTCTTGCGACCTTCTACCATCGTTTCATACGGAATTTTAGCTCCGTCACAGGCACCCATTACTGACTATCTCAAGAGGGATACCTTCTTGTGGACCGAGTCAGCCGAGGAGGCTTTCGAGCGAGTGAAAGTCCTCATCACTCAAGCACCCATCTTGCGATTGCCTGATTTCAGCAAGGTGTTCGAGGTAGCCTGCGACGCATCGAGCGTTGGCATTGGGGGTGTCCTTAGCCAGGAAGGGCATCCTATCGAGTACTTCAGCGAGAAGCTGAATGACGTTAGACTCCGCTACTCGACCTACGACCGGGAGTTCTATGCCGTCATTCAGGCTTTGAAGCACTGGCAACATTATCTCCTATCAAAGGAGTTTGTGCTCTTTTCTGACCAGAGGCCCTGAAGTACTTGCATTCCCAGCAGAAGCTCAATGACAGACACGCCCGTTGGATCCAGTACCTTCAGGACTTCACTTTTGTCATTCACCACAAGAAGGGCAAGGAGAATGTGGTAGCTGACGCATTGAGTAGACAAGTGCATTTACTGAACCTAGTTAAGGTTCAGGTCACGGGATTTGAGACCGTCAGGGACTCATACAGTGATTGCCCCGACTTCGGCCCCATTGTCCATGCCCTTGAGGTTGGCCCAACACCCGAGCATAAGAACTTCCTTATGGTAGATGGTTACCTATTCTTTAGGAACAGGTTGTGCGTACCCCGCACTTCTCTCCATGACTTCTTCACTTGGGAGTGTCACGCAGGAGGTCTTGCCGGTCACTTCAGCCGAGACAAGACCATTGATGCCGTAGAGCTACAATTCTACTGGCCTGGCTTGAAGCGCGATGTAGGAAACATCGTGGCTCAGTGTCGAGTATGTGCACTTGCCAAACAGGTCAAGAAGAATGTTGGACTTTATACACCCCTTCCGGTACCATCTCGTCCTTGGGATGATGTCAGCATGGACTTTGTCCTTGGACTACCCCGCACTGCATGACGTCATGACTCGATCATGGTTGTGGTCGATAGGTTTTCAAAAATGGTACACTTCATACCATGTTCAAAAACCTCCGACGCCTCCAAGATCGCAAGGTCTTTATTTTCGAGAGATAGTGCGCCTGCATGGACTGCCTAAGTCCATCATATCGGATCGTGATGTTCGTTTTACCAATCACTTCTGGAGATCCTTATGGAGATTATTAGGGACGAAGCTTAAATTCTCAACTGCTTATCACCTGCAGACGGATGGACAGACCGAGGTTGTCAATAGGAGTTTAGGGAATCTATTGAGATCCTTAGTTGGAGAGCACTTGACGACATGGGACTTAATCATATCGAGAGCAGAGTTCGCCTACAACACATCGACTAACCGTACTACTAGCATGAGTCCGTTCAAGATTGCACATGGCTTAGCACCCCACAAGCCACTTTATTTAGTGCCCCTAGACCCACATGTTAGAGTGTCCGAGGACGGTGTTGCATTTGCCCAGCATGTTAGCCAGTTGCATCAGCATATTCACGATAGGATATCGAGTCAAAATGTATTGTATAAGCAGGCTGCCGATGCACATCGTCGACCCCGGGTCTTTCAGGCGGGAGACCAGGTGATGGTTAGGTTGCGTTTTGAGCGTTATGCTCCGGGCTCCGCTACTAAGCTACACGCTCGTAGCGCGGGCCCATTTCGAGTTCTTTCCCGAATAGGTGAGAACGCATACGTTGTTGACATCCCTCCATCCTGGGGGATTAGCTCCACGTTCAACATGGCAGATCTGGCCTCGCACCCAGCCCCACCTCTTTCATCTACCACTGCAGCCTCATCTACCAGCCCATTCGCTGAGAGTGAGTTTGCCTCGGAGCCCACCCCCCCCATGATATCACCCGATCGGCATGAGCAAGTCGAAGAGATTCTTCGGGAGGTAATCGACTTTACAGGGGGCGGAGTTTCACAGAGATTTCTTGTTCACTGGCAGGGACGACCGATGGAGGACGACGCGTGGATTTTGGAGGAGGACTTGGCACGCCTATGACCAGACCTACTGGAGCCTTTGCTGTCCCCATTTGCCCACTCGTCGGAGCCGAGTTCTTCCCACCCCGGGAGGATTGATGGCGATTGGGACCCGTCTCCATCACATGAGACACCGGCATCGGCAAACCCTGCACGCACTCAACCGGATCGCCGGGCTCGCGCGAAGACGAAGGATCCGGGCTTCCGTTACACGGCCTGAGGCACTTTGAGACGTCACCATCTTCATCGCCGGCCCATTGGGTTGACCACGCATGGTATTTACCTTCCCTTTGTTTTCTTCCCTTTTCTTTTAGCTTTCGGGCCCATTTCATGTTTTGCAGGCTCACCTTGGATGTTTGTAGGGCTCCGCCGGGCCCAAAACTTGTGTTTTCCCTCTTTATTTTAGGGGCTTAGGGGCTTTGGGCCTCAAGTGGGCCTCACCCCTCTTGGCCCATTTGGGTCCCTATAAGAAGGGTGGGACCCCCCCAAAGGTTGCCCTAGCCATCATTCGAGAAGATCCCTTGGAATTAGTTTAGAGAAAAAAAAGAGAGAGGAAGAGAGTGGAGGAGGAAGACATTTGACCTCCACCGCCGATGTCGATACCGGCCTTCCCGTCGCCGTCGCCGCTGCCCCCGCTGGTGGCCGCCGCCACCACTTGACGCCTCCGCCCACCGCCATGGCCTGCTGCCTCCTTGCGCCGCCCACCAACTGGGAAATCGCGCACCATTCGCCACCACCAGCCTTGCACGCGAACTAGTTCGCCGCTACCGCCTCGACCCACCGGGCGAATTTGCCCCGCAGGTTAGCTTCGCCCCTCCGTCGTTATAGTTGATTATTTTTCGAAGGGTTTCCGATATTCGCTCCCACCGCCGTCGGGAACTTAAATAGGCTAGAACGGCTATAGGACTCGTGATTCTTCATCGCAAGTGTTGATTTGCCACCAAGGACGTGGGCTGCAGCACTTGTACTACATCCCAACCTCTTGTTCCACCGTCTACTCGGACGTGGGCTCAGGAAGGACGTCCCCGATACTGTCGTCGCGGTCTATCAACTGACGGATTCGGGTGAGACTATTGAGCATCGGACCGTCTGCTCCTAGGAAGTCGCATCCACATGTAGGTCCCAGGGCATTTCACCTAGGTCGAGGATACTCTTCAAACTGATCCCGCTTGATCCCGTATCCCCACTGATCAGGCACGAGGGATTGACCCCTTTGTCCTGCATCACTCTCCTTATTTCTTCAAGAAACAGTGCCTATAAAAGGCTTGTAGAGAGACATTAGGGTTTTTAAGCTGTGGGCTGAACAATTTGATTTCTTGATTTGATACTATGTATTTCTTCAGAATTTTTTACTGCCGTTCTTGCCTATCCTATCTTGTTTTCTACAAGGAGCTTCAAGAATGAGATCCGAGCACTAATGGAAGTTCACCACCAGAACATTGTCAAGTTATACGGCTCTTGCTTGAGCTCTGGCTGCATGAACCTGGTTTACGAGTACTTGGAGAAGGGCAGCATGCAGAAGGTGCTGTATGGGAAGAAGGGTGGCGCCGGCAAAAAGTTTGACTGGGCAGCTAGGGTCTGAGTGGTACAGGGGGTGGCCCACACCCTTTCCTATCTCCACCATAACCACTCCCTATCATCACCCATCGAGACGTCAAGACCAGCAACATCCTTTTGAAAACTGACTTCAATCCCTAGCTATTCAACTTTGGGATTGCCAAGGTCCTCACCAATTCTTCTAACTGGACCAGCTGATGCAAGACGAATATGATTGACACAAATGTGATATGTTATAAATGAGATGAATAATTAGCAAACCACAAAACTCACACACATTCATATTCGAACCTTTAAAGTCGGCTGCGTGACAATGAGAAGACTGTTCCGTTCCTCAGTCAAGGGTTGGAGGATCGTCTCAAATCATCGTGATAAATCAAAACTCTTCGTTTCAAAATCTCAGTCGGTCTCCAAATAAGGAAAACACAGCCCACACGACTTATCACGAGCCCACACGGCTAATCACAAGCCCACATAACTAAACCTGATGGCGGTGGAATCACAAACGAGGAAAAATGAGATGAAACCAATGCACACATTCATTGAAAGGGTTAAGAGTGGACCTTAGGCATTCGAACACTGAGGAGTTGACGTCAAGGATACTTTGGAGAAGAGCGGGCTCATCACGGATCCAACTGTGTGGTCAGTTGGGGGGTCAAGGGGGAAGCCGCCCCCTTGCGGGGCTCGGGGCAGCGCCCCGAAACCAAATCCAGTGGTCGACAGGAGCAAGGTGTGCAGTGCACGCACGGTAGCTGACAAGGGTTGGAGGCTGTCGGGAGGACGAAGAGTCTTGGCACATTCGCTACGTGCAGGATGCTCTGGTCGCAACAAGGCAGCAGCAGTCGCGCAGACACCCACGGAGAGGAGTTCGCCGCATGCGGACAGCGACCCGGCGGGAATCACTCCTCAATGGCAGACGTTTGACGCTGACGCAGAGGACGTCCGTGGGTGTAGGGCAAGGAATCGCGTGGATGCTGCAGAGAGGAGCTCGTCACGTGCGAACGGTGATCCGTGGAACCGTCCCTCGACGGCGGATGCTTGATGCTATCATGGAGGATGTCTGTGGCTGTGGGGTGAGGAGTCGTGCGGACGCCGCGGAGAGGAGCTTGTCGCGTGCAGGTGGCGATTCCGCAGAACTGTCCCTCGACGGTGGACGCTTGACACTGTCGCGGAGGACGTCCGTGGCTGTGGGGCGAGGAATCACACGGACGCAGTAGAGAGGAGCTCCTCACATGCGGACGGTGATCCGGCAGAACCGTTCCTCGACGGCGGACGCTTGATGCTGTGGCAGAGGATGTCCGCGGCTGCAGGGTGAGGAATCGCACAGACACCGCGGAGAGGAGCTCGTCGTGTGCGGATGACGATCCGGCGGAATTGTTCCTCGACAGTAGATGCCTGACGCTGATGTGGAGGACGTTTGCGGCTGCGGGGCGTTCCGTCGTGTGTCAAGATGGTTAGGTCTCGCAGATGTGCACGGAAGGAAGTCCACCACGTGCGATCAGTGAACTGACGGGAGGCCGTCAACATGAAGAGGAGTGCGCGAGAGTTGGTAGAGGGTTCATTCGGAGAGGGAAGGTTGACCTTGGAGTAGGGTGGGACCCATGTGATGGCAGTGGCTACAAGCGGCGGCGGTCGCACAGATCCCCTAGGGCACATTCTTAGAAAAGATATCTTTCTTAATCCCAAAATCAGCCACCAGTTCAAGGAATTCTTAAGCCTATTTATAGGCCTTGGAATGAAAAAGAAGACTACAATAAAATGAAGCAAAATGAGCAAAAATTAAGCCTAGTAATAAAGGAAATTCAGATCCTTTAGTTGGGTTTGACGGCGACGACGTGGGATGGCTGTAGATGATGTGGCATCCTCTGACGTCATTGCCTTCATTAGTGGAGCTTGGGTACATATTCCACCACCGGCATTGTTAGCTCCTCCGGCTACATGGCTCTAGGTAAGATGTTGACCATGTCTTGCTAGAGTCTTGCTAAGTCGCCGGCACATATCCTAAGTTCTGCTATCACCACGCTCAATGTTGACCAATCCTTGCTCCACCTGTTATTGTGATGTAGAGTTGGCGTTCACAATGAAGGTGACGGGGAAGTGCGACATGTACAGCTTTGGTATCGTGGCACTGAGGTCATGCTAGGGAAACACCTGGGGAACCTGATCACCTCCTGTCGTCATCCTCCTCCTCTGGTGACGGCGAGTCGCTTCTGTTGAAGGACGTCCTTAATCAACACCTGGCCCCTCTGACACAGCAGATGGCAGAGGAGGTCATGTTCATGGTCAGGATGTCCCTAGCCTGCACCAACAAAGACCCGCCCCACCATGAGGTTCATAGCTCAGGGCATTTCTGCTCGAACCCAAGCATACCTCTCCTAGCCATTCGGCACCATCAATGTAGGTGAGCTCGCCGAGTTTAAGAAGTAGCTGATTGGGATGAACGAGTGTCATCCAGGTTTTAGCTCCGGGCATGCCCGTTGACTTTAAAAGTCTCCATTCCACAGTATCGCCTGACCACAGGTGTAACTAAGTCAAACCTTTGGACTTAGACGGACATTGCAGAGATCGGATCTCAAGAGGGAGAGGGCGGTAGGGTACATACTTTAGTAACGATATAAAGTGTAAAGTTTATCTAGGTGTGAGAGGATTTTTCTTTTCTTTTTCCCCCTCTGTTCCCCAGTTCTCTATGTATCATTCCTTGTGCAAGAACATCCAAGTCCTTATTAAATTCAGTTTCAATAAATGGATCCCACCTCAACTATCACTGAAAGTCTTTAATTTCCTTCTCAAGGGTTTCTAGTCATCTACATTGATTTCGGTGTCATCAAACCAACTAGAACAAAGAAACAAAGATCAGGATGCCAATGATGGTAGAAAACTAGATAGAAGATACAAAAAAGGAGTCATGACAAAACCCTAGCACCATATGTGGTGCCTTTTCAAGATGATCATTGTCTATCCTCCTTCCTCTAACTTCCTTGGCAATGTGAATCGATGTTAACCTGAATATTATGATTTGATTACATTAAAAAAAACTTTCCCTTCTTGATCTTCTTGTTATGATCAAAAATATTTATTTGAGTCTCAATCAAGAAATGAAGATGTTATCAATTCAGTGCATGTTTGATGTTGTCTTTGGAAAAATAATTTCATGTACTGCCTATCCAATTTGTAATTGATGATGTGGATACATTTAGAACCATTTTGCTTTATTTTGATTTATTGAAAACCCCTGCACACAATAGGGAATGAGAAAAAAATGATTAGATAATAAATAATACTGTTTGTATTTTGTGAGATGTATTAGGAGATGTAACCCTATGTTGAAATGGGATGAAGGAGAACAAGGATGAAAGAGAGAAATGGGAGTAGACGAGAGAGACGGCGTGTGAAGGAGAGAGGAGATAATGAAAGAAAGAGAGGGAGAGGGCCGCTAGGGTTCTGGGACAACCTGCCTTGTTTTGTTTCTCCTCTAAATGGGCTACACAATGGGCCTTGTATGAAATTAATGGGCCTAGGGCTGTCCTCAAATTAATTTCAGTTTTACTATAGGCCCAATAACACGTAAGAAAATAACCTTAATTCAGGCACAAAAGCTGAATCTATTTTATACGTCATTTAGTCCTAACAATAACTTTAACCCTCCTCATTTAGTCCTGAAATAAATTCTAGTAGATTTCAAGAGTATTTCACACTATTAAACACTAAATTTAATCATATTCTTATTTAACCCTATGATTACTTTGAATCACTTATGTATTTTCATATTTATGGAAATATGAAAATCACTCAAAATACGGTGGTTGTCATGAAAACACCTAAATTATCAACTTTAGTTTCAAAGATTAAAAACACCAAAAAAGTTTCAAAGTTTTTGTCGTACGTTCAGAGTTCAAGTGGTATAACACATTTAATGAAAATTTAAAAAACACATGACATGAAATTTTTTATTTAATTCAAGTATATTTATGAATTTGACTTTCTCACAATACGTTCATTTGAGACAAAAATTGTTCCATATAGTTTTCAATGTCATAAATGTTTAAGGCTAATTGAAGGGATTTTATTTGATTAGAGTTCTATTGACTTCAAAGAAACATAAGAAATTCGTTATTGAATTACAAAAAGAATAATTTACAGATATCACTTTCAAAAAAGTAAGCATTTTTTTTTCAAATCCATTAAATCATAAGTCACTGTCATGTAAAATAATTGACATAGCACATTTATGTCATTCTGAAATCAACAAATATTAATGAACGCGCAATCAAACGTCCTTTCAGCATCAAATTCTGATAGTGAAATACATTTTTATAATTTAAAATTATTTCCAGATTGTATTGTATTAAATATATTTAAATCATTTTGCAATTTCTTCTCCCACTCCCCCTTTTTCTGCTCTCCCCTTACTGCGAATTGTCTACTGCTACTAGTTCAGCTCCTTCTGGATTGCAGTGCTCTTACCGACGGACGAAGAACACGAACGAAGGGAAGGGCGCCTTTGTGCCGCTTGTTGTCCTTCCGCTGCGAGGTGATCGACAAGAAGACCGCCAAGCAGATTCGAGGCAAAACCATCGCTTCACTCACAGGTAACCCCCCAAAACCTCTCTTCTCTCCGCCGCTGCCCGCCTCTTCTTCGTCCACGCGAGCTCTTTCCTCCGGCCCGGACGCCGGAGGTGATCCCGGACCGTGAAGGTGATCGCGGAGCTCTGCCGTACGATCGGCGCGGACGACGAGCAGAGGCAAGGCCCCACCCGACTAACGAAGGTCTCCACTTCTGATGCATTCTCCATTTTCTTTGCATTCGAAGGCATTCGCTCTCCATTATTTAAACCACCTTGTTCTGATTAATTGACCACTTTCGGCAAGAGAAATCGAATCAGCTTGTAGCTCATGTTAATTTTTTTTATTTATTTTAGATCTATGTGAAAACGAAACACCCCGTGAATCCTGTTATCAAAGTGAAATACGGGATTCACCTAGAACAAAAATAATACACTGAAAATACCTCAAAGAAGATAATGCAAATCGTAGTTCCTGAAAAGGTGACATTTAGAAGCCAAGAATAATAGATTGAACCCGCCAAACAAGAAGAAGAATCCACAGAACAACACACGAAGGGTGGAGAGTCAAGATAGGCGGCTGGACTTTACGGGATCAGATAGTGTAGCGGCTGGACCCGCTTCATGGCTTCTACCTCTTGCCGGCATCCTGCTGAAAACCCTCCACATTAGGCAAGGATCTTCAGTAGGTGGATGAGCAGAGTCGCATGTGCCCATTAAGGAGGAGGTAGAGGCTTATGTGGAAGTTGTAGGTGATATTGTCGGCGAAATCTATGATCTCCTTCCATTTCTAGACGCCTGTAGAAAGGAACGTTTAACCGTAGCATTTGCCCAAGAAAGACGAGGCCATGTTCATGCATGGGTGTGTGCTTGAATTTCATCATTTTTTGTTGGCTTGGTATAGAGAACTAGACTTAAAATGCTTATCTGAAATTAAAAATCCAAGTTTTGACTAAAGTAGTTGAGTAAATAATAAATACATTTCTCTCACAAAAGGTAAGAATTATGATTCACCAATATTCTAAAATGAAATTAGCATAGTCTAGTGAGGCCAACTGATTACTAGATGATTTCCTTAGCTTATTACAAAAAATTTCTCGGTCATTTGAAATTGGATAAGGGATTGCGATTTCAATACGACCACAATCAGTATCGAAACAACATTAAGTATAGCAGGGAAACCTAGGAGCCAGGTTCGTGCTCAGAATATAAAGTAGAAAACAAGGAAAAGGTCAACCTTGATATAATTCATAAATGCCAAGTTATCACCGATAATAGAAGGCACTGTTGTGTATCACATCTACCACAGATGGAAGCAAAAAGTGTCTTATTTTCACCGTAAAAGGGTCATCATGCAAAAAATATGATTCACTTGGCGAGAAAACTAGCATGTTTGGGAGAAGAATAGAAAGGTCCAGCCACTCAAATTTGCTGCAATTTAAATCATAACGTGAATTAGAATAGGATAGAAACAAATTCATCAGCCAAGTTTTAGATCGAAGGATGCGATATGAAGCGTGAGATTAACCCATTTCCTAGATTAATCCATTCAAAGAAAGTCTGGGTCAACCCTCAACAATTTCCTTCAGATCATAATGTATTACACTACTCACCGATGAATTGTTATTGCCTTCAGATCATGACGTGTGTGATGGGTCACTTTCTACGTGTCACGTTTTAATTAATTTGATCGGATGTCGATCCAGGAATTGACTTGCTCAAATGAGATTGGATAATAAATGCCGTCGCGATCGCCGCCGTCGCCCACCCACTTTCTTCCCCACACAGACCTGTCGGCGGTTGTGCTCGTGCTAGTAGGGCCCAGCTGATGCGAGAATCCCCCGAGCTATCGAACGTGTTTCGTTGAAAATCAGCTGCTCGGAACGCGTCTCATAAAAACGGCCGTCTGTAATGGCCGTCTGAGTTGACCACTGGGGAGGTTCGTTAGCACTGGTCGCATAACCCTTTCAGATTACTGTGTAGAAGCTCGCTTCACTGGTTCGATCTCCCCCCCAAAACTTGTCCTTTTATGGGGCAGGGAAGCCCTCGGATTCCTATAATCCGCAAGTCAGCCGCCGCCATAGCGGGGCGGGCTTCCACACTCGTTGACTTAAAAGATTAGGGGAATAGTGACCCCGTCTTCCCTCGCGCGATGGGCTAGCTGAGTTTCAGGGCAAACGTTCACATGGCGTTCGATAACCCACCCCCCCTTTCCTCCCTCCTTCCTCGGTAGCTGTCAGCCGCCTCCGTAGCAACGCGGTTTATTAGCCCCCCAGATAATCGTACCAGGACGACGACGGCTCCCTGAGGTTCTTCCAGCTCCGGCAGAAACCAAGGCCTTCTCTCATGTTCCTCCTCCTGGTGGTCGCCTTCTCTCTGTGCTGCTCACCGGCGGCGGCGGCGACCGAGGCCGAGGCGCTCGTGAGATGGAAGTCCAGCTTGGATCCCGCGCCGTCGCTGGACTCATGGAGGTTGGGCCGCAACGCTTCGGCCGCCAGCCCGTGCGGGTGGTCCGGCGTCACCTGCAACACCGCCGGCAGCGTCGTCGGGATCAACTTGACCGACGGGAACCTTTCTGGAACCCTGGAGGACCTTGATTTCCGGTCGTTCCCCAATCTCATTCGCCTCAACCTCGCCAACAACAATCTCAGTGGCTCCATTCCCGCCAACATCTCGGCGCTGTCCAAGCTCACCTCCCTTGATCTGAGCAACAACTATTTCAACGGCACTCTGCCGCCGGAGATCTCTCAGCTCTCGGAGATCCTCGAGCTAAACCTATTTTATAACGACCTCGGGGGACTGGTCCCTCACCAGATAGGCCGTCTCCGCAAGGTGCGCTACCTTAACCTCTCAATAAACAGCTTCACCGGCTCGATTCTGGACACAGTGGCCGGCAATCTGACGATGCTCGAGATCCTCGACCTCGGCGCCAACAAGTTCACCGGGGAGATACCGGCTTCCATTTCCAACCTTACCAGGCTTCAAGTCCTCCGCCTCGGGGCGAACAGCTTCACCGGCGGGATTCAGCCTTCTCTGGGTTCTCTTCCCGGCCTCCGCATACTAGAGCTCAACGAAAATCCCTTAGGCGGGCCGATCCCTCCTTCCTTGGGGAATCTCCGGCGGCTCGAGAGGCTGGCCCTCAACGCGGCCGAATTGAACTCTTCCATCCCGGCAGGTCTGGGAAGTTGCAGGAACCTCAGCTTCCTCGAACTGTCCGGCAATCAGCTGACGGGGGAGTTGCCGCCTTCCCTCGCGGAAATCGGGGCGATGGCGGAATTCGGCGTCTCGGCCAATCTCCTCACCGGCGAGATCCCGGCGGCCTTCTTCCGCAATTGGACTCGCCTTATATCTTTCCAAGTTCAGGAGAATGCCTTCACCGGCCGGATTCCCCCCGAAATCGGACTGGCGATGAACCTCAGATTCCTGTACCTCTTCACGAACAAGTTAACAGGATCCATCCCGCCGGAGATCGGGAACTTGATAAATCTGGTAGAGATCGATTTCTCCGAAAACTCGCTCAGCGGTCAGATCCCAGCTACCATCGTAAAGCTTCAGCGGCTGACCAAGCTGCACCTCCAAGTCAACAACCTCACGGGCCCGATCCCAGAAGAGATCGGCAACATGACGGCTCTTCAGACGATAGACCTAGACACCAATCAGCTCAGCGGCGATATCCCCGGAAGCATCTCTGACCTCAAGGATCTTTACCTCTTATACCTCTACAGCAACAACTTCAGCGGCAGTCTGCCCCCCGATTTGGGGAAGAACGCGCTCTTGGCCAACGTGAGCGTCTCGATCAACAGATTATCCGGCGAACTGCCTCAAGGCTTGTGCACGGGCTACGAGTTGGTGCACCTCACTGCAGCGGAGAACAACTTCACCGGACGACTCCCAAGCTGCCTGCGGAATTGCTCGAAGCTCGAAAGGGTCCGCCTGCAGTCGAACCACTTCTCAGGGGACATTGCGGAAGCATTTGGCGTGCATCCGATGTTGCGGTACCTGGAACTCTCGGGGAACCAGTTGACAGGCGAGCTCTCACCAGATTGGGGACAATGCTTGGCGCTCGAAACTCTTCTGCTTGGTGGCAATAGAATCACCGGGAGGATCCCCTCGGAGCTTTTGAGGTTGCCAGAGCTACGAAATGTCGACTTATCTTCCAATCTCCTCACAGGGGAGATTCCGCTCCTACTGGGCAATAGGAGCAGGCTGTTTCGTCTCAATCTGAGCCATAATGAGATCTCGGGCCAGATTCCTCCGGCGATCGGCAATCTCTCCGAGCTCCAACTGCTGGATTTATCCGACAACAGGCTCGTCGGCTCAATTCCTGCCCGGCTCGGTGCACTCGTTGGCCTGCAGGCACTAGATCTCAGTGACAACAATCTCACGGGAAGCATACCAGACGAGCTCGGGAACCTGGTCAATCTACAGACGTTGCTGGATCTCAGCAACAACTCCCTCTCCGGACCCATACCTCCTAACCTAGGCAAACTGATCAGGCTGGAAGTCCTCGACCTATCCCACAACAAGCTTTCCGGCTCGATCCCGAGTAGTTTCACCAACATGGTCAGCTTAAACTCGGTGGATTTCTCCTACAACAATCTGACGGGCCCCGTACCGAGCTGGAGCGTCTTCCGAAACGCCTCTGCTGCAGCCTTTGCAGGTAACTCGCTCTGCGGAGACATCGCGGGGTTGCCCGCCTGTGAAGCTAATTATGCTGGGAAGGAAGACAATAACAGCTGGAAGATCATCATCGCGGTCGCCGTTCCTGTGGCTTTCTTGGTTTGTGTCGTCGTCGTCTTTGCCGCGGTGATCTTCTCCTCCCGCCGTAGGCGACGGCGGAATGTCCTTGAGGCGGTCGGCCACAGCGAGGAGAGCTTCAAGTCGGTCGCGTGGGAGAAGGAGGGCAAGTTCAGCTTCCTCGACATCGTCAACGCCACCGACAACTTCGCCGAGGCTTTCTGCATCGGAAAGGGGGGATTCGGCACCGTCTACCGGGCGAAGCTCCCCACAGGGCACGTCGTCGCCGTGAAACGTATCAACCTGATGGACTCTTCGGACATTCCCGAGGCCAGCCTCAGGAGCTTCGAGAACGAGATCCGGGCGCTGACGGAGGTCCGCCACCGGAACATCGTCAAGCTGTACGGCTCCTGTTCGAGCTCCGGCCGTATGTACCTGGTCTACGAGTACCTGGAGAAGGGCACCCTGCAGAAGGTGCTCTACGGGGAGGAAGGCGGAGCCGGCGGGAAGTTCGACTGGGCGGCCAGGGTCCGAGTGATCCAGGGGGTGGCCCACGCCCTTTCCTATCTCCACCATGACCACTCCCCCCCCATCGCCCACCGGGACGTCAAGACCAGCAACATCCTTCTGGAAACAGACTTCGAGCCCCGACTATCCGACTTCGGCACCGCCAAGCTCCTCCTCGCCGATTCCTCCAACTGGACCGGCATCGCCGGCTCCTACGGCTACATGGCTCCAGGTAAGACCAGATACGGCCGCCGTCCCCCCACATATCGTCCTCCATATCTCCTGCGATCGTCTCGTTCGGCGTTGACCAACCCTCACTTCTCGGGTCGTTTCCATGTAGAGCTGGCGTTCACGATGAAGGTGACGGAGAAGTGCGACGTGTACAGCTTCGGGGTGGTGGCGCTGGAGGTCATGATGGGGAAGCACCCGGCGGACCTGATCGCCTCCCTCTCCTCCTCTGGTGACGCCGAGGCGCTGCTGTTGAAGGACGTCCTCGACCAGCGCCTGGCCCCTCCGACAGGGCAGCTGGCGGAGGAGGTCGTGTTCGTCGTCAAGATGGCCCTGGCCTGCACCAACAAGGACCCGGGGGCCCGCCCCGCCATGAGGTTCGTGGCCCAGGAGATCTCCGCCCGGACCCAAGCTTACCTCTCCGAGCCGTTCCGCACCATCACCGTCGGCAAGCTCGCCGAGTTTAGCAAGTAGCCGATGGGGGGTTGCGGATGAAGCGAACGCTGTCGGGGAGTCAGTTTATGTCACCACGTTGACTTCGAAAGTCTCAGTTCCACAACATCGCCTGACCACGCGTGTAACTAAGTCAAATGCTTGGACCTTAACCGACGTTGCTGATCTCAGCATTTGGTGGAGAGAGAGATGGTGGGGTGGGGATTCCTGTCTTTTTTTCTTTTCTTTTCTTTTTTTTTTTGTTTCTTGTGTGAAGAGAAAGTTTAGAGTTCATCAAGGTGTGGGCCCATCTCGTCTTCTGGGCCTGATCAAGCAAAATCTGGCATTCAGTGCAAGGAATCTTGTGATATTGGGTAGGTCTTCACTGGGCATCCGTCCAAAGGCCGGGAACAGCGGGCCTCGGCTTCCACTTCAGCCTCCTTCTCCTGTTCTCTGAGAGAGAATGCATTGTCTATTGATGAAGGAAAGACCTCCACGTGGCGTGTAGAGGCTGCTTGGTGCCGGTGAGGGTGACCAAGGCCAGTCACGGGTGAGAATCGAGGTAGGGTCGACCTTGACCCTGTGACATTATTACCAAGCTGCTTAAAGTACTGCAAAATCCCTATTGTTTTATCTTTATATTACACCTCGCATGCAAATATAGGCTCTTGAAATTTTCCCTTTGAGTAATTTTGGTAATTAGGACTAAACGATTTGTCATTTTTCAATTTAGATTAAAAAAATGTAATCCAATTGAGGAGTGGATGGTGGTCTTTGTGAGCTCTCAACATATCTCTCTAATTGTACGATTGTATGTATGTATATCCATACATACATATATACATGTGTGTGTAGACATATAAATTATGACTCTCTATTGAAAGTGATAGAATGATTTTGATAATTTGGAAATCTCCATTATTTCCTTGATTTTTAAATCTTGCACAATCTTTATGCAGAAAAAATGATGACTCTATGAGGAATTGCATGCATGAGGATACGAGAAAAAAAGATTGTTGGCCCAAGGTAGGCTAAATATGCTACTGAAACAAGAGGTGTGTGAATTAGCTATTTAAAAAATTCATATTTTTCTCATGTTCTAGATATTTTTACTTTTTCACTAAATGAGCTGACACTAGGTGGGCTAAATATGGTTATTTCACTAGGTCAACATAATGGATATTATTATTAAATAGAGACTATTTTAACCATAGCCTACATTTATTCGTCAATAATTCTTATTTTGGGTTTCTACTATTTTATAAGAGAAAATAGTGGTTGGAATCCACTAGATCAGTGAATCACCCCTACACGGCATATATCATAGGACTATCTTCACACCATGTACATCTCACACTCTTGTAAAAAAATACATAAAATTCATAATTTTGTGAGCATTACGTCAAAAAGTTTTAATATATTTGCATTGTCAATAGAAATATCAATTAAATGTTTTTTAGGTTAACCCTTGTGTCTATTAGATTAAAGCCACACCAAGACCAATAAGTAGAATTAAATTGATCATGCCCTAACTTTGACTTTCAATCATCATAATTTTTTGACCTTTTCGTTTAATTTTAATTTCTATAAATCTCCTAGATCTAAATTTGATCGATCCTAGATCTAAATTGAATTGATGATAGTTGGAACTTCAAAAATGATTTCAAGGCTCTGATTATGACATAATTTCTACTCTACTATCTAAATGAAAATCTATTTCTTGATTTCTTAAAATGCATAATTTGATCCCTTGAATATGTATTAAACTTCTTTTAAAATTATTTTTTCATGTGTCAACCATCGTATTTACTTCTCAATAATTTTTGTACTATGTAGAATAAGCTCCCATACCACTTGCTTGGCTTTCAACTGCACTTAAATTAAGAGGTAATAGGGTTCTTAATTTTGACTTCATACTAATTAGCTTGATCTTCGTTTCTCAATCATAATTTTTAGGCTTTTTAGATTCTGAATCTAAAACACTCTAAAATTTCAAAGTATCTTGGTTCCCTGCCTATATCCACAATCCAAGAACTATCCTCATTCTTGATTTCCACTAGATCAAAAGTTCTTAATTACAACCACTTATTACTAAGTTTAAATTCCATACAATTTCATGCATAAAACAAGAACAAAATGATAACACGTGTAAATAAAAAAATACTTCACAATAAAATCTTATTCATATTATCTCAAAATAAATACCATTATCAATTAAATATGTTGAATTGTGATATCAACAAGTGAATCATAACTTCGATAATTTATAATATTTAAATTATTATATAAAACATATTCATTATTTTTTAAAAACCCATGCAGGGAAAGAGTGATTAATACTTAATTAATTAATATGATGTCAAAATCATTTGGGAGTGATGGCATAAAGTTATGAGTATGTAATAGCTAATTAAGTTTTCATGTTCATATTTTACTTAATGAGTATTCATTGATCACAATTTTTATAATATTATATGAAATAATTATTTATCATCTTTAAATAAATGAGTTTAATATTATTATTCATGAATATACTCTATGAATTCATCCTTAGACATTAAATCAAGCATAGTTTGATCTTTTTAGTAGATCTTCTGATTATTTCTCATCATTAAAACATCATGGACTTACTCGTCTATAATCTTCTCCTTTTTGGTGATGACAAAACTATTCATGCAAGTCAAGAAGATCAATTTAATATTTTTTCTAAATTTAAAATATTAATATGTAAGCTATAATATTTGGGACTGTATGTTTGGTCAGAATTTAATATATGTGACATAATATATTTACATGAAAAATTCAAATTATATAGAATTCAAACATTTTAAGTTTGAAAAAAATATTAAATTCAAATAAAGTTCAAGCATTTAACCCCAAGAGAGTTTAAACATAGAAAGTATAAATTATGAAAATCATATTCCCTGACTGACAAATATGAGTGCATGTTTAATGCTTTTTTGGGCGTAGCATTGTAGTTGACAAACAACTTGGCGACACGTGATGTAACAAGTGGTCGTGATAGGGCATAAACACATGACATAGCAAGTATGTATGGCACAATACGATTAAATCTTGAATGATTTCATCTATACATCATATACGATGCAAATTGTGGTTAAATATTAATCTCAGGTCATATTTTTTTTTAATAATAGACGAGTCTAACCCCCCTCTATAACAAGGGTTAGACACCTAAAGTAAAGGTCACCTGGAATAAGACAATAGGAGATATTCCCTGGACTTCAATTCCCGATGGTGAAGTGTTAGACTAGTTGGGGTTGCAAGGACATTCAACGCCGGTGCATCACTCATTTTGACAGTCAACCGAGTGACACTACATTTTCAGCCAAAATGTCTCCTGTAGTAGTCATTTGAGTTGACATGTAGTCAATCTCATCAGCATAGGTCACATTGCCTTTAAGATTACGTGTTGGCGTGGTTATGATGGCCACCATAACTTCTCTATATAAGACTGTAACTCCTCAGACTACCTCAGTTTATAAGTCAGCGTCTTGAAAAATCTCCCCGTCAAGCATTACCACGTCCAAATTTGGACGTATTGAAGAATAGTTGAATGGATTTTATTCAATAAGTAAAACGACGTCCCGCCGTCCTAGCGGAGCGCGTTCCAAATTGGATTGGACGGCTTTCAAGGAAATAATTGCACCGTATGAACACGTAAAAACAGTCAAAGTAGGAGATCGTGCGAAGAAAAATCCCATCTCCCACGTGTGAGGAATGAAATTTCGGCGCGAAGTTCACATCATGGACTGCCATTTTAAGGGGTACCCTTTTCCTCCCTCGTTCCATGCAGACGCTCCTGGCGGCTATTCCAGATCGACGGGAAACCCAGGCCTCATGTTCCTTCTGGTGATCGCCGTCTCTCTGTGCTGCTCACCGGTGGCGGCGGCGGTGGGGGAGGCCGAGGCCCTCGTGAGATGGAAGGCCAGCTTGGATCCCGCGCCGTCGCTGGCTTCATGGAGGCTGGGCCCCAACGCTTCAGCCGCCAGCCCGTGCGGGTGGTCCGGCGTCACCTGCAACCCCGCCGGCAGCGTCGTCGAGATCAACTTGGCCGACGGGAACCTTACTGGAACCATGGCAGAACTGGATTTCCGGTCGTTCCCCAATCTCATTCGCCTCAACCTCGCCAACAATAATCTCAGTGGTTCCATTCCCGTCAGCATCTCGGCGCTGTCCGTGCTCTCCTACCTTGATCTGAGCAACAACACTTTCGACGGCGCGCCACCGGCGGAGATCTCTCGGCTCTCGGAGATCCTCGAGCTAAACCTCTGCTATAATGCGCTCAGCGGCCTGGTCCCGCACCAGATAAGCCGTCTCCGCAAGATGCGCTACCTTAACCTCTCCCAGAATGCCTTCACCGGCTCGATTCTGGACACACTGGCTGGCAATCTGACGATGCTCGAGACCCTCGACCTCGGCGTCAACAATTTCACCGGACAGATCCCGTCTTCGATTTCCAGCCTTACCAGGCTCCAAGTCCTCCGTCTCGGGGTGAACAACTTCACCGGCGGGATTCAGCCTGCTCTCGGTTCTATCCCTGGCCTTCGCATACTGGAGCTAGGCCAAAATCCTTTGGGCGGGCCGATCCCTCCTTCCTTGGGGAATCTCCGGCGGCTTGAGAGCTTGGCCATCAACGTGGCCGGATTGAACTCTTCTATCCCGGCAGGTCTGGGAAGATGCACGAACCTCAGCTTCCTCGAACTGTCCGGCAATCAGCTGACGGGGGAGTTGCCGCCTTCCCTCGCGGAAATCGGGGCGATGGCGGAATTCGGCGTCTCGGCCAATCTCCTCACCGGCGAGATCCCGGCGGCCTTCTTCCGCAATTGGACTCGCCTTATATCTTTCCAAGTTCAGGAGAATGCCTTCACCGGCCGGATTCCCCCCGAAATCGGACTGGCGAGGAACCTCAGATTCCTGTACCTCTCCACGAACAAGTTAACAGGACCCATCCCCCATGAGATGGGGAATTTGGTAAATCTGGAGATGATTGATTTATCCAACAACACGCTCAGCGGTCAAATCCCCGAAACCATCGTCAAGCTTCAGAAGCTCACGAGGTTGAGTTTTCAAGTCAATAACCTCGCGGGCTCGATCCCAGAAGACACCGGAAATATGACGGCTCTTCAGTTAATAGACCTCAGCACCAACCAGCTCAGCGGGGAGATTCCCAGAAGCATATCAGGCCTCAAGGATCTTTACTTCTTATTCCTCTACAATAACAGCTTCAGCGGCTCTCTTCACCCCGACTTGGGGAAGAATGCGCGATTAACCGACGTGAGCTTCGCGATCAACAGATTCTCCGGCGAACTGCCCCAAGACTTGTGCACGGGTTACGAGTTAGAATACTTCACAGCATTCGAAAACAACTTCACCGGACGACTCCCAAGCTGCCTGCGGAATTGTTTGAAGCTCAAAAGGGTCCGCCTGCAGTCGAACCACTTCTCTGGGGACATAGCAGAAGTATTTGGTGTTCATCCGGATTTGTATTACCTGGACCTCTCGGGGAACCAGTTGACGGGCGAGCTTTCCCCGGATTGGGGACGATGCGTGAAGCTCCAATCTCTTTTTCTCAATGGCAATAGAATCACCGGTGAGATCCCTCGAGATATTTTGAGCTTGCCAGAGCTAGGGGAAGTGGATTTATCTTCCAATCTCCTCTCAGGAGAGATTCCTCACCTCCTGAGCAA
This sequence comes from Spirodela polyrhiza, assembly GCA_024713555.1. Lineage (NCBI taxonomy): Eukaryota > Viridiplantae > Streptophyta > Magnoliopsida > Alismatales > Araceae > Spirodela > Spirodela polyrhiza. The sequence goes on from CM046542.1 coordinate 600,504, forward strand.
TACGAGCAAGGTGTCCACTCTCAACCTGAGCCACAATCAAATATCTGGCGAGCTTCCCCCGGCTGTCGGAGACCTCTCCAAGCTCCAACTGCTGGATTTATCGGGTAACAAGCTCGTCGGCTCAATTCCCACCCAGCTCGGCGCACTCGATGGCCTACAGGCGCTGGATCTAAGCGATAACCATCTGACGGGAAGAATACCAGCTGAGCTCGGGAACCTGGTCAATCTACAGATGTTGCTGGATCTAAGCAACAACTCCCTCTCCGGGCCCATACCTTCTAATTTAGGAAAGCTGATCAAGCTGGAGGTCCTCAACGTATCCCACAACAAGCTTTCCGGCTCGATCCCGAGTACTTTCACCAACATGGTCAGCTTAAACTCTGTGGATTTCTCCTACAACAATCTGACGGGCCCCGTAACGAGCTGGAACATCTTCCGAAACGCCCCTTCCCAGGCTTTCGCAGGGAACTCTCTCTGTGGAGACATCGCGGGGTTGCCCGCCTGTGAAACCAATTCCCACCGGAAGAAAGAAGAGAACACATGGAAGATCATTGTCGCCGTCGCCGTCCCCTTGGCTGTATTGGTTGTTGTCGTCGTCGTGTTCGCCGCGGTGATCTTCATCTCCAGTAGTAGGAGGCGGCGGAATCGCTTTAAGGTGTTGAGCCACCGCGAGGAGAGCTTCAAGTCGGTCGCGTGGGAGAGGGGGGGCAAGTTCAGCTTCCTCGACATCGCCAACGCCACCGAAAACTTCGCCGAGGCCTTCTGCATCGGCAAGGGTGGTTTCGGCACCGTCTACCGGGCGAAGCTCCCCACAGGGCACGTCGTCGCCGTGAAACGTATCAACCTGACGGACCCTTCGGACACTCTCGAGGCCAGCCTCAGGAGCTTCGAGAACGAGATCCGGGCGCTGACGAAGGTCCGTCACAGGAATATCGTGAAGCTGTACGGCTCTTGCTCGAGCTCCGCCCGCATGTACCTGGTCTACGAGTACCTGGAGAAGGGCACCCTGCAGGAGGTGCTCTACGGGGAGGAAGGCGGAGCCGGCGGGAAGTTCGACTGGGCGGCCAGGGTCCGAGTGATCCAGGGGGTGGCCCACGCCCTTTCCTATCTCCACCATGACCACTCCCCCCCCATCGCCCACCGGGACGTCAAGACCAGCAACATCCTTCTGGAAACAGACTTCGAGCCCCGACTATCTGACTTCGGCACCGCCAAGCTCCTCCTCGCCGATTACTCCAACTGGACCGGCATCGCCGGCTCCTACGGCTACATGGCTCCAGGTAAGACCAGATACGGCCGCCGTCCCCCCACATATCGTCCTCCATATCTCCTGCGATCGTCTCGTTCGGCGTTGACCAACCCTCACTTCTCGGGTCGTTTCCATGTAGAGCTGGCGTTCACGATGAAGGTGACGGAGAAGTGCGACGTGTACAGCTTCGGGGTGGTGGCGCTGGAGGTCATGATGGGGAAGCACCCGGCGGACCTGATCGCCTCCCTCTCCTCCTCTGGTGACGCCGAGGCGCTGCTGTTGAAGGACGTCCTCGACCAGCGCCTGGCCCCTCCGACAGGGCAGCTGGCGGAGGAGGTCGTGTTCGTCGTCAAGATGGCCCTGGCCTGCACGAACAGGGACCCCGGGGCCCGCCCCGCCATGAGGTTCGTGGCCCAGGAGATCTCCGCCCGGACCCAAGCTTTTCTCTCCGAGCCGTTCCGCACCATCACCGTCGGCAAGCTCGCCGAGTTTAACAAGTAGCCGATCGGTGGGATAGGGATGAAGCGAACGTTGTTATTAGGAGTCAGTTCCTGCCACCACGTTGACTTCAAAAGTCTCATTCCACTGATGCAGGACGAATATAATTGACACTAAGGAAATATGTTAGGAATGTGATAGATAAATAATAAGTCACAAAATTCACACACAATTAGATTCAACCTTTTAAAATTGACAGTGATGAATACGAGAAGACCATTTTATTCTTCGGTCGAAGGCGGGAGGATTATCTAAAATCGTCGTGATAAATCAAAGCTCTACATTTCAAAATCTCAGTCAACCTCCAAATAAGGAAATCACAGCCCACTTGGATGTTCACGAGCTCACATGACTAAGTCTGATGATAGTGGAAATATGAATAAGGGAAAATAAAATGAAATCAATGCACACAATCACCAGAGAAGGTTGAGAGGAAACCTTGGGCATTTATACGTTGAGATGTTGATGTTGAGGATGATTAGAGGAGAACAGGCCTATCATGGATCCAATTGTGTGGTCAGTTGGCGAGGGGGTCAAGGGGGAAGCCACCCCCTTGTGGGATTTGGGGCAACGTCCCAAAACCAAATTCGGTGGACGATTGGAGAAGAATGTGTAGTGTACACACAGTGGACATTGAGGGTTGGAAGCAGTCGCAGAAGGCGGGTGGCCCCAGCACATCCACTACGTGCAGGATGCTCTAGGTTATGACAAGATAAGATGAGTTGCACAGCCGTCCAAGGAAGGGAGTTTGTACTGTTCGGCCGACGATCTGACAAGAGACCATCAACATGACATCAGACACTAGAAGCTAGTGCAAAGGGAGGGTGACTAGGCTTGTCCACTACGTGCGGAATGTTCCAAGTTACATCAAGAAGGAATGAATCACACTGACGTTCGTGGAAGAGATTTTGCCGCATGTGTTCGGCAATCAAATGGGAGACTGTCAACATGACAATGGGCATGCGAGGGCAGGCTGAGGGAATGTCTGGCGACCAACAAGAGATAGGTGGGTTGACCACGAAGTAGGGTGAGACCTGTGCGACAACGGCGACTGCAGGCGACAGCAATCACACAAATCCCTTAGGGCACAATCTTAGGGATGATAGTTTCCTTAATCTAAGATTAGCCACAGTTCATAGAAATCTTAGGCTTATTTGTAGGCCTTGGGAAGAAAAAGAGGATTACAATGAAATCCAAATAAAATGAAATCTACATAAAACCTAGTAATAAAGGAAATTCGGATCCTTCAATTAGGTCCAACAATGATGACGTGGGGCAACTTCACCAATTGGCATGATCATTGGATGAGATGGCGTGACATACTCTGATGTCATGGTCTTCAATGGTGGGGCTTGGGTACATGCTCCACCATCCACAACATTGCCTGACCACAAGTATAAGTGAGTCAAATGCTTAGACCTTGGTGGACATTTTAGAGATCAACTTCAGGTGGAGGAAGGGTGGGGTGGGGTGGGTTGTATGTAGAGAAGGCTTAAAGCTTATCATAGTGTGGGCTCGCCTCATCTTCTATGCTTGACCAAGCAAAAACATGCATTCAGTACAACGGATCTTGTATATAATGGTAGCCTTCATTGGGCTTCTGTCCAAAGGCTGGGGACACTCAGACCAAAAAGAAGATTGGACTAGGCTTTACATCCTTTTCGGGGCTTGTAGAAAGGTCAAAATGTTCCATGAATTGACCTTTCCCCCCTTTTTCAGGATAGAAAAAATTAAATGTGTGAGAGGATCAAATGAATTACTAAACCTCTATATTATTTCAGATGACTCTAAATTTTGATATTAAATTCAAACATTACGTAGAATGGTAAATTTAAATAATTTAAAAATTCATTATATCATGAATTTTTTTATTTTATTTAAATAGATAGATTGATTTAAAATTATCAAAATGTTTATTTGAAATCAGGATTTTTCTTATTTTTAAATATCCTAAATGTATCAAACTTAGTTGTAATGGTTTTATTTGATCAAAGGACTATTGACTTTGATGAAAAAAAATGAATTTTCTAACCAATTTCTAAAAATTTTAATTTAAAAATACTAATTCTAAGATGAAAAGCATTTTTGTTTAAATTCATTTTAACCATAAGTCGATATCAAATTGAATTATTATCATAACACATTTGTGACATGATGAAAACAATAAATTTTAATGAATGTAGTCTAACATTCATTCAACATTTATTGTGATAGTCATTCTTTAATGTATTGTTACAATTGTGACAATCATTCTATGCCAAACGTCATTTGATGCCAAAAGTTAAAATGGTTTTCAGAGTATATTATATTAAAAGTATTTAATGTATTCTTTGTTTCTCCTCTATCCCCTTTTCCTCTATTTTATTTGAACTATGAAATTTCCTCCTAGAAAGGTTCAGTTCCCCTTCATTTGCCCATTTCCTCTCCAACCTTAGACTTACATGCCATGAGGCAAGCTCATTCGTCACAATTGATATAGAATGTGAACCAATGGAGAAACATCTTTGTGTTACTCAACTCTATCACCTAGAATGCCGTTGACAAGAAGACCTTCAACCAAGTCCAAGGCAATGACATTGCACTCCAACCACTTATAGCATTGATAAATCCATTCAAAGGACTCTAAATTTATATATTAATTAGAATGTTTAATTTAAATTATTTTTAAAATATATAAAAATATATGTGAAATTTTTTTTGATTTTATTAAATGTTTATAAATTTACCATTCTCAAAATATTTATTTAAAATCAAAATTATTTCAACTAATTTTAAATAAAAAAATCAATTAAACTTAGTTGTAATGATTTTCTTTGATCATAGTTCTATTGACTTCAAGGAACCACAATGAATTTTGTGATTGTGTTCTAAAAAAACTTGATTTAAAACTAGTAATTGTAAAATGATAATAATTTTTCATTTTAATGCTTTTAAGACATATAGTTGATATCAAATTGAATTATCACTATACCACATTTACGGTATGACCAGAAGAACAAATTTGAGTTAACATAGTCAACATTTATTTTACATTCAGCTTATAATAGTCAAACACAATTATGCCAAATTAGAGTTTTTTAGACCTTATTGCTAAATATATTTAATGCATTTATTGCTTTTCCTCCCACTCCTATTTTCTCTATTTTCTCATTATTGTCTTCTACAATGGGTGTATGCTTCAATTACATCATACATGATAAAGTGCAACAATTCTACATGGTTTGACATGCACGCACAAACATGCCATGCATGATATACTGTAACATTATACATGACGCTTATTACAACATGTAAAATTAGATTAGTCGTGAGGTTAATTAGTAATCTCACATCACTTATTCTGATAATATAGGAGCCTAATTCACTCCATAATAAAGGTAGGTCCAGCTTATACTCGTGAACATGAAGTATTAGACTAGTTGAGGTACTGAGGACATCCGACGCGGTTAAAACATTTCAAGATGTTACTATGTCTCAATGTGTTTCAGTCAAAACGACATGTAATGATCATTTGATTTGACTAGTAATAAAGTTTGTCGGCATGAGTCACTTTTACTTTAAGAATACAAATCTAGAACCTCGGTTTACTGGTCTAATATCTCCCAAAACATTTTTATTATGAATGATAATCCGTCAAATTACTCTAATTTATTAGTCGGCCTGTAAGTCTTACCAGGTCCAAATTTGGCTCGTATTTAAGACTAAATTAAATGGATTTTATCAAATTAATACAACGACGTCTCCCCGGTCCGCCATCGTAGCGAATCGGGTTCCACATTGTCTGGGACGGCTATAAATGGAAATAATAACACAGTTTGAAAAATTAAAAAAGTCAAAGTCGGAGACCGTTTAGAGAAAATCCTGTCTACCACATCTGAGGAATTAAATTTCGCGCGAATGTTGAAGGGGTCCCCTATTCCTCCCTCGTTCCTTGCTGACGACAACGGTTATTCCAGATCAACTGGGTACCCAGGCCTCATGTTCCTCCTGGTGGTCGCCTTCTCTCTATGCTGCCCACCGGCGGCGGCGGCGGCGGCGGCTACAGAGGCCGAGTCGCTCGTGAGATGGAAGGCCAGCTTGGATCCCGCGCCGTCGCTGGCCTCGTGGAGGTCGGACTCCAACACTTCAGCCGCCAGCCCTTGCAGTTGGTCCGGAGTCGCATGCAACTCCGCCGGCAGCGTCGTCGAGATCAACTTGGCCGACCGTAACCTTACTGGAACCATCCTAAAATTGAATTTCCGGTCGTTCCCTAATCTCATTCGGCTCAACCTCGCCCGAAACAATCTCAGTGGTTCCATTCCCGCCAACATCTCGGCGCTGTTCAAGCTCTCCTACCTTGATCTGAGCAACAACACCTTCCACGGCGCTCTGCCGACGGAGATCTCTCAGCTCTCGGATATCCTCGAGCTAAATCTCTGCAATAATAAGCTCAGCGGCCTGGTCCCGCACCAGATAAGCCGTCTCCGCGAGGTGCGCTACCTTAATCTCTCTCAGAACGCCCTCACCGGCTCGATCTTAGACACAGTGGTCAGCCATCTGACGATGCTCGAGACCCTCGACCTCGGCGCCAACAATTTCACCGGGGAGATACCGGCTTCCATTGCCAACCTTACCAGGCTTCAAGTTCTATGTCTCGGGGAAAACAACTTCACCGGCGGGATTCAGCCTTCTTTGGGTTCGATTCCCGGCCTTCGCATATTAGAGCTCGGCCAAAATCCTTTGGGCGGGCCTATCCCTCCTTCCTTGGGGAATCTCCGGCGGCTCGAGAGGCTGACTCTCAACGTAGCCGGATTGAACTCTTCTATCCCGGCAGGTCTGGGAAGATGCACGAACCTCAGCTTCCTCGAACTGTCCGGCAATCAGCTGACGGGGGAGTTGCCGCCTTCCCTCGCGGAAATCGGGGCGATGGCGGAATTCGGCGTCTCGGCCAATCTCCTCACCGGCGAGATCCCGGCGGCCTTCTTCCGCAATTGGACTCGCCTTATATCTTTCCAAGTTCAGGAGAATGCCTTCACCGGCCGGATTCCCCCCGAAATCGGACTGGCGATGAACCTCACAACCCTGTTTCTGTATTGGAACAAGTTAGCAGGACCCATCCCCCATGAGATCGGGAATTTGGTAAATCTGGAAATGATTGATTTATCCAACAACACGCTCAGCGGTCAAATCCCCGAAACCATCGTCAAGCTTCAGAAGCTCACGAGGTTGAGTTTTCAAGTCAATAACCTCGCGGGCCCGATCCCAGAAGACATCGGAAATATGACGGCTCTTCAGTTAATAGACCTCAGCACCAACCAGCTCAGCGGGGAGATTCCCAGAAGCATATCAGGCCTCAAGGATCTTTACTTCTTATTCCTCTACAATAACAGCTTCAGCGGCTCTCTTCCCCCCGACTTGGGGAAGAATGCGCGATTAACCGACGTGAGCTTCGCGATCAACAGATTCTCCGGCGAACTGCCCCAAGACTTGTGCACAGGCTACGAGTTAACTCGATTCACAGCATTCGAAAACAACTTCACCGGACGACTCCCAAGCTGCCTGCGGAATTGTTTGAAGCTCGAAAGGGTCCGCCTGCAGTCGAACCACTTCTCTGGGGACATAGCAGAAGCATTTGGTGTTCATCCGGAGTTGGAGCGCCTGGAACTCTCGGGGAACCAATTCACAGGCGAGCTCTCCCCAGATTGGGGAAAATGCGTGAAACTCGAATCTCTGCTGCTCGGTGGTAATCGAATCACCGGGAGGATCCCGTCGGAGCTTTTGAGTTTCCCAGAGCTACAATATGTGGATTTATCTTCCAATCTTCTTACAGGAGAGATTCCGCCCCTCCTAGGCAATGCGAGTACGGTGTATCATCTCAACCTGAGCCACAATCAGATCTCCGGCGACATTTATCCGGGAATTGGCGACCTCTCCAAGCTCCAGCAGCTCGATTTATCGGGTAACAAGCTCGCCGGCTCAGTTCCCGCCCAGCTCGGCGCACTCGATGGCCTACAGGCCCTGGATCTAAGCGATAACCATCTGACGGGAAGAATACCAGCTGAGCTTGGGAACCTGGTCAATCTACAGATGTTGCTGGATCTAAGCAACAACTCCCTCTCCGGGCCCATACCTTCTAATTTAGGAAAGCTGATCAAGCTGGAGGTCCTCAACGTATCCCACAACAAGCTTTCCGGCTCGATCCCGAATGCTTTCATCAACATGGTCAGCTTAAACTCTGTGGATTTCTCCTACAACAATCTGACGGGCCCCGTAACGAGCTGGAACATCTTCCGAAACGCCCCTTCCCAGGCTTTCGCAGGGAACTCTCTCTGTGGAGACATCGCGGGGTTGCCCGCCTGTGAAACCAATTCCCACCGGAAGAAAGAAGAGAACACATGGAAGATCATTGTCGCCGTCGCCGTCCCCTTGGCTGTATTGGTTGTTGTCGTCGTCGTGTTCGCCGCGGTGATCTTCATCTCCAGTAGTATGAGGCGGCGGAATCGCTTTACGGTGTTGAGCCACCGCGAGGAGAGCTTCAAGTCGGTCGGTTGGGAGAGGGGGGGCAAGTTCAGCTTCCTCGACATCGTCAACGCCACCGAAAACTTCGCCGAGGCATTCTGCATCGGCAAGGGTGGTTTCGGCACCGTCTACCGGGCGAAGCTCCCGACGGGGCGCGTCGTCGCCGTCAAACGTCTCAACCTGGCGGACTCTTCGGACATCCCGGAGGCCAGCCTCAGGAGCTTCGAGAACGAGATCCGGGCGCTGACAGAGGTCCGCCACCGGAACGTCGTCAAGCTGTACGGCTCCTGCTCGAGCTCCGGCCGCATGTACCTGGTCTATGAGTACCTGGAGAAGGGCACCCTGCAGAAGGTGCTCTACGGGGAGGAAGGCGGAGCCGGCGGGAAGTTCGACTGGGCGGCCAGGGTCCGAGTGATCCAGGGGGTGGCCCACGCCCTTTCCTATCTCCACCATGACCACTCCCCCCCCATCGCCCACCGGGACGTCAAGACCAGTAACATCCTTCTTGAAGCCGACTTTGAGCCCCGTCTTTCCGATTTCGGCACCGCCAAGCTCCTCCTCGCCGATTCCTCCAACTGGACCGGCATCGTCGGCTCCTACGGCTACATGGCTCCAGGTAAGACCAGACACGGCCGCCGTCCCCCACACATATCTTCCTCCATATCTCCTGCGATCGTCTGGTTCGGCGTTGACCAACCCTCACTCCCTGGCTCGTTTCTGTGCAGAGCTGGCGTTCACGATGAGGGTGACGGAGAAGTGCGACGTGTACAGCTTCGGGGTGGTGGCGCTGGAGGTCATGTTAGGGAAGCACCCGGCGGACCTGATCGCCTCCCTCTCCTCCTCTGGTGACGCCGAGGCGCTGCTGTTGAAGGACGTCCTCGATCAGCGCCTGGCCCCTCCGACAGGGCAGCTGGCGGAGGAGGTCGTGTTCGTCGTCAAGATGGCCCTGGCCTGCACCAACAAGGACCCGGGGGCCCGCCCCGACATGAGGCTCGTGGCTCAGGAGATATCCACCAGGACCCCAGCCTACCTCTCCGAGCCGTTCTGCATCATCACCGTCGGCAAACTCGCCGGGTTACGGATGAAGCGAGCGCCGTCCAGGTGTCAGTTGAACTGCGCCGTTGACTGGGAGTCTCCTTTTCATGCATCGGCTCCCCACATTTCGACCTGGGTCAAATATTTAGACCTAGGCTGACATTGCATAGATCGGCTCTGGGGAGGGAGTGACGGCGGTAGAGATTCATCAAGGTGTGTGAGGCTTGTTCTCTGTTCGCCCCTCTCATTTCCCATTCTCTCATTATTTATGATTAAGCATAAAGATTTACAAGAAGGAGAAAGGAAGGAAAAAACTACAAAATCCATCCTCTCTAGTGTTAAATCTCATGCATGAAACCCTCAAGATTCTCCCTGAGCGATAAATATTTTTAATATTCATCTTGGATAATGCAGGAAATAATTGACCGGTTGGGAGAAGTCTAATGAAGATTATCACCAAGGTGGAGTTGAGATTAATATTTAGAAGCTTGGTGAAGACTTCAATCAAATTATCTCGAAAAAAATGATTTTTGATTCAATATTTTGGTACGCTCATAAAAAGTCAAGTTGTAAGTGATATGAACAAGTTGACTCTCACAGAATGGAACTGGTAGGAGGGAGGATTTGATACAAAAGTATTGCAGTAGTAGTAGATAATACTTGACATTCAGCTTTGGCAGATGATTAATAAATGATTGTTGTTGGGTCAACCTATACATAGACATAATTGTTACCTTAAGGTGATTTTCTCTCCCCTTATTTTGAATGTTTTTATAATTATGGTAACCCATTGAGTAGACTCACATGAGTTAAACCACACAATATCAACACTTTAAAAAATACTCACCATTTAGCCTAATATTGACGGCAAAATGCTCTGGTCAACGCAGTGATATGTGAGGGAAGTAAGCCAGAAAACAGGTGTATGAATGTATTGATTATCCAAGTGAAGTGAGACGGAGTCAAATAGCTTGGAGGAACATGAACCTTGAGATGGCACCGCAAGATTTTGAACGGTGAAGATGTACTGGTGGACCAAATGTGATATCTACCATTCGACGTATATGGGTTATGCTCCTGTTGTCGATCCCCGGCAGACCACAGAATATTTTATTTTTATTTTTATTAAAGGATTTATTTTAAAAAGAGAGTCAAACTGGAGAATTAGACTACCTCACAAAGTCTTCAAAAATGGTCTTCCATCCACGTGTCAACTAATTTCAGCGGGACGCATGGGTTTGATTTCCTTCCCCTGACGTGTCTTACGGAGAACCCCATGTAATGTCCACGTGCGCCGCCACGTATTTTCTGGGGTCAGGAGGAGGAAATTTCAGATTAAATAATTTAAATCGTAAAGGAAAAGTAGATTACTTGGTGGACCAGGTTACCCGGTGTATGTGGCCCTGTGGACATCCGTGGCCGAGTGGTCCTCTGACGAATCCCACGGCCCGTTCACCCCCTCCAAATCAGAGGACAACGGTCGTACACGACTCCCTCTGCCCATACCCGTTGGAGAGAGAGAGAGAGGAGAGATATAGAGAGGGCGCCCTGCTGTCTTGCCCACCATCATCGCCGTCCTCCCCAGCCACGGGCCGACCGCTCGCTTGCTTCTTCTCCGACGAGCTCTTGCCGTCTTCCTCCATGGCCGTCGTCTCCATGTCCACCGCCGCAGGTTTCAGAGGAGGCCTCTGCTCTGGCTTCACGGGGGACTGGGGCTCCACGCTGGCCGGCGCGGGCGCCGAGCGCGCGCTGTTGCCGGCATGGGCGGCGGCGCCTGGGCGGCGCCGCGCGGCGAGGCCCGCCCGGTCCTGCCCGTCGATGAAGAACGTGAACGAAGGGAAGGGCGTCTTCGCGCCGATCGTCGTCGTCGCCCGCGATGTCATCGGCAAGAAGACCTTCAACCAGCTGCGCGGCAAAGCCATCGCCCTCCACTCACAGGTAGCCCCCCGCACCTTCTCCTTCTTCCCCACCGGCCCAGACGGCGGAGCTGACCGCGGGCGCTGCGCAGGTCATCACGGAGTTCTGCCGCACGATCGGCGCGGACGGCAAGCAGCGGCAAGGGCTCATCCGACTGGCGAAGAAGAACGGGGAGAAGCTCGGGTTCCTAGCCTGAAGATCCATCTCCTGCCGCATCCACACACAGAAGACAGACACAGAGACACGAGGCTCTCTGGCCCTTTTTTCCCAGGAAGAGCCAGCGAGCCATTCCATTCCAGTTTTCAACTCTACACGACTGTAGATGCCATCATGTACACGATCTTCATTTATTTTTTTGCACCGGAGGGGATTCTCCGCCCCCAATTATCTGAACCACCTGGGTCTCATTGATTGACCATTTTTTTTTTTTGGCACGAGAAATCGAGCCCGCATGGAGTTTATGCCAAAAAAAAATTTCTTCTTATATTAAAGATCCATCTGAAAGGGAAATCCCACGGAAGCGTAATCAAAATCGAAAAACTGGGTTCATCTAGAACGAGAAAACCCACTGATAATGCTCCAAAGAAGGCAATGCCAAGCATATTTCATGCAGATGCGACATTCAGAAGGTAAGAACGACTGAGCGCACCCGCCAAGCAGGAAGAAGCGATGAGGGGTTGGAATCTGGGGAATTAGACGGTGTAGCGGCTGGACCTGCTCCCTGGCTTCTCCCTCTTTGCGGCATCCTGCGGAAAAACCCACCAGATTTGGCGGAGCGATCTTCAGAGGGTGGATGAGCAGCGCAGAATTTGGCCATCAAAAAGAGGAAGGGGGAGGCTTACGTGGAAGTTGTAGGTGATATTGTCGGTGAAATCTATGATCTCCTTCCATTTCCTTCCGATGCTAGTCTGTTACAGTTCATGAAGACACTGCCGTTAGAGCTACCACAGGATAGAGTAGTCCCACATTGGAGGTCATCAAGAAACTCCAGATGCTCTAGAAAGCAGCCCACGCAATGGAAAATTGAAGCAAACAAGGGGAGGTGAAGGTCCAAGGCAGAAAGTGAGGGTTGGCCATGGCATTTGGCGAAGAAAAATAAGGCCACGTTCATGAAAGGGTATGAGCTTTAATTTAATCATGTTTTGTGGACCAGCTATCTAGAACTATGCTTGGAAAGATCAAGTGAAATGAAAAAATCCGAGTATATATCACGCTTCCACAGTATTCCAGCATGAATTAGCAGATTTCCGTGAGGCCAGCCGATTTCTAGCTGATTTCCAAAGCTTTTATAAAATTTTCCCGGATACTCTGCTTTGAACTTTGAACAGGAATTGTTGTGTCAATAGAATCATAAGCAGTATCCAAATATCAACAGGAAGAGAGGTGAAAGCCACGACCTAGCTCCATTCTCGGAGTATTAACTTGGAAAACAAAAAATGTCAACCTTGATGAATGTTTAATTATCACCGATAATAGAAGGTAGTGAAGCGTATCACAGTTATCACTGATGGCAGGACCAAGAACCATCTACATTGCAGCATTTGATGCGTCCCACTTTCAGCATAAAAGAGTCTTCCAGCCAAAAAATGTGATTCACCAGGCGAAAAAACTGATGTTTAATTTATAAAAGATTAGGAGGAGACACTGAAATTTGCAGCCGGCCTTAATCCTGAAACGCCTCATTGGCAGACAAATCTCAGTTCATCATATTTTGTAAAGTTGCCCAAAAGTAGGGCTTTTCAAAAAACAAGTACAGGATCACATGCGAACTGTTCATTAATTGAATAATGCTTTTCAGAAAGCAAAGACAAGATCATATTGGACGACTAAATATCAGCATTCACTATAGCATTCATCATCTTTTTCCACTACTTCAGAAACCATAGTGCCAGCATGGAAAACGAAGCCCCTTCTATGGTATAGCTACTCATCACTAGCTTTCAACAAAATTAGCTAAAACACAATAATCACAACCTATTTGTCTAGAATCACCATAGCACTGATTCAAATTTTCTATGACTATGAATAAACTTTAACATACAATAAGCAGGAGATAAATAACTGAAACAAAAAGTTAATTCAAATTTATAACGAGAAATAGAATAGGATAGAAGCAAATACATCAGCCAAATTTTAAACTTTATTAAATATGCGATATGAAGCATCAGATTAACCAATTTCCTAGAAAGCTTCACTCTAAGAAAGTCTGGGGTCAGATCCATCAACAATTTCCTTCATATAGTAAATACAGTTATCACATCCCTGGCATAATAACACCACTTCACGGTCGTTACCTGCAACGCTTCATTGCTAGCATTCTTAGTCCACAAAGCAAGCTTATTCTGCCTCTGGCGCACACTTGCAACAACACCACAGATCTCTTCACTCTCATCAAACTGCTCCCCTATCAGAGCCATCAACTGCATACAGGAAATGCCACTTGAGGTCTGACTTTATGCATGAAAATATCATGATAGCATAAAGCAAGTCTAATAACCAGAGCCCCCGAAAGTCAGAGGAAAACAATGGACAATAATAGTAGAAACGCACATAAAAATATTGAAAACCTGACTATACTATCAAACCCAGTTCATTAACAATACGGCACTCAAACAAGGGAACTCTGATGAAGTAGTGTCTACATTCTTCTAATTGGTTGCACCGTTATGATTTGGTTTGAGAAAAACAAATTTTATATGAAACGAAATGTTCCCAAAGCTTAGCATATGGGTTTCAAGATATTTAATTACTGAGTAATTTCGGTGGATTGCAGATGACAAGGAAAAGGACTGACCAGTAAAATTCTACAAAAGCATAAACAAACGGATCTAATTCCTGAACAAGGGGATCATTGTTCATGCTATTATCTGAATAATTCTGCGTTCTCCTAGGCCTGCATCTAAAGAAAGTTTCCAAATAAAAAATAATAGAAAGCACCACAGAAGATTAGACTCACAGTTTCAAGCCACATGCTTTCAAGATCGGACTTCCTGTTCAAAACTAGAGACCATTTGCCACCTTCTGCACATTCAGGATCTTCCCACTTTGGTTCTATGCCAGCTCTAAAGCAATGGAACTCGGCATTTACCAGAAGTTTGCTGGGGCGAAATATTTGATCGTACAAACTGTAAAAAAAAGATAAATCAAAATGAAATGGGAAAAAATAAAATGACCGACGTCCAGATGAAGAAAGGTACACTAAATAGTCGAGAGACGCATAGATTATGCCATTTTTCATCCTAGACTCTAGAGAAAAAGCATATAAAAGGAACAGTAGAGTAGTTCACAAAGAAAAACTCATCCTACCCAGAAGAGAATCATTATAAAGTGTCAGATAGCACATAATCTTTTTATTTTTAAGGTGAGCGAAAGAACAAAGAAAAATACAATTAAAATTTAGAATACACAAATGCTCAAAAGGAATTAAATTTGATCCATAATAAAACACCGCATTTGAACAGAAACTTCCCTTCATTGATAACCAAATCTTTTATCAAGATAAGGCCATTTAGTGACCCAAAATTAGTTAATGTTAGCGGTCTTTCTCATTTTCTCGCTGCGTTCAGTTGTAGACACAAAAACACCAAGGAAGTCTGTCATATCCCTCATACGTTACACGAGCATGCACATAGAAGTGTATCAGAAAAATGACCCAAAATGTAGCGCCCTCGCATAAGATTTCTATCCACCGTCTGTCCAAGTCAATTATGACCTTCTGTGTCACCATGGCTGCCCGAACGGTAGGAGAGATTAGTTGCAGAGATAAACAATAGTAGTGTCATCAACTAATTCAAATTACTATCCTCATCAAATGGATCTGTCCAACTTCCACGAACAGTGCGAGACAAAAAGTATGACAATTCTCAGGTAAAAATTCAAATAGAGTTTCGTAACAAAACATATTGCCCCTATATGTCATGGATCGAGGAGCAAACCAAAGTGTCCGATATTTATTTAGAATGGTGTCCTTGAAACATGCTCACTAAATTACATGAGGCGTGGTCGAATTCGAAGATACTGAAATCAGAAAAACCGATACGAGCCGGGCACGTCAAATAACGCCGGTTGCTAACATAAAAGCAGACCAAATAAGAAGCAGATGAATGGAAATAGATCTAGGGTTCCACGACGTCAGCTGGAGGCGCATGCTAAAACCAAAAAGACGAAAGGTAAGCATAAAGCTGCCAGTACAGAAGCTTTATCGATATAGAGCTGTCCCATGCGACATCAATCTTACCACCAAAACTCCTCGACAGTGTCGAAGGTGTAGGCCTTGCGGAGGGAGGCGCCCCAGGCGGCACCCTGCTTAGGTTTGGACTGGTTATCGAACCAGAACGTCCACTTCCTCTCAAGCCGGTGAGGCTTATCGTTGCTCTCCCCTCCCTGTTGTTGTTGACTGGCAACCTCGGTCTCCCCTGCCTCCACCTCCGCCATCCCTTCCACGAAACCTAGCTCTCTGCGCCTCTGGCTCCTGGCTGCACAACAATGACGACCGAAGAGGATGAGTCCTTCTCTGAGAGCAACTCATGAAGGATCCGATAGGCTTACAAAGGAAAGCCTAGAATGAGGATTTATCGGGCCTGGGCTCGCTGTCATGGCCCGACAGACCGGCCCGAATCTCTCTCTCTCTCTCGCGCGCGCGCGCGCGCGCCCGCGCGCCCGCGCGCCTGAGGCCGAGATTACCGGGCAGGGCCCAATAGTAGTATCTTAATGGGCCTACTGCTTTCCTAATTCTGCCCGTTCCACCTCCATCCAGAAGCTCTGCTCTACTGGGCCGTATTGTACAGAAAAGAACTCCAGTTGGGCAAAGCCCAAACTGCGGCCCACCACAGGGGAAATTTTTTCTTAAGTACCCCTTTTTTAAAACAATGACAGTTAATCGCTACATGCCGGTTAATTAAAAAATTACTCACATAAAGCCTTTTAGGGAGTATAAAGCAGAATCTTTTACCGATTAGAGATGGAGAGGCAATCACCCACACGTGTCTGAGAGCCGCTAGCCGGCCTTAAATTCGGCATGGCGAGGAGCCATGCAGGCTCCCACGTGTGAACCGCGCGGCGAACACGTGGCCCGTTTCCGCCCTCCTTCCCCGTGTTTTCTATATACGTCGACTGAAGCACACAAGGGGTTTCAGAGAGAGAGAGAGAGATGGCGGAATCGAAGGACGCGATGGAGACGGCGGCGCTGCAGGCCCCGGTGACGCTGGAGCGGCGGGTCAGGGGGGACCTCGAGCCCTCCCTCCCCAAGCCCTGTAAGTCTCTCCCCCTGTCGCTTATGGCATTGCGGAATGTAGAGCTCCGCCGATGACTGGCGGCGCCGCTGAGCTCCTCTTCTCCCTCCTCCTGCTCTCTCTCTCTCTCTCTCTCTCTCTCTCTCTCTCTCTCGCTCGCTCGCTCGCTCGCTCGTTCTCCTGTGAGGCGTCCAGATTTGGCGAGAGCGCTGGTGGCGTCGGACACTGCGCACCCGGAAGGCACCGTTGACCACCACAGGCACCACAACCGGAGCGTCCTCCAGCAGCACGTCGCCTTCTTTGACCGCGATGGCAACGGGATCGTCTACCCCTGGGAGACGTATGAAGGTGGTAACCCTCGTGGAGATTTGGCTTTCTCCTGCTCCCGTTGGCCGCGCCGTGACCGTTGACTTTCAGGGTCGCGGGCCATCGGGTTCAACCCGATCCTCTCCCTCTTCATCGCGGTTTTCGTCAACGCCACCATGAGCTACTCCACCCTACCCGTGAGTTCTCCTCCCTTCCTGTAAAGATAAGATATCTCGAGGGAGCTCGCTTTGCGGCTTATCGTGGACCCGGCCAGGGCTGGATTCCCTCCCCGTTGTTCCCGATATACGTCAGCAACATTCACAGGGGCAAGCACGGGAGCGACTCGGCGAGCTACGACACGGAGGGGAGGTGCTCTCTCTCTCTCTCTCTCTCTCTCTCTCTCTCTCTCTCTCTCTCTCTCTCTCTCTCTCTCTCTCTCTCCCTCTCTCCCCTTCCCTCCCTCTGGGTTGACGGATGGTCAAGCCGGCGGCGGATTCAGGTTCTTGCCGGTCAACTTCGAGAGCATCTTCAGCAAGTACGCGAGGACGGCGCCGGATAAGCTCACGCTGTCGGAGCTCTGGAACATGACGGAGGGCAACCGCAACACCTGGGACTTCTTCGGCTGGTGAGGACGAGCTCCACCATTAACGCGTTGACTTTGGGCTCCTAGTTTACGTTGGGCCCGGGCCCGGCCAATTTACGAGCTTTCTTTGGGGCTTCCTTCCCCTCTCAGGGTGGCGAGTAAGCTGGAGTGGGGGGTCCTTTATCTGCTGGCGAGAGATCCCGAGGGCTTCTTGCCCAAAGAAGCCGTCAGGCGCTGCTTCGACGGGAGCTTGTTCGAGTACTGCGAGGAGCGGCAGGCCGCCGCCTACAAGATGGGCTAGCGGGCCGGGCCCGGCCCGGTTCCTGAACATGTAAATAATCAATAAAACCCTGTAAAAAAATAACACAATCGTGATATTTCCATGGCACCTTGCGGCCCTCTCAATGGCAGCCGTCCCTGAAACCATTTGGGCCCATTTTCCCGATTCGGCCCAATAAGTCGGGGTACTACTCCATTTAATAATGTTTTGGGGTCATACACGTCTTTTTATAACTTCACTGGGGAAAAGTTTCAAAGTCAGGACCAGAAACCCTAGCCAAGAGCGGGTGGTGTATAAATGCGCAAACCTTCTGAGCGGTGGGCTCTGTTGCGGCCGCACCGTCGGAGGAGACAAGCTGAGAGCTCGGCAGCATGTCGAAGCGAGGTATGATCGTTTCTTCTCCAAGCACTCTTCGATGATCCCTGTCGTTTTCTATGTACGTGCCGGAGGAGCTGTTCAGGAGTTGCTCCGATTCGCTGCATCGGGCGAATGTTAGGAAGCGTGGTCGAGCGGTGGAAGCACTTCAGCGATGTGCTTTCTGCTCATTGGTGGCGTTTGCCTACATTTTTATCGTCATTTCTTCGAGATTATGCTTGGCCCCTCTCTGTCATCGCCTTTCTAACGCATCTCTGATGACCACATTTGAATTCGTTTATTCTACAACGAGTGGCACAGACTGAATCACGTCTTGAATGTGCGGATTCGTGCCTGTTTGTGATTCATCCCTTTCTTTTTCTAGCAGCCGATCTTGTTTTTCACATTGATTGATTTGATTTGGCTGCCAATTTCATGTTCTTCGTCGTCCCTTTTAGGTCGCGGAGGTTCCGCGGGGAACAAGTTCCGAATGTCGCTGGGTCTCCCGGTGGCAGCAACTGTGAACTGCGCGGACAACACTGGAGCGAAAAATCTGTACATCATCTCGGTGAAGGGGATTAAGGGCCGCCTGAATCGGCTCCCTTCGGCCTGCGTTGGGGATATGGTGATGGCCACTGTGAAGAAGGGGAAACCCGATCTGAGGAAGAAGGTCATGCCTGCCGTCATCGTCAGGCAGAGGAAGCCGTGGCGTAGAAAGGATGGCGTCTACATGTACTTCGAAGGTACCTTAATCCGACCATTATTTCTTCCGTTAAAACTAAATCCAACTGGGCTTCCTGTTCGAATTTTTCATATGAACAATCTAGTAATAGATGAGATATTAGACTATTTAGTTATTGATGTTCCTTGATCTCTTCCTTCTTCCCCCCGCCTCCCGATTCCTGAATTCTTCACATTTTTCACACATTTTGGCCAACTCATGCAGATAATGCCGGGGTGATCGTCAACCCTAAAGGAGAAATGAAAGGTTCGCTTCTTCTATCCCTACCCTCCTTCACAGGATCACATGCTTCATAGTTACAGAGTTTCTTCATCCATGTAGCAGTCATCTCAGCCCAAGGACCTCCAATCTTATTCATATTATATGTTCATATATATACATAAATTCACATGGGGAGAGAGAGAGAGAGAGAGAGAGCGTTTATGCATTGCTAGGTGCTTGAGAGCGATCAGAATCTTGTCTAATGAAGCTTGATGGGATGGTTTGCAGGGTCGGCTATCACGGGCCCAATTGGAAAAGAGTGTGCGGATCTGTGGCCCAGGATTGCGAGCGCCGCCAATGCCATCGTCTGATGCAGACCATGAAACTGCTTCAGTTATGAAGCTAGTATGAAGGATTGATCCCTTAGTGTCCGTTCGTCTTGCCTCCAGCCTCCTCCTCGGCTGGCGCCTCTGTAATCGAGAGGTCAACTCCTTGTTCCATTGTAGGTCAATTTTTTGCCACCCCCTTTAATGCCTACGTTCTTCCCTTCCAAAAGCTAGGAGTGGGTTTTATATCACCGTGATCTCCTCTGCATTGAGCGCCAGTGAAAGTATGGTAAGAGCAGGGTGTTCTTCGCCCCATAATTCTGGTGCACGTCACCATTTTTACAAAACCCCTCGGTTAGCTTTGAAATGATGTGGGATGCAAAAATCTCTACAAAAACGCCACCCGTGGTGGGCTCTGCTGGTTGAAGAACCAGCTGACCTCTCAAAAAATTTGGCGTGCTTCACCGTTTTCAGACTCGACCTGATTGCCTTTCTGCCGCAAAAGGGGAAAAGTCAACGAGCCAAGAACATCCATCAATCAAGAATGGAAGATGGGTTGAATGTGGATGATCTCTTACTGCTCGAACGGGGCTGATCCCTGCAACCTCTGCTGCCGCAGAGACATCGAAAGGCCTTGATTGGATGCTCGTGATCGTCAAAGTCGATCCCGTAGTCCTGCAGGGCGAGGCGCTTGCTCAGAAAACGTCTGATGAATTCAGATTATATAATTAATGACATTAAACTTTTTAAATGGGCAACATCAAAAAAAGTCATAGAATAGGAGTAAGCGAGGAACAGGGGAGGAAGTCTCTAATTAACCTTAATATAAATGTAAACTGGATAAAATACGACAATAATGAGAATTAATTACAGCAATAAACAACTCGTTTCGAGTCCCTGATATTCGAAACCATCCTATTTCTATATACAGAAAATACAGGTACTTATATGCAACTGATATCGGAAGAGGCATTGGTGCGAGATGAAGGTTATATAATTACATAAAAAGCCTGCGATCAGCCCTACAAAAAAAAAACTCTGGCTTCAGGAAACAGATGAAGGTCACTGAAATAGAAGCTGTATATTTCTACTGTTTTGTGGGTTTTCCTGGGTCTCCTTGGTTCATCAAAGAGCATGCCCACGTTGACCATGAAGAGATGCTTACCCATGTAAGTTCTTCAAAAGCTTCTATTTTTCTTGTCGTGAAAAATGCAATCTACAAGAGAAAAATAGAAACAAAATATTGATACCTCCGAAGGTCAAAAATAAATAAATAAATAACAACTTAAAGCAGATTTAACAAAAATCCCGTACGTGGTAGTAATGACGGTCAGGTGTCTCCACTTCAACCGGAACCTCCACCAAGTTTGCATCGAAGCATCTGCCACAATGATTGGACCGCTGTCAGAAATTCTATGAAAAGAACGATACCCATCGTAGATCTGCTTTCCTAACAGCCAATCATATCCAAGCATTTAGCTATACTTAATTTGGATTCCCAACTGGAAGGCCAGCACACCACAGGAAGATTTAGTTTAAAAGGAAGGCGATTCAAGTTGAAATTACGCACAGAGTAAAATTTCGATGGGGATATATCCTTCTCCTCTACTAGTGCCCTCATTGTAATTGGTATTAATTATAATTTATCTCTTTCTAGTATGAACTGAACCAATGATAATCCTGTATGATGTTTCTTCTCAGCTTTCTTTCTTCTATTACGTTCTCTTTCATGATATTTTCTTTTATTTAATTCAACATCAAAGTCCTCAATAATATCATTCCTATAACTTTGCCCAGATGTAATCCTTTACAATTTCAGCTTGAGTTACCACACCCTTTTAGCTGCTTGGCGATAAACGAACAGGAGAGAATGTCAAGGCAAATTACGGTGGCATTCCAGATTTCATTGACAGAGCTACCAGCTAAGTGGAGGATTAGGATTTCTAGCCCTAGCCCACGCCTGGAAACGGGACTCTACTAAACAGATTCAGTCGTCCTTTCACATCCATAAATTAATAGTCTAGATGATAATTTCCGATGACGACCTTCGAGGTACAGGGCATGAATGCCCTATGATGCACAGGTAAACACTTTCAAGAAAGAATGCACCAAAAAGTCAAAGATGCTGCAAAAAAAAGGAGGTTTCAGATCATGTCTACTTGAGGTGCACGTTCAGATCTTGATTCCAGAAGGGCCGACGAAAAAATTATTATGGGCAAAAGAGTTATATCAAATGGATGACTGAAAGTGTGAAGATTGCATATTTCGTCTAAACTTGTAAATAGGTGTGATTAACTATCATATTACGGAAAAAATGCTACCGTAAAAGAAATACCTGTGGTTAATAAACCTTGCGACATTTCCATAAAAGGTTGCATCCAGACAGAGAGCTTCTTCATCCTTCAACACCCCTTCTGAACCCCAATCAGCATCGAGTAGGACAGGATATGTGTGTCTTGCGTTCCCTGTCGTCTTCAGAGTCCGGTCATAGAGTTCCATGTTCGTCAGTACTTCGCCGACATATTCGCAGACAAATGCGCCCCTGGGTAAATCATCGGTGGTTCTCAAACCCCAACCTTTCCCCTTTGGTGTCCAAAAGACCTAAAAATAGAAAACAAGATTAGATACTTTAAGAACAATTAGCCTACCCATCGAATGATGTGTGCTACACAGCAAGCGGAGGAGAGACTGCACCTGCAAGTTACATGCTATGCCTTGTTGAACCACTCGATTACCACACTGCTTGTTACATCCACACTTGCTCCAGCATTCCTTTATAAATTTTCTTACAAGATGACCTTTACAGTCATCGGGATTCACATCATTCTTTGACCTCTCAAGTGGGCAATCTTTGCAGAAAACAAGGCGGTGCTTTGGTGGATCATGGCGCACAGAGATACATTCATCCAAGAACTCTTTCTTGAGCAGACCATCTGGGGTGTAGGCGAATTCACCGCCAGTTTCACGCGCACAAGCGCAAGGTATTGAGGCTGATAAACAGTCACCAAAACAATCAGAGCAATAATCCTCATCACCAATTCGTGCAAGGGAGAAGCTAAGATAAGCATTTTGATAGACGATGCTGTGTGGAATGTAGCCGAAATGGGGAGGCCATCGTTCACTGGAGAATTCATTGACTATGGGTATCCTAACTTTTTCTTCACCCTTACTGATGTCACTGATATCATGAACTGGTCGGACACTACCCAATGCTGGTTCATGCTGGCATACCAAAGCCAATTCACTGGAGGGCCCTGAAGTGTCGTTTCCCTTTTTCTCCACGGTTTGGCTAATATCATCTATGGCTTTTCCTTCATGCCTGTGGTCTTCACTACACCTATGTTTATTATTAACCATTGAACAAGGGGCATTGATGGATTGGAAGCCAGTGAAATTGCGAGAAGGGCATGCAGATGCACCACATGAAAATTTTTTAATGCCAAATGCTTTCAGTGAATCCAGTGACGGAATTATCCTTATAGGGTCTTCCTGTATATCTGCAGCCGAGTCAGTTCCCAACTCTAGCACTGATTTGCAAACTTCCTTCATTATGTTCATGAGAGAGAAACTGGGGTCGAGAATCTTGTATGACCTCAGGCATCTGTCTTCAACTCTCTTCAGAACTGATTCAAGGCTGGGCGTACGGAAATCTGGAACACCAGCAACATTGTACAGCAATGAAACCTTCTTTTCACCGATGGATGACGATGTTATCTCGATATTGTTAGTAGATTCTACAGCATTCGTAATATCGATATTTGTTCCGCCCTTGTTTCTGATGCGAATAAGGCCACGCGCATCACTATCTTCATTAACATTTTGAGCTGTAAAGGTAGCAGGCTCCGTGATTGGAGAAGGCATCTGACAGTGAGCTTTCGAAGAACTTGATGATTGCTCTGGACCAAATGAAAGCTACATCAATAACAGGTTATTGAAGCATAAGTTCCACAAGACTCGGAAACATAAAGACCAATGATCATTTGCCCAAGAACATACTATAACATGGACTCTGACTAGTGTACGAGGAAGGATAAAATATTAACAGAGACAATCGTGCATTTATCTTGGATGATTCCTAGATGAGAACTGGACGTCAAAATCAAATTTGGCATGGTCAAACATATTTTCAGCTGACTAGTGTCTTGAAGAAGTCTTGCAGTCCATTAATAACCACAAGCAGCATTTAATTTGATGGCATAACGTTTCACTAACATTTAGGAGCACTTAAGATACCAGCAGCAGGCGCACGAAAAATAAATTGGCGCTTCGCACAAAGTGTGGAACATTAACGGTCAATTTACTTCAGCTGCGGCTCTACTTGTCCGAAATCAGGAAAAATAAAACGAAATGGTGGAACAATCACACGTACCTTCCTCTGCAAGTAGCGGGTGAACAATGGCAATTGGTAATTCAATGCACGGAGGCTCACAGGTGATTGGATGATTGTCGTCCATCTGCACATCTCCTCCAGGCATGGGAAGATCAGGCTCAATCTTTGGCTTTTTCATACATAGAGTCTTTTCCACATTTTCAGGTGATATATGAACAAGTGACCATTCCTCGGGCCTCTGATTGGGGGGCCCTATTCGGGATGCAACAACAGCAACTGACTTTCTGTGGCGATCAGGATAATGTGCCATGTGCTCAATGTTTTCTCGCTGGAGAGAAGTATCAGCTAACATATACTCCTTTCCGATGTTGGGCTTGGTCCTTTCTCTAGGATTACTTCGAGCTAAAAGGTTCTTCTCGGTTGGAAAATTCATTGGTGACGGATCATCGACTTCCGCCTTTGGTTTTTTCAGCAATGAAATATGCGCACTCGGCACTGAAGGTGATGATGATGCATGCTGGTCATCCTGTCCTTGCTTCAGTCTCTTTCTATGAGATTCAGGCTCTTCATTCACCATTGCTTCTCTCTTCTTATCCTGCTCCCAGCACACCAATGTAGATAAATAATACAAGGGATGGTTACTCACCATGTAAATCTAGGCGATTTGATAAAAGCTAAACACACAGGACAGATCAAGTTCCTTACGTATTCACGGTTCTTGTTCTTCCCGTTTGGATCACTTGCCTACCAAAAAGAGATCGATTTTGGGGGAGGAGGAATAAGATAATCTCCACACAAGACTGATAAACGATGACATACGAACAAGGAAAAACAAAAAGAACTGCACCTCAGGTTCATCCGCCTCGAGTATAGCCTCAACGAGCAGCCAATAGTTTTCAGCTTCGATGTGCTCCCAATTGTTTTCGCAAGCGTTGAGAAGTCGCTTCAGTACGGCTTTTGTTCTAGTACTCGGAAATCCCATGCCCCTCATTGCCTCCATAGCCCTTTTCCCTCTTTCCACTCTCGACCCCATTATTTTTACACCTTGATCAACTGCTTCCCTGACATATATCAATGTAAAAAAATCAAGAACATTACTCGAAACGTATCGAAATGAAGCAAAATATATACATAAAAATCCTAATCAGAGAAGGGGTAAAATGGTAGACGCATGTTTAGAAGGCCTGAAGATGGAAAATAATCAAAATGTGAAAGAAAAATCTATCCAAACCGGTATGCGGAAGGAATGGCAGACCCCCAGCCTATGCGTCGTATTCTGCCATTCCGCAAAAAACGGAAGAGACGAAGCTAAAAGCGAAACGTTGAATGATAATATAATCGCCGGTAGCGGCGAAGGACCGAAAAAAGAAGCTATTTCATCGTTGGAAATCGATCAATCCGAGAAGATCCGACTTCAAGACCAGTAAAACCTCATGAAATGAAACAACCAGCGCCGGACAATGGGAAACAGACCATGCATGGCCTGGAGAGAGGAACTAGGAAAATGCACCACTGAAAAGAAGAAAACTAGCAGGACATCTACTCCGACGTCCGACGGAAGCGTCAAACAGAGCAGAAAAACGTCGTTTCTCATCCAGAAGAAGCCCTAAAGGAGCAAGAAGATTTTTACCGTTCATGGTGAGAAGAAGCGTCCTAAGGAGCCGTCATAAGAGAATGCAATTGCCGTCCCCACTTCCCCCCCTCCCCTCTCTCCGTTCCGGCTAGAAAGAGGAGAGACGACTGACAACTGCGAACAAGAAGAAGAAGAAACGAGCGACAGAGAGAGAGAGAGAGAGAGAACAGGGAGCAGAACTACGAGCGGAAGAGAGAGAGAGAGAGAGAGAGAGAGAGAGAGAGAGAGAGAGAGAGAGAGAGAGGAGGGGGGAGGGAGGGAGGGAGGGAGCAGTAGTACGAATTGAAGCAAGCTGGTAACGATTTCGATGTGAGGTGTCCTCCCAGCTTGCATCACGCCTTCCCTGGGGCGTCGTCGTCGCCATTGTTATAGCCGTCCGATCCCAGATAATCGGTAAATTTCCTCACGAAGAAATCTGACAATGTTACTCCGCGAGTGAGTGGAACATCCATGAAGCCCTCACGTCGCGCGACGCCTCTGTAACGCCTCTGTCCATTATTAGATGGGATTCGGTAGAAAGCGGTAAAACACCCCCTTGTAAATAAAATTAACTCTAAAATCCTCTCATAAATAGTAATTATATAAAGCCATTCGGTAGGCTTGGGCTTCCGTATACTCTCACCATCAGTGAAGCCCGTTAAAAGCCCAAAAAAGCTGGTGGCTCCACGAAGATCAGATGCGGGCCCAGAAGTTCAGACCGGGCCCAGCAGTCGACTGTTTCACCCACGAGCGGGAATCCCCCAAAAGCAACAATGACCCGACAGCATTTCTCTCCACTCCCGGGGGAACCCTTCCGAATGGACGCCCAGGTCAAACATTCAGTCATCCCGTTGACTCACATTCCCCCTCTCATCCTCTCTCTCTCTCTCTCTCTCTCTCTCTCTCTCTCTCTCTCTCTCTCTCTCTCTCTTCAGGTAGACAAGAGTCTCACGCTCACGTTAAGGACGGTCCTTTTTCCCTCATTGTTCCGTGAGATCAGCAGACATTTGAGAGCAGAATATCTCCTTTTTTTTCCTTTTTTGGGTGGTCTGCAGTAATGACTGCACCCGAAAACAGATAATAATTGTAGAGAGAGAGAGAGATGAGGGGGGCACCGAGCAATCGGAATGAAGAGGACGGAGGGAGGAGAACACGGTTCCAACTTTCCAGAAGCTTGTTCTTCTATCTATCCTGCCCCGCTTATCCGAGAATAAGTTCTTCCGTGTTGCACCGCCGTCGCCTCCGGTTCCCCCCGAGAACAGCCGGGAGATCTTCCCGCGACCGCCGGCACGGCAGTCGTCGGCGGCCCGTCCGAGAGATATTACCATCTTCGTGTAGTTTCGTCCCCCGTGAGAAGAGCAAGAGCGGAACGTACACCGCTAAGGGACGTAAAACGTCCTCTATAAGAGGAAGGAAAATTGAGGAGCTCTTTGGCCGAGCGGCTCCTACAAGGTATTGGCCTCCGCGCCGGCCATCTTATTGGATTCGCGGAGACGTGTGTAGAGACCGATCATATCCATGATTCGAGGGTGTAGTTGCACTTGAACGAGTTCATGCCGCCGAGGTGGGCGAATAGCTCTGACGAGTCGATCGTGTCGTCCTCTTCCTTAATCGCCGCCTGCCGGAGTAGAAGTGCCCTAAGAGTCTGCTGGAGAGGGCGGGGACGGAGAGGGGGAGCCTACCTCTTCTTCGTCGTCTTCTTCGTGGTTGCCAGAGCCCGCCTTCGTCGCCTCCCCGAACTCATCGTTCTTTGCGAATCTCCCCCGGACGCGCGGCCGGCTGTCCGCCAGGGTCTTCCTGCATGCGTACTGCAAGCTATTTTCGTCAGTGAATGTGGGAGGGAAACCATGGTTTCCAAGTTTAGAGGCCTCGAGCTCGAGCCCGAAGAAACAGGCGATGGGCCCGGACCATGAGAGAGAAAAAAGCGAGAGAGAGATAGAAAGTGGCAGATGTTTAGATAGACGGAGAGAGAGCACGCGCGAGAGAGAGAGAGAGAGAGGGAGGGGGGGCGGGGACCTTGATCTTCTTGCTGAAATTCCTCTCGTTCCTCTTTTTCATGTATCTATTGATCTTCTCTTTTCTTTCTTCGACGGAGAGGCGTCCGACCTTGAAGCTGGACTCGTCGAGGGACGCCATGTCGGAGGCCAGCGGCGTGGGGCTGGCGCACCCGCCCACCAGGGGGTGGTTATCCCCGAAGAGCTTCTGGGAGGAGGGAAATAAAGGAAATCATCAATAATAATAATAATAATAACAGCTTACAACGATGAGAGACAACTGGTTGGTGACATGAATCTGTGAGAATAATGGCATATTAGGAAGGTATCAGATTTACCTGCTGGGATTCTCCGGAGCTGCAGAAGATTCGTTGGTGAGGAATACCATCGGGGACGTAGAAGCCCATCCCTCCGCAGCAGCCGACGGTCTCTCCCTGGTACTCCACTGCCTCCTGAGCCGGCTCCTGGCCCGCCACAATGCCCGCTGGATAGAATCCCCCCCGCTCTCCGGCGACGTTGACGCCCATGCTCCCACTGTAGAAGGTTCCTCCCATGGCCGTGTCTATGAAAGAGCAGGACGTGGACGCCGGCGACGAGTCCAGGCCCATGTAGCCGGACAATGGGAGCAAGCCGCCGTCTTCGTCGAAGACGGAAGGCAGAGACGTCTGAGCCAGTGGTAGCGGGACGGCGGAGAGTGGGAGGAGAGAATCGGAGGTGTACGAGGAATAGCCGCCGATGGGGGCTGCGATCTCTGCCATCGACGGCGGGTCGAAGTGGCCCTGCGGGTTGGAGAGGTAGGACTGGCTGGGGAAGACGGAAGTCGGAGGAAGCGGCGCCGGCTGCAATGGCGGGTAGCTGGAAGCGAGAATAATGTCTGGCTCTGGTTCGGACTGCGTCTGCGTGTCTAGAATCGCGGAGAGGGCGGAAGGGTCGATGGAGGAGAATGGGGGAAATTCGGAAGGGAGGGAGCCGTCGACGTAGCAGCAGATGTCTCCATCGCCGTTTCCAGCGCCGGCACTGCCATCGCCACCGCCACCGCCGCCGCCGCCCGAGCAGGAGGAGACCTCGGAGCTCCTCAGGGTCTCCGAGAACAAGTCGCCCTCATCGCAGAAGCCGAGAATCTGCGCGGCGATGGGGCTGGAGATTCCCTCCTCCTGTGGCAGATCCAAGAGATGAAGGGAATTGTCAGTAGAGACCACAGGCAGATATGGCAACCTCCTAACGACGACGACGACGACGACGATAAAGGTGGACGACCAGGAGGTCACTTCATCGTCTCCTGTTGACCAACGGAAGCAAAGATCAACCCTCGAGTTGACCTTCTCCTCTCTTCTGTTGAATAGTTGGTGCAATTACCACCAGAGCAACTCCCGACTGTGACATGAGATGAACCGTTGCCCAGGCAAATGGCTGCAACTGGGGGAAGCGACTGTGCAGTGAGATCATTCCGGGGCTTTCCTCTGCCTTTAAGAGAAACCCATCCTTTTCAACTCGAGAGAAATACTGATCAACGCCGGAACGCCTTTACCAATTCACTGTTCCTCCCTTCTATCTTCGGCAGAATCCACGATAAAGGCCGCAGCAACGAAGGCCGTCTCTCACCAAGATCACATTATATTCTTCCATGGGGTTTCCACTGTCACGACGGGGACACGTCTTGGGGGGAGGGGGGGGGGAGGGGAGAACGTAGCGTGTACTGGGCGGCTCCTGAGGGTAGAGTCGGGGAGATGCAAGAGGAGAGTGGAGCGCCGATCGGAATCCAGCGTCCTTGGCCTCAGACCATGGCATCTGCCTGCCCACTGCCATGGAGGCTCGTCTGCTTCGATGAGCGCTGGGCGAGAACGGGAGGGAAGGGAAGGAGCTCCGCGGAGAAACTAGCCACGAGGAATAGGGGGGAAGATATTAAATAATTAAAGCGGATTTAGCGTGGATTTTTGCTTTTATTTTTGTGTCTGTCGGACGATCTATGGAATTCAGAGGACACGTTTGGGGAATGAAGCCTTTCTGTTTAATAAATGAAGAAAGCTAAGACGGCATCAGAGATACAGAAGGCTGCGGGGCGAGAGGGTGGACGACTATCTTAGGCGGTCGGTCTCCTCGTCCGAAAACCGCGAAGGTTGCGGAAATCACCAGGACTTTCCGACCATGCAGAAGAGGAGAAATGGCGATGCGGATTTCTCGTTGACCGAAGCTCGGAGAATAGCTTCCGACACAGAGCACGGGATCGACGCCGGGTGTGGCGGGGGAGCGGAGAAGAAGACGGAGAGTGTTGAATAAACACGAGAGAGTCGGGAAGGACTCGTGAGCCAGTGTTTCAGAGTGATCGAAGAGAGATTTCGGTTCCCGCAGACGAATCACCAAATGGCGACAGACGATTGAAGGAACACGAAGAGATTGGAGATGTTACCGTGGGGAGCAGCTCCGGCGGGTCTATCACGTCCTGTGGCACCCTGCTTCTTCCCAATTCACCTTCCTTCTCGTCTCCGGACCTGCAGAGACGAAAACCAGACGGTGAGGCGACGATCACGGCGATAACTCCAACCATCGAAGAGCTGCGAGGAAGAAGAGCCAATTCACCTCATGATTTCTCCTTCTTCTCCTTCTTCTTCTTCTCCTTCTTCTCCTTCTTCTTCTTCTCCCGGCGATGGAGGAAGCAGAGAAAATGGGGAAAATCTCAACCAACTAAACCGATATGCTCCCTCACGTATATATAGAGGATAGAGAGAGATATACAGAGAGAGAGAGAGAGAGTGAGCGCCTGTGTGTGTCTGTTAAAGAGAGGAGAGAAAGAGGTTTCAAGAACACGCGGGTCGGGTATTCGGTTATATATAGAGTCTTCTAATTTGGGACTGGACACGTGAGAGGGCGGCGCCCTGCCTAACGGTGCCTCGCCCCGGCCGTTTGCCTTCAGACCTTGCGCCGTCAGACAGGGTCGCGGCTTTAGTGGGGCCATGATCTCCCGAGGTTCAAGGTGGGCCCCAGCCCCCCCGCCAGCCTGGCTCACTGGCGCGGGTCAGAACTGCCCCGGTCGGGCGGCCACGTAGGCGCCAATTCCACGCCGACTTCATCGCCAATTCCACCAGTCAGCCGTGAATCCCCGTCGGACGCTGTGCTGGACTGCTCGCAGGTTGACGGGCTTCGCGGATCTCGACCGATCTGGTAAACTGCCTACGGGGCGGACACGGCGGTCACTCCACGAAGAATGTTGGTTTTTTCTTGGGTATACTCGCGGGCACATCATACGTTTCCTTACGTCTCGCAGTTCACCCTGCCCAGAAATATCAAGGGGGTTATCGTGCTCCTCTCTTAGCTTCACCCTCTTTACTCCGCTCGTCTCCTCGGGAGAGACCCGGGGAGAGAGATAAGGGCAGCAGCGACAGCACCGTCCTCTCCAAATCAAAGGCAACTCCTGCCGGAGGAACTAATGCCCATCAATCCCCCAAAAAGGGAACTAAAGGTCGAAGATGGTGGGGCCAGCGGCCTCTCAGGCACACTCCCTACTCTCGTCTAGAGGAATCGCAGTCCCCAGAAGGCGTCTCGCCGCCGGCGCCGGTGGCTTCCAGTGGAGGGCGGCGGCGGAGGCCGCCCTCCACAGCTGGGGGAGGTAAATCTCGCCGCCTCTCCCCCAGCGCTCGAGAGCTTCCATCGGCTGCCTCATCGCCGGCTTTTGGAAAAGGTTGTCCGTCGTCGGAGTCTTACATCGGGGAATAAGGAACAGAGTTCTTCGAGTAGGGGGGGTGTTGAGAATTCGGTGGTGAGCAGAACTCTTGCTGTACGCTCCACTCAGTCAACGGCACGGCGCTCGTGGGTCAACGGCGATGGGTCCGGACCTCCGCGCGACCACGACCCGGTCGGCTCGAATGCGGCTATCGCGGGCGATCCATCGTTCGCCTCGCCCTTTCAGCATCAATTCACGCCGATTTTACTGCACCCGAGGATCACCAAATCTTATCTAAAGCACGCGAGTTGAAAAAGGGCTGTCTGTGGGGCCCACATGTCATTTTGTCTTTATAAAACTCCAGCGGGGGCTCTTTTGCGCGGACCGGGCCCACTTTTTTGAATTTTGGGTCGGCTTCTGTTCCTCCCGCCGTAACCACCATCCCCACTGCCCCCGCCATCGCCGAACGTCCTCTCTGGTGATCGCTCCGGCTTCCCGATGGTCGACGGGGGGACGGAGGGCGGGATCAAAAAGCGAGCGACAGTCCCGGTGAGTGTCCGCTGGTGGAGTTGCTGGCTGTGGATTTTGCAGCACTTCAATGCTGATATCTCAGTGTGTTGTTCCTCTAAGGAGAGCTTGGCAGCGGCGCAGGAGATGGCGGCGGGAGAGGAAGGAAGTGCAGGCGTGGTAGAGGACGAGTTGGAGGAGGAGACGCAGCCTCGGATTTCCTGCTCGGAGGAGATGATGGAGCGCATCAGCCAGATCTTTGTGAAGATGGAGCACTTTACACTGCAGGTCACACACAATTCGGGGTTCCGTTGGATCATCCTCCTTGTGAATCGTCTCCTTTGATTTCATTCACTCCTCTGTTGAGGAGATCGATATGCTTGTTTCTGTACCCGTCCACATTTCCTTTAGGTCTCTGAGATGCTCGAAGCGGGTAAGGCAATGTTCAAAAACGTTAGCGCGGAGTTCGAGGAGCGGCTGATAGCGTGAGTATGCTCTCTCTCTCTCTCTCTCTCTCTCTCTCTCTCTCTCTCTCTCTTCTCCGTCCTCTGCACACGTGTTACGTGCTTCCTGCTCTATCTTCGTACTTGCATTCCTCCGTTTCCCAGCATTCACAGAGAGCAAATAGAGAAGTGGGATGAGGAGATCAGGAGCTCCGTCTTCTCGATACGGCAAACGAAGAAGCCAGCGCGTTGCTCCAGAAAGTCCGGTATCATCTCGTACATAACGTCCAGATGGGTCTCTAAAGCACAGTGTTGTTCGCGGATCGTCTTGTCGTTCCACCGTATTATCTTCCTTCAGAACCGGTATATCAGGTTGTGCAGATTGTGGCAAATGCCAAATGTAGTTGATAGATCAAATGTCTGTAGAACGGAGAGAAGGAAACATATGTGAGACTTCTTGTTGCTGTATTTCGGTAATTGGATGTTGCTATATTTGGTAAAGAGGACGATGTACATAAATTCTTGCATCATGGAGGAAGTTGATACCGGTAAATCGCGAATCTGATAATCCTCTTTCTAATGTTGAAGAGTCCACGTCCACATATTTTAAACGTATTTATCCCTCTTTTATTGATGTTTTAGATCTTTTTGTAAGAGTATTTCACATAGACGACCAACATTTTGCAGTGTACAAGTATAGTGACGATGTTTCATAGAATGTTAAGAAATCAGACTGTTTTGCTCATCAAAAATTGTTAAACTATAACTAGGTTTACTATCTTGCAACTGAAAATTTTAATGAGTCAAGCAAAAGCCATGGTTCGTCTATATCTCAACTCCATCTTGTTAGTATGCGGATATAGAAGACACAAAAAGGCCCATGTAAGTACTTGAATTTAGGGGTAATCTAGAAACACTTAAGTTGAAAGCTTCACAGATATTGATTTTCATTTCTCTTGTGAGTTGATCCTTCCATATCTGCACACAGTATGCTCAATAAACACTGTTTTTTTAGTGTACTTTACTTAAACCGTTGAATTTTAGAATAGCTCTACACTCGAATAAAGTGCAAAATGTTCATGGTTTCTCTTGTTATCATTGAATACTGAAAACGATAGTCGGCTAAAAAAAATTAACTGAATAAAAAATTTCATATTAAAAGGTGTTAACATAATCAAAACCAATGAGTACATCATTAGTAAATACATGATAAATTTAAAAAATGATCAATATTTTAGAATATATTTGTGCTATCTTAAAGGAAGATCAAATTTTTATTTTTTTATTTCAATAAAAATTATAATATTCTTGTTTAATATGTTTGCTTAGATTATGTAGGTGGCATTGATAAGAGAATATTTATCATAATATATAGTTTCTCTACATGGTGGTTCGATTAATTTATGGAAGATGTTCCAAAATATTATCACACTATATACTACTGAAAATGAGTATATTATTATAATTGAAATATAAAGAAAACTTCTAGTTGGAGGGAGAAATAGGTTGGCATTTCCCCCCTTTCTCATTGATGTTTCATTTGTGTCAAGAAAAGAAAATGCCTTCAAGCTACACACAAAAAAGGTACAAAATGATCCTTTTTACTTGTTGTCTTCATTTTAGTCTATTATTTTCAGTGTTGATACAATAGTTTTATTTTTCAATCACAAAACTATTTATCATCTTTTTGTCATTTGTTTGAAGTAATTTGCATCAATCAATTATTGTTAATATCTACAACATTATATTGTTAATTTGATTGCAAAACTTTCTTGTTATATGAAATATTTGTTTGTATTAGCCAAATAATTGTAACATTTAATCTATATGTGACATACTGTACTCATTTCTATAATCACATAAATTTGATATCTAAAGTTACATTATAATTTTATGAAATTTATTTATTTTGTGATTTGTTCCAAAGCCTCAGTCACAACTTTCCCCTTCACTTGCTATTGTAGACCTTCATTGTTTAGTAAAGCTTATCAAAAGAAAATATATCTGTATTTTATGTAGAAAAAGAATAATAGTCAAGAAGGAGAAAAATAGTTAGAAAAGTTTAATAATTTTATAAATCATGAGATTAAAGTGGAAGCCACTCTATAAAAACTTTTTTATTAGATGTAATATGATCATGAGTTATTTTCTCTAGCATATAGCTCAAGTTTACTTTTGCTATTTAATTCTTGATTCCTTTTTTCTGGATTTAAGGGGCACTAGGAATTCACGTCCTAATAATCAACGTCTGCCTCAATCGTTGGTGAAATATCTTTTAAAAAAAGGCTTATATTGACTTTTGAGTGGTGGAAATACAAA
Organism: Spirodela polyrhiza; assembly: GCA_024713555.1. Taxonomy (NCBI): domain Eukaryota; kingdom Viridiplantae; phylum Streptophyta; class Magnoliopsida; order Alismatales; family Araceae; genus Spirodela; species Spirodela polyrhiza. Next base: position 634,587 of record CM046542.1, read on the forward strand.
GGATAATTGAAATTGTTTAGCTTTACTTTCCTAAAAGAAACTATATGATCATATGTTCGAGGCCCATTTCATTTCTCTAACATTCCATTTAGGAAATAGAAGGCAAAGACATCACCTTCACCTCTAAATCTCTACTCCATTAGAAAAATGATAGGAAACTTAAGGTAATGGCCTGAGATAAAAAAATAATAGAGAGACCACACGGATCTAAGGAAGAAAAAATTGAAATAGAAAAGTAGCGTAGAAGTAGGGGAGAGCTCAATCTCCCAATACTACTTCTAAAAGTGTATGTAGTCTTATAGTGAATGCCCCTTAGTGGCCTTTTATTGTCATCTTTATTGGGCCCCTTGGCCCACCAATGACTTGACTTTTACTCTCATGTAAGTAACCTAGGCAATAGGCCAAGTAATTACCCCCTCTTTCCCCATTTTTTTATACTGTATCTCTAAAATGGAAGTTAGGTAATTATTGATGGATGAATGATGTCCTCTCCCAAATAGCTTCAAATTCAAATGTGTTTTTTCATTTGATTAAGACATATATGCCTATAGTGCCTTGATGAGTGCTTACCAACAAATTGAATTAGATGAACGTTCAGAGCTCTTTGTCAATGAAGAGAAAAAAAGAAGAAGAAGAAATAGACATAGAAATTATTACCAATTACTCTCCTTAGTTATCAAGTATGAAAACTACATATAAGCATAAGTTGGTAGATCCAACCTATAAACAATAACACCTACATAATTAAAGATACAATATGGCCCAAAATGCATAGGTACGGCTTTGTCATTTCATTATTTGGCTGAAGAGTACATTTGTTAGGGCTTGATCTTAAGAAGATAAATCAGATCTCCTTCAATGAATTAGCCTCTCAATAATAATGATATGCCAAATGAGTTACCATTCTAATTCCTCTAAGATGATGTCCTAATGTTGTAGTTGGACCTATAATTATTTGACTCATATTAATGAAGGGTTGATGTGAAAAATTATTGGTGTATTATGCTCATAAAAGCTTGAAATGAGGTAGTGTTGATGGCCAAATGGAAGGTTATATTGTATTATGACCCAACCATGTCAACCACATGTTTTATTGCTTAGACTTGAAATAAGAAAAATGCTATTATGTATGTCCTTATGTACACATTAAGAATCTCCATCTAATCATTGATTTAGGGTTTAAATGTAGTATTACACTTTAAATAAATGTCCTACAAATAGAAAATTAATGTCTAAAATAAGATAGTGATGACTTTATCTCATTTCTTTGTTATGTTATTAATTTTCATCTGATAATGAAATGAACATATGTGATTGTTATGTATAGATACTTACTGGAAATGAAATGAAAGTATTTACTCAATTTATCAACCACTACTAAGATTGTTTGATGTTAATTAGAGTATGAGATGCTTCCAATCAAGTCAAGAGACATATCATCCCAAATTAAGTTAGGGATTGAAAGGGGTTTAAGTAAACATGTATGTGTGACTATCTCATATTTTTTATGTTGCCATTGTGGATATTTTTGTATGTAACCATTGATCACTTATTTCATGCATTGTCAATAAACTTTGTGATATGCATTTATAAGTACAAAATAATCCAAAATGTCTCTCATATATGCTATCAAGATATTTGCAGAGGATAGTGAAACAATATTAAAATTCATAGGAATAATCAGTTGCCCTTTGTATGATAGAAGGTCATGGTGTAATCTATATGTGATGTCTTCTACTATTCCATTTGACATGTCTTTCATAATTTTTGTCACTTTGTTGTCATCTTCAATTTTTGACGACTAATTTACTATAATCAGAAGAAGAAGAAGAAGGTATAATAGTTGATAAAAGTTGTAACAAAGGATCAGACTAGTTTAATGACTCATTGAGGGCTAAATGATTCTAATATCACACATTTCTCTCACTAGTCTTTCATTTTCTACATACTAGTATGATGTAGTGATTAACCTCCTTATTTGGTGGGAGTCTCTCACATAGAGTACAAACATTTGGGAAGGCATTTGCCTGCCATTGATCTACTATTGTAGGTAAAGTTTGGATATGTAACTCTCCATTGGTTAACATTACCAACCAAAAAATTGTTACCTTTTCTACAAATCACAAGTTATTGATTTAAGGGATACACCCTACTGATAGAGAAGGGGGTTACCTCTAAGGATGACTATGGTGCCTCCAATTAGAAACTTCATTTGTAATCATTTCCAATCCACCGATATAAAGTCTAAGGTTTTCAGTCATTGCATCTCTAATCATAATGACAAATAATCATCAATGACGTATAGCCCTTGAACTTTCAAGACAACTTCTTGGCACATTCCCCATCCCCTAATTATCGTGTCGTTTCCCATAACCACAATACAATATGTAGTGATAGATAGAGACAACTCCAACTCACCTACTAACTCTTGATATATAAAATTACAAGTCACTCTGCAATCAACTAATACGTTAAAATCATTGTCATTGATACACCCCTTTAACTTTGTGGGACCTAATAGAGATAGGCCAATGAATGAATTGTAGAAATTTTGAGTATCGACTTCCTCAATAGAAACTAGATTGCAATGTTCAACATCTCCTCCCAAGTTGCCCTCATCATCATACACTAGAAATATTTGCAAATTCTCTTTTACAAATATATTCAAGCTGAAATTATCCATCACATGAAAAATAGTCCCTTTGCTCGCCTATCTTGCTGTTCATATCCAATAAAAGTCAAACCGTTGACATAACTTCTCTAAGACTTGTGGACGCCTGTTCTCTACCGTAGGTTCCCAACGTTGCCCTCTCCCCACCCACACACAGAGGAGAGGGAAGAGGGTGCCCGTTGGGCGGAACGATCCTAGTGGGCATAAAACCCAGGGAAAATTATCCGAGGAGAAGGTTGTAGAAATTTTTTGCGGCGCCGCCACTCACTAAAGCTGCAGCTTTTCTCGGTCAGACGATCTGGAAAGTCAAAATCCCCTCGGCTCGAGGCAGAAAAGCCCCTGGGGAGTAGGCGGGGAGGGAGCCTTCCCCCACATGAATTTACGGTCTTCTCGCCTGAGCAGGCATCAGAATAATAGATCCCGGACCCACCAGAAAGCCTAGAGAGAGAGAGAGAGAGAGAACAGTGGAGAGTATAGACCCACAGGGGCTTCGTCCTCATCCTCGCTTCTTGGTGTGGCAACGTGAGATATGAAAGCACGGCCCTTCTCCCCCACCTCTGTCGATCACTCTCTGCGTCTGTCTGTGCAGTTTCGTCTCTCCCATGGCGTCAGTAATCTGTTCATGCACAAGCTTCAGTTACCGATTCCACGTGATGCCACAGAGAGAGAGAGGGAGAGAGAGAGAGAGAGAGATGGGTACTTACGATCCTTCTTATACAGGGACCTCACGAAGAGCAAGCAGACCACGAGGAAGCCCACCGCGGCGGCGCTGCCCAGCACAATCGCCACCGTCTTCCCCGTCGTGTGCCCTGAAATGGAGGGAGAAGCAGGGAAAAGAGGAGGTGAGGCAAATCGGCCCATTCAAGAGGAAGCTCGACCTCGCCTCCCAACAGGGCCACTTCTTCGCGGCCCAAAATCTAGAACACGCACAGCAGTAAGCAGTGAAATGGGGCTACCGGAACCTCCGGAGTCCTGAGGATGAGTTGTCGGCCACTCTTCGCAGTGACTGCGTACCTGAAGCTCCGCCACCTCCTCCTCCTCCTCCGCCGCCGCCGCCGCCGCCGTCGGTGAAGGAGCCGTAGCTGAGGTAGCATTTGTCGAGGTACATACGCCCTGAGCTGGCGCCTCCGCACTCAACCTCCGCCTTCTGCACCGACTCCGTCACGCACTCGGCGCAGTCCGCCACCGAGAGATCCCCCTCGCACTGCGCCATCACGCGCAGGTTCCCATCGCCGGAGGCGTAAAAGCCGCCGGCGCTGCCGGCGGCCATCGCGCTCTCGAGGCTCGCGAAGGCCGTGTCCCTCTTCTCCTCGAAGCCGCCGCCGCCGCCGGAGCGGCCGCACTCCTTGTAGAGCATCTTGGTACCGGAGACCTGCGGGAACCCGGAGATCTCGTAGAGGCCGTAGCATCCGGAGAGCTGGATCCGTGCGGCGGCGGCCTGGCCGCAGAGGCTCCCCCACATTGCGGGGATGCGGCCGACGCAGGCGGCGCAATCTGCGGTGCTGAGGTCGCCGCGGCACTGGAAGAGCCCGAAGAGCGACGGCTGCCCGCCGCCGCCGGCGGTGGTCGTCTTGTAGAACATGGAGACCGCGGATTTGGCGACGAGAGCGGACGAGAGGGCGGCCAGTGCCTGCGGGTAGGCGAGCCCGTCGGAGGGAAAGCTCTGATTGGCGCAGCCCTTGTAAACCAGATCGTACGGCTCCGCCGCCGAGGTCACGGCGGGGGCGACGGCGAAGAGCAGCACTGCCGCCGCCAGAAGCGCCGATGGCGATCGGACGAGCCGGGAAGAGAGCTGAGAGGTTCTGGGGATCTCCATCTAGGGTTCTCCCTCCCTCTCCCTTTCCTCTCTTTTCGCTTTTCTCCGCGGCGACGGGACGGAATGAGTTATTCCGGGAGCATCGTCCTTCCCCAGACACTCCCACAGAGAGAGAGAGAGAGAGAGAGAGAGAGAGAGAGAAATTAATCATTTATCGATCATTTAATCAATATAAGTAGAGATTAGAGGGGTGTGATTGCGAATAATCGGAAGTTAAGAATCTCCGCCGGACCAGCTTAACAACGCCACCCCCGCCCCCTAATGACGACGCCACGGGTGGCGGCGTTCGGGACGTTGCGGCGGCGAGGCCGCCTTCGAAGCTGCGCTGGGCCACCGCCTCCGACCGTGGTACGCGGCGCATCAGTCCTTTGAGGTCAGCTCAGCGTTCTAACCGTCGATGATGCCCACTTTACTGGGGATCTTTCTACACCGTCCGATGGCCGTCTGGGCACGACTTCCCAGACAATGCAATACAGCCGCCTGGCCCACTTCCATGGTGGGCCATGGTAATAAAAAGTTCGACGGGTGGCCCAGACCACGCTCCAACCATCTCCAGCCACGTGGACTTGCACGTGCCAGATGCAAAGCGTGATCGACCATCTTCTTAGGGCGGTAAAAACGAACGTTTCTGAATCGAACTCTCCTCCTCCTCGGTCCTCGCTGGGCGGGGGGCATATTCTCCGATCCCGTGGCGGAGGCTCTCCGTAGAGCGGTCCAAGGACGTCTTCATTCTCCACCGTCGAGCTGCTCCGGGCCCCCAGCCGTTGACCTTCCTTCTGCCTTCCTCGCCGCGCCTGCGGCCCCCCGGAAGCGTCGAAGCCCCTGCGTATATATATACACATGTATAAAAAGAGGCGGATCTGAGGATTCCAGGTATCTCTCGCCACTGCTCCAAGGATTCTCCCTCTCTCTCTCTCTCGCTCTCCCTCTCGCTCTCCCTCTCGCTCCCGCTCTCGCTCTCGCTCTCTTGAGGTACGTCTGTCTTCCTCCTGCGATGCCTTTTTCTCTGGGAGATGGCCGATCTGAGGGAGTCCGGGGCCTGAGAATGCCGGTGATTTGGGAACGGAATTCGGCCCTTCGATCTGCGTTTCTTCTTCTTCTCTTCTCCCACGAACACGGTGGGGGCGGGAAGGGGGAGGGGGAGAGGCTGTCTGAGTTCCGCCGTGAGCGGGCGACACGTGCGTGCTCCGCGTGATGCGTCGCGGCATGCACGGTGCGTGAGTCCCCGTCCTTTTACGATGGTGCGTAAAAGTGCGCACGGCCCCAAGTGCCCCACGTGGGCCGTGGACCCCACGCAAAACTGTCTGGCCTTGCTCTGTAGCTTTCTGTTAGAGGGTGGGGCCCCCTTCTCACTTTTGGGGGCCGTTCCGGTGCTCCTGCGGAACTGCGAGTTTCCGCTCACTGGTGGCCGCTGGTCGCCGACGGCGGGCGTAGGTTCTTCAGCCGGTCGGGGGCGGCTTAACCGATCCCCCCCGGCAGGGAGCCATTTTTTTCCTGCAATTTTTTTATTTTCTGAAAATAATTTATCGGCCAGCATTGTTTCCCCCCGATTTCATATTAAATGGCGGCGGTCAGTCGCCTTTCTAGCTGTCGCCGTCTGATGGGGAAAGCTTGACGGAAAGGAGTAGGGGGAGCCGCACACGTGGCATTTCTCACGATCGAGAATTTCCGAGATTATCATTTAATTATGAGAAAAACAGAACGAGCCATGAGAAAAATGAAAAATATTCCGTGGACCACGTCGGGGACGGAGGGAAAGATCTGGCGAGAGATCGGATGCCCGCCGGATTGGACGGACAGCTGGGTGTCGCGTTGCGCGGGTCTGACTCTCCTTCTGTGTGCCGCAGGTTCATCGCACCGGATCCGCTTGATATCACCGGCGCGGCCGCACCGATCGCCTCAGCCACAGGAGAGGTGCTGCTGAGGAGCGGAGAGGGGAAGGCGGGGAGAACCAGAGGAGACAGGGAGGGGCGGAGATAGAGAAGGAGCAGCGAGGATGTTGCTGAGGAGCTCTTCCACGCCGATCCTCGGGTCTTTGCTCGCCTCGTCTTCCTGTTCCTCGCCCTATTTCTCTGAGAGCCCCAGCCATGGCGCCGGGGGCAACCCCCTGGAGAGGACCCACTCCGATACCACGCATGGCAAGCTCTCCTTCCCCCACGGCGGCGCCGCCCACCACCATAGCCACAACCACAACCACGGCCACCCCCTCAACGCCTCGTCCTTCCACGGCTTCTCCCTCCAATTATCCAACCCGCCCACCGCCTCTCCGGTGGACGCCCTTCCTGGAGCCCCGGTCGGATTCCGCAGGGTGCAGTCCGAGGGTAATCTGAAAGATATGGCGGGGGCCGATCTCCACGACGAGCAGCGCCGCCCGAGCAACCTCCCTCTGCCGAACAAATCCCACCGGCGGCCGCCACCCGTCCTCGAGACTATTCCTTCCTTTTCCGTGTACAGCTCGAGGCTTGACGGGAGATTTGCAGAAGCAGTGGCAGAGGAGGAGGAAGAAGATGAACTCGACGAGGAGGAGATGAGCGAAGAATCCCCGACCACCCACCGGAACGTCATGGGAGAATTCTGCTCTTCCGGCGAGAAAGCGAAGGTGGTGATGAAAGCCGGCGGGGAAGTCGGGGCCTCTCCTCTGTTTCTTGCCAGGGGCCTCGGGTTGGAGTTCGGAGACAAGGCGTCGGGTCTCATCCTCGGAATCGGGGACAGTGGAGGTGGAATCGGCGGCGGCGGTGGCGCCGGCGGGCGTTCCGTCCTCGTCGACAGCAGCGGAAGCCAGTCCGATATGGAGGCGTATTACAAAAAGATGGTCGAGGAAGATCCGGGCAATCCCCTGCTGCTGAGGAACTACGCCCAGTTCTTGTACAAGGTATGGATTCAATCCCCTCCTCCCCTCCTCCCCTCCCCCCTCGTCGGCGTGCAGGTCATAGAACAGCCATCTCCGATTATTTCTCTCGGCGCGGATCTTTTTTTGAGCTCGTCCTATACGTCTTCACCATCTCCATGGCCCGCCGATCCTCATCCCCTCCTCTGATGCTACCGTCCAGTCCAAGGGAGATCTGGAGCGCGCAGAGGAATACTACTCGCGTGCGATGCTTGCAGAACCTGGCGACGGGGAGGTCCTGTCTCAATACGCGAAGCTCATCTGGGAGCTCCACCACGACCGCGAGAGGGCGTCCGGCTACTTCGAACAAGCAGTTCAAGCAGCACCTCAGGACAGGTACGCCCCCCCCTCCCCCTCCCGTCGCCTCCCTTCTGCACCTCCATAATCCCCGGTTGGTGGGTCGCTGATCCGGCTCCCCCCCCCCTCTCCGGCAGCCATGTTCTTGCCTCGTATGCCGGCTTCCTCTGGGAGGCGGAGGAAGACGACGACGACGACGACGACGACGAAGGGGACGCCACGCAATCGGAGGACTACTTCGCCGGGGCGCAGGTCCCGTTCGGCGCACTGGCCTCCGCCGCCCATCCTCGCCCGCTGCCCTGCTAAGGCGACGATCACTCCCCCGCACGGTCGGTGAGAGAAGACCACGGTCGAAGAGACATCGAGGGCGAAGATCCCTCTGGCGTTGATCCTCGTGGTCCGGATTGTTAGTAGGATTGTCATTTGCAATAATCGATATCGCCCCGGCCCTCGCCATCTCGCCAGCTTTATACAGACTCTTTCTATTATTTCCCACCCTCTCTACAGCTCTCTCTCTCTCTCTCTCTCTTTCTCTCTCCATTGACGGACAGCCAGCAAGCATATCTCTCGATCTTCATTAACAGCAGCCAAGTCAAAAAAGGGGCGAAACCAAGAAGGCGTCCAGAGGAAGGAAGAAAGAAAGAAAGAAAGCGGATGGGGAAACAGCGGGGGGGAGGGGGGCAGCCCCTCTCCCCTCCGTCGGCTCCAAGAACACACCGGGAAGCAGGCCGGGGGAGAGAGAATGAGGTCAAAACTATCTTCACCCGAGCCTAGGAGCCCAGGATGCCCCGCTCTTGGCGCGGGAGCCGCTGACTGCCGCTGTACCCGTTGCCCCTCACCCTGCCGCTGCCCAACTCCCCCCGATCGCCGCCGCCGCCGCCGCCGAAGGGCCTGCCGCCGCCCGGCCTCCCCCGGAGGGGCTCCACCTGGTACCCCCCCCGGCCTCCTCTCCCCCTCCCTGCCCACAACCCAGGACAAGAAATAAAATCAAATAAAATCAAAAACTTATCGACGAGGGAGGCGGGGCGGGGCGGGGCGGGGCGGGGACTCAAGGAAAACGGCGGCCGGGGGAGATGGCGCTTACTTCCTCGAGCCGCGAGGCTCCCTGGTCTCCGCTCTTCTACGTATATTTGCCGGCCGCCGAAAGGGATTGGAGATGCCTGCGGAGGGTTGCACACAGATCGCCCCATGAGAAAGGGGAAAGAAAATATTTCATCTACGATTCACGGAAGATGATTCGCAAGAATCAACTTATTTATTTAACATATACGGCATAGTAAATTTCATGGACCTTCCGGCAAGTCAGTGGGTGGGTGGGTGGGTGGGCGCCCATGATGGATGAGCCGGGAAAAAAAAAAGAAAGGAAAAAAAAGAAAAGAAAAGATGAACTAAATAGCATGATGGTTCAAGAAAAGAAGGGCTTAAACTGAGCACATGGCGGCATGCTTACGAGTGGCAGCCTACTCGATGCCCCCCCCAACATGTTAAATAAATCACGGAATGGCACAGCAAACGGCGAATTGCATTTGAGCTAACAAAGGAGAGGAGGCATTACACAGCTCCATAACGTTAAGATGACAGACCTTGACGGCATTCTGAACCCCAAGGAGATCCTCAAACTCCACGAATGCATAGTAAACGCCAGCATCCTAACAAAACAAAAAAGATCCATCCATTAGTTAAATGTGGTAGCATTGAACATTGCACTTAAAACCACAGATATGTATATGTGTGTATATATATATATATAGGAAGTGAGAGAGAGAGAGAGAGAGAGAGAGAGAGAGAGGTTTTGCAGAACCTTCCGGGCTTTGATGAGTACACCGTCTGGCTTGATTCTACCAAAATTCCTAAACTCCTCTTCGAGATCCGAAGCCGTAGTGGAAGAGGGCAAGTTTCTCACGTAGACGGATTTCACCTCAGCTGGATTTAAAAAAGAGAAAGGGGGTAAATGCCCACAAAAAAGATGATTATATGTTAAGATCGCAAGACGGTGGTTTGACTGTCCTAAACAGGTGAAAACGACTCTGACCCAAGATGATCCCACATGCGGGTCAGCCAGAGAAGAAGGAATGAGGTACACACGCTGTCAAGGATGGTGATCACTGGGTTGCAGCAAGAAGGAAAATAAAAGAAAAGAAAAAAAAAAAAGAAGACGGATCAATACAGATGCACCCTAATGGGGGCACCATGGCTAGCCAAGCTTTTAAGCTGGAGTGGAGAAAAAGCACTTAATCACATAATTAAATTTCACACACACAAAGGGAAAGTGATGGTAGAAAAGAATCAAAATCTATCTTTCTGAGAAAAAAGCTAGGTTTATACTTGTTGTTTGGCCAAGTGGGTGGGACAGCTCTGAGCGCGCCCCGTGGCTTTGGGCTGGACATTTTTGACCAAATCCGGAAAACACATCGTGTAGAGCTGGGATGGTTGAATCTAGAGCAGTTCGAGTTTGAGAATTGTTATTTTTGCTGGCATTCAGGGCAGGGCAGTGTTTGTGCTGAGGATGGCCTGGGCCAATCTTTCTCCTCTTAAAACATGGCCCAGCCCTTTTCCGGGGCTCAATTGGAATCTTACGCTATAAAAGCAGTGGAGTCAGGGCTTCAGAGGGGAGGCAGACCAGAGGGGAAACCAGAGGATGAGGGAGCCAGAAGAAGACGTGGGTGAGTGAGGGACTACTTCAGTGCTGCAGTGGGTGTTGGGGGTTAATCTCACAAGCCTTCCGGGTAAAAGTCAGGATGATTCTATATTAGAACATAGTGGACTGGGACAAAAAAGCACATTCGGGTCCTGCTTTAGTAACCTATACCGCTGTAAACACGTGCTGGATCTGCAGGGTTTCCAGGCGGGCCCCAATTGGACAACACCTGGTGTCATCCCCAATTTAAGCCGCACTACATTTTCACTAATAAACTTGGCATCATCCTGTCAAAATATATCTGAATTTAGGAATGCGAGACCTGAGTGCCCAATTCCATTAGGCTTAGAGAGTTGTATACATAACTAAAATCATCCTTCCTACCTCTAAATTATAGACGAAAAAAATGAGTAACATTTGCAACCATACAAATCAATTATTTTACCATCCACGAATATCCTTAAAGTTCAATTATGCACACATCCACACATTTGTAAGCATACAAATCAGTTATTTTACCATCCTGGAATGTGCTAAAAGTTCAAATATGCACACAGTCACCTAAAGTTTAAACACCAAACAAAAGAACCTCCGCCTCCATGAGCAACAAAAAGTTTTTTTTTTTATTCCCGAATGAGCTGAATAACTTGCTATTCCGCTTTCAGCCTTCATGAACAGGTGTTTAATGATTAACAGCATAACTGAAGTTACAGCAAACTGACAAACGAATTCTGATTCCCAAAAAAATGCCTTTGGCCTTTTTTGCAATCTTTATGTCCAAAAACCAAAATCATAAGGAATTACCTTCATCATCCAGTACCGCAGTATCCTCCACTTCAGTGCTAGATCTCTCATGTCCAGAAGCCGCCTGCTGCAAAGTAGCTTGTTGAGCACGATGCAACTCGGACTGTGCAGGTGTACTTCTGGCTACAGTGGTTTGAGGTGCAGGAATTCCAGAATGGGCTTTAGCAACACGTAGCTGCCATTTACATCATGTTAACACGTGAAATCAACAAGTGGACGTTACTGACATAATACCAAAAAAATGCAAGTTTATGAACAGATACATACAATGGATGCATAAGTATGTTTTGGTGGTTCTCTGATAGCTTCTTCGACTGGCAGAGGAGGAGGTTGATCCCGCAAATTCAATGTACTTGCAAATGAAGCAACAGGTTCATCGACTGGAATTTCTTCCTCAACTCTATCATCAACCTCTAGAACATGTAATGGTTCAGGGACAGTATACTTGTCAACAGTCTCACTTTCCTCAGAATTAACAGGAACTGCGGAGTCATTCTCTTCAGTTTCTCTTTCAGGTGTGGAATCAGAAACATCTAAAAGCAAAGTTACAACATCACACAGTCAGCTAAGTCGAGAAGTAAGAACCATGGAACATTTTAGCAGAAAGATCAACAAACAAAGGAAAGTTCTAGCACAAAGATAAATCAAACATTTTAACAGTTTCACTTCCAAATCTCCAGATTGTATCAAGGTCAATTCCATGAAAAGTGAGAAAACCAATTACGGGGACATTTTATTACTCTTCCCAAGATTCAATTAATTAAATGCGCCATCCCTCGTAGAACTAATATTGTTCACGAGGTAGCCATAATAACTTAACTGTGGATATTTTATGGGAATTTTAAAAACAAATTCATATAAAGTTCGACTGCAGTGAAACAATCTTCACAAAACCTTGTCCAGATTGTTATGTCACAATTCCTTTCAAATCATATTGCCATGAATCTGTAGATATGGGTCAGGAGTCTCGCTCAGTAGAGAGAGGAGCGGATTCGTACAGCAGGTCACCATAACACGACTGTCAATAGTCACAACAAAATACATCAGGGACTTTCTGAACAGCCAAGGCTTTATGGACATGTTGCCGAAATGTCCTTTAGAGGACAATAGGGTTTTTCTGTTTTCTTTTCTTTTTTAAGCACAGAAGGTGGTGAGATGTCAGACAGACGTTCTGTTAGAAAAAATGCTAACAGTCACTGTAGCCATCCCATTAAGCTTAAATGAAATCAAATTTAAATGAAATTCAGCTCTGGTTGATGATGATAAAAGGAATCAACTGGAGAAAACACAACAAATATGGGATCATTTTGACCATGTGTGCCACGCATGTGACACAACTATAACGTAGCAGTTATTCTTACAAACACGATAGGAAATACTGCTATAGTATCAAACTATGTCAGCCGTCTGTTGCAAGTGAAAACTGTTCATTGCAACTCTGTCAAAAAAGTAGCAATCCACCTGGACTGGATGTCATGTTGGCGAGAAAAGCTACATGAAATTGGTAGAAAATAATTGGATGCTGATCAGCCAGATAATCTAGAGAGAAAATAAAATAATTTATTTGATTTCACTAGCACCGGCATTCATGAAAGTTTACATTAGATGACGTTTTGGTGCCAAAAAAGAAAAAGAAAAAAGACTATCATGAACTTTTTAGTACTATCCGGATCGTTTATTTTGTTGTTTTTACAAATTGAAAACCATACCTCGTTCCGTGATTGCAACAGAATTATTAATTGTCGTATCAAAGTCATCATGTCCAAACAAAGTTGGCTGTGGTTGTTCTTCCTCCAGAAGTTGAAGCATATCGTTGAGAACAAAATATCCCTTTTCCTGGGGAGCAAGGAAAAAAGTCTGCACGAATCTCTTCCTCACACTGGACTCTTCGGTTTGCACAAGACCAGATACCATCACCAAAACGCCTCCATTCCATGATTCCAATGAATGAGCTGTTTTAATCTCAATGCCAGTGAACTTCAGAGATGTTATAAGGGAATGTATATCCTGCAACAAAGACAGACAGGCATAAATAAGCAAGCAGTTAAATTATTATCCACATTACACTCACAAAGCAGAACTATGATCTCCCGTTAATCAAAAAGGAATCCAATACGTTCATAGAGATAACATACGGTAAGCTGGATCAATGTATCAAACATAAAAAAAGAGAAATTGCGTACAAAATTGAGCAGGCACCTTCCTATTAAATCAAAGAAAAATAAATCGAAAATTGGTTGCAAAAATGGCATCGCTTTAACGCCAGTTGATCCCAGTTAATAAATTATAGGTCAGATTGCCAAAATCAAATAATTACCCACTTTCAAGTTCCTACGATTGTTTAAAAATAATGAAAAAAATTAACAAAAGAAGGGGAATGAAAATCCAAAAAAAATTAAATACAATGTTTTCAAAAAAAATCTCCGGCTTGAGTTGTGGCAGGAAGTATGTCCGGTGCTGCCAACTGTGGGAACACCACTGCCTCCGATTACAACTTCCAAAAACACAGAAACATTATATCATGAATAGAACTGTAGGCTCATTACAATCACAACACTCAATCGGTATGAGATCTAATAGGGGGATAAAACCCCAATGAAGACTTATCCAAGTTGTTCCAGCTACGTTGGAAAAAACAAGACCACACTTCACATGCCAAAACAAAATGTCCTCTGTCAAATATAAAAATAAAAATTTAGAGGACATTCATGATAATCGTGTTCATCTTTTTCTTTCCTTTATAAAGTCGAGTATATTCAATCCTAATAACTGAGCGGAAGACAAATGAAGTGTTAAAATCCTCAACTGTCTTAATTAGTGTTAAAATCCTCAAACGGGATATTCAAAGACCCCAAATATTCACGTGAATTTGGCCATCACCCCGATCGACGTAATTAGTTAAGCTTACCAAAACTGACGTTTTCAAAGAGATATTCTTTCTTTCAAATTTTCAAAGAGATATATAATTCACTCTCACCAGATGACTCTCAATATTTACATATTTTAACTTCATATAGTTCAATATATAGTTAAAAGGCTTTGGTGCCTAGAGCTTCACTCCCATGAAAAGAGGCAGTTACTGCCATATAAGAAAATCGAAAAAGAATAATTCCAACTAACCCTGGAGTTGTTCTTCCCGATAATCGCCATAGCATGATTGGCAACGGCTCATCTAAAGAATAAGAATTCCAGCTAAAATGATTTTTTCTCCTAAAATTTTACTTTCATTACGAAAATAATGCCCACCATTGAAACTGGAAGGGATTTCAAACCGCTCACACCTGCTCCTGTCATTGTTGCTCTGAATAATGACGATGATGATAATCATCATATAGTCGCAATAATGTTGGCAAACATTTTCACAGCAATTATTTGGCAAATAAGACGTAAAAGTCATAAAAAATCTGCTTAGTTAAAAATTCAATAATAAATAAATAAACAAAAGATTACCATCATGCCAGAAGCCGTCTCGGACTCCTCCCCGTCGATACGCATCACGGTGCTCACCTGCGTGTAGAACTGATGACCGAACTCTGGTTGCTGCTGGAGAACGTGATAGTACTGCCTCAAGAAGTAAGTGCCCACCTGCTCCGGAACATTACAATAACAATCCTTAGATACCGTGAAACTCGCCTACGAAGTACGGCCACACTGATCTCCAACGTCTCGTCCCAAATCTTCCATAGTCATCGATTAGAAAGATCACCTGAAGGGCGCTAACGGAAGGGACGAGCCCACTCGCCATTTCTTGCCCTAGCATAGCATGCAGCGGACTCCCAGCTCCACCTCCCCCTTCCCGACGACCCCGAGAACCCTAGATCCGCCAAATCGAGACCTCGGCCGCTCCCCAGACCTCCTCACTGGCTTGAGGATCTGAGAATTGTTTCGCCGCAGGAGAGGAGATTCCCCGCTCTTGCCTCGCCCTCGCCTTTATCTCTGATGAGCCAGTCGCCTCGCGAGGCGGCCTTTGGCGACGGCGTCGAAACTATATCCTCGTGGACGGATCAGGTGCCGTCGGATAGCCGAGGGGCCCGATGAGGCGATCGACGGTTAGATTCGAAGGCTCGTTCTCCGTCTCCATCCCTGTCCATTCGATCGGTGGACCCTCCCCATGTTTCGCCGCGTTTTTCTCACTCTCCTGACTAAAATAATTATCCCATTTAATGCATTTATAAAATGTTTTTCTCCGCTTTCCTGGAGGAAAAAAATGCTCGCGTTCGGGAAGCATAAATGGGCCTGGGCCCAATATAAGTGATACGGATCATTATGGGCCAGGCCCAAGTAACCGATGTCGGCCGTCCTCATGTGGGGTCCACTTCTGGAGACCTTGGCCCATTAATAAGAGCCCCACTCTGAAAGGGACCATGGTCAAACGCCATAAAACCCCTTAATACTAATATTTCTTGCTATAGAACCTCCAATCTGATGAAATACATTTTTCATCCGGGGCAACGGGATGGGGATCCTTATGTGGTATAAGTACACTAAAAAGAATAAAGTGAAAGGTAAAAATGCAATTAATGGTAAGTAAGAAATTAATAAAGTTCGAGGCCCTTTTTGGCAGATATTTTTCCGCGAGTTAACTTCAGTGAACGTCGGCGAACGGAGCTCTGCGCATTAGGTCTGAGGCCAGCAATCTGTCGGGAAGGGGAAGGGGAAGGGGAAGGGGAAGGAAGGGAAATTGAAAGGGAAGGGGGCGACCGTCGATCACGTTGAGCCTCGCTGTATACTCCTTCGGCGAGCGCTCTTGGATTTGGAGCTCCGATTGCTCCGCCGGTTGTTCCTTTTGAATTTGCTGTCGATAGTGTCTTCTGCAGAGTGAGTATCTTCGATTCCTCAGCTTGTCTTCCACGAGATTGAGGTCTCCTTCATCGGCGCCCTTCTGTCGGGTCTGCACAAGAGAGATTGGCGAGACCAAGTCTGGCGTTGGTGGGCTGTGGCGACGTTATTCCTCCATCTTCCCTCCCTCCCCACCCCTTGTCCCCTAATTATGTTTTCGCCATGGCCGAGAACCTCAGAAGTAGAGCGAAATTGAATCGGCCTCTTGGATGGATCCTTTTGCTCTCCGATAGCAGAGTTCGAAGGATTTCCCAATGTGTTATCTTGCCTCCTCATCAAGGCAGATTATCTGCATTGAAACCCTAGGATTCAATATGGGGAAGATTATTTACAGTCGGCAACCATCAGACATGCCATAGAGGCTTGGGATCCTTGACCCTCCTTACTGCAGCACCGAAGGTCTTGGAATCCCAATTCATTTAGCCTGATGGGTCAGGAACGGGTTATAGTGGAAATAAGCTCCGATGAAGAGGATGATGCCCTCAGCGAGTCTGGCATGGGATCCTTCGACTATGGATCATCCTTGGACTGGCTTTCAGATATGCTTGCACTTGAAGATGATCCGTGGACCTCTGATGACCTTGCGGTGGTGGATGAATTCTCTTGCCCCTCTCCAGTGGAGAAATTAGACTGCCTTCCACTCAGCACAGAAGCATGCGTATCTGCTGATGATTCTGACGATGACTGCCAGATACTGGACGATGACCCTGATAAACCCGCTGAGGCCACTCAGGACGAAGGGGATCGCTCAGATGAGCTTCTGATTGTTGGCGAGAAGGGCCAGGTGTGCTTCCTACTTGCCATTCTCTCTCACTTATTTTTTTCTGCGAATTAGAAGCAGGGAAATGTGATTCTGCTCTGTCTGATCTTCGATATTTCTTGAAAACTTTTGGTTAGCTTATGTGTAAATGCAAGATATGAGCTTAATCAGATAGAAGCGTTGTTAATATGTTGACTCTGATTATATATTCGGTGTTGTTCAGAAGTGATACCGAGCAATTATGATAAAACAATGGCTCTCTGTTATGCCTAGATTAGCAATTATAATGCGAGAAGTCAATGTATATGCTGGAAATCATGTAGACTGTCTAGCAATCGATGGGTATTGCCATGATCTCCCTGTCAGAGTTTCTTGGCAGCTAATTCGATCGAATCAGTGACTACTTGCGATTTCTGAACTACACGGTCTCATGAAATGACGAGTGAACCAGAAGATGAATTAGTATATCAGTCACTGAATGTCCCAAGAACATCATCTCATTACAACATGTTTACTTTCCCTGGATGGACGACTGGGAGATGGAAATTTTCTCATTTACGCCTCCTGGATTTTTTTTATCTCTTTTAAATCGTGGGCATCTGTTATGACTGAGTTATGCATAATACTAGTTTATTACTATTATTGTGTTTCTCATCATGCTTTCAGCAACTCAATGCTTGTAGCAAAATGGTTACCAGTCCTCTTCCATGCTTTTCTACCCAGAGTCATATTCGGCCATGCTCCGCTGTCAGATTAAATGTCTTTCTTTGAGATTAATCGAAACCAGGATGTTAAGCTCAATTTTTTGACTTTAACCACATGACTTCTGCATCCAGTGTGACATTTTACTGTTTTAAGGAACACGCGGTCAAAGCCCCTGTTAGTTTTTCATACCAAAAACCGACCAATATGGTGCTTAAATTCCTATTCCAATGGTATTTCTACATTTTTCTTGGCTGTGGATCCATGCTCACTCCCGCATCAGAGACGACTTGCCTTCCCGTGTTGTGCTCCCCTGGTTGAAAAGCTTGAGAATCTTCATGAATCCCTACGACTCCAAGATTCCTGGACTCAGTCCATCTGAATTGACTGTCAGTTCATATGAATTGACGCCTTTGCATCCTGATACCAAGAGCATTAACTTAAGTCTTTTTTCTGTTTGATGGGGAATTTTTCGTTTTGACCAAATCTCTGTGGAGTTCATCTGATGGAGATTGAAATTCACCGGTTCTTTAACAATAATACTTGTAATTTTTGTACACAATTTAGATCGGAAATGTTGGACATATGTCTCTGAAATAGTGTTTGTTTGAACTCTGCTTGTGAGGTCAGAGGGCCGATGTCTGAACCCACCCTTCTTCTTCGTCTTCTTCTTCTTTATGTCATGCAGGTGGCCTGCAGAGATTTCCCCCACTCGAGGCATCTGTGTGCGACATTCCCATTCGGTGCTACCTCGCACGAGAAGTTCTGCAAGATGGTGAGCCTGAAGTCCCTCTCTAGCTTCTATCATCATCGACAACCAGAGAAACGATCTCTCTCCGTTGACTTTGCAGTGCCATTGCTACGTGTGCGACGTGCCTGCGCCTTGCGCCCACTGGGGCCGTGGCTCGTCCAGCTCCGGCCACTGTCACGGTACAGACAGAGAAGAGCGGTGGGTATCAGAGAGGAAGGCTCTGAAGCTTCTTAAACAGACGGCAGCAAATGGAGAAGAACCCCGGTTTTCTGCGCTGCCCGTGAGGCCGCCGGTCGTCAAGGCCACCGGCGTGAGGCCTCGCCGCCATGATTTGCCGGCGGCGAGATCTTCTTCCTCCATGGGAATGCCCATTGGCTCCGAGCTGGTGCCGCCTCGAGCTTCAGGCTTCGTCCACAACAGAGCCGAGTCGGTTTCAGTGCAAGCTCTCGTCTCCATGCGGATCGGCCCTGCTGCTTCAGCGCGGCCGCAGATTTCAGACTCCTCCAGGCACCACCCGTTCCGCCGCTGCTCGGCGGCGGAGCCGGGCGGCGGTCAGAGGGTGGCGACCGCCGCCCGCAGCCAATCCTCCGGCCTCCTCTCCGGCGACCTGAGAAGCCCGCCGCAGCTGAGCAGATCCCGGAGCTCTTCTTCGCCTGGAATGAACGCAAACCAGACTGATCAACAGGGTTCCTCTTCACCGGCGGGTGCTTCCTTTCTGAATGTGCCGACGAAGAGGCCGAGGACGTCTGTTTCTACCCATCAGGTGTACTACAGGAAACCGCAGAGGGACCCTCGTATCGCGCCACCGCCGCCGGCGCTGACGGAGGAGAGCTTCAGGAAATGGCAGGGAGTTCTCCTCGGCCACAGCCCCAATCTCGGGAAGAACTTCCGGCCCTACACTCCGGCGGCGGGCGTCAGCTCCCGCGGCGGCGCTGCTCCGGCGGGGAGCAACCCGAGAAGCCTTCCCGCCGGCGGCAAGTTCGGTGGCGCGACTCGTGTCCCGGCGGAGAGCTCGCAGCTGCTGAAAAGACCCTCTGTGAATCTCTACGGCCTGTCTCTGAGGGGCCAAGCTGCTCCGGCGGGAGCCCCCTTTGAGGAAGGCGGCGACAGCTCCTTCGGCCATGCCCCTGCTCGTGAAGCGGCAAGGGATCGCGCTCGAAGAGACGACCGACGAGGAGGGTAGCAGGCTGCTTCATGTACATCCATCCTCATTCTCGTCCCCCTCTGTGCTGCTGCTCCCTGTGTTTATAAGATCTGCAAACTCAACCATGTACAGCAACAGCGCAGAGCTAGTTTTTGCAGGGGGACATATCCAGCAGTCGGATGCCGCTTGGAAGATCATCCCATTTCCCAAAAATAGTAAAATAAGCGGTTAAAATTAATTATGGAGGAGGAGAGAGGGAGACAAGAACAATTGGTCTCGTGGGCTCCTTCTCTCTCCTCATTTTTATTGCCTTCTACTGGAACAAATTCGGATGCATAGAAACAGAGACATGTAACTAGAATCGGAGACGTCTAATCGATGATCTATGGTTTCTTGTCATCGTCTGCCGGCGGGGACGTTGAGCCGGCGGCGGCGGCGGGTTTCTCGTCGTCGTCACCGCCGCCCTTGGCGACGGAGGAGGGCGCCAGCTCTGGCTTGATCTCTTCCAGCTGCTGGAGAACCTGCTGGACCTCCGGCCTCGCCGCCGCGGAGGGGTCAACGCAGTGGAGAGCCAGCTTCAGAGTGTTGAGCAGCTCGTCCCCCGTGGTCCCCTCCGCGTTCTTCATGAGCTCCAGGTCAAAGACCTCGTTGGTCCACTCCTCCTTCACGATGGAGGCGACCCACTGCGGCAGGTCAACGCCGTTCATCGCCTCGCCGGGGGACTTACCGGTGAGGAGCTCCAGCATGACCACCCCCAGGCTGTAGACGTCCGTCTTCACGCTGGCCTTCTTGAGCTTGGACAGCTCCGGGGCGCGGTAACCCAACGCGCCGGCGGTGGCGATCACGTTGGAGTTGGCGGCGGCCGACATCAGCCTGGAGAGCCCGTAGTCGGCGATCTTGGCGTTGACCTGCTCGTCCAGCAGGATGTTCCCGCTGGTCAAGTTCCCGTGGACCATGTTCTCGTGGGTGTGGAGGTGGTGGAGCCCCCTCGCCGCCCCCATCACTATCTTCATCCTCGTCGACCAGTCAATGGGCGTATCAGGCCCTCTCGCTGCATCACCCGCCGCACAGATGATCTTAGAGAGAGAAAGAGAGAGAGTGTGTGACAAAGTCAACGGAGAGAGGGATGGAGTTTCAGCTCACCGTGGAGGAAGGCGGCGAGACTACCCTTGGGCATGTAGTCAAAGACCAGGAGCTTCTCCCCCTTGGGGCCCAGGTAGTAAGCTCGGAGGGCGAGGAGATTGGAATGCCGGATCTTCCCCAGGAAGTTGACTTCGGCCTCGAACTCCCTCTGGTTCTTGGCGATCTTCTCCCTCAGGCGCTTCACCGCCACCTGGTTCCCGTCCTCGAGGGTGGCCTTGTACACGGTCCCGTAGGTGCTCTTCCCCATGATCTCCGCCGTCGCGCAGAGAAGGTCGTCGGCGGTGAAAACCAGGGGCCCGTCGAAGTGGACCAGCTTCCCGCCAGTGTCCCCGCCGGACTCCACCTCGGTCCCGCTCGTCGGCGTCGCCTTCTCCCCCCGGCTGGCCGCCCCCGCGGCGGCGCTCTTCCTGCTCAGGTCGGTCCTCTTCCTGATCAGGCAGATGAGGAGGACGCAGCACAGAACCAGGAGGAGGAAGAGGACGGCTCCGATGACTATCAGAATGATGTCCTTGGTGCTCAGCCTGTGGCCGCCGCCGCTTCTCGGAGCTTCAGGGGTCGTCGTCGTCGTCGTCGGAGGGAGGCTCGGGGGAGGGGTCAACGGGCAGGGGGGCGAACCCTTGTACCCACAGAGCTGAAGATTCCCACTGAAAGAGGAGGAGTTGAATCTCTCGGAGAGGAGGGAGGGGACCTCCCCGGAGAGGTTGTTGTCGGAGACGTTGAAGAAGGTGAGGTTGGCGAGTCCGGCGAGGGTCGCCGGAATCTCCCCGGTGAAGTTGTTCTCCGACAAATCGAGACGAGACAAGCTGGAGATGTTGCCGATGGTCGCCGGAATCGGCCCTTGGAACCGGTTCCCCTTCAGGGAGAGGAAAGAGAGGTTCTTGAGCCCGTCAATGGCGTCAGGTATGAGATCCCCCAGGAGGTTTCCCTCGAGGTTGAGCTCGACCAGGGAGGTCAGGTTGCAGAGAGAAGCTGGGAACCCTCCTCCAATGGAGTTTTCCGAGATATCCAGCCTCCGAAGCACGGGAAGATTCCCCAAATCCTCGGGGATGCTGCCATTGATCCGATTGTTGCTGATGGTGACGACCTGCAGGCTCTGCAACCTCCCGAGCGAGGCAGGAAGGCCGCCGGTGAAGAGGTTGTGGTCCAGGCTCAAGATCTGGAGCCGGTGGGCGGCCGAACCAGAGGCGGCGCCGCCGCCCCAGGCGTCGGGAATGTTGCCGGAGAGGAGGTTGTGGTGGAGGGACAGGAAGGTGAGAGACGGCGACTGGGTCAGGCCGACGGGGACTCCGCCGGAGAGATTGTTGTAGCTGAGGTTGAGCCTGTAGAGCTTGGTGGAGGTGGCGATGGCGGCGGGAATGGGGCCCCTGAGGAAGTTGTTGCTCAGATCTAGGGTTTGCAGGAGGGGGCAGCCGGCGATGGATGGGGGGATGGTGCCGGAGAGGCGATTGTTGAACAGGTAGAGGCCTCTGAGATTAGGGAGGAAGCCGATGGCGGAGGGGACGGCGCCGCCGATGAAGTTGTCGTGAAGGTTGAGCTTCCTGAGGGCGGTGAGCTGGGCGATCCCGTCCGAGATCCGACCTCCGAGCCCCCGCCATGGGAGCTGGATGGAGATGACCTGCCCCTGAGCGCACTTGATCCCTTCCCAGCCGCCGGAGCAGGCGCCGGCGCCGGAGTCGTTCCACCCCCTCAGAAACCCTCGCCGGTCCACCAGCCCCCGCTTGAACGCCTGCAGGCCCTGGTAATCCGCCTGGGTGATGACGACCCCGTCCCATGGCTGCCCTAGCGATGGAGGGCAAGCGAGGAGGAGGACGAACAGCACCCAGAGAAGGACATGATAGGGCCAGCCCATAAGATCGGAGGAGGAGCAGGAGGAGAATGAGGAAGATGAGCTCTTCTTCTCCACCTTTCTGCTGTCAGTCTGCAACTGCGAGGAGGAAGACGAACCAGAGGGGGAGCTTGGTGGTGGGGCTCTGAGACAGGTGGGGGAGGAGGAGGACAGTGGAGAAGGGGGTGAGGTGAGAGGGGAAGGTGAAAGCCAGAGGGAGAGCTCAGAAAGGCGAGGATGGTGACGGGCCTTGCTTAAGCCCCAAAGGACGATTGCCAACGGCTAGTTTCCCCATTTAATAATTGTAAGAGAACAGGCCCGACTCAGGCGCTCCGCCAGCAACGGCTACCTGTGAACCCAACACCCAACACTGCACCCCGTCACGTGACACAGATCAACGACAAAAGTCTCTCTCTCTCTCTCTCTCTCTCTCTCTCCCTCTCTTGGCTCGATCTTTCAAAGATGCCACCCATTTCCACGTCAAAGGTGATACTCAAAAATATTGAAAATTGTTAAAAGAATCCCAGATAATTTTAACTTAATTTTGAGCGACACCCTGATAAAAGTAACTAATAATTATCACCATCTAAAATCTACCATTCACAGGAAATTATAATAAATTATATACATTTCGTGGCATGAGAAGTGGTAAAAAAATTGTTCAAGTGCGAGTGACAGTTAAATAATAAAATCCCATTGATTAAACTCGATCAGGATGGCCTAGATGGCTCGGATATGTTACTGGTCTAATTTTTCCAGGGATTTTTTACCTATTTTAATGAGAGTGCGTATATTATGATTATTAAATAAGAATAAAATGTGGGAATATTCATCAATTCCTAGCGGCCTCGTCGGTCAGAGTTTCCGAGGCCATTATTTATCGTACTTTTATTAATTATTAAAAAATTATCGACACGACCACATTTCCGTGCATGTCACGTAGATCTGCGTGAGAGAGGGCCGAGCAGCAGAGGGAATAAATAAAAATACGGAATATATTTCCATTTACAACGTGGGAATTCGTACTCGGTCAAATGGACACCAGTCGAGTAGTTTCTGACTAATGTCAACGGAACCGTCCGGCGGTTGGCGGCGGGTGGGCGTTCCCCAGAAAAAGAAGCGAACGCCCGTTGACTCACTTCTTCATTGGCGGGTGAGGGCCACGGCGGCCTCCATGGGGAGCCCGGTGGTGGAGACGAAGATCTCCGCCTCCCTCTCCACCTGCTCCAGGCAGCGGTGCGGGTCCCTCCCCTCCGCCATCTTCCTCACGAAGGAGACGAACCTACGCCAGTTATCCGACTGGAATAGGTGGGGGTTCATCCGCAGATACGTGAACGCGCACATCATCTCGCCCCCGCCCTTCGCCGCCGTCTGCAAGATCTGCTCGTGCGCCGCTTCGTCGTATCGGGGGAGAGCGTTCTCGCCGGCGAGAGCAACACCAGCCTTGCTCGCGGCCTGCGCGACCTGCCGCACCAGCTTCTCCGGCGCGCACTGGGCGTCACCGGGCTGCTCGTAGTCCTTCATCTCCACGCAGGTGAAGTTGAAGATGGCGCCATGGCGGGCCAGCATGCGGGCGATGGGCAGGTAGCCGTCGCGTTCGCGGGTGTTGTAGTATCCTGCCGTCAGCTCCGGCGCGTGGGAGCGCGTGCCGTAGTGCCAGTGGATGCCGGCGACCTTCACCGAGATCTTCACCGCCGGGAGCTCACGGAATATGGCGGAGGCCCTCTCGAGAATCCTCTCGCCGTGGTCAAGCAGCAGCTGGGAGTACCAGGAGAGGAAGAACTCGCCGTAGGATCCGCTCCAGCCGCCGTCGCGACGGAAGAACGCCGTGTCTTCAGGCCAGTTGTTGTACTCGCCGGCGTCGGAGGGACCGCCGTGGCCCCACTCCGGCTTCCCCGCCGCCTCCGCCGCGGCCTTCAAGCTCCCGAGCATGTACTGGAGGAAGCAGAGCGCTGTGAGATGGCGATCCTTTTGGCACAGTCGAAGAAGAAGAGCCGGAAGAGAGAGAGAGAGGTGGGTACCTTATCGTAGCATTGGAAAGCGCCGATACCAGGGAACCTCCAGGTGCCGTTCATCTCCGGGTAGGAGGGGTATCTGAGCTCGCCGGCGGGGCCCATCCCGACCTGGATCTCCTGAGGAAAGGGAAGAAGACGGCACACCATTAAGAAAATCTCATAGAAGAAGAGGGCATCCCCTGAGGCAGTCGGCTCGACGGCGATGGGGAACTTACGACGATGGTGGAGCCGAGGTAGGCGGCGAATTGGTCGCGGAAAGCGCGCATGAAGTCGGCGTAGCACTGCACCGGCGAGCGGCCCTTGAGAACCGGCAGCGTGTCACAGCCCAGGGAGACGTACTCGTAGTTCCGCCGCCCCCACCGATCCGTGTAGGCCAGATCCTGGTCTCTGTCAATCTCCTCCACCACCCAGTTCGGCAACGGTATCCTGAAGAAAGGAGACCACCTTAAATCAGGGGATCTGAGAGGGAAGTGGACCGAGGAAGAAGAAGAAGAAGAAGAAGAAAGGGGGGAACAACGTACGTGCAGGAGTCGCCGACGTTGCCACCGCACTGGTGGAAGGACATGACGGCCTGGACCTTGAGGCCGTGGCGGGAGGCCATCTCCATGAGCTCAGTGTAGCCGCGCCAGTCATACTCCCCGGGGCGCTCCTTCTCCACCAGCCCCCACCACACGTCCACCATCACCCCCTCCACGCCGGCGCTCTTCAGCGCCTGCAGGCTCACGTTCATCGCCTTCTTCCGATTCAATCCCGCGCCGCCGGGGCGCACGGTGTCCAGGGGTAGCATCACGTACACGGGCACACCCCTCGCCTTCCCCGCCGCCACCGCAGCGCCTTCGTGCTCTATCACAACCTCGGTCGCCGCCGGGGCGTCGCCGGAGACCAGAGCCTGGCAGGCGAGCGTCAGGCCGGGGAGGGAGGAGCCCAGCAAGGGCGACCGACACGGACTCACCGGGGTAGAGATGGCGTCGATCTCGGGCCCTCCCTGGTTCCTGATCCCAGAACCCAGGTTAGGGCACCTCCACACGGCCGCCGCATTCACCACCGCCGGAGCCTGCTCCGCCGCCGCCGCGCCGCCTTCGGCGACTGGCGTGCCGGAGAGGACTCCGATCTGGTGGCCTATGCTCAGCGCCATTCCCGGAGAATCCCAAATCCTTCGTCGACCTGCAAATGAAGCCTCCCTCCCTCCCCTGCCCTCTGCTCCGCTGCCCTCCCCTCTCCTCTTATCGTCTTCTTCCTCGCTTCCTCTCTCCGCCTGTTTCGCGAGCGCGCTTGGAATGCGGGTGGATGGACGATTACGAGCCTTCCCCTTCTTTTATAGGATTCCAAACCGAATATAATATTCCCACCCACAAATCTCCTCCCCCCAATATCCACCGCCCGATGCGCCACCCCCCCCCCCCCCATCCGACGGCCACCCCCGCTCTCGGCCGTTACCCGTTCCCAGTTTAGCGCGAGCCCGGCCTGAACTCGACACGTGGCAGGAGCAAGATATCTCGAACCGCACTGCCGGCGACACGTAGCAGCAACAGTCCACATGGCGACGATCGGACGGCCGCTTTCGCGGGCTCACGGGTGCCTCTAGACCCTTCCTAAGATGAACGGCGGGGAGGAGGAACTCCCAGGAAGAGGGGCGGCCGTGGGGCCCATCTCTTGTGTTTCAGCGGACGACACGTTACCAAATGAGGTAAAGAATTGTCGGCACGAAATCTGTTTGGAGCGGAGAATCTGGCCACAAAATGCCAAAAGAGGGTTCCCAGTTGCCCCTAAAGGAAGTCGGGCACGCGGTTGGAAACGTGACGAGTTCGCGCGACCGGCGTGACGGATGGTGACCGCCTCGTGGCCGTCAACACCCCCGCCACGCCCTTCGGCCGACCGACCGACCGACCGGCAAGGAGCCCGTCGCCGGTTTATCGGGCTGGATCCGACCGTAACGCGGTGTTGACCGGAGACCCGAAAGCCTTCCTCGGTCGGTGATTGCCGGGCCAACGGAGACCCGGCACGCGATGAAGGTAGATAGAACAGCGAGACGGTATCTGACTTGGAGAAAATCCAACTGCCAGAGGATTTTGATGTAGCCATGACCGTCTCATCGACCCATTTAAATCATGATTAAATGGAAATTAAAAAAAGGTTCAGTAAAGAAATTCTTAGAATCACCCCCCACGGAGGTAGAGATAGAGAGACAAAAATAGAGAGAGAGAGAGAGAGAGAGAGAGAATGATGTCTGGGGTCTACAATCAGAATCACATGACTTAAATTCTCGAAATAGAAAGTGTTGAGTTTGTGTGAGAGAAGACCGATCGGTTAAAAGATTTCAATGGGTCACCAGAAGGAGCTAGCTATTTTGACTAGGTTACACCGATCATGACTACTCAATTGTTAGATCGATGATCATATGATTGATCAATTGCTGATCACAATCAGGAAAAGGCTCGACGATCATAATCCGAGTTATTGATCGGTTGGTGGATCGAAAGCCTATGATTGACTTATCTATTGGATGATGACTTTCTATCATCCAACAATTCTAATTCGACCTAGGCAAGAGAGACTAAATCTCTCTCTCTCTCTCCTCCATCTCCCACTTATGTCAATTGCCCCCTCTATCTCCTTCTGTTGAAGACCTACACCACCTTCAGCTCCACCATTATTACTTCTCTCTCCTCCCAATGATTTCGCCATCACTAGCTTCACTATTGTTGCTAGGTCAACTACCATCACCTCTCTCTCTCTCTCTCTCTCTCTCAACCTCTCACTTTCTTCCCTCTCTCTCCCTATTCTTTATTGACATGGTTTTAGCACTAATACAAGTACCGTCATATCTATTTGTCTACTTTATTACCCAATTTGAGAAATTTTTGGGGACAGTGTCTCAAGAGCATTTTCAACATAGTTAAGAGTAATTTATAAGTTTTTAAGTTTAAAAATTATTGATTTTTACTTTTATTTAGTTATTACTTAATGTATTGATTTCAAATTGAACGTGATGAATATTAATATATTTCAAATATGATGACACAATCTTCTTCTAATGATAGTGAACATATTGTAGATAATGAGATATGTGTTTGTAATATATTAAATATTTTGCAATGAATATTTAATGATGACAATAATTTTTTTTACAAAATATTTTCATTGGATACAAAAGTTGACCATCTTTGATTAACAGTAGAAAGTCCAAATGAATATCTTATTTTGAGATGTTAGATAGTGGATAATATTATTAAGATGTACAAGGAGAAGAATTTGTATTATGATCATATAACAAAGAGAAATCTCCAAGTTAGTATAACCAACTTTTGGAGACATCTAAATAAATATCATCAACCAATATACAACGATTGATATACTATTTTCATCAAACGATCGATCATTGATCACATGGTGCATACATCAAACAATATGTCTCTATTTAAAGGGCTTACTTTTGAGCGCACAAATGATCTCTTAGTGATATTTATTTATATCAATGATCAACCATAGAGCATAATTGACCACATGATTTTCAAGGAGTTGTTTT
Organism: Spirodela polyrhiza; assembly: GCA_024713555.1. Lineage (NCBI taxonomy): Eukaryota > Viridiplantae > Streptophyta > Magnoliopsida > Alismatales > Araceae > Spirodela > Spirodela polyrhiza. Next base: position 662,405 of record CM046542.1, read on the forward strand.
GGTATTATGCACAAGATCAATTTAAACTTTCATGTTTGAAGATAATTTGATAATATACAAATATCTTCTTCCTAAATAAAAGTAGAAACTCAAAGAAAAATTAAACATATTTAGACAAATATCATTATAAATTGATGTGTGGACAACTAATTATATTATTTATTTATTAAGGATTATTGTGCATTAGGTTGATGATGAATATAATTTACTAGACGGAGTGACATCAATATCAAATTAGAAGGTCCTCACTTAGGGAAGAATATGATTGAATTGTTGTTCCCAACATTCAAAAACTTTTAATTGGAGAGAAAGGTAATATTTTATTAGGACATACATATTGTGTTTATCTATTAAATTGAATAATTAAGTTATTTACTTTGTTCATAATTTTATTCATATGCTTATAGGCCTTTGCAATCACTATAAATAATACAAGTAATAATACAATGATTGTCGAAGTATTGGTCACAATGATAAGAGAGGTGAACACAAACTTAGACCAAAAGCATCATATGTCATGTGTGGTACATAGGAAGGGGAAGGGCAAGGAGCCGATGGGAACTACTTGAACTCGGCTTGGCTCTTTGAGTCTCCCCGAGCCCTCAACAACTTAGTTATCTAATAAGGCTTAAAATATATGGAGATTATGGAAGCATTCATAATCAAACAATGACAAATCTTATTGATGAAGACAAAGTTTGATGCTTCTTAGTACTTTGGCATCAATGAGACAAATTATGTATCAAGTGAGATAGTTGGTCTATATTGCATACTAAATAAAGATGATAGTGCTATGTGAAGGTTTACAAAGAGTTACGTATGCAGAACATCGACTTTTTAATATTTGATGTTTCAACATGATGAAACTCGACCCATGATATGAGGATTGAAGCATATAAAAAGTGGTAGGTATTAGATAAAATAATCATAGTAATTGTGTTTAATTAGAAGAAGAACTATTACATGGCTGATGGAGACTATGACAGAAGAGGGGAGTAACTAAGTTACTCAGTCATAGAGAATGAACTTTGATTAGGGCTACATGTGTGAGAATGGTAAAAAAAATCAAAAAGTATAAAAGGAGAATAAAAAACAACAATGTATTTAACATTACAACGCTTTTTGATGCACAATTATAACTTAACCTTATTGCTTCGACATATTATGAGACAATTTTAAATGATATTCATTGACTCCTTAGAAATATAGCAAAAGATGAGAGTAACTATCAACATATGTCCAGACATCACCCAAATCACCTCATGGAATAACATGGTTACATATTACTCTTTATGTCTTATTACAATTCTATTAGAATAAATAGACGCATGACAAATGTTAATGAAAATATCTATTGAAGAGGAATTAGAGGCCAATTACTAGTTGTCAATTACTAAAGAAAATGTTTTGAGTTAGTGACAATGAGAAGGTCGTCATTCATTCCCCAAATGAGTAGTTATCACTAAAGAATTCCTCCCCGTTTGTGTGACAAGTATATTAACATAGCAATAATTATCTAGCAGCCAAGTCATTATCCCATTTAAAAAGTCAAAGTTGATGGGACACATAGTATCATTGTTGATGATTTTAAAATGTTTACTTTACTAAGAACAATCTAAGTTATTTAATTTAGATCTTGAAAACCTAGATAATGCAAAAGACAACACTTTAGGACTGGAGGGATGGTGACATCATAATTTTATATTGTGATAGCCCTCACATTGTGTGTACATTATAATGGGTTTTAAAGTAGTGAGGATTAAGAATGAGGGTTTGAATTGATTTATCATTTTCTTTTTCTAAAATATTTTTCTCCATTATTTGCTCCTTTTTTTATTAACATATAAATTACATGCTTAAAATCATAATATATATATTTTATGTATATGTGTTCAAATATTATATCATAGTGAATGTTCTAGTTTATATTTATCTATTCATCCATACATATATATTGTTAAAGTATAATTCATTAATCATATTATTCTTAATTGAACTTTAATGATTTTTTATTATCAAAATATGTTGACTTCATAACTCCAACACACTAGATAATATTTTTTTTATACTTTCTCTCTTCATTTATATGAAGACATTTATGTTTATATTTTTTTGTTTGGTTTAGCATTGTCATTTAATACTTTCATGTGGTGACCAAGTTTTATTAATATTGACTACTAATATATATACATATATATTGGCCCTCTGTTATACTACCATTACTTTAAAATAATATATATTTAATATATAAGTTATATCTTATAAAGCTCTCTCTCTCTCTCAGTCACGAACTAATTTCATTTAATGTCACTATATATATTAATAAAGTTAATAATTATGGCTTATTATGGTTTATTTATATGTAATATATATGTATTTCATATAAATATTTATATACACATAAAATATTATATATAAATATATGAAACTTATGCTTAACATTTAATGATATCTTATGGCAATGTATATATGTAGTATATAAATCTATACAATTTATATGTGATATTTACATATATAAGTAATATATGTATCATATACATATTTATATGTAATATTTAGGCATAATATAGCAGCATATATTATGCCTATGTTTATTTATGTAGTAGTATTTATATTTATATATTCTTATAGATGTTTATACATACTATTTACATATAAAAATATTTAACATATGTATTGTACATTTATTATATAATATTTAGGAATACTATAATATAATCTTATTTCTGACTCTCTCTCTCTCCGAATCATTCCTTCATCTGTCCACTCTCTCAGAACCTGGTGGTAGTGAGCAGACATGGACTTCTGGGATCGAAGCAGAGACATGGGAGAAACAGGGCGGGCATAGGAATCAGGAGCTGCTCTGAACTCAGGAGCAGAAGCTGTAGAGATTTAATCAAACGAACAATTCTTGGGATGGATGGGAAGAAACTTGTGGAGATCGGATCCGGGCAAGCCTTTATTTTTATTTGATCATAAAAAATAGGCTGCAACAGAGAGACAGAGCTCCACCTTCATACCTCCGAATCAGCTCTGAATCGATGAGAGGAAGACTGTGGGAAACCAATCTTATCAAGAGATTTACTGCAAATATGAGGGGTAGATCGCCCAGAAGGTCAAGTTTCCATCTTCGTACCTCCACCCTGCCATGAATGCACGAAGAATCTGTGTTACGGGGAGGTGATTCCTTCCATGGAGGAGGCAATTGCAGATTACAGAGGGAGGCTCTTCCTCATCTTCTTCCTCCCTCCGGGATCTGCAGTCTATGCTGCACTGTACTGAGGTGCCCTCGCAGCCATGCCGGAGATCTGCGCCTCGACCTTCGCAGCCCTAGCCCTTTTGGACGTCGCCCTGTGGAAAAACTGCTCCCTCGACAGAGCCCTGATGTTCTTGAGGTACAGATCGAGAGGGATCGCTCCATCCCTCACGGCCGTGTCCAGAGAGTAGATCGCGTCCTCCGCCGCCAGATCTGCGGCCGTGCACTCAATCAGCTGCTTCGAGAGGGGATCGCAGGGCTCGAACAATTCCTCCGCGTCGACCTCGTGCCCCTTTCTCCCCTCGTTCTCCCGCAGCCACTGCTCCAGCACGTCGGCGTTCATCAGCATCACCTGCAGCTGCTGCTCCAGCCCCTCCTTCTCCCCCTGCATCTCCCGCAGCCCCCGGCGGAGCTCCTCCTCCCGCCGCCGTAGCACGCCCTGCGCCGCCACCAGCTCCTCCGTCTCCACCTCCCGCGCCTTCCGAAGGGCGACCATGTCTGCGTGAACCACCTCCAGGATCCTGTTCACCGCGTTCCGGCGGTAGACCTCCGCGGGGTCCTCCGCCGGCCGCCGCTGCGGAGATTGGTGGAGCCGCCCCCCGGCGCCGCCGTACGGCGGCGCCACCTGGGAGAAGATCCGGGAGGGAGAGGGAGAGGAGGAGGAGGAGGCGGAGGAGGACGGCGGCGGCGGGTGGGGCGGATTAGGGATCGGGTTAGGGTTAGGGTTAGGCTTCTCGCGGGTGAACAGAGGGGGCTCCTGGCCGAAGAGGTGGGAGAGGGTGCGGACGAGGTCGACGAGATTGGAGGAGGGGAAGATCCAGTTGCCGAGGTAGGGGACGGAGACGTGGCCGGACTGGTCGACGTAGGGGTGGTTGCGCTTGACGACCATGTCGCGGGTGGGGAGGAGGAAGACGGAGGGCGGGGAGCGGGGGTAGTTCTCGAGGAGCCAGATGGTGGCGGGGATGTTGTAGACGACGCCGGCGTAGAGGATGGGGATGGTGCCCTCCGCCTGCAGGAGCTGCGCGCTGCGGCCGTCGTTGTGGGTGAAGAGGGCGGATTTAGGGGGGAGAGAGGGGAAGACCTCTGCAAGGGAGACCAGGTGGTGGCGGATCAGCCATTTCGCGTCCTCCTGGTAGGGCAGCGCGTTCGGGCCCCTCGCCGAAAGAGCGCCGCTCAGGAACTGCGACCAGTACTGCCCGCTCGACGCCGGCGGCGGCGGCGGCGGCGGCGGCGGCGGCGGCGGCATCTCCGGGAAGAAGAACCAGAGGGAGGCGGAAGGCGAAGGAGTCGAGGGCGAGGAAGAGGGAAGGAAGGGCGCCGGCGACGGCGAGTTGCAGGCGATGAAGTCGACCGCCCCAACCACCCCCCACCCAAATTGCTATTATTATTATTACTATTCTTCTCCTGAAAAAAAATATTCCTCTCACAAAAAATATTCCTTTCACGATTTAAATACAGGATACCCACCGAAAATTACATTTTTTATTTATCCTCCCCTTTTCCGCGTCGCTCTCTCTCTCTCTCTCTACACGTCACGTCCGGGTAAAGACCCATTTGGGGTCCGATGCGACTCCAACCCGATAGCTGACCGGCTCGCAATCCGATGAGACCCATTAAGCAGGGGGTCAAATGAGAAAAATGGAAGCTTCGGTTGACCCTCGGGGTCAACGCGGGGGAGCACAGAAGCTTGGAGAAAGGACGCGTTCTAGAGAGATTTTGGTGCTATTTAAGGACGACGGCCGCGTTCCTGAGGGAGAGGTACCGCTGGATCGAGTCGCCGGGGAGGTACCTCACCCGCTTGAACACGTCAGCATTCGCGTACCGTATTCTGGTCCTCGGGTCAACGTACGGCGCCTGCGCAGACAACGAAGGTCAAGGCCCGGCCGAACTCCTTTCCAGGGGAGGATCAACAAAAGATGGCCCCAGAAGAAGATACACAGAGAGTCAGAGGAGAGAGAGAGAGTTAGAGAGAGAGAGACAGGGAGAGATAGAGAGAGAGGGAGAGCAGATAGAACGAGGATCTGAATGAAGAATCAGACTAGGGAGGAGATGGGCTGGTTGGCAGAAAGGAGGAAGAATATGGATAAAGCTACAACAACATGGGATAATTCTTAAATGTAGAGAGAGAGAGAGAGAGAGAGAGTGGATTTACCAAGCACAAGGACGACCATGGAAGAGATTGGCAAGACGGAATTCACATAATAGGGGGGAATTATACCAAGAACAGTATATGAAAAAGAATCCGGTGAAGAATCCAAGCATAATTCGTACCTCAAAGCCCGTGATATCGCAGAATTTCTTCGGTGGGTATGCAGAGGGAGGCGATTCTATATTTAAATCTGTAAATAAAGAAAAAATAGCATAATTTATCCATCTGTCAAAAAAAAAACACCATGATAAAGACAAATAATGAGCTTTTTCGGCAAGCTAAACGACCCCACTAGAGAGAGAGAGAGAGAGAGAGAGAGAGAGAGAGAGAGAGAGAGATCAAATTAAAATATAAGACATGTTTTCAGTATTCCATTGCTAGGACTCCCAGAAAACCGGGCCATGGAGCCATGAAGAACTCCCATCAAACGGCAGCCATGATCGGATCTCACCGACAGGAGACCCAGTTAGCCTAAAAAAGTAGCGAACAGATCCGCGTCGCTGTCTAGATAAAGCTGGCGATCAGGTTCCCCTGAGAGTGGCTCTTGGATGCATATTAATCCTGCTTATTTGCTCCAATTCAGATGAAAAAAAAAATATAAAATCTGAAGAACTGTGAGAGGAGTTTAGACCAGCATGAATTGGGTCATATGATCCAATTCATATGATTCACACCGACGGATATCCCAATTATAGCCATTGAGAATGAGTCACTGATATGAACACGTTCTTATGAGAGCCTGTTTCGATGCCAACTGGATAATATACGATCTGTCTGCTTTTTTTCATGAGAATTAAAAATTAAATCTCTAGCTTAGATATATTTCATATCCTATTCCGGAAGGAATTATATGCGAAGAATTATAAAATTGATAAATTGATTAAGATCAAGCGCAGGTATTGGGGGAAAATGCCGGGGAGCAATCTGGTGCCCAAAAAAATATATTCAGCAAAATTTAAGGTAGGATTTATTTTTTTTGTGACGATCATCTCGATCGATATGAGCGACGAACATGATGACTCACAGTTTGGTTCGTCGGGCGAGTAGGCCTGGTAATTCTCAGCTTGCAGTATCTGTTTGAGGTGCTTCCAGTGCCGGCTTCTTGACTGCCCCTTCGGGTACTTCTCCGACATCTGTATCTTCTTGAAGCTCAGAACAGGAGGCAGCAGGATCTCGGCCTCTATGAGCTCTGGCTCCATCGCTTCTGCGATCAATCTCGTTATCAGCACAGAAAGGGAATAAAAATGGAAGATCAGCTTCAAACACAGATCATCGCAGACAAAAACCTAGAAATCAGTCCGCTCAGATCTGCTTCCACCGCCCGGCACGAGAAAGATGACTGCAGCAAGAGGCAATATGGATGAGAATATAGGGAGGAGGGGATGATGATCTCACCGGCACAGTTCTGCCCTCTTCTCGGAATGGGCGGCGGAGTCGCCCGATCTCGGCGGGAGAGGAGAGACGAGATCCGAAGGGAGGAGGGGCGGAGAGCGACGAGCGGAACGCCTTCGTGGGGATCAGAGGCGGCGGAGTTGATCGGAGGTGAAGATCCACCGCGGCGGCGGGCAGGGCTCCGACGGCGGAGTCGATCCCGCGTCGAGGTTTCTCGCAGGAAGATCGGTCTGGGCTGCGCGATGGCGGGGGGCCGGTAAAGGCCCAAAATTGGAGCCCAGAACCAGGACGCCACGTGGCGGCAGCTCGCCCGCTCGAAGGGTCTCGGTCTTCCGCGAGCAAAAAGCTGCCCGCCGCCGCTCGCCGCTCGCCGCTGCAGGGAGGGTCAGTTCGCCGAGGAAGGGCGGAGGAGGAGGCGGGTGATGAAGCCGTCGCCACTGTACAGCGACAGCATGTACCAGCAGGAGCTCATGACGGAGGAGCAGGGCGGGCTCGCGATGGGGATGGAGGTTGACGACGCCGACACGCTTGAGATCCTGGGAGAGCTCGAGCGCCAGCCCGCCGACGCCGATTTCTTCAACTTCTTCGAGGACGACTTCGACGACTCCGACATCTGATCCGAAGGAGTCGCCGCCGCCGCCGCCGCGCCGCCGTCCAGGTAGGGTTCCTGGGGGGGAGGAATTAGGGCAGATCCGTGCTGCGCAATATTTTCAACCGTTTCAACCCCCTCTGTAACCTATCTCTATCGAATAAACAGCTCCGGATTCGATCCAAGCGAGATCTCATGGCCGGAACAGTTGGATTAAGCTAGGGATGTATATGATCTGCCTGGTTCTGATCTATTTCCTCTCAGAGCACGACCGATTGAGAGATCCTGCCACCTCTGTACGCGTTATAACCCTGATTTCCCAACCTAGACGGGTTGTTCAGTGTTCTTGTCGACTGCTCGAGGAGAGAAACAGGAAGAGGAGGCTGTCAGAGGTGGTAAGAACACAAGAAGAAGCAAGATGCGGTGCGTGAGAACAAACGAAAAGGGATTCAGTCCGTCTTTCAAGATCCTTTTTCCATTAGAAGAATCAACTTCCTTCTGTTTGTTCTTCCGCTGACAAGAAAATTGCATCTCTTTCAATTGACATGATGCTGAACATGCGATTCCTTCCACTCTGATTCAGATTCACCCACCGAAGAAATGGAGGAACCCATTCATGACGCCCCAAATCTGTCTCCTCTCTTTCATAAATGGAAGAAGTAGTGATCTTGCGCTGTTCTTCTCCCACTCACCACAAATTTTTTCGGTGTTCTTCTCTACTTCTTTGAACAGAGGAAGATGAGGGAGAGTGAGAAACGGATGGGGAATCCATTGGACCTCTTCATTTTTCTATATTTGGTTATTTCGTAGAAATATAAAGCAATATAAAACTTTGCCTCGTTAAACTAAGTACTACTACCGTAAAAGAAATAAATCAATCTAGCATGAGTATCCTCTCTCTCCAATGGCATCTGGGCTCAAAATGATTGAATATTAACTAAGTTTAGACAATGTTGACACTTTAGTCATTGATCAAAGCTTGGTGATTGTATCAGTAATATTATCACGAGTAAGAACCTTCACAAGTTTTGATTGTCCTCTCCTTTAAAAAAAAAATGAAGTTTATATAATCAAACACTAATATATTTTGTTTTGAATGATAAGTAGGATCGACATCTACATGTTTCGTTTTCAAATGTTATTTCAGATATTTTGTCAATCACAATTTCTTCAATAATATTATACCAAACCTTTCAATTAGAGTGATTTTTTTATAACCTCAATTATAGCAATATACTAAACATCAATAGTCGATAATAACATTACATTTTTTAGTATTGACTTCCAACTTACATGACTTTCACTTAGAATAAGGATATACCTTATTATATATCCACTCATATGGCCTACATAATTAGAGTCAACATAGGCGACAATAACTTTAGATTTTTTTTCTTATGAAGTTGTAAGTCAACATGGTTATACCATCCTGATAATGTAATATCTATTTTATTATATTATATTTCAACACTCTTTTCTTGGATCTTTCATATAATTACTAGCAATATTAGCACATGGTGATAGATTCAATCTTACAAACCATAACATACATCAGCCGACCAATTGCACTTACGTATATTAAATTAAACATCTTTTATCATTCTTTATCTAATTTGGGACATCATTATAAAGATTACTTGAAATGATGAGCTCAAAGCATCTTTCTAGTTTGGGTTGTATTATGCTAGCTTTGGTGGATACTTTAAATGATAAATTAAAACTGTACTTTTAGAAATTTATGGTGATGTTAGTTGACTTAAAGAACTCCCCAACCACTTTTCAAATATTGATGAATTGAATTTTCTATGATCACCTATGTACATCTTCTCGATGACATTTTGGTATATAACAAGAATGAAAGGAACATGAGGTCACTAAGAAATCGTGATGAATATTAGTCTCGACAATATTTGCAAATGAACAAACAAAAATATAAATTTGCACATAAAAAAATATAATTTTTAGTACCCTAGGTGTATGCCAAAATAGCCGAGATTGATAGAGGGAAGGTGAAGATAACGTTGAATCAGTAGACCCCTTCTACCATTTATGAATTATGTGATTTCTTTGACTTGCCATGATATTATCAGTGGCAGATTATGGAGAGATAACTTAGCTCTTGACGCAACAATTAAAGTGATATGGATTTCATTGGAATGACAAGGTTGAACAAGTCTTCCAATATCTCAAGAAAACCTTGTCATTTACCTAAATGGAGATATCTACAGACAATATTCGTTATGATCCAGGCAAAGGGACTGTGAAGGGAGAGAGGAGCAGCGCCGGAGGTGAAATAAAGTGTTTAATATTGAGAGGCGAAATAATGGAGCCTAAGACTAGATTAATAAAGATTATAACTTAGTTAATGTGACATGAGGGGGCAATATATGACGTAGGGTTGGAAAATAAATAGGGTTTTTAAAAATGTGGATTTTTTTGGTTAGGTCATCATTAATAAGAAAAGATCGATGCAAAATGCGGTGAGCGTGGATCGAACACGCGACCTTCAGATCTTCAGTCTGACGCTCTCCCAACTGAGCTATCCCCGCTTTTTTAATAATAAATAAATTGTTCAAATAATCACCGTTCTAAGAAAGCAGCCAGACCCTCCAGCGCATCGATGATCTCTCCGGCTCTTGGGTGCGACCGATCGCCGGAGTAGAAGCGGTGAACCTCGCTCTCCAGCTCAATCCAGCTGCAACCCGGCAGCTTCCTCGCCGCCGTCTCCTTCATCGCCTTCCTCACGCCGCCCATCTCCTCCCACCTCCCCGTCGCGCTGTACAGGTTCGCCAGCAGCACGCCGTAGCCGCCGTTCTCCGGGTCCATCTCCAGCAGCTTCCTCGCCGCCCGCTCCGCCATCTTCACCTCCCCGTGGACCCTGCAGCCGTTGAGCAGCGACCCCCACACCACCTCGTCCGGCTCCACCGCCCTCATCCCCTCCACCAACTCCATCGCCTCCTCGAACCTCCCCGCGCGGCACAGCAGGTCCACCATGCAGCCGTAGTGCTCGATCCGCCGCTCCACGCCGTAGCCGGCGGCCATGGCGCGGAAATAGCGCCGTCCCTCGTTGACCAGCCCCCCGTGGGCGCAGGCGTTCAGCAGGCCTACGAAGGTAACGGCGTCTGGTGGCGGCCCATCGCGCTGCATCTCCTCGAAGATCTCCAGCGCCTCCCCGCTGCGCCCGTGGAGCGCGAGGCAGTTGATCATGGAGTTCCAGAGGGTCAAGCTCCGGTGGGGCATTTCGTCAAACAAGTGGCGTGCCTGTCTCAAGCTACCGCACTTCCCGTACACGTCGAGAAGGGCGTTGGAGACGAAGGCGCTGGGGCCGATGCGGTTCCTGTAGGTGTAGGCGTGGATGGACTTGGCTAGAAGGAGCGTGCCGAGGTGGCCGCAGGCCGAGAGGACGCACACCGCCGTCGTCTCGTTGGGGCGGGCGGAGGCGGCGATCATGCGCCGGAACTGCGCCATCGCCTCGGAGAAGAGCCCGTTCTGGCTGTAGGCGGCGACGATGGCGTTCCACGCGGGAACGTCCCTGTGAGGCATTTCCTCGAACAGGGTCGTCGCGTTGCCGATCATCCCTGCTCGCGCGTAGCCGGTGATCATGGCGGTCCAGGAGACGACGTTTCTTTCCGCCATTTCATCGAACAGGCGGCGGGCGGTGTCTACGTCGAGGCACTTGGCGTAGGCGTCGAGGAGTGACGTCTGCACCACGCCGTCGCGGGCGAAGCCCGTTTTGGCGACCTGCGCGTGCACAGCGGCTATGGAGGAGGGGGAGGAGGACTCGGAGAAGGAGCGGAGGGCGTGGGGGAAGATGAACTGGTTGGGGCGGGGGCGGCCGCCGCGGAGCATCTGGCGGAAGAGGAGGGCGGCGGAGGAGGGGTCGGAGTGGGAGGAGTAGGCGGTGATCATGGCGGTGTAGAGGAAGATGTTGGGGGAGGGGAGGGTGTCGAAGATGGAGCGGGCGTAGCGCAGGTCGGCGAGGACGGCGGCGGAGAAGCGGAGGAGCTTGAAGGAGAAAAACTGGGTCTGGCCGTGGCCGAGGACGAGGAGGTGAGCTTGAAGCTGCTTCAGGTGGCGGAGGTGCCCGCATCTCTCTAGGGTCGCGAGGACGTGCTGGTTCAGGGCGGCGCCGGGCTTCGCTTCCTTCGCCACCGGCATCGAAGGAGAACCTCATTCCGTCTATAGAACGCCCGTTGCTGATTTAACTCGTCAGCGCCCCCGCCTCTCTCTCTCTCTCTCTCTCTACCCCAGTAAGAGTTGACTAGAACAAAACGGGCCAAGGATGAATCCAACAAGCCCCGGGTCCCTCATTCGGCCCATTAAGCAGAGAGAGGGAGAGAAGAGAGATCATTATTCATGCTTCCATTTCTACATATATATTGAGAGAGAGAGAGAGAGAGAGAGAGAGAGAGAGAGAGAGAGAGAGAGAGAGAGATACATATTCATACTTCCATTCCTACATATTAGATGTACAGATAGAGAGAGAGTGAGAGCGAGAGAGGGGGGGGGGGGGAGAGCGAGAGAGAGAGAGAGAGAGAGAGATACATATTCATACTTCCATTCCTGCATATTAGATGTACAGATAGAGAGAGAGTGAGAGCGAGAGAGGGGGGGGGAGAGAGAGCGAGAGAGAGAGAGAGGGGGGAGAGAGAGAGAGAGAGAGAGAGAGAGAGAGAGAGAGAGAGAGAGAGGGTGCAACATCACGCTCTGGGCTGTCGACACGAGTCTCATGACCTGTAAGTAGAGGACACCGGGAGCCCATGCCGCCCCGGTCACCGGCAGACCGCGTGTCACTCGGACATTTCCGTTTCCTCTATTTATCCTCTCCTCCGCCGTCCTCTCTTCTCCTTATCCTTCCGCCGGCGGCCGGCCGGTTGTCTTCTTCAATGGCGGGCAGGGGATGGCGGAACGTTGCAGCGCCGCTGCTCTTCCTCAACCTGCTCATGTACGCCGTCGTGGTCGTCTTCTCCAGCTGGAACCTCAACAACTTCATCGACGGCCACACCCGCCACCCTGGTAACCAGGAACCATCGCCACCTAGTCCTCTCCCCCACAGGCGGCTATGGTGGACTCCTCTGATCTGATCTGTTCCTCGCCGGTGCAGATATCGCAGGGAACAGCGCGACCTTCTACTTCCTTCTGTTCGCCATATTGGCCGGCGTGCTCGGCCTCGCTTCAAAGCTCGCCGGCGCCAACCATGTCCGGTCCTGGCGGAGCGACAGCCTCGCCGCCGCCGCCTCCGCAGCTCTGGTGGCCTGGGCCGTGACTGCATTGGCTTTCGGGTGAGGACATGCCAAACCCTCCCTCTCTCTCTCTCTCTCGCTCTCTCTCTCTGAAACTTAGTTGCAGGATGGCCTGCAAGGAGATTCACATCGGGGGGTACCGAGGATGGAGGATGAGGGTGCTGGAGGGCTTCGTCATCGCAGTGACCTTCACCCAGCTGCTCTACCTCGCGGTGGTTCACGCCGGCATCTACAGTGGAAAGTACGGGCCCGGCTACCGGAGCCCTTCGTACGGGGGCGCCGCCGGCGGTGAACCTACCGATCCGGCCGCCCCCAAAGGCGGCGCCACCGCCACCGGCGCTAGGGTTTAAAGGCTCTCACACTTCTTCCCTTCCGCGGGTCCCCATGCATGTATTTATGCTCGTCTGTCTCATCTCATCCTTTTTTCGCTCTGGTCTCCGCTTGAACGCTCCTCCTGAAACCTCGTCGACGCCCGCCGGGCAGCTGATAGCTTCCACTCTGCCGCTAGGGTTTTGGGTTTGGGTCCTCTTCGAGAAGAAGAAGAAGAAGCTCGGCTGTCGTCTTCTCCGCTTCGCCCTCTCGTAGGAGAAATATCAGTTAGCTTAGGAGGGTATTTTAAAATTAATTTTTTATTAGGGTTTTAGGTAAATTATACATAGAAAAGGAACCCAAAGAATCGGTTGCCTTTTTAATGGGCCTTACCCCGGAATCATAAGCCCAATACTGGACAGCCCATAAAAGGGATTTATGGGCTGGTTTCTTGTTGCCCCGTTTTAGTGGGCCTATAGTGCCCTTTATAGGCCCAATAGTCCCCCGCGCCGAAGTCCATTAGGGTCACCTGGTGATAAAGGTCTCGCTCCATGAGCAGCGCAGTCTGTCAAAGATCACAGTTTTCGAGCTCCTCCCCTGGTCATTGAAGGGTTCTGAGGACGAAGAAGTGATTCTCTCTCTCTCTCTCTCTCTCTCTCTCTCTCTCTCACTCAGATAGCTGTTGGGTTCGGAGAGGAGGTGAGGGGCGGGGGAGGATGGAGCTCCGGTGCGTGAACTGTGGCGTGGGGGTGCAGAGGCTGCTGGTGCAGTACTCTCCGGGGAACATCCGCCTGATGAAATGTGTAAGTGAGGAAATGGATGCCGCCTGAAAGTTCCTTCCGTCCCCCGCCTTAATTTCTTTGGCCCATCTCGTTCCTTCCCTGCTGCGTCTCATCCGGCCTGATCCACTGCGGAGGACGCCTCCGCAGGAAAACTGCAGGGCTGTTGCCGATCCCTACGTCGAGTGCGAGTTCATGGTAAGTCGCCCCTCCTGGTGCGCCTCTACAACGTCGCAGCTTGGGAAACCTATGAGATTCTCTCTATCTCTCTCTCTCTCTCTCTCTCTCTCTCTCTCTCTCTCTCTCTCCCTGATGAGTAATCTTCATCGTAGATTCTTCTAATTGATCTGATTCTGCACAAAGAGAGGGCGTACAGGCACCTGCTGTTTAATTTACTACACCAAGATTCAATTATAAGGGAGGTACGTTCATTTCATTTTCCCAGGGATTGGGATCATTTTCTTGGATCATTTTTCGATCCAATCACCCGAATATTAGAATACAAAACGTGAATAATAACACCCATTTACGGGATATTTTCGGACCCTGATGGATCATAATCGAACTCTTGGTCTTTTTTTGCAATTACTCATTCATCTTTCCTCTCTGCTCAGTGATTTTCCTGAAAAAATTTCCTCAGTTCATCGTCTTGAATTCCATTCAAATTCCGCTTCTTCACTGCCTCTTTTCGGACGTCATTTGCAGGGAATACTGTGGAAATCGAGCTTAATCTACTTTCTAGCTGATATATGTATCCAGAACATGCAGAAATATTTTTTCTCGCCATCTTCTTCTGAACCGAGAAACCCTTAGCATTCCAAGACAGGACCGCACTGCTTTCAGACGAGTGGAGTTCATCGAGAAGCTCTCTGTTTTCAGCTTGCATATGCGGAAAGGTGAGGTGCCATGAACATCTGAATGCCGATCCCTCATCCCCACCTAAAACCTTCCTCTTCTGGGGGTTTTTCTGATCTCCGTGCAGGTGTTGGTGGAGGTCTTCTGTGGAAATCTTTCTTTTTTTGGGTTTCTTTTTCTTGCCGACAGGGTTTTACTGGATAAACCCAATTCAACCCTGGATATTTCCAGGTAATCTCTTGCCTCATAGCTTTCATTATACGTCTCTGTAATCTACAGCTCTAAGTAAGTAAGGGGAAGCTTCCCTTTGAGAGTGAATGTGTGTGCGCTGCTGGTCTTGCCATCATCAGTGACCTTGGAGAGCTCTCCATGGAAGTCCCAACTCCCGCAGCTGTCTGGAATGAAAAGACGGTTCAAAAAACCCCCTAATTTCAAAGTATGGTGTCTTTGTGGGCATCAAGGGGTCCTTTTTAAGGGAATTCTGATGAAAATTTGGTATTTTGAGGACTGAATATGCAGTCAAGGACTGGATTTTTTTTCCCGAAATAAAGAGAGTTTGTATGAACTCGAGGAGCCCTTGTCTGGTGAAAGCTTGATCTATTTTGGGAACAGCTCCGACTGAGCACCTCTCTGGCCTGATCCTGGATGGAAGTGCCTAGAATCAGGTTATGCTGTGGCTGATTTCACCCATATCTCCGGCTTCTAGGTAGGTGATGATTGGTTGATCCCATGTCCCATAGTGGGCCCCGCTCCTGCTGATGTGGCCAATTTTGGGCGAATCAAGCTGCTTGACTTTGCGCATATTCGTAGGCCCAGTTCGATTTCAGGCTATAAATTTGAGCTTATTTGGATGGGATTCATGCATTCTCTGACTTCTTCTTTGCTAATTTCAGCTTTAAGAGCATCTTTCTGGCCATCCTTCTATCAAGCTACTTCAAAATATTTCTCACATCAATGATGGTACGACCGAGCTTATCCCTTTGGCGTTGACCGCATGACCCAGAACTGATCATCCTTCTGACGAAGCCATCACCTTTGGCCAGGTCTGGGAGTTTCCATCTTCGGCTATTTATATCGTGGATGTTCTTGTTATATCATCCAATTCTGTGGCTCTAAAAGGTCAGCATTTTTTTTTTCTCAGTATATGGTCTTAAATTTTTTTTTTCAAGTCTGTAATTTATCCTGATCGCTGATATTTTTCTGCTCAACAGCTCTAAAGCAACTGCCTGATGCAAGCTGCATTGGCGTGCTCTTGGGCGCTCATGGTGCCAAGTTCCTCATCTCTGCCTGCTGGGCCGCCTTATCTTCATCCTTTTGCTTCTAAGATTTTCCTTTTTCTATGAAATTCGCTTGATCAGAATGGAATCTTTAGAAGCTGCAAATTCCCCTTCTCCGACTCCCGAGTGTTCTTGGATTAGGCCAAGCCCGGCCTTGTACGATGATTTTATGTACATTTTACTATAAATGGAAATTGGTATATTTTCTCTTGATGATCACCCGAGTTAGGTTCATCGGCAGCCCTTTTATTTGAATGCAAGATGAGGGAGATGAAGCTCATTCAATATGTTTCTATGTTGAACGGATCGAACCCATCTGTGGCCTAAACAAGTTGAAGCCTATCTGGCAAGCTTTTCAAGGTTTGACTTTTGCCACCATTCTAATTCTATAAGAGGAAGTTATTTTCAAAGACTATGGGACGAGCCCACCATTCAGCACTCGGACAAGATCTTGGGATGAAGATCGCCAGTGACGTAGGAGATGGAGACCATCTGGGATGATGTGCAGCGGATGAGCTCATTTCAACAGGTTAGATCTTGGCACTGTCGGCAAATCCGGCGAGAAGCAAACGGGCGCGCGCCAAGTGGCAGCCTATTTTCCGACGGGGACGACTCACCCGGCTGTCGGAACCATCCAACTGGTCAACGGATTGGACGTGGGCACGTCCATTTAGGCAGAGACCACCCTCACCGTAGCGAGAGAGAGAGGGAGGGGCGCCGCAACGGTTATTCACGGGGATCGCAGGAACACCGCTAGCTCAAAACCATCGTCTTCGCGGCCGGCGGCTGTCCCAGCTCCCGCCGGGTGGAACAGCCAGGAGAGCTCCGAGGTGGGACGATGATCGCCGGTGCGGCGCCTGGAGAAACGCTGCTTTGAGGAGAGGAGAGAGAAGGCGATGGAACCCGCGGGCGCCGCCGCCGCGCCATCTCCGGCGGCCGCGAAGAGGAAGGTGATGGTGGTGGCGGAACCGGGTCGGGAGTCCGCCGGAGCGCTGCAGTGGGCGTTGACCCACGCCGTTCTGGAGCAGGACGAGATCATCCTCCTCTACGTTGACCTTCCCAACCCGTCCCGGAGGGGACCCTTCTCGGCGTTCCTCCGGCGACCCCCTCCCAGCGCCGCCGTTGATCCTCCGGTGGGCGGCGGCGGCGGCGGCCTCGAGTTCCTCGACGAGATGAAGGGCAGGTGCCTGCAGGCCCAGCCGAGGGTGGCGGTGCAGGTCCTCCGCGTGGAGATGGAGGACAACGACAAGGCCACCACCATCCTCTCCCAGGCGAAAGCCCTCGCCATCGACCTCCTCGTCATCGGCCAATCCCGCCGCCCCTCCTTCCTCGGGTGGGCACCTAAACTCTAGCGCGCGCGCGCGAGAGAGAGAGAGAGAGAGAGAGAGAGAGAGAGAGAGGGCATTGATGAGGTCTTTCTTCTTCCTTCTTTTCCGTCTACCTTCTTCTTCCTTGTGCTGAGAGGGGCGATGTTGCAGGGGGAGGCTGGGAGGAGGGACGTCGAGTAAGAGCATGGACATGGTGGAGTACCTGATCGAGAACAGCAGGTGCCTGTGCGTGGGAGTGCAGAAGAAGGGACAGAACGCCGGCTACCTCCTCAACTCCAAGACCCACAAGAACTTCTGGCTCCTCGCTTAGCCCCCCGACCTCGTCCCCCCCCCCCCGCCGCCGCCGCTTTCATGGTTGACTCTACCAGTCCCCTGCTGCTCCTCCTCCTCCATGGAACGTATCTACCTTAGAAAAGAAAGTCTTCTCTCCGCAAAGTCTAAGTCTACCATCTGCGCGTGTCTTAGGGGCCGTGGGGTTCTGGGCGAACTTCGTCCGTCGGTCAACGGGTTTCTCGAACGTCCCTCCCCCAGACTTATGGGGATCAGAAGGCAGCGCTTTTTTCTGGATTTTTCCGCTCCAATGTCTCTCTAACGTTGACATTGATAGGAAGGAGCTCGCGAGCTCTGGAGTGCCAAGTGTAGGAGGGTCAACTCACATCTACTTCTTGAGATGCCAAAATGGGAAAAGTAGATGAAGGAGAACCAACGGCATTGGTCACAGTTGATGATCCCTGGCATCGGGTCAACACAATATAAACATGCCCATGTGATCAGATCGCGGATCTACACATTAAAAATTAAAGCTTTTTGTTCTTCTCGCTGTTCTGCCCCCATCACAATTCAGCCTATTTTTTATTATAATCTTTTAAAAAATAAGAATTAAATAATATTAATTAAGAATGAAAGCCGGGCCATCTCTGTTGTGCATGTTCATCAAATATTCGCCCATCTGTTCCGGGTCCCATCTACTGCGTCGACTGAAAAAGAGACCCAGTTGACTTTTTAATCATCTACTGCTCTCCTCGGGCGCGGACTGAAAACACCCAGAAAAGAGAAAAAAAAAATAGACAGACAAGCATCGGCCAAGATTTCATTAAATTCTATTAATGGGAGCTTAATCAAAATGGAGTCATGAACCAGAGTCAGAAATCCACTTTTATTTTGTTTTTTTAACCATGTTCAATACAGTAAGAGAATGCCTAGCTATGTGGTGGTAAAAATCATTCATAAAATTGGGTGGAGCCCCAAATGGCAAAAAAAAAAAAAAAAAAAATAGAAGACAGAGGTCTCCTACGGCACTTGGAACAGTCAATTTGACAAAAATAGAATCGGCTTTATTTCCTTTTTTGATCCATCTGTTTTCAAACATTTTCCATGCCAGAGAGCCCCAGAACAGAAAAAAGCTTACTGAAGGCTCCTGAGTAGACTGAGTACAGCTTGGAGGGAGCATTCAACTGTAGAGCAAAACATATCCATTTACACCGAAAGGAACTGATCTGATTATACATCAGAAGTCAACGGCTAGCTCCCCACCTCGATCTATCACTGATCGTAGATTCTAATGGCACAGAGAAAAAAATACCTGCACCCAAAAATAGAGGAATAAGTAACCCACATAAAGGGCGCCACCGATGCCCAACCAGCAAGGCAGAGAGTGCTAGAATCACCTGCTGCGGCGTGCAAACACAGGGCCAGAATATAACGTGGGAATGAAGAAATAAGGGCTGTCATCACCTGGGCTTCTTTTTTTCCTTTTTTCTTTTTTTGGAAAAATCTGCCGCCATCTGATAGCTAATACGGAGCATGACGACTCCCCTGACCCTGTTCGCAGAAAATAATCGAAACAAGGGCAGGAGGGGGGGCGGGGGGGGGCGTTGGGGAGGAGCAACACAGGGAGATGAACCCTAGAGGCCCAGGATGAAAGCATGTACTTCTGCCCAACTGGAAACTGTATAGAGAACACCGGAGAGCCCCTTCCAGACAGGGGAGCCCCCGCCATCGAGAAGCCTCTGTTTCTTCACCAAACCGGGGAAGAGCGGGACAAAGGAAACCCCGAAGTGGGAGCCCACTTGCCTTAAGCTTGTGCTTGATCCGATCACAATGCCCACATCCGCCTCCAGCAGGCAGAGCAGGTCGCCTACGGAGTCTCCAATGTAGACAGATAGATGCTTGGGAGAACTCTGAAGGATGTCTTTGAAGGCCTGGATCTTGTCCAGTGGGGTCTCCATCTTCCGCACGATTTCCCCAGTGGAGATGGATTCTTCGTATTGGAACTCGTTTGAATGTATGCTCAGAACATCAAGGCCTCCTGTTTATGGATATTGCGCGTGAGCCCATTTCAGCGGCTGCTATAAACTGGAATTTTATAAACCCATATGATATCTAAAAAAACTGTGAAGAACCAAGATCAGGAGAGGTGATGATTTTCAAGGCTCCTTTTTATTTAGCGGAAATTTTCATCTTCAAGCTTCAACAGAAATTAAAATCTTCTTTTCGTACAAATACTTTCACGAAAACCAGGAAATCCAAAGATTTAATCGATGAAGGATGAGATTTGGCGAGGGCAGCAGAAAATGGCATTATACCAAAACGATCGCGGTCATAAGATAAGGCCTTGAAATGTACCAGTAAGCCTGGAAGAGAGTGTTTCAGCAATTTACCGATGACGGCATCTCTTATTTCGTGCTGATAAAAAAGTTATTATTCATAACTCGTGGATAAACTCTTCTATGTAACTTCTATCATTAAATTGTAGCATAATGTCGACATAAACAACACTGATGCATTGAAAATATAATACCTCAAGTAGAGATTGTAAATACAATGACATTCTAAGAAGACTGCCACAAAAGCAACCATCCTATCATGATAATGATGACCAAAAAATAGACTCAATTTATCAAATAAAATGTTGTATATCATGTATCCATTGTGTACTCATGACATAGTTCAAACGATCCAAAATTTGGTAGCAGGAGCTGGTATGAAGCTACATCAAACAAGATTAGGTGTGCACATATTGTTCCTCATATTCTTCCTATCCCACATATCAGTAACCGCACACAACCTATTCTAGACTTATAAACCGATACGAGGTCAGAGGACATCAGCCATTTTTTGAAATTTTTACCGAGACACAAAGATTGGTGACTGGAAATATGCTTCTCCGGTTATTTTGACGGAAGCGAAGAGCGACCCAATATCATCGCTCGCTGTACATCCTGAGCATCTCTGACGCTAATCTTCTTCAAGGCATTATGAGAACTGTTCTGCTCTTTGACATTGAAAAGATAATCTCGGTCAATAGGAAAAGGTAGTTTTGTTTCTTCTACTCTCTGCCACAAATTATTTTCTGTTCATTGTACTCTACTCATCTTCTACTGTCTATCCCTTGATGATATTCGTATGATATGAATTTCCAAGTATTGGGGAAATATATATATATTTTTTCAAGTCAGACGGAGGTTTTATGTTATATCGGACTTAAAGATTTACTATGCAATTTTTGTGAATATCACTGAGTTATGACCATAATTCACGTTACAGATGTCAAATTTCAAAATATCCTTCTTGTCAAGAATAATAGACTACAATACGTAGCGTTGGAGCTTCCGAATGACTGTGTATATAATAAAACCATACCTGATGAAAAGGCAGACCTAATGAGATCCCCACACCAGCAGTAAGAAAGCAAATGGATATCTCCATTTAGCTCTTCTTTCTTCATCACAATATTCTGGAAAAACCTTTTGCATCCATCCTGGAGGATCAGACGTTCCCCAGCTCGTTTAATATCGTCTATATTCAAGCCTTTCAGAACCCCAGATTCACACACTCTCAAATTCGCCCTCTTCTCAAACTCTGAAAGCTGCTCCAATGCTTTGAGTAAACCTTCATGATCGAAGTCTTCAGCTGAAATAGCAAAAATTAGGCACTAAAGTGGAAACATATGAGGTGGATTTATGTCATTATCCAACTGATTACTCCTCGCTGGAACATCTCCACAGGGTGGATTAATTAAAGCGAAAACCGACTAACCTATTTTACATGCTTACCTTCTTTCGTGGTGAGAATATTCTCTATGCACTGTTCGTACTCCTCAGTGTACTGACTGGAAAGGGCATCCCACGAGCTTCTCAGATCAGAAGACCTTCGGACATTTGGATCATCTCTATCAAACCCGTCGGCCTTTGGTGTGCGCAATATTGCGATCTCTGCTAAAATTGCTGAAGAATCCACCATTGTGCATGTCAAATCGAAGTCAGAAAAGAGAATAAGACGCTGCTCTGATGGATCATGATATCTGGTCAAAGGGACCGTAGTCCGTTGCGAAATTGGCTGAGCACAAAAAAATTCAATCTCCAATTTAACTGCTTGAAGGTAGAGCTTTTCTATCACTTCAAGCTCCTCTCCAGTCAAAGACACACTTAGTTTGTCCAGCAAATCCTCTATCTGCAACGCTGCTGACTGAAAACATTAAAGTGTGTAAGCAAAAATCATACAATTCTAGTTGAAATTATAGAAGACCAGAAGTGTCATTTCGTTGACATTTCAATGCTAACCTCGAAATTGGCAGACGAATAATTGTCAATCCACTTCTTATAGGGGTGACTGTTCTCATCAAGTCCCAAAATTTTCTCAATTTCCTTACCCAGAAATGCATACAGCCTCATGCAAGGGGTCATTGCACCAACTGTGTATGCAGCAATCTTTGTCTTTTCAAATGGGGTGGCAATTTTCGCAGGACCTTTACCCCCTTCAACTATCCCAGATGCCGTCGCTAGCAAGAAGTTGGTGTATTTTACAGTTGCAGGGTTGGGAATGATCTCCTTGGTGATATCAACGCCCCATTCCTACAAAAACGATTTCTGTAAGGGAGCAAATAAATGTTACGAATGATCAAGAATGGAGATACGACTCGAATGACAATGTGGTAGCAAAGAAACAAAAATGGCAACGTCGATATATGCAGGGAAACTACTGAGAGACTCTGCATATTTGACTGCGAGCCATGAAGAATTATTACTCACCTGCACCTTGCATTTGTTCAAGGCATTGATAGATATTGCGAGTCAAATGGCCACTTCCCTAATTTCTTCTTGTAGCCTTGCTACTTATACACAGTAAGAGATTCCTGTATGACAGCTGTATATATATATTTTTTCCACCACATACTTAAAAATACTCATTTGATGAGGTCAACATACTGAACGTTGAATTAGGATGGCTCTGTAGATCATCATAGAGAACATGCCATATCCCCTCAACATGGGGCGGGCTAAGAGTCAAGAGCTTAGACTGCTAGACGAAACTAGTGAGTTTTTCAACTTACTGTACACCTGATATTTGGCCCATATCAATAGCTTCAAACAATTCTATCGATGCCAGACAGTTAATGTGGAGGAGCCTTCACTTTTAGTGCGTGGCACACCTCTAGATCTACTTAGATGACATTAGAAATGGGACCATGAAAAAATTATTATAAAAGAGAAACATAAACAGTTCAATTTCGTAACACGAGAGACATACACGCACCCATTTAAAACAGTTGGAGGACTCTCACTTAGATTCTTTAAGAGAATTCAGTTGTCCCCACTTCTGCAGGTTAAAAGGTGCGCTTGTTAATTTCTATAGTTCTCTGGTAAATACAGTACCAAGTTTGCCTTTTCGTTGTTAAATTATTTATCCTCCGTCAACTCTTCAGCCTTCTTTCTTCTTTCTCTCCTTATCTACATGTTTTAAAAGCCTAGCTTGTTTCTAGGAACAAAAATAACCATGCCCAATCCGTAAGGGATGTCAACAGATGCGGTTTGATATATGGTCGAGCTATTCAATGAAGAAATATCTTAATTTTCACTGATGTAATTTTATCCACATGCGATGTTACATAGTCAGATTTTAATCTCATTTTTTCCAAAAAAATCACTGATTAATCCTCCAATAAACCATTGACCTTGAGGATAGCGTATGCACATTAAAAGAAAAGTTGAAAAAAGTTGAGATATACGTAATACAATTTATTGAAAGGGATGAGGAATTTTGTTAAGGTGGTAATTGACACAATTAAGAAGAAGCCACGAATAGATACGTTTTACCCATGTTTTAACTCATCTGGCTAATTCTTTTAGCCACGACGACCTTCTGAACAGGCATAGCAGGTGACCTCAGAACTTTAAGGGACAATGATTTAGATCTCAAATTCTAACGAAGACACTCGACTATCGACCACTGCCCTTGCTCTGTTCTGTTTAATTCCATTTTATTCAAGATGCTAAAGGTCCCACGAAATAATTTAAAGGAAAGAAAACACGAAAAAACAAAAAATAAAGAAAGAAAAAGGAGGGACGGCAAGCCCCAAATCTCACCTCAACAATGGAGTTATGCATCTTCAACTCTTTCAAGGCAGCCTTCTTTAGTTCACTTATTGCAGATGAAGCGTCCTCATCGTCGGCGCAGCCTTCGGCTATCTCATATCTAACAGTGAAAAAGAACAGTATACGGATCAGCACCACCAACAGCCGGAATACGCCTGGTGGTGCGCGAAGGTGAAAGGGGAAGGAGAGCATTCTGGGGTTCAACGAACAGAAGGGAATCTGCTGAAAAGAAAGGGCCGAAAGAGAGGCAGCAGTGGATGATGGGACTCACGCTTGTACAAACGCTTTAAGAAAGTGAACGTCCTGGGCAATGTAGTGCCGGAAAGTGTCCAGCTCCAATCCCCCGGCGGCCAAGCAGACCACGAAAGGCGTATAGGCAGCGAGCAGCGCCTCCTTCTGCGATTTAATCCAGAATCTCCTCGCCACGGACCCTTCCTCGGCGGCCGCCGCCGCCGCCGCCACGAGCTCCATATCGGGTCTCCCTCCCCCTCCTCCACGGAGACAAAAATCAGAGGAAGAAGGCGAACACCTCGCGGAAACCACCCTCACTCCGGGAGAGATACCCCACCCGGCGACGATTAACCGGGATCTCCCCAACAAACCGCTCGCGGGGGCCTCCCAAGGCGAGCAGCAGGATCCGCGATAAATCCCTCCCAAGATCCCGGGGAAAGCCGGCGCCACAGACCTAGGGCTGACGATCGGAACCCCCCGAAGCGCCCCGCAGAGGAATCGCATCAACTCCCGCCTAACCAGAGAGAAAGATAGAGAGCGAGAAGGAGAGAGAGGGAGAGGGATAGATAGAGCGAGAGAGAGAGAGAGAGGGATAGATAGAGCGAGCGAGCGAGCGAGCGAGAGAGAGAGAGAGAGAGAGGGAGGGAGAGAGAGAGATAGAGAGAGAGAGAGAGATGAAAATGGAGCAGACGGTGCGCAGCTTCTTGTAGGATGAGGGGGAGAGGTGGGAAGGGAGGAGGGTGGTGGTTACAGGAGGAGAGGCCAGCCGCCGGTGCGCTTTTTCATGGTCTCCCCGTGGGAGGAAACGACGACGACGACGACGACCGGAGGAGGCGGCCAGGAGCTGGGCGCCGTGACCGTTCCAGGAATCGTTCCGAGTCGGCGGTTGGAGGTTGACAACCACATGGTGGACGATGACGACGATAATCTCCTCCCTCGCCCTTACCCTGCTCCGCAGCCGTCTTTTTAATCTCCCTCTCGCCGCACGCCTTTCCTCTACGGAGGTCTCATGTTAAGCTAAACACTCGAAGAAGGACATCAGAAATGACCCGGGCCGGGTATGATTGCCGGGCCCAACCCGGCCCAAGATACGGGCCAATAATGCGCCATGGGATCGGGCCCGTGAGCCGCAATAATGCAGCCCCCCCGAGCTGGGTTCGCTATTTACTACGCGACAAACGGATGGGGCCGGTCGGTGTGGACCGGTCGGTCCGGACCGGGCCGGGCCCAGTGGGATGGGTAGGTGCGGCCCGCTGAGCCCAGCAGCGGGTCAAAAGTAGGCTCTTCTGGATCGACCAGATCCGACCAGGGACTTCGGATCCTGTGCCCACCAAGTGGCGGCGCCACGTCACTGCCGCGTCGACCTGAATTAACGATGTAAGAGGTCGTTCATCTCAGTCCTTTTAGTATTAAAAACGACCCCGGAGTCTAACTATGTGATGGAAAATGGCTAAAATACCCTTTTCAGCCTCGTCAAGAGGGGATAAAAGGTCAAGATTTTCGAGCGTCTAAGGTTTAAAGCGTCATTACCACAGCCGCCCTTCTGGTTATTATAAGTCAAAGTTGACATCTTTGACGAGTAGACAAAACCCAATAAAGGGAAAATACTGTCCCGTTGGTCAAAGATTTCCAAGCCCCCAAGAGTCCCACCCCACCGACCGTTATTTATGGAGTAGACGACGCTTGGTTGGGTTTTTCCGCATAAAATGTCGGCGGCCGTCGGCCAGCTCAAGCGGGCTCTCCGGTTTCTAGAAAATTCGTATCCATGCAGATCTTTCTCTCCGAACACGTCAGACATTTGCCACGGGCGTTGACCTTGACCAAAGCTTGGGCAGGACTGACTATGGGGCCGTCAACGGGCCAAGCCCACGTAGAGCCCAGTCTTCCCAGCCTACCCTTTTGGGCGAAATAAAAAGAACGATTATTTAATCTCTAAACTGTCGATTATCCGGAAAAACCTGGGGCGACGAGGAGGGCTGACTCGGGGGCGGCCAGACAGATCTACACTTGGACTCGGGGAGTCCGAGCCGGGTGGTGGCGGCGGCGCGGCTAGGTGCGGGCGTCGTCGAGGGCGAGGGCGGCGCTGAGGTTCATGGGGGAGATGTGGTCAAGGGAGCCGGTGAGCATCTGGTCAACGATGATGCGGTTGGCGCGCTCGGTGGGGTGGAAGGCGTCCCAGAAGACGTAGACGCTGCGGTCGGGGCAGAGGTTGGAGGCGATGGTGCAGAGACCGATCCCGTTGTAAGGTCCCTGGCCGCAGCAAGCTTCCTTGGACGTCTCGAAGCCTGCGGAGGAGGAGGAAGGACGATTTGACTCGGTGTTAGATCGGTGAAGAGCCCGTCGTGTTTTCCGGCCGAGGCTGTGTTGCCGGACTCAGCTCGGCTCCGCCCGGAGAGGGCAGCCCAGAAAATAATGACAGACTGAGTGAGAGGGTGAGAGAGAGAGAGAGAGAGAGAGAGAAGCCTGGAAAATGGGTTCGGATGAGGTCCACGTGTAAAATAATGAGAGAGAGAGAGAGAGAGAGAGAGAGAGAAGCCTGGAAAATGGGTTCGGATGAGGTCCACGTGTAAAATAATGAGAGAGAGAGAGAGAGAGAAGCCTGGAAAATGGGTTCGGATGAGGTCCACGTGTAAAATAATGAGAGAGAGAGAGAGAGAGAGAGAGAGAGAGAGAGAGAGAGAGAGAGAGAGAGAGAGAGATGTGGGGGTGTTGGGGTTTTCTGGTGCACTGCCGATCGCTAGTCAGAAATAGCATGGTCCAGACTTCGGAGAGAAGCTATGAAGAGCTACGTGTAGCTAAAATGGAGAGAAGTGCTTACGTGACCCAAAGAGGAGCTAGTAAAATAGTTGCGAGATATAGGTAGGATCTATGTAATTACCGTATCTTTCGGGTTCGGTGATGAAGGTCATGTGCATGTTGAAAGCGTTGGCGGCGATGAAGACGTTGGAGCCGATCTCCTTGTTGAGCTCGCCGATGAGGTTCACCAGCTGGGGGTTGAACAGGCCGGCGGCGCGCTGCAGCTCCGGGTCGCACTCGCCGTTGGTGCCCCTCATGGCCAGCTCCGCCGGCACGCAGCCCAGCGGCCCCGTCCCCGTCACCAGGACCCGCCGAGCTCCCAGGTTGTACAGATTCTGCGCAGTCGCCGCCGCAAGTTCAGAAGAAAGCCGCCGGAAGAGCTCCGTGAGCTCGCCGGAGATGAAATACTCCGAGAGCTCGACGGAGATGAAGAACTAACTCCGAGAGAGCTCGTCGGAGTTGAAGAGCTCCGAGAGAGTTCGACGGAGATGAAGAACTAAATCCAAGAGAGCTCGTCGGAGATGAAGAGATCCGAGAGAGTTCGACGGAGATGAAGAAATCCGAGAGCTTGCCGGAGATGAAGAACTCCGAGAGAGTTCGACGGAGATGAACTAACTCCGAGAGAGCTCGCCAGAGACGGAGCAGGACTCACCCCGAGGATCTTCCGGTACTCGGAGATGAGGTAGTCGACGTAGTCGGGGAGGGCGAACTGGCGGGACCTGGCGGAGAAGGGGACGAGGTAGTAGTTGTTGACGAAGTCGTTGCCGCCGAGGGTGATGAGCACGAGGGCCTGGTTGACAAGCCGCCGCGCCGCCACCGGGCCAATGAGGTTGCTCACTCGATCCTGGTACTGCTGGAAGTACTCCATCTGCCGCGTGATCCTTATGATGTTCATCTGCCGACAGAGCACCCCCGTTCGTCAGAAAACCAGAAGCAGAAACGCCGCCGGGGGAAGAGAAGCTGAAGAGGGTGGCGGCGGCGCTTACGAATTGTATGCCGGTGTCGTTGAGAATTCCGATCCCGGCGGAGGCGAAGTTGGCACCGACGAGAAGGTTCTCTCCGTCGAGATCTGGGCTCAGGTATGGCAGCGTCGGCTCCGCCCCCAGTTTCTCACCTGCAACGACCAGTCACCGTAGACCCTTAACTCTCATAATCATGAGAGAGAGAGAGAGAGAGAGAGAGAAAGATGAGTTTACTGATGATGTCGGGGATGTTGAGGCCATTTGAGAAGCGGCCGGAGGGGGTGTGGCTTGGGGAGTCGATGCCGTAGGGCGGGGCGTCGGCGCGGGCGGTGGTGGCCAAGTAGTTGTTGTTGCCATTGTCGACCAGAGAGTCGCCGAAGATGAAGAAGGCCCGGGGAGCGGCGGCGACGACGGCGAGGTTGCCGAGGGCCAGAAGCCCTGCGAACGCCGCGAGGAGGAGCACGGTGGCGGCGGCCATGGCTGCGGCCGGAGGCGGAGGGACTGTGAAGGGAGAGAGGAGCAGCGCCGAAGCTTGAAGAGGGTGGGACTGAGAAACCTCTGGAGGTCACTTTATAGAGACACGCTCATGCAGGGCGGCACCATTTTGAACAGAAAAAGGTAAAAAACGGGGAGAGAAGCCCCCGTCCTGGAGAATTTCTTCATCTACTGAATTCAATTTACGAAGATTCAGGACCAGAAGAGGTCTGCAGACGCAATAACTGCGGCCCTCGCTACCCCCACCACTGTTCGTATGATCAACTTGCAGGGGGAGCTCCGGCCAGGGGGGCCCTCGCGTCGTCATCAAGGCCCCGTAACAGCGACTGGATCAAGGTTGGAGACGAAGGTTGCTTTCAGTTGAGATCACCAGGTATTTGAAGTAATGAATTCCTAAGGTAGATATCGTAATGTCCGCGTCCTAATGGTCCCGTTCGTGCATGGGAATGTTCGAACATAGAATGCTCAACTAAGATCGCCAATCCCTCGCCTCCGAGGGTTCTTCCTGATGGCGACCCATTAGGGTTTCTCAGCCGCCATGGCGTTTCCTCAGCTTGTTTGCTAAGCTCAGGGGTGAGGATAGATGGCGATGGCGGGTTAACTTTCAAGCGGGGTTAGGTTTTTTTTTTCAATTTTTTTACTTGACCTAGGTGAAGGTCGATAAAGAGACAAGTCTGGTAGGAGCTCCCGCTTCCCCGCCGATTAAATGGCCTCCGATCCTATGCCAACTGGGAGAAGGCGGCCGAGGAACACAAACCATCACGGAAACCGCAGTCCCCCTCCCGTGGTATTTACTTCAGTGACAGTCGGTAGAGAGAGAGAGGGAGAGGTGACGTCTGAGAATTAAATAGCCGGAAAAAGTGTTGAGAAGGTGAGAATCGTGAGTGGAGGAAGCTCGCGTGAGCAGTCAGGTTTACCTCATGGCTCCTCTCTCTCTCTCTCGCACAGTAAAGAGGGAACCCAAGGTCTTGTGTGCCACCCCGTCATCCTTGTGCATGGAGGGACGTCTCTCTCTCTCTCTCTCTTCAATCGCCCGTCATTCCTTTCGGGGTGGTAGGTTGGTGATAGCCACCTTCAATTAACATCTCCCCCCCGCCACCCCGGCATTATTCATTTGGACGGCAGCTTCGGACACTCTTATTTATAGCCACAACCCCACCCCATTTACGATGCTCACATGCTCTCTCTCCCTCTCTCCCTCTCTCCCTCTCTCTCTCTCTCTCTCTCTCCCTCTCTCTCTCTCTCTCTCTCTCTCTCTCTCTCTCTCTCTCCCTCTCTCTCTCTCTCGCCCTCTCTCTCTCTCTCTACAGCGGCCGTTCGAACACTGTTACCGGCAGAGGAGACGTCCGGCGGGCGGGCAGGAGGGGGATTCCATCTGCTTCCCCCGAGGCCGATAGTTGAGCGTGTCGCTCCGGCAACCCCGAATTACAGGCCGCGTGCAGTCAATCATTTCATCAAACACCGCCGACGCGTGCACATTCACAGCGACGAAAGATAGATCCGAGGGAACTCCCCCCCCCGCAGTTAATGTCCGCCAGCTAGGCTCCACCCCATCCCATCTGCCTGCTTGGTGCAACCCCCCCCATATCTCTCTCTCTCTCTCTCCTCTCTCTCTCGATCTCTATGTATTTATGTATCTATATGTATCTCTATCTCTCTATATATATCTACATATCTATGTATGAATTTATCTATCGATCTGTTACTATTTATAGCCATGTCTCAGTCTGGTTGGTGGACCTTGGATATCACTCTCCGAGACCAAGCGGGGAGGCGCCGGCTGGCACCTTTCCGGATTTAAATTTTCTAGGTCTGTTGCACCATTGGCGTTATCTCTCGGGCCTTTCCATGGGGTTTTATTGCCTTAATGAAAAAAATGGCCGTTCCGGTCGCCACATTAAAGCTTCAGAGGGGGTGAGGCCCCCATCCATGGTGAATGTCTCCCCCTTCCGCGTTAAGGGTCAGAATGGGTCACTTGATCTCACGCTGGGTCTGACCAAAGTTAAGTCCCGGGGGATCCTTGAAATCATAGATGAAGAGGCTTAGAGCATGGTGTTCATTCTATTCTACGTGGCGCCTCATAAACTCGCCATTTCTCTCTCTCTCTCTCTCTACACGTCTGATAGTCTCTATCGATCTCCCTATATATCTCTCTCTCTCTCTCTCTACACCCCTTACAGTCTCTCTCGATCTCCCTACGTCGCGTTCTCTCTCTCTCTCTCTCTCTCTGTGCACGTCTGATAGTCTCTCTCGATCTCCCTACGTCGCGTTCTCTCTCTCTCTCTCTCTCTCTCTCTGTGCACGTCTGATAGTCTCTCTCGATCTCCCTACGTCGCTCTCTCTCTCTCTCTCTCTCTCTCTCTCTCTCTCTACACGTCTTACAGTCTCCTCGATCTCTCTATGTCGCTTTCTCTCTCTCTCTCTCTCTACACGTCTTACGGTCTCCTCGATCTCCCTACGTCGCTTTCTCTCTCTCTCTACACGTCTTACGGTCTCCTCGATCTCCCTACGTCGCTTTCTCTCTCTCTCTACACGTCTTACAGTCTCCTCGATCTCCCTACGTCCCTCTCTCTCTCTCTCTCTCTCTCTCTCTCTCTCTCTATCTATCTTTTTTCTTCTGGAGCGTGGGGGGGGGTTATGAATTGTTCTAATTGATGCTCGAGACGATGTAAACCTAAGTCTCTGACGTCAGACGCGTTGACATTTTGCTCTCAGTAGATTACTCAATAAAAATGAGAACTTTTCGAGTTGGTCGCGATTCTCATCCATTTACATCACCGTTTCTCAGCAATTTATTTTTTTACTTTTTAACTTGACATGAGCGCGAGTCAACCAACGAGTCAACTCCTGGGCTTACATCGAAAGAAACAGCTTCTGACCGATTTCAAGTTTCTGCGAGATTTTACCCCGAGTCTTACCAGTAAAAGATATTCTCGTAAAGATAATGAGACAATAATGATATGACGATGCCAAATAATATACTCAAAAGTCAACGTCTCAGCTCTAAGCCCCAGCAACAGGGAACTATCAGACCATTTTAAGCAAAAAAAAAAGGTCGCTTGGAATTTCCTAGGAACCACCAGACGTGATCTTCCCCGGAGGACTTGAAGAACAGCGTCATCTTCCACTATAAATACTGAGACTGTGAAGAATACAAAAAAAAGGTCTCCCCTTCCACTTATGGAATCCAAACCATTTACACTCTCTGCCCTTATTATGAAACAAACCCAGAGAGGAGGAAGATGGAACGACCCCTCTCTCTCTCTCTCTCTCTCTCTCTCTCTCTCTCTCTCACTATTACTACCCTGAAACATCGTTGTCGTCGTCATCATCATCCTCATCACCTGCAATATGGAAGATCCTCTCCTCTCCCAAGCTCATCCCCCAATTTGCAGTGTGGTGATAGCAAAGTGGGGGGAAAAAAGAAAAAGGAAGAACAGAGGGAGGAGGGAGAGAGAGAGAGAGAGAGAGGCAGCTCAAAGACTCACCCTCTCGTAGAACAGGATGTACCCATGGTCGGTGTTGCTAGAGAACTCCTGGGAGGAACCGAAGAAGGTCTGCACGGCGGACTCGTCGATCATCTCCACGTTCTCGTCGTCGAAGAAGAGCCAGTGGCTGTGGCTCTTCACCAGGCTGACGTAGTGCCCGTGGTTGGGGCCGCTGCCCACGTGGACCACCACGGCGGAGAGGGAGTACTCCGAGTCAGCGTCGTCCACGGTGTTGCTCAGCTTCAGCTCCATGGGGAAGACGACCCGGTAGGAGAGCTTCTTGTACCGCCCCAGCTGCTCGATGTACTTGAACCGCTTCAGGTGGATCACCAGAATGTGGGGAAGCTTCTTTATCTTCATTCTCTTCTGCGCCTCCTGCAAACTGCGGCGCGAGAGAGAGAGAGAGAGAGAGAGAGAGAGAGCTCGTCAGCTGCCCAATTCAACGTCTCCCCCCCCCCCACCCAGAGACCGAGAGGGGTCGTCCCTAACCTGCAGCATTTGTCGCAGAAGAACTTGTCCTCGGCGTTCAAGGTCTCAGTCGAGCTGAAGTTCTTCAGGCAGCTGGTGATGGAGCTGTTCTGCTCGATATCCAGGCTCAGATCCAGGAAAGTCTCCTCTCTCGCCGTCACAGTCTCGCACCGCAGGCACCTTGTCTCGTTGGTCAGAATCCCCTGCGGGTTTTTGAGATCGAACCCTCTTCAGCAGTTCAATCACAAGTTAACGCCTCCCCCCAGCCACCTCAGCCAGAGGACGGCTCACCTGAAAGTTCTTGTGGACCCAGGTGACCAGCGGCTCCTCTTTGACGCCATTTGCAGGAGAAGTGCGAGCTCCGTTGGCGGTCTTCTCGGATGAGGATGATGTTTCAGGAGAGGCCTTCGAGGCTTTTGACTCCTTCTCCAAGATGTCAACGAGCTCGTTCAGCAGAAAGTTCAGAAACTCATGGGCATCCTGCATGAAAGTCAACGGACTGATTCAGTTTCAGCAACGCAATCCAGAGCGCTGTGGTACAGCGACCATGGAATGGAACCCAGCTTCCTCTAGCATTTCCTCCTCTCTCTCTCTCCTCTCTCTCTCTCTGAGAAATCACCAGTCAAAAGTAGAAAAGCAGGCGTGTAATCGAAGGCACATCAAAGAATACCAAGCGGCACAGTTTACCTGGTGCATGTAACTGCGGAAGAGCTCGTTCTGCTTCTTCACCCTCTGCACGAACCGCTTGGGAGCGATGACCCCCGTCTTCTTCTTCTGGGAGCTAATCTGGACGAGACGAAAAACCCATAAACTGGTTGGCTGTAGAACAGAAGCTCAGCGAAAAAAACCCGAGGTTCTGAAGTCATCCACTTGTCAACCAGAGAACAGCTCTAAACAGTGACATCGTTCAGCAGAGGAAGGAAGGAGAAGACCAGCACGCTAGTCCACTGGTGGAGGGGTTGAAAGATCATCCAGGCCTCACAAATCCGACCAAGAGAAGAAAGAAGACCAGAAAATGGGCTCGGGGTGATTGCAGCTGGGGAGAAGGTCAAACGCCTCCGGATTAAGATAATGCCCAGGAGCTGGCACCAGATATTGGCATGTTCTTCCATGTCTGCGGATTTAGCAAAGGAGGGGTTGACCAGAAAGCAAGTCTTCGGAGGAAATCCGACAAAACATGGAAAATACAGAGCTCTGTAGATCACAGGTTTCTTAATGCGGTCCAGAAAGGGATCCCCTGAAAAAAAGACGCGAATATCTGGATATTTTCTCATATTATTCAAGGTGGATGGAGGGAGGGATTACCTGAGAAAACAGATCAGCTAAGCAGGTCAAAAGGTTGTCCTCTGCATCTCCTGCACTCTTGTTGTTCGCATAATATTCAAGCAATTGTTCTCGGAATGGGACACAAAAATAAAGAGCCTGTTCCATGGTAAAACACCCTGAATTAGATATGGCTACACTTGCTACGCTTCAATTTAAAGCAATCTTATAATGGCAGCAGAACGGATCCTTGGTAGTTGCTGCATGACAAATATTTACACGCAACGCTTTACAAAAAAGAATAATCTGTGTACATATTGAGGGTTAATGGCACCATACATAGATTAAAAAAAAAAAAAAAAGACGAGCTGCAAGCGATGTACATGGAAGACTGCAGAGAGCTCTAGAATAAATGTGGGTAATGATGTGTTACGCCTGTAAACCTTGCAAGTGTTTAATTAATGGGTGAGGAGGGGGTGGGGGCTGGGGCCAATGAGTAGGGTTAGCCCATAGCCCACCCACCGCAGGCTCCCTCAAACTTGAGCATGGAAATGAAGTCAAAGTGAAACCTGGGCCAGGCCGGCCAGACCCATGCTGAAAGTCGAAATAAATATGGCCCAGGTCCACGCTTTAAAGAGGGCTTGTTGAAAGTCTGGTCCCCTTATCATCATCCAGCTGGCCCCTTGCTCACCCCCCCTCAAGAGCAGCTGCACATCTCCCCCTTTTTCCCCCTGCGCCACTTCTTTCCGACTATAATGTGAACTATCTAGGCTGGAGAAAAGCTAAAAGCGACGCTTTTGTATGGTATCAATGAATCAATCTTATAATCTCAATTTCTTGGTTTATATAATTTGCGCAGTAGCCAACTCATCTGACCCAAGCTGCCACTTGTTCCTCTCATTCTCAGGTATTAGCCCCATGAGCATTTTCACCTTCCTCAAGTCATTTTTTCATCATAGGTACAAGCAAATCGTCTGATGAATTGGAGGAGCAGGGGTAAATCAATCCTGCAATTATTTCTATCGCAGAATTTTCCTCATTTACGAAATAGGCTTCCAAATGATGAAGAAAAACACGCCAAACCTGATCCAGGTTAAATAGCCGTCGTTTGACATGATTGAGTTGAAATGATACTTTTGGCTGTATCGGCCATAGATGGATATCTATTATATGGTTGGCTTTGGGATATAAAATCGGTATTGATAATAATGTGGTAAAGGCAGACAAATTTGTTGATAGAAGTTTTTGGAGGCGATTTTGAGAATATAAGCCAAGTTGTGTTCACAAAAAAAATGACGAAAAACTATTCATTAAAAAAGTGATAATGCAAATTCAGATATTCAGATAAACTAGTGGACGCTGAGCATGGGTATATTTGGTCATTAAAGCTGGCTGATGATGATGATTGGCATTCCCAAACAATAAAGCAGGGAATTCAATCGTCAAATATGGATAAAAATATGACCTCACCTCACTTATATGTCTCTTGAGAGAGAGGAATAGCATAATCTCTAAGAGGGGGTCAAAAAATAATTAAATAAATAAATAATCCATATTTTCAAGTTCCCGGGCTATTCCAAGACGGTCTTTGCAACTAGACAAAAAATGATTTCATTGAATCTAAAATAAGCAGTTCATGCTGAGGAACATAAATTTACAGGTCGAAGAAATCTACAGGGAACATCAGATGATATGAAAATCTTATCACAGTCTTGGTTGGCTGACTTTCTGTCCTGAATATATGGCTGTTCCTTTTCATTTATCTGAATATCGTCTATAAAAGTAACAAACCATCACTAGTGGGAACCCTTCCATGTGAGATCCTCCGCTCCAAAATCCAAGCCTTCATCCAGGATATAGAATTCAGTTCCGTAGGCAAAGCTAAGTTCTCAAAGATTCGCCATAAATCTAGTGTCCACCCGAAAATTGCAACCATTCACTCATTGGCATTCCATAATCATTCACTTATCAGATGGCATGATTCTAAAACCTCGAATTCAAGTGATCAAAGCAACAGAGACCATTTTTCCCATCTGAGAGATGCTCTGGGTACACACTCGCAGCCCGCCAATGATTACCATAGATAAGATTGATCTTATCAATGAGAGTGCATTATATGATCCACATGCTGCATCCATTTTAAGAGATGGGTCCATGCTGGTCAAAAACTTAGAGATCAACGCCAATCAGGGGTTGATAGAATCATCCCGGAGGGCTTTGAGGACCTACATAGTGACGCAGTGGAGGAGCCCAGCAATTTAATGGGGGGGGCTAGAAGTTCTCAAAGAGAATTATGGCCTTTTTCCTTTCTTTAGTAGGTGGGCATACTGAAGACTTCAACCCTCCTTTCAGTCAGACCAAACTAGATTACCAAACAAGGCACTAAATGTGGTATCATAAACATCATCTGGTCAAGATCATTCAAGTCGGGAAAAATTTTCATTCCTCAAAGCAAATTTAATTTCCACCGAACCCCAGTTCAACACTAATTTCCACCTCCGTAAAAAAATATACTTCACCTCACAAAAGGAGAACCAAGGATTCAATGGAGATGAGAGCAAGATTGGGCAAAGAGACGCAAATAAGCAATTACTCCCGCAGACCACCGATGAAAAAAAGCATCAAATAATAATTGCCATCATAATAGACTATTGCTTCACAGATGCAAATTAACTTATCCAAGTCTCCCCTCTATACTTCTCCCATCACGTAAAAAAGAAAAATCTAAGAAAAAAAAAAGCACATTGGAAGCTCTAAAAAGGCTGCTGCAAAGGGATCTTGCACAGAAACCTTTTCACCATTCTCCCTCTGTGTCTCCAGTTGAATCCTGATATTTTCCTTCACCATAAATATTCCCAATGAAAAATGAAACCGCACAGGAATAATCCCAGGCTATTCAAAGACTCCTTGTGCTTCCAAATGAGCCACATCAGTGGGGCGAGGTGCAACCATTCTCTTACACTCGTGAGCCTTCCAATTCTCTTCCCCCATAAGAACACAACCAAGAAGAAACACTTACCGATAGATTTGATGTTTTTGAATCCCCAGACCCATCGATTCCCTGATACAGAGAAGTCCAGCGGGCAGGCTGCCCAAAGGGGAAAGAAAGCAATGGATAGACACAACTAATGCACCGGGAATCACGAGCACAGCGGAGAAAAATCTACAAACGAAATCTAAAGAAAACGATTTATGGTCTTTAGGGTGGCTGCGATCTGGGCTCGTCGATAACTGCAGCCTGATGATAACGAGGAGTGCGAAGTTTCATCTGCGGAGGAGGAGGAGGAGGCGAAGAACGAGGAGAAACAACAACGGGATCACGCAGCCTGACAAACGGTGTTTCCCCAGCCGCGGAAGAAGGGGGGAGGGGGGGGGGGGGGACTGGTCGCCTACCTGCAAGACGCTGTTGCAGTAACAGGTGTTTCCGAAATTCTCCAGGCCGAAGTACCTCTCGCCTTCAGGAAACTGCTCCCCGAGAGCCTTCTCGAGCTTGGAACCCGCGGCTCCCATTACCATCCACCTCCTCCCCTTCTCCTTCTCTCTTCTCCCCTCAAACCCTGAGACCCCGCCAATCCGAAGGCAAGAAGAGGACCCGGCAATTACTGCCCGCAGAACGGAGCCCCCGGAATCCACCCTTCCTCTTCTTACGTCGCTCCCTCCTGATCGATCCGTTATCTCGCCGGCGACGGCCGCCGCTGCTGCGCTCCCGGCGTCGAGGAATTACACCATCGAAAGTGGAGATTTCCCGAGCTATTGACGGTTGCCCAGTTGGGAAAATGGGTTTAGTTCCCCCCCCTCTCTCTCTCTCTCTCTCTCTCTCCCTTCTCTCCCCTCTCTCCCCTCTCTCTCTCTTCTCCCCGCAGTTCACTAATTTACTGCGGAAGACCTCGATATGTGGCTGAGACGAGTCTCACAATAAGAAGAATAATGGAAACCAGATCGCCGGAGCAGCAGCAGGGAGAGAATATACCAAATTTAGGTCTGCCCACGAGGCCCTGGATCTTTTTTTCTTTAAGTCTTTTTAGGTCTTGATGTTTCTAGATTTTTTTAAAAATAAATCCCGAGATCGTTCATCTGTGTTTACCGGCGTGATTCTTCGGACCCAATTAGCGTATCATACTGGGGAAAAAAACATTCCGGAGGAAATTTCCCAGATGGTATTCAGAAAAACATAGTTTTTTCTACGATTACCCCGATTGACTAATCGAAGATCCAATCGTTGATTACCATTTTAATCATGGGTCAACCGAGGCATATCCACATTTTTATTTTCATAAGAACTCATAGATATATAAAAAAAATCCGTATTGGGTAAGTCAACGGGTTCCCACCTTCATCAGGGTGAAGGCCCCAACGCGGCCGGAAGCTTTTCTAGGAAAGGATCTTGGATGAACAACTTATCAGAGAAGATGGCGACCAGGGAAGATTAAAAGGGGGGAATCTCCCACAATTTTCCCAAAGAGTTCATCGGAGAGGGGGGGGGAACCTCTCCTGATCGTGAAAGTAGCACCGAAGAACCAGAAGTGGAAAAGTCAACTCAGCTCTAGATACAGCAGACATCCAGGCATCATGACGAGGCCTTCCCAGCAGCCTCCGCCGCCTTCTCCTCTTCCTGCTTCTTCCTCAAGGACGGCGGGGGCCTGACGACGATGCTCCTCTTCCACTTCCTGTCCAGCTTCCTGGACAGCCTTCTGTTGATCCCATCCTCGATCTCCCTCTCCCGCTTCACCGTCAGCATCCGGGCAATCTGCGAGCCATTGGAAGAGCAGATCAAGGCCCAGAAAGAACGAGAATCAGGATGAGAATGCCCCAGCGCCGTTCAAGGCTCTGGGTGAAGTTTCTAGGGTTCTTCTTGAGGAAATCGATGGCAGAACAAGGCCTCTGATTCTGGGTATTTGGGAAATTGCAGATTTTGTTCATACTCGGCGAGGTTTCTAGGTTTTTTTTTCATATATTTCTTTTCTTCTAGGTCTCTGATGAACAGACATTCATTTAAATCGGATAATCGCAGTGATGAATCTAGGGCTGCAGTCAAGAACACCGCAAGAACAAGGAAACAGCATGAACAAAGCACAATTTATAACTCGGGAGGATGGATGAACATCTGCATTCATTGTGACGGCGAATTACCCATTGAATCAGTATTTTCGAGAACATCGCAACCATTAATAAGCTCGGAGAGATAATAAAAAAAATGAAGATGCAGAGAGCACCGTAGAAGATGAAAAACAATCAATTATCTTAAGGAGGTAAATTCCACATGAGAAGAAGAAATTTGAACGGAAATTTTTGGATGCGTTGCTCGGATTGTTCACATTCTCCGCGGAAGATGAATGGTCCGCACGTCCCAGTTTCTGACCTAAGAACACGACTAACGATGTACGTCAATGAAAAAAAAATCAACACAAGCACGAAGGAATTCAGACGAAACTCGCGAGAAGGAACCAGACCAGCACCTCTCCGAAAATCCGGATTAATCCCATCCACGGTGATTCCGCAGAAAAAAAAATCCGCATTAAAACCAAGCGAATGATGGGGATATCCATCAAAATGGACGGAGCGCAACGCATACCCGCTTGCGCATTCTCCCGAATTCGCTGTTCTTGAACTCGTTCCGGGCGGATTTCTGGAGGCGGAGCATGAAGAGCTCCCCCTTGAGGTCGATCACCTCCTCGTTGATCTGCTCCGTGGTCATCCCCCGGATCTCCTTCAACTCCTCCTCCCTCTTCGCCATCATCCTCACCGTCCCCGCCCGAGGGGGGCCCCTGACGCGGACCAGCGGCGCCGCCGCCCGGAGCCGCGCTCCATAGAAGGACGACTGCGGCGGGAGCTTGTTCCTGCTCGGCGACGGGGAGACGAAGGCAGTGGGCGTCGGGGGCAGCGACAGCCTCAGCATCGCTCTTCCCTGCTGCGGCCGCTGCAGACGGTGGCGGGGGTGGGGGGAGAGAGGAAGACGATGGAGAGAGAAGCTGCAGATGGGCGGATAACGCTGTTCTTCTCGCTGCGGCTGAGGAACCATTTTGTTGATGGAGATGGAGAGGACTATCACAAAGACCAACCTCCACCGTTCGATCTATGTACCCTATCCGGAGTAGATCTAACGGCCGAACACATGAGCAAGCTATGCGAAGAATATTTATTTGAAAGTACTTTTTTCCGATAATAATGATAATAATAGTCATGTCGTTAAATACATTTTATGTGCGAGAAATAATTACTAATAAAATAAAAAAACTGGTTTCGGATTTTAGCAATAAGGAAGTAAATAAATTAAGAGTAAGGTATGCAAAGAATATTTACTTAAGAGTACTTTTTCCATAATCATGTCGTAAAATACATTTCTGCGTGACAAATATTTACTAATAAAAAAAAGGTTATTGGGATTTTAGTAATACCTTAATTAAATAAATTATACTGAATTACCCTTCATAACTTACTCTCTCTCTCTCTCTCTCTCTCTATTGATACATCGGGGGATGAGAGAGAGGAGCTAAAACAGAACTACAATACGGTTAAGAAGGTAATTTTAATTTTTCTTTAATATTTCATATCATTAAATAGAGAAAATCAGTGACAAAATGGCATGCATTTTGATAGTTTACGGGGCCCTTAAAGTGGACATAATTAATTAATTTATGAGGAACCCAAGGCTACCGACCAAGAACAAGCATGGTCAACATTAAATCAATGGTCAACGTTGAATCCAGATGCTTGCACTTAAAAATGAGGAAAAAAACCCGATTTGAGTTGGATAAAACAAGTAAAATTTGACTATAATTCAGAAATAATGCTATCTTCCCAAGCTGGGACAGGCTTCACTTACCAGACATCAAAGTCAGTGCAAAAAAATTCAATGATCCCTTCAAAATAAAGATAAACCCAAATGACAAATCAAGAACATACACCGTCTTTGTCTCGTCTCCAAGAATATCATCAGATTAAGGCATATAATTCTTTAATTAAATTCATTCAACTCATTGGAAAACACCTGGTTTCCCATGAAAGAGGAAGAACAGTCAAAGCTCCAGGTTCCACAGGAGGAAAGATAATTCATCATCTATCTATAGAAGAACATAGCTGCTATCTTATCACCGCCCACACAGGAAACAAAACAAAAAAGTATGCTTC
Source organism: Spirodela polyrhiza (assembly GCA_024713555.1). Lineage (NCBI taxonomy): Eukaryota > Viridiplantae > Streptophyta > Magnoliopsida > Alismatales > Araceae > Spirodela > Spirodela polyrhiza. The sequence continues at coordinate 702,787 of CM046542.1, forward strand.
AGTAATCATCATATCCAGCGGGACAAACACTGATGAAATAGAAATATACTTCAAAACGATCAGCTGGGAACTCTGCAATAATTAATAGAGCGGATGCAGAATGAGGGCTTGAAACACATGCTATTCCGTCTTTCTTGGACGTTTTCTAGATGCAGGAGATTATATTGGGATGCTAGGAACAATTCCAAACCAAATGTTCACAATCTCACACCAGATTGCTGCGCAATTAGATGACATATGAAGAACAGTTTTCCCCAAAGGAGTAAGGGCCATGTCACCAGGCAAGCCTTCCAGAGGATGATCGGATTTCGTTCAAAATCTTGCGATTTACAGAAGATGGAGAGCTGCACAGCATGGAGATCTCATCCAAGTGGAAACCACTGAGGTTCATTCTCCCCACATCTCAATATCTTTTGAAACGAAATGACAGCTGAACTATGATAAATCCTGGGAACAATCGTGATTTTTGTCTACATGACGGACAATAGAATTGTGGAAACCCACGAATTATCGCAACAAAACTATATTAAAAATATATTAAATGCACCGGACAAAAATAGAACGACCATCTTCTTCTTCTTCTTCTGCTTCCGCTTCTTCTGATCATTAATTTCAGTACCCTCCCTTGCTGCTATTCAAAATTGAACTTAGTGTTCCCAACACCGCAAAGGCGAGCAGCGGGCTCACGTCGAGAGCATCGAATATTGGAGGGATGATATTCCGGAACAGGTTCAAGTAGGGGTCGCAGAGGTCCCTGATGGCCGAGAGGGGCTGCCGATGCCAGGGGATGTTCGGGAACCAACTGAGCAGGACTCTGATCATCAGCACCCCACTGTAGATCTCCAGCCACCTCGCCAAACCCGCCGCCACCACAGTGAGCGGAGTGTTCAGGTCCCCACGAGGTCTGTCACGGAGCGCCGCAAAAAACAGGGGCCCCACCGAGCACAGCAGGTTCCCCTTCATCTCCTGAAGCTTGGCCAGATCCTGCGCTGACGGGGGGGCGACAACCTTCTCCGCGAAAGACCTGAAGGAGTTCACGAAAACCTTCGACACAGCAAAAGCCAGCGCCGCCAAGGAAGCCACCGTCCGGGTGGAATCCGCGAGAAAGCCACCGATCTCCGCGGAAAAGGGAGCCGCCGGAGGCGAGATTCCGGCGGAAGGGGCGGCAGAAGAGCTCGCAGACGCCGAAACCCTAAGGTTCACGGAAACCCCTCGCGCAGGCCTTCCAGAAGGGAAAAGGAGCGCCGCCCTCCCCAGAGACGGCCTTCCATGGAGACGCACGAACTGCGGCTGCCTCTGCAGTGGGTCGGCGAGCCTGGCGACGGCGGAGGATGCCACGAACGACGCCATGGCCAGCGAGCTTCTTCCTCCACCTTCGAGATGCTTCGCCTGTTATATCACGATAAGCCATCCCCGTCACGGCAGAAAACGAATCATACAGTATCACAATTGGGCCATTACATGGGCCTGGGCCAAATGGAAAACGATACTGGGCTCAATAGGCCCATTATCCATAACAACATGACCGTTGTTTTTCCCGCGTTGCATTTGGCCAATTATAGAAGGACACGTGGTATTTCTTTTCCACTGATTAGTGTTAAATTTCTCGAATATTGGATTTCTATGCATGGTGCTCCGTCAAGCCGGGGAGACGGAGCACAAGGTAGGAGGCGAAGCAGGGGAGGTCGCCGGCCGGCGAGTAGCTTTCCGATCGGCCTCCGACGATCGAGCACTGGTGAACGTCGTCTTCCGGTCTGAACTAGCTCTTCATTTTCAATCTCTCCGCTCTCTTTCCCATTTCTTTCTGATGCGCATTCTGTTTTCTGTCGATTTCGCGGATTCTCCGTTTGAACGCGGCAGATCCACTTCGATCTTTCATGCCTGTGGAGCTAACCCTATCCCTGGCTCGAGGAAGCTACGGAAGTCACCACCATTTCTGCCGGCGACAATATCGCCGAACTGGAGGAAGCGCAGGAGATGACGCGGCTGGCTGGGGCACCGAGGAGCGGATAGAATCGTTGAAACGGCGGTGAAAACTGTTGGAGAACACTAGGAAGAGCCTCTAGATTTGGAACTTCACTTGTCTTCTCTTGTGTGGATCTCCTGAAAACGCATGACGTGTCGATGGTCTTCAGGCGTGCTTCCTGTCGGCAGCCGCGCGAAGAAAGAAGGAATGCGGAAGAATATCTCTGAAACTCGGTCCGATGGGGCATCCATCACGGATGAAGTCATGTCTTAGTGGTATCGTCGAAGCTCGGAGCACCAAGAGGCCCTTTCATCCTACAATTCCTCGTTGATCCTCCGGTGAGCCTCCTGTCTAATACTCAGGCTCTCCCGTTTCCGTACTGCTCTCAAATTATTAGCGAGTTTTTCATTTTGTAAAGGAACCGTTGGAAGGTTCTTATATTCCGTCGAACCAGCTTATCTTCCGCACGAATGGCTTTTTCACGGTTTTGACGTTCCTGGAAATATGGCTGGCCAGAGCAATCTCTACAGCGTTTGAGTTGAAGATGTTTCAGGATTTTCTCAATTTACGTAGAAGCTACGTTGTGATCATGAATCAAAGGGGGGAGGGGGCTCTTTAAAATTGAGATATTCCAATTCCTCGAGCATTCATGATGGTTATGGAACTGACATATTATGGCGATAATTCTAGCGTTCGTATGGTCAATCACACAAGTATTTGAACTAGGGAATCCTGTGATGAAAACATTGTGCATATTCTTAGATTTCTATGGAGAAAATCCAGAGTTTTCTTTAGGGGTTATTTTTTATTTCCTTGTATGCAGTTTTCTCCTTGGAATCGTCGAGAAAAAGCTAGTCACATTTAGGAATAGTTTGAAATTAATTGAAAAATGGAAAGCTATTTTCCCTCTCCAATAAGTTGACCTTCTGGTGATAGATATGAAGGACAAAAGAAGGGTAAAATTTTTTGAACGTGATACCTTTCATCCGGCCACAGATCAACAAACCATTTCATCACCATCAACTGATGGAAGGCATGCTTCGAGCCGTAGGTTACCTCCTTTCCTGTCCAATTTCAATTCCTTTATTTGCCCAAGTGAGATCTAGAAGTGTGCACGCAGGTGCTTCTCCGAAAACTTTTGAGTACAAATATTTTATGAGATTACTGGATGAAGCTGGAAATGGGTCTCATTCTCGTCATCTGGTCAGACGAGGCAATCGGCTTTCAAGCAGCTTCAAGGAAGGTGAGCCTTTTCGCTGGTTCTTGACCCTCCATTTCCTTTTCGGTTGTTGAAGAGTGGGAAATGGTAGAGTTCTCTTCACCTGTGTGGCTCAATTATTTTCAGAAAAGAGAAACGTACACATTCACAAAAATGAGACGAATGTGCAAAAGTTACAGGCTGAGAAACCTGCCAATGAAGAGGTGCCTCTTTTGCCAACTGGCCGTTTGTCTGAAAAGGTGACAATTACCTTGTGCATCTCTACATGTTTTACACACTCTTTTTCTTTTATAAATCTGTGCTGGTGACACCTTTTACGATTCCTAATTTTATGTTTAATTATATGCTGCTCTTTCTTGTGCGGGGATAATTACTAGAACTTTAATTCACTCAAACGTCTTTTTATGTTCATCACCCTTCATGAAGTCTAATTTATTTTTGGGTGGTTTAGGACTCAAGAATCTGAATCCGAAAATATCTAGACACAATTTTCCGACTGAATTTCAGCTCAAATATTCCTCAGCTCGTCGATGGGTAGGTAATTTTTGTGCAGATGTGGCCATTGGCTATTCCAATTGAGTGATCCATTGGACGTAATCTCTGTGTAAAATGTACCTCATCTTATCCAAATTTTTTTTAAAAGTCTGTGTTAGCCCTGAAAAAAAGAGCATATTAATGCAGAAAAATGTTTCTAATGACTGTACCTAGTACCTTGTAGCATGGATTTCTGCAGAAATGAAACCTCTAACTGTTTTACACAGTAAGTTGCATCTTGTCGCTTGACGGCTTATCTCTACTAGCATTGGAATGCATTTAGATTTCTATTTTTAGATATTTCATCTACTTCCTTGATTGTGAAGTGATATTTTCATTCTTAGATTTGTTTTTGATTTCACGGTGACACTTTGACTGGCTTTTGAATTTCGCCTGAATCTGTTGGAATTGTGACAGAAGTTATGCGCGAAGTCCTCCAACTGGGAGCATACAAAGGTCCATACTGTATTTTTTTTTTTCCATATTTTCATCTGTCAAAACAGAAATGAGTGTAGGCTATTCAACATTTGGATAACGTGTTTTCTAAATCTGTAGAACCGCAAACTGTGAATGGAGGAACATTTTTCGAGAAGAGGCAAAATTTAATCAAACGTGCTGCTTCTGTCTTATCTCTTGAAGAACATGAGGCCACTTCAAAAGGGTCAGTGGTTTCCTTAAGGAACATAATTGAAATTAATTTTTTGTCTTCGACGCTGATAGAGTTTTTTAATTCGATTCCAGCCGTGCTTTGATTCCGGTGCTCCTTGATCGTCTAGGAATCAACAGGAAACCAGAAAATGTATGTTCTTTCTATTCCATTATATCCATATTACATATTCGAATTTTTACATACACATTTGTATAATTTACGTGCAGACGAGTGTCTATTGCTCATTCGTCTGATCTAGTCATCTGATTATTCTTTCACTGTTGACTCTCTTGAATAAAATGCATGACTTCAGAATGCTATTGCAGTGTGATGAACTCCAGAAGACGAATGGCGTGGATCCAAATATGGAATATCCACGGGTCAACTATCCTGAGGGTAAAATATTTCTGGATAAACCATATGAGGCATTGGAAACCGTTTACATGCCAAGCCCTGCAAGAGACTTTACTGAAGATGATCTTGCTGGAGGCTGGTGGAAGAGCGCCAGCGAGATCTCCCCTCTCATCGGAAACGAGGAAGAACAGTTCTCCCCTATTTGGAGCACCGCGGCATCGGATTTCCCAAAGAGGCAAAGACACTCGTATTTTTTAATGGGTGCTCCAAATCCACTGCCTCAGAACAGACTGGAGTTCGATTTCAGCAGATCTGTGGAAGCATCAACCAGCAGATACACAGAACACGTGTTTGATCATGAAACATTCACATCTTCCGATCTGGAGCACCATGAAGAGGCATCAGCTCTTTCACAGAGAAATTTGCATGTTCCTCTTCTGAGCTGGGGTGGGATAAACAACGAGGGAGAGCTGTCCCCAGCTTCTGAAAGCCCAGGGAAGAAACAGGAATATAAGTGGGCGTTGACACAGTCAAAAGATATGATCTATCCATGCCTGAATCCTTCAAGCTCACCGTCTCGACCCGAATTCTCACAGGGGTCGCAATGGGTTGACTTTTTATCTTCGGATTCCTGCAGAGATTCTCTCTCATCTTTTACTCGCCCATTCAGGAGCAGCTCCAGCAACTTGCTTCTTGGATCAGTTGACTCTGGGGCAGGAGCTCTCGCCAAGAAATGGTCTTTCTATCAGGAAGCCATGGATGTGGGAGATGAAGATGGTGATGGCCCTTCTCTGGTCAACTGGATAGACGCGGATGATGCCTGGCCGTTTGACTCTTGATCTGAGCCGGTCAACGAAGCACAAATGTAAAAGTCCAAGCCAATGACTTCACTAAAGCGGCGGAGTTCGGATGGTCAATGGGCCCGTGAAATCATTATCAGCCCATTAAGTGGTTTGGGCCTTTTTTGCGCTCTTTTAAAACGGGCGTTTACGTTGATAGCGTTTTTTGAGTCAGTCTCCCTTCGCTTCGATACCGCCTGTCCCGGCCTTCCCCCCCTGTTCTCCGGGTCTGGTGTGGCGGGAAGGAGCAGTGGTAGTGGTGGGGAAGGCTGGAGAACAGAGGAGGTGTGGAGAAACCCTAGGAGGGGGGACGGCTTCTTCCTGTAGGATTTGTTAGGATTGTCGACAATGCACTGGCTGATATCCCGGAGCCTTGTCTCTTCCTCGTACCGTTGGGTGTCTCTCGCTGGCGTCCTCCGTTCCTCCTTGGCTCGTCAGCTTCACTCTTCCCGGATACCTCGGTGAGTTTTCATCAGTCTTATTTGGTCCGGCTTCGTTGGTTTCTCTCTCGCTAGCTCTCTCTCTTGCCTGGTCATTTATACCATTTCCTACGTCGCGTCTTGATACCTATGACCGTAAGCTCTCATCATAAGTAAACTTTGATGTGTTATGAAAAGTTTTAATGGTATTTAATCTTTAGCAGTGTTTGACGCCTCCTTTCTCCATGGCTTCTAGTGGAAAACAGTATTCCAAATGGCAAGTTCTCAATTTTATCAGTCATTCTTAACGGTTTTTTTAAAGAAGAGGCATTTAAATTATCGATTCATTTTTAATGTTTTATGTTTTTTTAGGAACATTTTTCAGTGATTTGAGAAATCATCGCTGGTTGATATTATTTTTTTACGTGCTTTCAAATTCTGCTGCAGACTGACAGAGAGGAAATGTTTCTTTAAGGCTCAAAAGGTTTTTAAAGGGACATCTAAAACAAGCAAAAGACTGAAAGAAGCAAAAGTTCTTTGCGATGATGAAGAACATTCTCATATTGTTTGGTGGAAAGAGGTTTGTGCTAGGACTTTCTTCTGTGATGTTGATGCATATGTGACTGAATATTTGTTTTCTAATGCTAAGCTTTTGTTGCTCAGAGGATGCAGATGTGCAAGAAACCATCTTCTGTCCAGCTCACCCAACGACTTTGTTATTCAAATTTATTAGGTTTGGACACCAGCTTGAAGAATGGAAGGTAAACAGTGTTTGATGTTTTGTGCATGTTATGGGTAGAATACTCTGCTTAATGGTGTTTCATGATATTGATACATTACTTGGTTGCATGTCCTTTTAAAGTTCAGTAGGATAGCGGTTTTTAAAATGTCATGATCTTTCACATTTCTGGGTTCGGATCAGTTTTTCTCGACGAAATATTATTTTTTCCTTTTATTACCCTTGTGATACTTTTGAAAGTTATGTGTTGACATGACATCCTTCATTTCCTGGCAGGCTTTTTTGTCCCTGGCCCTAGTTGACTCTTTCCTGCGCCAATCGTATCATTTCTTTATTGGTAGATTGAGTATGAACCATGATGTGATGGCAAGTTGATGTTATTTTAAAGAGAGGAGGAATCAAGTGGATTTTTATTCTTGTTCCTTCTCTGGTTAATGATAGCAGCAAAAAGATAACATATGTTTGCTGGGGAGAACCTATGTTGATAATTTTGTTCTAATGCGACCTTGGCAAACCATAATTGGTCTGTACACAATTTATTCACCTCATTGCGGTCTTTTCCTTATTTACTGTCCATGCCTCGTGAATATGTGAAGTTAACGAAAGATTCATTCAATATAAACAAGGTTGACTGACTAGTGAAAGTAAAAAGATGTCATGTTTTGACTCACTTGTCATTCGTAGGGTCTCATATGAGCTTGCTGGGGTTCATAGAAATCTCTGATAAGCTCGTTAATCAGTCTCCTACTTTGATACATTGTTGTTCCTAACGTTTTAGATGTCATGTTGTTACTCTTTTCTTTGTGGAGTTCTTGGTTATTAAGTGCTGATTTCCCTCAAACATTTTTTTTGTAGCCTAAAAGATGGAAACCTCAACACGGAATTACTGCAGTTTAAAGCAAGGTTTCCACGTGAAGTTTTGCTATGTAGAGTATGTAACTAATGATCTATTTTATTTACTGTTTAATGTCCTCCATGATGTTTTTGAATTTCTATTTTGTCTGGATTAGTGTAATGATTCCTTTCAGACCTAGAGTGGACAGGACAAGGTTTGGTGTTCGTTTGAAAGTGGAATGATTCTTTTCTTGAGTTCTGTACTCACACTTTCAGCGACTCAGATAATGTATTCCACTTAAGTTTACCCTAATATTTTATTTACATACGTATATTTATTATATTTGTGTTATTACGGGAGATTGGAGGCATCTTGCCATTTATGTAACACATATACATGAAAAGCGGGACAACGGGTTCTCCTGCTTTTGCTAATTGGACCATCCCTCAAATGGTATAATCCTACAAGATCATCTACAACTGCATCAAAAGAGCCTCTTACACAGAGCATGATATTTCTGACCTTCACAGGACTAAAGTTACAAACTGACAGACAGCCTTCATGGGTGATCTTTGAAAGATGTGTGTATAAAGTCAAGGTAGATTTTTTGAAGAAATTTTTTTAAATGGCCGATGTCCTTGGGCCGTGTTAGTTCACGTGCTTTTCCTCCAGTAGGATTTTTTTTATTTTGCTTACTTGAGTTTGTGTTGCCATTTGAAATACATTGTTCCAGGCAATTTTTCATCTCACATAATTTAGTATTTATCCAGTGTTTTTCGTTATGATGATTTTGTGTCTTTTAGGTCGGAGAATTTTATGAAGCGGTTGGGTTTGATGCATGTGTTCTTGTTGAGTATGCTGGCTTAAATCCTTTTGGTGGTCTGCGGTCAGATAGTATCCCTAGAGCTGGATGCCCTGTGGTGGTAAGAGTTTATCGAATCTTGCTAGAGTTCGTTGAATTTTGTAATTCTCTTGGCATTGCTCCATGAATTTTGCAAGTTTGTGACTTTTGAATTCAAAATTTATTTTTCATTCTTACTGAGGTAATTCTTTATCGGATTTTTTGTGTAAATTTTTAACCTCTGCTTCATCCATTTTACTTGTTTGTACTGTCTCAGTGAGGAGACTTAACTATGTTTCATCGATAAATACATAACTCACATTGTCTATTCCTTGGGGTTGTTTTTGGTTGCCCAGTCATTGAAGGGACGTCACATTCTTCACTAGCACATCTTGGAAGAGATTCTTTATTCTTAGAATGGAAATACCATATGGTTGTTCGTTATTAAATTTTTATGGGATTAAGAATGAGTTTACCCAGAATGCCCTCTCAAATGGGATTTTCTTTTTGTTTCAAAATGCTTTCTCCATATCTTCAATCAAAATAACTTGCATCGTGTTGGTCAAAATGGTATTAAAATAGGTCAAACTCTCTCAATCGTAGGTTATCTTGTGCCCCGTTTTGGAAGATACGCCACATTCTCCCCTCATGTTTCGAGTTTGCTTCATTCTTGTGCAGAGTACATTCTAACTTACTCATTGTGGAATGCTTTCCACGAGTATATTCTTTCTTGTGCAAGTTTTCATCCTATTCTAGCATAGTCCTTACTATTTTAATGAAAATACAATTTTAAAATGTTAACAAGCTCTAGACATGATCATTAGTCGATCAGATCATGTGTCAAGCAAGAGTTTTGGTCATGGAAGGCTTGTACTGGTTCTTGCATCTCAGTAAGGGTAGCATTATGAGATGAAAACAGTATCAGATTCTTTGACCGTTTTATTTTTTTAACTTAAAAGAGGAGACGAGACATCAATATGTGAATCTGAGCATATAATTATTTGCAATACCTTAGTTGATGTTCTTTTACTTTCTGATGAAAAGCAACAAGTCACTCCACTACTAGTTTGCACGTAAGTAAAAGCCAGAAACGGTATGGTATTAGGAAAAACGAGAATCTCGGGACATAGAGAGAATGTTATCTTAAGGGAGGGAGTGGTTTTCACTGTAAAGATACTCTGACCTCTTCACTAACATACTCTTCTTCGTTGGAATTAAACCTATCCTCTTTTGAAGGCATTTTCAAAGTGATCACAAAGCCCAGAATTTCTTGTTCCCCATTTAAGGTGTTTTTTCGAGAATGGGTACTCAAAATAACCCCTGGATACTTTGAAGAACATTAATCTTATGCTATGGCATAGTTTAATTTTCGTGAGATTCATGAATCATGCTTGTTACCTCTGCAGCATTGATTAATATTTTTCTTCTACTATTTTATTTTCCTTCCCTCTTAATCTTTTTTAAGCTCATCATTTTCTTTATTTTCGTTCTCTATGGGCTCATGTATATGCGTATGTGTTCCTGTGAGTTTTCACATTTTCTTTGGTTAATCGTCCTGTTCCAAGTTTTTCAGTATAATTTTTTTTGTCAAGATTATCTGTCATTCACTATTGTTTCCTTCCAATTCAACAAATGATATCGCCTTCTAAAAAGTGCTTCTATTGCAGAACTTGCGTCAAACTTTGGATGATTTGACTCGCAATGGGTATTCTGTGGTGAGTAGCATCAATTATTTAGACCAATTTTGTTCTTCATCTTTTGCTCTGTTCAATCAAGATCTGTGCTAGGCTAAGCAAACTCTTCTAGATTCTGTGGAATATTTCTCTTCATGCTAACTTTTTTAGAATGTACTGTTTTTTTCGGATACGAAAATAAAACTAGGTCTGCAATCAAAACTGGAAAGCTTAAGAGAAAGATGCAGTAAATTATTTTTACAGGGGGAAACTTGAAAGGTCAAATGAGAAAATGCATAATACTTGTTAGTGAGTTACAAGGAGTATAAAAGTACAGAGGTCTTGGATAATGGATTCCATGTCATTATTTTCTGACAAGTTTTCTCGTTGGAAGATAATCTGTGTTTATGGTGCGCATTATTTAGGAGAAAGTTGTGGTTCATTAATCTGACAAATGTCTTGCTTTCTATTTTTGGTAAATCGAGTTGATCTTTTTTTCGTATCAGTGTTAATTTTCTTGAAAATGGAATCGGTCTGGTTTAAGCTGTTAGGACCTATCTTTTCTGCATTTTCACAGTGCATAGTTGAAGAAGTTCAGGGACCAGCTCAGGCTCGTTCGCGCAAAGGTCGTTTCATATCTGGGTAATTTTTTGCCACGTTTCTCGCTGAAAGTGTTTGCTTCTTAAAACGTAGAATGGATATAGTATGGTTTTGCAACATTTATCCTTGCACTCACTCTGCTCTTTTGTATGCTCCAGACATGCACATCCAGGCAACCCTTATGTGTTTGGACTTGCTGGATCCAACCATGATGTTGATTTTCCTGATCCAATGCCTGTTATTGGTAATGAGCCTTGTTACATTGCTATCTAAATGTGGATATTTTGGTAGCAACAAAGCTAGCATTGATCTGCCAATCCAGCGATTTCCTTTTCATTAAAGTATGCAAATTTCATGCTTTAATTTTATAGTGTGGGTTTGGGGGAGCTGAAAGTCGTCTAATTTAACCTCACTTTTTGAAAAAGTATTTTGAATTGTTAAGTGATGCCATGCCTCATTTTATTGGTGAAGAAATGTAATTCTGGAGTGAGGGGACTTACCCTTCGTCAATCATTTGTATATGATATGGAGGCATCTTGGAAGGAGCATCCCAGAGTGTTCTCTTTGTTTCATTTAATCAATAAATGATTATCCTTTACACTACGCTGGATTATCTTGACATTTATCTCTTTAAACTGTGTTTGGCATCCGGTTGGCTTCTGCCATGAGACCTTTTCCTGTGTGCGCCATTCTCAGCTGCTCACTGCTCTGATACTCTCTGAGTGAAGAAGCCAATCAAGAAACTCCATCCATACTCCCGGATGCTCGAATGCCAGCCTTGATTTCCCTGTCAACCCGAACACCCCACCCTCCCTCGCTGTTGGCCAATCCACGCGATCCAGCAATCCATTCTCTGTAGTTTGATCTTTAGTTTTCCCTTTCCCCTGAAAACATCTACCTTGTCGGCCTCAACATGTAGTACAAGGACTCGGCATGGACTAATCCATCTGAGTGTAGACGTATTGGGGGGGGGTCCAGAACCCATTGGACCCTGTAATTTGCCTGATATATTTTACATTCCATTCTGTTGATGTAAATGGAGCAGAAGACAAAAAGGATGGGCTGACAGCCAAGCTAAAATATGGGCTTGTCGGCTCCCGCGACCTATTTATAAATGAGGCAGAGTCTAAAATACTTGTATGATAAAATATTCGCTTTATCCCGTAAGCAGAAGGTCAGAATTTATAACAGCTTCAAGGCTGCCGAGGTACAAAAAACATTTATGATTTTTTTCATCTGCTTGTTTTTTATGCTTCAAGCTTTCTTCTTGAGATTCCCATGACTTGAGGAAGAAGCACATCACATAACTGTATAGTTGGAAATATGCTTATGTGCCAATTTATGTGGAAAAATATTTCATGATACAAATTAGGAGTTACGGTTGCCCTACCATGCTTATAAGCAGTATATATTATGTTTCGATGTTATTTATGTTAGAATGTATGCTCTTATTCCTGTGTAATGCTCTCTGTTAGGATAATACTGTATAGCTATAAAACTTCTGAAGATTCTGCGCAGTAGTTATTCTAGACTGGTTAATGAAAGTTGCTAATTGTACAGTTCATGTAAAACCCATATCAGACGTATACTCTAATTTGATGATTCCTTGTGGTCACATTTTTCAAGAGCAAATATGAAGTAGGAACTGTAGTGACTTAGGTTAGTAAATCTTTAGTCGTGCTTTTCATGGAGAAGTTTTATTGCGTCTTTTCAAATTGTAATATATTGTTACATTGTTCTTCATTGGACCGTCTTAATTTAGTTGCTCATTTTTTTCAACTTTTTCTTCTAGGAATTTCTCGTTCTGCGAAAGGCTATTCCATGATATCTGTTCTAGAAACAATGAAAACATTTTCCGTTGAGGATTGTCTGACTGAGGAAGCTGTAGTTACCAAGCTTCGGACTTGTCAGTACCATTATTTATTTCTGCATTCCACTCTGCGACAGAATTCTTCAGGTTTGACTGATCTGGTTTTCCTTACGGTACATTTCGTTAAAGTTTAAGAGGTTCCTAAGTTACAGTATGTCGTTTATTTTCTTGTTCGTGGGAGTCAAAATACCAAGAGAATGTCTCCATTTTTTAAAGTAATGTCCTATGTATAGATGCTTTTATTCTTTAGTAAAGTTACAGCTAGGAATTAGATGGTTTAAATATGTGAGGAGCCGTATATGTGAGGAACCTCACTTGGGACAGGGTAGGAGCTGTGGGAACCTCTGTTCTCTACCAGGACGTGAAGGGAAATCGATTCAGTGCATGAAAAAGAAATAAAATCTTAATTGAAATAACAAAACCTGCCTTTTCGTTTGTTTTCAATCTTTGAAGGTTCGTTTTCAATGCTTGAAAGTTTGTTTTTCAGTATGATTCAAACATGCTCCTACTAGATTGTATCATTTTAACATGTCTAGACTAGATGATCTGTTTACTGCCTGCCATCAGTTTTCGTCACAATTCAGTTTTGTTTTACTGGGTAAAAAAAAAAATTAAAGCTTTTACATGGGATTGAAAACACGAGCACAAATCCCCTTGTCATGAAAGTTCCTGACTCGCATGCAGAAAACCTGTTATCCAGGAACTTGTCGCTGGGGAGAATTTGGTGAAGGGGGACTGTTATGGGGTGAGTGCAACCACAAATCTTTTGAGTGGTTTGACGGAACTCCTGTTGAAGAACTTTTGTGCAAGGTATGTGTTTTAGGCTATTCAATTTTTTTCTCTCCTTTGTGTCCTTATCTATCCCTATTGCTGAACGATTCTCATGAGAACTATGATAAATTGTGTGAAATTAGTTTTCACTGATAATTTGGAGGGAAGTTTATTTGGTTGAGTGATCTGAACATGTTTAACTTGCACCGTTAACAGAAGCAGGCTCTTAGAAGCTCAAAACCAAGTTGCAATTCTTTGCTCTTTGTTCCATGTCTGGCCAAGTTACAGTTCTTTACTCTTTGTTCCATGTCTTGGGAGGTTGCAATTCTTTACTCTCTTCGTTGTCTGGCCAAGTTGTAGTTCTTTACTCTTTCTTCCATGCCTGGTCAAGTTGCAATTTCTTACATATATAAATAAATTGTCATTAGTTTAAGTTCGCAGTATTTAGAATAACATTTTCACCAACATGATGTGATTTTTTTTGTTTGAAGGTACGGGATATTTATGGTCTTGATCAGGAAACACCATTTCGAAACGTAACTGTTTCCTCAGAAAAAAGGCCCCGCTCGATATATCTTCCAACAGCAACTCAAATTGGTTATCATCCCTACTTTTCGTTTGTCTTATCTTTGATCATCATCCCTACTTTTCGTTTGTTCTTATCTTTGATCATATGTTCTCCCGAAGCCATGTTTTCTTCTGGTAGATAATTGACCATTTGTTTCCTTCGTAAGCCAGATTCTTTTGATAGTTTGTAAAGCATATGTTTCCTTCGTTCTGTAGGAGTCATCCCGACAGAGGGTATACCCAGCTTATTGAAGGTTCTTCTTCCATCGAGTTGCACAGGGCTTCCCGTGCTGTGAGTGGAATGGTTAACAGTTTTTATCATTCACTACTTTGCTATGATGACATTTGACATATTTGTCTCCTGCATGTTTATAGTTTATGTTGCTAGACTTGGGATCTGTCATGATTTTTTTCGGTGCATCTCTCATTTAGATTGTAATACAGTAGGTAAAAAGTTACCATTTCTTGCGCTGAAATGTAGGATTTGAAAAAATCAACACTTCGTTTCTATTTTTGATCCAGTTTTTATTGCTTTGCAGCCAGCAGCTTATGACAAAACACTCTTAATCACGATATTAGCTAAAACAACATTTTTTATTGTATTCTTTCGAACTGAGTGTCTATTTGCTTCTTTCTTGGTTTCCATATTTTGTGGATGTGATCAGCTGATTCTGGTATTTCTCTATAAGGTCATGCGTTTATTTCACGTCTTCTTATAACTATCTGCAAAATTACAAACTTACTCGTTTTTACTTCATCCTCTTTATTGCAGTCCCTCTTTTCGTTGACACAGAAACTGCCATTCATTTTTTTATGTCTCAGGTATTTAAGAGACCTTCTTCTGAATCCACCCACTTATGCTATTGCCTCAGCAATTCAAGGTATGGAGTTGTGACTGTTTACTTAATGAGTAATAATGTTCCCGATAATCGTCTCAACCTTTTTGTTTCCTCTTGAGGTCCGGATGTATTTGGCTGCTTTCAATTGTATCTTGATAGTAAAAAGAAAGGACCTCTTTTGTTAACCGTTAGTAAGAATGCTGCCTTGGTATGTATTATGCATGTCTGGTAGATTTCTGAGCAAAAGATTGAGAGAACAATCTTAAAAACGGTGTAATATGTCATGAAGAAAAAGTCAGACATACAACTCTGAAGGACTGTATGACACGGCGCCTGTATACAATAATAAATTATTCAGTTGATAAATTGAGATGGGCCTGAGCTAAGAAATATGAAATTCTGTGGGAGAGCTTGTAGGTATGATTGGAAACGGGTGCAATAGCAATTTGAAGTGCTCATCCCTTGAATTATTTGCCTGAATCAATTTGAGAGCATTGGTGGATGATTATTTAACCATCTTCGGAGTGGCACATGACATTACCTGTCACTATTTTGGGCCTGAATTGGCGTTGATAGGATTCTCTTGTCATTGGTTGCTACTTCGGATATTGTTGGGTTATACTGAAAAATTTTGGTGAGTGGAAAGCAGGTTTTTTAGGTATAAAGCGTAAATGAATGATATATTTTTTCTATTTTTAAAATACTCTGTAAAGCTTTCTTATTTTAGAATATCAGAAATATATTGGAATGTAAATTAAATATTTTTGTGTAATTTTATTCCTCGTTTGTCTCTCCACTTTCGGTCTGTTATGAATGCCTTGCTGAATCAAATTCGCTTTTGCAGAAGCGTGCAAACTTATGAGCAATGTGACCTGCTCAATTCCTGAGTTCACATGTACATCACCAGCAAAGGTCCTGAAACTCACCCGCACCTCTAGAGTATATTGAAATTCCACCACCTTTATTTTCTCTAATTAGATATTTACTTCCGTTGACTTTAGCCTTTTAATGTCCAGAATGCTGCACTGCCCTCTGGAAGCTGAAAATCTCTCTGTCGTGTTACTGTCATTTCAATTAGTTTACTATTGTTATCTTATTGTTAGGTAACCATTGTATGGTTTGGTTACTACGTAAACATAAACGTTTTACCAAGTCTATAACAAGTTTTCATCTCTGATTTTCAGTCACGATAATTATTTACGTGTTCACACCACCCTTAATTTATGAAAAGACGTTCTGACTTGATGAATATCTTAGATTTGCGCTTCTCCTTCCCACCTTCCCCCTTAGGTGCAGCTTTGACTAAGGTGGGAATAGGTGTCAATGAGGGGTTAATATAAAAATGAACTGTTGATGAGTCTACAGGTCAGAGAGAAGATAAAGAGTCACACATATTATAATCTAGTGTAATCCAAAAGAATCGTCCTTCACATCGAACCTCCGTCAATTGCTGACCAATGAGTCAACGTGCGCTGTAAATTAGCCCACATAACCGCCAATTAATGGACAAGTTTTAGCCACTTCATGCCTAAACCGGGTTTTTTTGGGGGAATGGACGAGCTTCTCATGCATCTATTTGAATGCGCGAATCTTTCTCCGCCTATGCAAGAGTTCCTGATTTTCTGACGTTAGTTTTTTTATTTTTGAGGAGTCACTCTTGTAGTGTCAGTTATTTGTCTTATCCAAGTTACATCTCTGACACATTGAACGGATGCTATGGCAGCTTGTGAAATTGCTGGAATCAAAGGAGGCTAATCATATTGAATTCTCCCGAATCAAGCATATGGTTGATGAGGTTATGCTGATGTATAAAAACGATCAGCTTTATCCCATTCTACAATTTTTGATGGATCCTACTTGGACAGCAACAGGACTGAGAATGGAACCTGAGATACTGGTGAGTGGCCTCCCATTGTTTAGTAACTGTTTTGAATCGGTCTCTAAACTGTCCATCCTGTTCATTCCATCTTGCCAACCTTATTTTTTAGTTTCTATGAATAGAAAGGAGAAGTTAGTTTTTTATTGTTATCATATTTTGAATGGAACAGTCCGTGGAAAGAATGCTTTGTGTTCCGTCAAAGTGTGGTACTGTCAGTCTGGTTTGGAATCCAGTAATTCTATAAATGATGACACTATTAGCTGCTGGCGGGAGATTGCGGGAGATAAACCCATGTTGTGTCCAACTCTCGGTTCCTCGTCCATCTTGCTGTTGGCTTTAATTTTATTTTTCTGTTTTGACAAAAGACCATCTGTGAATTTAACTCTGCAAATATCTGACGATTTTTCCTTATGGTACTGGTTATTGTTTTTTCCTAGGTCAAGGAGTGTGAACTGATCTCACGAAGGATTGGTGAAATGATTTCTCTAGACGGTGAAACAGATCAAGGGATAAGTTCTTTTGAGGTTATTCCTGTAGATTTTTTTGAAGATTTGGAGTCCCCGTGGAAGGGCCGTGTAAAGAGGGTTCACGCAGAGCTGGCTTTTGCAGAAGTGGACATTGCAGCTGAGGCCTTATCAAATGCAGTATGTTGTCGCGAATATAGTTAATCTTGTTATATGATTTGACCACTTCACACAATGTCTATTGTGATTGGAGATGGCTATGCGGTCACGAGCTAAAAAGTTTTCACAACGTATGCAGAAAAAATTTATCACGATGAGGGCACCAAAATAATGATTTAGATTCTAATGCGATCAATTCTTTAGAATTTAGGTCACTATCCATGCTTGATCTGAAGCCATACAACATGCACTGTAGTTTACTTTGGTGGATGCTAAAAAACTTGTACAGATGCCATAGCCTCCGAAACTGTAACCCTTATTCTAATCCACGATCCTTTTTTTCATTATTAGTAATGCATCACCTTATTTGATCCCTTTTCTCCTTAGGTTATTGAAGATTTTGTTCCGATTGTTTCAAGAATAAAGGCTGTTGTATCTCCTCTTGGTGGACCAAGAGGAGATATCTCTTACGCAAGAGAGCATGAAGCTGTTTGGTTCAAGGGCAAACGCTTTGCACCAACAGTCTGGGCTGGTACTCCTGGAGAAGAACAAATAAAACAACTCAAACCTGCCATGGATTCAAAAGGAAGAAAGGTCGGAGAAGAATGGTTTACCACTTGCAAGGTTGATGATGCATTGAACAGGTACATCTGTGTTTCGTTGATTTATTGGTGGTACTGGTATTTGTCTATTCGATGCATATGTTTCAGCGATCATGTATGGTCCTAGCTCTCTGAAAGAGTTTCCTATGCTAAAGCATTATTTTCTGATCGAGCTTCGGAAAATGGTTTTCGTTTTTTTATTTGTTGACAATATTTTTTTAATGATTATTTCTGAAGATCCACCTTTTCCTTGAACTGTAATAGTTGATTACCTTAAACTGTACTATTTCATATCAGGTACCGTGAGGCTAATGCTGCGGCAAAGGCGAAGGTTTTGGAAATACTGAGGGAACTTTCTGTCGAGTTGCAGGCTAAGATCAATATCCTTGTCTTCTCATCTATGCTGCTCATCATAGCAAAGGCTCTTTTTGGACATGTCTGGTGAGGGCATATACTTGAATTTAATTTTTTTTTCAACCAAAGGAATATTTTTCCATGGGTGTCCTTGAATAAGCTTTATATTCAGTATAATTTCTTTAAAATTCAGGCATTGCTAGCAGATACTGTGTATATAATTTCTAACTAGCAGAATAGAGTGAAGCATGTTTCCCCCTATGTATCATGGAGTCTCTTAGATTCCAGGAAATATTTCAGTCAAACGCGTCAAGAAAAGCAACTAGGAACCCTTGTACACTACGTGAGAGGCAATAAGGCACTGGGCGTACTGGAACATGAATCGTACGTAAATAGAGGTCTATATTTCATGATTTGTGAGAGCCACGGTATAAGAGACGGAATGTGTTATGTTTTGTACGGATAAAGAAGGTTAGAAACTCGCTATCGCTATAAAGATGAGGGCCTTATCAGTCAAATTCTTCATGTAGTCTACGTAGGAATACGAGTTACTTTATATATATTTTCGAGTTCCTTGAATGCGCTTATAATGTTTTTAGCTATTCAATGTGGCTTTTTAGTCCTCAGCTGGGGACATAAGAGTTACGTTCTATGCAGAGGATCTTTAGAACTTCTGTGTTACTGATCTTTCGAGTGGTTGTGGATGTGATCCTCCACAATCATTCAAACCTTTAAATTCATTTTCTCCGGGGAATGCATTAAAACCGAGGTGAATCTTGACCTGGAATATTTCAAAATGGTTAATGTGTCTGTCCTAAGATCTGCAGTTGTAGCAGAAATGTCTGTTCGAGTCTACTTATTTGCATATGTTTCTTGCTACGATTTTCGATGAATGTGTTGTCCATTTGTGGCATATTTTAAGCTTCCATTTCGTTGGTTGTTTTGCAGTGAAGGCCGGAGGAGGAAATGGGTGTTTCCTCAAATTACTGAGTTCTGCAGATCTAAGGTAAGATATTTCAAGATGATGAATCATGATTCCTCCCCGTCATTAATTAGTTAATGTACGTGCTACGTGCATTTTCTTCCTTAAAATATGTGATTCTATTTGACACACAATTTGAAGAAGACAACTCTGACTACACAAGGCCGTGGTCGGTAGATTTTTTAAACTTCAAGCAATATCTGATATAAGATTCAGATTGGTTTGACCAATGAGCTTGAATCTTCAGCTTATACTTCATAAGACTCCGCATGTTCTTCTTCAAGCACTAATATCTTCCACTGACCGAACCCCTGAACTGTTCTTCCAGAGTAAAGTGCATCCAGACCATAACTTGACGAGAGTCCAGTCAGATAATCTAGGCTTTGACTGGGTATATGCTAAATTCTTAAGACAATCCATGCTAAATTCTTAAATCCTTCTTCATGTTCTTCATAAACGGAGCGAATAGCCTTTTCCTCTTTTTGACTTGTAGCCCCCTCTATGTGCTTCGTCTTCTTTCTGGATTTAAGCAAGAAATCGAACAGTGCCAGTTTGAGGAACTTGAAGTTGTTGCAGGATAACGAGGATGTGGACGCGACCAGGAAAATGGAGCTGATCGGATTATCGCCCTATTGGTTTGACATTGCGGCGGGCAGTGGAATAAGGAACACGGTCAGCATGCAGTCCATGTTTCTCCTCACTGGGCCAAATGGCGGCGGTAAATCCAGCTTGCTTCGTTCAATATGTGCCGCCGCATTACTCGGGATTTGTGGGCTCATGGTCCCCGCGGAGTCCGCTCTTGTTCCTCATTTCGACTCCATCATGCTGCATATGAAATCTTATGATAGCCCCGCCGACGGGAAGAGCTCCTTTCAGGTTATTGTTCTTGAACTAGAGCTTTGACATCTGTCTGTCCAGTGTTTGACTTTTTTCCCGCTGTCTCTCTTCATGATGCCCTATAAATAGATCTGATTTGTATGGCATACTTTTATGTTTATTGCCCTCTTCACGCGAAATAAAAAAAAAAATCTGCCAAGAAACCAAGATTCTGTCTCCATTATTTCAGTTATTTAATCTTCCTCATGGTCTATGATCGGATCTCATGTTGACGAAATGTCTCTCTTTGTTGTGATCTTCGAATGATTTTTTTCATAAAAAACTATGGAAATCCAAAAATATCGATTTCCATCATTTCGGCTTCAATTTTCTTGATCTGATTCATCGATGGCAATCTACATACTTCTATTTCATTCTTCTTATTATTACAGATTTTACGCATACAAACATTTATTCTTTTCTTATTTAGGAAACCAACCAAGAAACCCCACCCCATTGATCATATATGATTCTATGATCGCCTTGCACAGATTGAAATGTCGGAGCTGCGCTCGCTGGTCACGGGGGCCTCCCCGAGGAGCTTAGTTCTCATCGACGAGATCTGCAGGGGCACGGAAACGGCCAAGGGGACCTGCATCGCCGGCAGCATCATCGAAACCCTTGACGCTGTGGGCTGCCTCGGCATCGTCTCCACTCATCTGCACGGCATCTTCGACCTGCCGCTGTCCGTCAAGAACGTGGTCAACAAGGCCATGGGCACGGAGCTCGTCGATGGCCGCATCAGGCCCACCTGGAAGATGGGAGACGGGGTCTGCAGAGAGAGCCTGGCCTTCGAGACCGCCCTCAAGGAGGGCCTCCCGGAGGCGATCGTCAGACGGGCCGGGGAGCTGTATCTCTGCGCAGAGAAGGAGCTTGCAGAGGCCAGAGATGCCGGTGAGAGCAAGCAGCTTTCAGAGGTTGAGGAAGTTCTCCATGGGGCATCTGCGTCTTCCAAGGTCAGGCTCTTCGCCGCCGGAGGGGGGGAGGCTGTGAGGTCGCGGGAGATTTTAATGGAGGAAGTGGAGAAGGCCGTCACTCTCATATGCCGGAAGAAACTGGTCGACCTGCACAAGAGCAAGATCATACCGAATCTCTCTGAAGTTGCTTGCACGTACATCAACGCCAGGGAGCAGCCACCTCCCTCGACCATAGGCTCATCAAGCATCTACATTCTCTTCAGACCCGACAGGAGATTATACGTTGGACAGGTTTGTCTCTCTCTCTCTCTCTCTCTCTCTCATCTATGGTTATGCCTGCTTTAAGTAAATTCTCATAGACTCAACCCGTTTATATTCCATGGCTATCCCATCATCACACATGTGGCCAGCCCCCTCTCTTCTCTCCCCCCATTCTCCTCTCTCAATCTTGATCTCAGACTCGGGTTCTTCCTATATTTAATTAATCGTACTCAAGCTAGATTCCTTGACTGCACCATTGTCGCACTTGTCACAGCCTGCCACTTAACCTCCCCTCCCTCTCTCTCTCTCTCTCTTACTCACTCACTCATCCATGATTATTCCTACTTTAAGTAAATTCCCAGAGACTCAACCCATTTATATTCAAGACATGTGGCCGACCCACTCCCTTCTCTCCCCCCTGGTTCCTCCTGTATTTAGTTAATCGCAACCCATTTAGATTCCTTGACTGCATCATTGTCGCACCTCTCACAGCTTGTCACTTATCCTTCTCTCTCTCTCTCTCTCTCACTCACTCAAGGTCATGTGAAGGGCTAGGCCAGCCCACGAACATGGTAGGGCCTGGTGCGGGCTCTTTCTCTGAGCTCAGACTGACCCTCTCCGCATTCCATGCAGACGGACGACCTCTCCGGCAGAGTCCGCACCCACCGGTCGGAGGAGGGCCTGCAGGGCTCTCCATTCCTGTACCTCCTGCTCCCCGGGAAGAGCGTGGCCTGCGAGCTGGAGACCCTTCTCATCAACCAGCTCCCCCTCCTCGGCTTCCCCCTCGCCAACAGAGCCGACGGCCGGCACCGCCACTTCGGCACCCTCGGCCTCTCCGTCGAGCCCCCCCTCGGCCTCCACCACTGAACCAGACGACCCCCCAGAAAAAGATCGCTCCTTTTTGGTAGCCCACCCCCGGGTAAGCTGCACTGATTCTCTCTACAGCGAGAAGAATTATTCATATATAATATATATATGTGTGTATTAATAATAATAATAATATTATTATAGTACAATAAATATGGGACAGATTTATTTGGGGTGGTCGGGTCGGCCGTGTGAAGAGGGAACCCTCCAGCACGGGCCATTAATTATTCGTAAATATTAAATAAATAGGAAATTGAATATGCGATCCGTATCCCGAAAAGTCCCCATCTTTGGGACAGGCTGTCTCACGTGCGGTCCATGGGATTGGCTGGCTTCCGTCCGGCCCATTAGAGCAGCGGCCGAGGAGGGTGAGCTCACAGTGGGTGAGCAGATCGCGGATTCGAGTCCACGTCACCGGGCGCAGGAGACGTCCGATTGGGTGTTGTCAGAGTACGGTCCTAGTTGCGGGACGTGGGAGGCGGGGCCTCTCACGTGAGCGCGCGTCCCCTTGAAAGTCGGTGCACCCACCGCGCCATTACCACTGCGCAGTGTGAGCACAGTCGTCGTCCAAACAACTCTCAGAGCCTCCGCCGTGGACGTCTCCGGCGGTCCTCGCCGGAGTCGGGAAGCCCTCCCGTGGAAGCGCCGGGGAGGTTGTGGCGGCGCACGGGTGGCGGAGGGAGGGATCAGCCGGAGTCGGTGGCTTGCTGTGGCGGAGCAATGCGTGACGGCGGCCGGAGGTGGGCTCATCTTAGCTCCTCTTCAGGTTCCTCATCCTCCGGGTTGACCCCTCGCCACCTCGTCCATTGGAGCCAGTCGTCGGGCTTCCCAAAGGATGTGTTCCGCCGCCGGCGCCTGTTATCCGATCGTCTCTCTCTCTCTCTCTCTCTCTCTCTCTCCGGCGATAAGTGAGGGGAGGAGTGAATTCTGGAACCTCGAACTTTGATTTCATTCTTGGGAAGGAGCTTCTCTCATCAACGCTTCTGGTTCTGATCTCCCTCCCTCTGTGATTTTCTCAAAAGGGAGGGGGAGGGGTGCTCTTTGACATGGCCGGCTTCTATGGATCTCCGTCTCCTCTCTGGCTGGAACAGGTCTCCTCCATTACTGCATTCTGGATTCTGATTCGGTCGTTGTTCCCCCGGATTTTGCCTGTGTTGTCGTCCAAATGCTCCCTCTTCGATCTCTCGTCTTGTCCGCCTGGTCCGGGGACTGCCTGTCTCGACTGGATGAAGAAGAAGGTTCGTCGGATCCGGGGCTAGGTTTAGGGCGCCAGTCTGGGGATTTTGCTCTGGAAGCTTTCGTTATGCGTTGCTTCCGCGTCTGCAAGCTGTGTGCATAAATCCGCCTCGTCCCTGTTCCGAATCTTCCCAAAATCTCCGGATTGTTTCTAATTCTGGCTTGTGTGATGATATCTCCAGAGCGACTGGAGCGGCCGGGAAGGGAAGCTGCTTCTCTATATATGCGAAGACGGGCTAGTCGCTGGCGACGCTGGTGAGTTCAACGATGGCGCTGTGGTGGGCGGCGATGGGGAAGAGTGGAAGCGATGGTGGCCCCTCTGATGTGCTCCTCCTCTTGTTTTCTAAAATCTCAGGTGCCAAGATGAGCGATCTCCGGGGCAGGAAGGCGGCGGCCAGGAATCTCCGGAAGCCGGCACCGGGATGCATGGGGAGGATCATCCACATTCTTGACTTGAACGCTGGCACGGCCAGGACGAAGGTGCTTACTGACAGATCAAATCGAGATGGTAACTCAGCTACTTTCTTCTTTTTTTCAATTTTCCACGTTTTGATTTTGATGATTTTGATGATCTGTGGATGATCCTCAGCTCCCTATAATCTTATTAAAAAAAGTGATTATCAGGGTTTTAATTTTTTCCTTTTTGTGATCTCATGAAGAAGTTGAACTGGTTTTTGATCGATATGAATCAGGAGATGAATGCAGCATCGTATAAATTTCTTCAGACCATCTGGAGCTCCTGGTTCTTGCATTTCAACTGATATGATCCCAATCTCGAGCAGGTTCTCCCTATCATGGTAACCGATCGGATTCGCCGAGGGAGTCGAGCGCCATCGCATCTCAGGCAGGCGACGAACCAGTGAGTACTCCATCTTCCTCATTATGAAGGAGAATCCGAGGCTGAGGAGCCCTAATTTGGATCACCTCTCTAGGCGGTGATCATGGGGATGAGGAGCTCGTCAACAGGAAGCGCCGGTAGAACGCCGATGAAGATGCTCATAGCGCAGGAGATGATCAGGCAGACGGAGGCTACCCAGAAGGCGCCTGGTGTTGTGGCGAAGCTGATGGGCCTCGACGATCTGCCGTCACCGGCGACCACCGTGGGCGGCGCCGCCATTCGGAGGCGTCCATCTCCAGGTTCTTTGGATGGAGGAGGAGAGTACTGCAATGACGTCTGCGAGATCTCGCCGCCGCCACCGGAGGAGGAGGATGGAGATGGGCGTGCCCGCGAGAACCGAACGGCTCTGGTTCGCCGGATGTTCGTGGAAGCAAAGCAGCTGGCCGAGGAGCGGGAGGTTCTCCGGTCAAGAGAGTTCCTTGAGGTTCTCGACTCCAACAGAGATCTGCTGCTCAGGTTCATCGGCGACCCGGGCCCTCCTTCCTCCACCTCCTCGCCGGCCACCAAGCGGATCACCGTGTTGAGGCCCTCGAGAGCTGTCGAGACTGGGACGGTTGCGGAGACGCTCGAGGAAGAAGAAGAAGGAGAAGAAGGAGAAGGCCCTGTTCATCCGACCAGGATCGTGGTTCTGAAACCCGGCCTGAGGAAGAAGACCCAGGATCCGAAAGCTGCGATGGAACCTCCGAGCTCGTTCCCCGGTCTGAGAGGAAGGGCAGACGTTGTGGTGGCGCCGGCCGCCGTCGCCGGCGGAGGGTCGAGGGAGCTGGCGATGGAGATCACCCAAATGATGCGGGAGAGCCTCAGCGGCAACTGGCGGGACGAGACCCTGCTGTCCTCCGTCTTCTCCTGCGGATACGCAGGGGACACGAGCTCCTTCAACCAGTCGGAAGATGGATTCATGGAGGACGACGATGGTGTCGGCGATTACAGCGACTCAGAGATCGTCATCAGACCGGATTATTCTCTGGACTCTGCGAGCCTGCTCTTGAGCCCTCACCCGCCTATCTTCCCCAGCCAGCCGCCTTGCTCGCCGGAGTCGTCGGTAATCAGAGAGGCCAAGAAGCGGCTTTTAGAGAGATGGACAATGGTGGCGTCGAGAGGGGCCCGCCGGGAAGAACGAGGACGAGGAACCCACCGGAGCTCGAGCACCTTGGGCGAGGTGCTCTCCCTGCCGGAGACCAGCGGAGGTGAAGGCCGCGGAGAGGAAGAACTCCGGCCGGCGGCGGCGGCCCGCTCATCTCCTCGCAGGGATGAACGATCAGGACCAATGGAGTTGCCCAGATCAAGGAGCGGGAAGTTCACCCTCAGGGATAAGGTCTCGAGCTTGCTCTTCTCGAGGAGTAAGAGACTGAGCAGAGAGAGGCCCTGCTCGCCCAGGACGCAGCAGAATCCCCGAGGTCCGGCGGCGACTGCATCTTCTTCCCCTCCGGGGATCGCCTTCTCCGGCAGCAAGGTTCGTCGGCCCTCTTCCTATCTCTCTCTCTCTCTCCCCCCGCTTCTGCTCTGATCCCGCCGCCTGTTGACAGGCGGCGCCGCCACCGGAGAACGCCGGGGAGGATCAGGACCAGCCCAGCCCCGTCTCCGTCTTGGAAGCGCGTTTGGACGACGACGGCAACAGCAGCTCTTCTCCGCGGTTCTTGGAGAGCCGCCGTAAGCCCGAGCAGAGAACCCGATCAAACAAACAACCAGGAAGAAGATCGTCTGATTCCATGCCGCTCTTTCTCTGTCTGTGCAGAGCTGATATCCAGGTCTCCGCCGATTGGCTCGGTCGCCCGCTCCTTGCCCTGGAACGGCGCCTGCTCCGGCGCGAGGAGCCCACCCCCGCTCGCCGGAGCTCTCCCCCGGTGGAGGAGAGACGGCGGCGGCGATGTCGAGGAACACCACTCGGTGGTGAAGGCTCTGCTAGCAGCGGCCGGCTTCGAGGAGACCACCTCCTGGAGCGAAGCCCTCGCGAGGTGGCACTCCCCGGAGAGCCCCCTGGACCCGCTGCTGCTGCGCAGCTTGCAGGAGACCGGAGGCGGCGGCGGAGAGAAGCGGCGGAGGAGCGCGTCGAGCCTCCGCCTCCTGTTCGACTCCGTCAACGCGGCCCTGCTGGAGATTGCCGGAGGGGTCACGTCGCCGGCGACGCCCGCGATGGGCGGCGGCCCCGCCGCCGTCTCCCTAAACGAGCGAGTGTGGGGGCGCGTGAAGGAGTGGCTACAGGGAGCGGAGGCGGCGGCGGCGGCGGCGGCGGCGGAGTGGGTCTCGGGGAAGCAGGCGGTGGAGGAGGTGGGGAGGGAGATTGAAGGGGAGGTGCTGGCGGAGCTGGTGGAGGAGGCTCTGGGGGACGTCGTTGACCGGTGGAGGTAAACCCGGCGCCACCTGGCACCCGCAGATGGATCCAACTCGGATCTCCGCTCCCTGCTGTAATTTCAAGTTCCATACTACCATTTCTTCGTAATTCTCCACCTCTCCACGCTGACCGGACGACGACCACCACGGAGGAAATATATATACACACGGCAACACATTCACTTGCTATAATCAAGCAATAGAGAGAGAGAGAGAGCGAGAGAGAGAGAGAGAGAGAGAGAGAGAGCGAGAGAGAGAGTAACATGGAGCCCAAGTGGGCTATCATTGGATTGCTGTGCTTCACAGGAGGGGCCGGCGACGCTTCAGGGCCCTTGAGAGAATCCGCCCTGGTTCAACCCGTACTGCATGCAGCGAGCGAGAAGAAGCAATTGTGAATCAGAAAAAATAGCCAGGCCTCTTCAATTCTAGAGAGAGAGAGAGAGAGAGAGAGAGCCAAGGAAACGATGATAAACTGCTTCAGTTGCATAATAATTTCATGATTTTAGCAGCTCGAACGCTTAAGGCGCCGTCAATCTTCATTCTATCAAGAACAATAAGAAAACCCGATTAACCGCCGAGAAAAAATATTAAAAGGAACTCTTTCGAACAGCCCACTTTCTAGTAATTAAGTCAACGCTGGCAAAGGAAACACGATTCTGCATTCCGATTATAGAAAACACCCGCCAGAACTGCCGACAGGATCGAAGATCGGATCGCAAACCGGGACTGAGATGGCGATCTAAATACCTTCTCCCTCACGCGGGTGCTCCAGATATCCGAGTGGGCCTTCCCGTCTGGGGAGGCGGCCGGCGCCGCCGATCCATAGTGCGGGTACAGCAGCGGCGCCCTCACTTGGGGAAGATCGTCGTCGCTGTCGCAGCGACGGGTCGTCGGCGCCAAGCTGCGAAGAACCAGCGCCAAAAAGAGAGACAGGGCCTGCAAGAAAGTCGCCATTTTTAACATCTAAAAGATTCATCGGAGTTGAAGAACGAGACGAGTGATCGAGAGCATCATTGGCAATATCTGAGAGATGTAATCGTATAAAATCAATCAGATTCCCAAAAATAGGCAGCCTTGGGGACTAGAATCAAACTCGAATGCCCCATATTGGAAAAGTAATCCCCTGAGGAGCTCCATGAGGTAACCGAAGCTGAATTATTGCACCATAAATGCAGATTATCTTCATATGGGTACTACTTCAAATAAACTTAATAAGATATCCCTAAGATAACCCAAATGAATAAGACTTCCTGCAACTGCAGCTGGAGTGGCTTAGATATCTATCTCATGAACTTTTCCTTTGTCATTAAATAAATGGAAAGTTCAAACAATTTTTTGACTATGAGCGCAAAATTCATTGGAGAAATACTTGTCCGAAGATCGTGAGCGGTATTTCTGATAAAGTTATTAAGATCCGAGGTAGGCATTCCCAAGATAACCTAAATCAATCAGATTTCCTGCAACTGGGCTGGTGTGAATTAGGCCAGTATCTCACGAACACTTCCTTTTGTCATCAGCTAAATGGAAAATTGAAAGAAACAAAAAACTGTATTACGAGGAGAAAAAAAAAAAGAAGATGAATCAGGGCCTTAATAAACAGTGTGGGATCGTGTAAAAACCAGGTGTCAGTCGTGCACCTGAATAACAATCACAGCCACACCGACCCATCTACACACGTCGATGTTTACTTCAATGAACTTTCTGAGCCGATCAAGCTCTCCCGTGCGATCCCGGGGAAGGTCCTGCAAGGAGTATATTTAGTCATGAGTTGACGAAAAAAGAAAAATCTCAAGAAAAATTAAAAAAAAAAAAAAAGCCTTCACCTCCTCCCAGTGTGTGTTGAGCATCAGAATAGCCACGACAGAAGCTTCAAACAGAATCAGCACTGAGATCAATACAGCATACTATGGCCACCAAAGTTAAGAAAATCCAATATTTTGAGGCACAGAAGGTGAGATCCTGTGAGATCGCCAGTATAGATTGAGATATAGTATAATCTGAAATAGAATATTAGAACAGCAATCTCAGAGAACAGCCCTTTCTCCTGTTCCTCAGATCTATCATGTGTTAGAAAACAATAATAATATTTTATTTTAGAGAAGCAAAGATTGGGGGAGTATGCATAAGATTTCTTTAAGTAAATTAATGCGCCATGGAAGCTAACCATTCTGCCGCTATTAGTCATTGGTAATTTAGAGTCAAAGCCCGCAATACATGACATCGAATTAGAATATGGCTTAATTCCTTTAGAACAAGCAATTCAATCCGAGGGGAAATGATGGGCAGATAACCCTTCCATGGGATATGAGCTCCAGAAACCTAAAAATTACCATAAATAAATGACAGAAGAAATCAAGAGAAGACTGGTGAGCGTTGACGCAATCGAGGATACGAAACATAGACAGCAGCCGTTTGTTGATTCTGCAGCAATGTGCCCCGTGGAGGTGATAGCGCACACCGACACTCCGATGCCCATGAACAGGTAAATGAACCTGGGAGACAAATCAAAGTCACGCCGCCGGGAGAACAAGAATCTAGACATCGAGGGAGATCAAGAACGGCGCAGGATCAGCGGCGGCGGTGGCGGCGCCGCGGGGCCAAGGTCCTCCCTACCATGTCTCAGGAAGCGAGTTGGAATCGCGAAGCGTCCCGCCGAGGAAGGCCGAATCGCGCCCGCTCCACTTGGTGAGCATCCACACGGAGTACACAATTATGGAGACCCCGACGAAAGCTTGCAGGAAATTCAGAAATTTCAGGAGAGCCCCGAGGCAGCTCCTGCAGGCACGGGAGCGCATCTTCCCTCTCCGAGAACCTCCCGCAGAGCAGCTCCTGCAGCAAGCCCTCGGTATATTCCCTTCGCAAAAGGGTCGCGATCTCCCACCGGAGGGGAGGGGAGCCGTGCCTCAGCGGGAGACGACGACCCAGAGCGGAGGAGGATGATGACGACGGCGATGGTGATCCCCGGAGCTGGCTGCACGGCCCTTATTTTATTGGTATCCTTTCGTTGGTATATATCCGGCCCTTTTTAGGAAAGTCCCTGCGACAGCTCATTTACGGCGGCCGCAGCAGGGGGGACTTTTTCATTTCAACCCCTTTTATTTCTCGTTTTTTCATTATATACCCCCTTTGATCTCGTTATTACTATCTGGTCCTCATTCCCAGAGCTCGGCCCAGTTTTTTATTTTTATTATTTTTATCTTGGCTTGTGGATGAAACTCATTATAGCTCCCTCTCTCGTTGACTTCAGGAACCACATACGGATAATTTTTATTAAATATATGTTGAGAAATTATTTGGGCACCCATATTTGGAGCTATAATTATGAAATCTTTTGAAAATATATTTATGATTTGAAAATAGTGAAAATATTTAGAAATTCGCTCGAAATCATTATTATATTCATTACAAACATAATAAATCTAAATTACAGAATTAGACCCCAAGATGGGAAATAATTATTTTCATTCAGAACATTTTCATATATGCACGTAAAGTGCTAAGATAAAGATATAATTACTCATAAGAGCATCGTCGTCACCATCACTCTCTCTAAATATAACCTCTTTTTCAGTAAAAAAAAATCATAAATCGGTACCCTATTCATAATTTACGCAGATTTGACGAGCTAGACTTAAAAAAGCTAGACTTTAAATCTTTGCTCATAAACGTCGGTGTAAAAGGACCCGGGGCCAATCATGCCACCCATAGAGAGAGAGAGAGAGAGAGAGAGAGAGAGAGTAAGCGTTGTCACGTGGATGAAGAGAGCGACGATGGCACGTGCCGACAGCAGTCTTGTCTCCTCCCCCTGTTGTCTCCCTCCCCAGCGAATCTGCTGCAGTAGAGAGAGAGAGAGAGAGAGAGAGAGAGAGAGAGAGAGAGGTGAGGAGCAAGCAGGAGGGCTGAGGCCCCCCCGGTTCTTCGCTGCCGCTGCAAGTCCTCCAGATTCCGAGAGTGGGAACGAAGCAACCCCGGCGGAATCTCTGGATAAACGCCCTTCAGGGAAGCCATGGCCTTCCTCCATCTCCTCTCATCTATCTCCTGTAATCTCTCTCTCTCTCTCTCTCTCTCTCTCTCTCTCTATCTTTGTCTATGGCCCATGACTGCTCCGGCGAGCCCCAGAGCGATGGCATCGGCCTGGACGGCGCCAGCGTCGGAGCAGCCATGTCCGTCCAACCCACCGCTCCGCGTTGGGAGAGCTGCAGCTGCTGCGGCGGCGGCGGCGGCGACGTGTACGTGAACAGCAACGTCCAGGGGGTCACCAACTCCGTGCTGGTCGGGTGCACCGTCGTCGTGAAGGACGCCGGGGCAGACTGCCGGCTCCTCCTCCGCCGCCGCGGGGGAGGCGGCGCCGCCGGTCTGGCGTGCACCAGACGGCGGCGACACCGGCGCGCCGAGCGGGATCTCCGGCGCCCGTACCTCGCCGCCGCGCTCCTCCTCGTGTGGGCTCTCCTGGGTTTCCTACGCTGGAAATGACCACCGAATGAAGCCCGGGGAAACTGTCTGAATCTCCTTCCATACAGAAATCCCGAAAGCAATCTTTTATTAGTCACGAAAAAAAATTCGGAAGAACAATTAGAAAGCGCCAAGAACGCCCACAACGATCCGAGATTAAAACAAGCGTTAGAATGACGAGGGAGGGGCTCAGACCTCCCTACCCTCCCCCACACAGAAACCACCGGCGGCGGCGGCGGCGGCGGCGGCGGCCATGTCTGCTGCTTCTGGCAGCTAAAACCTTCCCAAAACGGTAAATTGGACGCGACCCAGATGGGGGGTTCCAGTTAAATCCACCTGGGTCGGGAGAGTTCTCACTGGGTCTGAGACCTCCCCTTCCTGGGCCTGTTCTTGCTCTCCTGCAGTCTCTGCTTCCTGGCCTCCGGGGTCGTCCAAGAATAATCCGAGGGGATTAGGAAGGGATCCTGGATGTCCTCGACCCGGTGGCTGCTCGGACCTGATGATGCGTTGAAGGTCTGCTGGTAGGGCGTCTTGATCCACTGAAGCCACGAGCTCAATGGCTGCTTCACGGCGGGGGGGCTCGGGGCCCCACCTGGACTCGAAGGAGGTGTGCAGAACTCCTCTGTTGGCTGTAGCTCCTCAAATTTCGTAAACGTGACCAATACTCTGATCGTGGGGACTACTGGAATGGCAACCTGAAGAGAAATGGCGCAGGATTTCTACCCGTTTAGTAAGCAATCAAACACTCCAAAAGCAAATATATATCTATATATACACACATATCTGGAAATGGGTAAAAAGCGGTATTCGACATGGGAAAGAAAATTTTGTCCATTTACGGAGAAAAATTCGTATTCTTTGACCGCTGCTGAAAGAGTATCTTCAGCTAGAATGTTGTTCCGAATTAGTAATCCCAGTCTTATTCTGAAGGACGAAATGTTCTAAGAAATTGATCCACCTTATTTATCTACTAAACTGGCTTGCAGGTCCAACATGTGACATCTCCACTCCCATTGCATCCATGGACTACATCAGCTTGAACTAATAATCTCCATGATCTAGCTTTTGGGGGATACGTCTTTCTCTAGGAACCTTAACCCACTGGTCATGAGAAGAGTTGAAATGATATTTGACCTTGTTAGGGAAAAACAGTATGATATTATAACTGAAAAAGAAATGGAATATAAGCTCGTCATCATAAATCGACTCCTGTCAGAATGAATACCACAACATTGAGATCTGACAAAAAATAACAACGCATCAAAATAGCCACTTGATACTAGAAATATACCAACGCAAGTGTTCTTTACACAAAATCCATAAATAAAAATTAGAGGCATCTCCATAATTCAAAGCAAAGATACATGCTCACAAATTTTCAGTGATAGTAACGGACAGAAAACTACTGGTTACGGCAGGGTACTAAAGAAAACTCTGCAAAAAGTGACTTACTGTAATGCAAAAGGAAGAATAGACGAAGGAAACTTCTCATAGTTTTTTTGCCAAATATAATCCCATCAAATCGAGGGAGGCATAGTAAAGGTTAACGGGTATATGAAGGAGAACTTGTACAACCCACGCAGTTGCATACCTTGACCGGGAAGGTTCCCTGGGGAAGTTTTGTCGTTAGCAGCTCCCTTAAGCGACGGATAGCCTTGACCTTGTTGGCAAGTATGTCAAGTAGTGGAAGAAATTCTTCAGTCTGGAGGGGGAAATCGGGAGAAAGCCACAAAATAGGCCTCAAACCTTTCTTGTATTCACTCTCACGGGCGCTCTCTTTCCGGCGGTTTCCAGTTTCTGCACTTGCAGCTGTCTTTCTGAAATCCTTGGCCTTTCCTCTCTTCAGATACTCACTCCTAGAGGAAGCCACTTCAACAGACTGCCTTCCTGTCTTACTTTGGGATGTGGATGGAGAATCCCCCAGCAAGTTGCTGACCTTCTCATCAGCACAAAGTGAACTCCTAGGAGCTACCATTTTCTGGCCGTCTTGTTTGTGATTACCCTTTCTTCCCCATGTGCTGAACCATCCTTTCCGGTCCTGCTTGGGCTCAGCATTGCTGGATGCACTCACATCCTCAATTGGTATTTCTCTTTGCTCATAACAACTGTGTCGCGGCCCTGCAAAATCGTGGGGGGCAGCTTCATCAGTAACATCTGAGGAATCCATTTTAAGGGCAACCTCTAGTTGTCTTCTCTCATCCTCTGTCAATATGTCATCATACTCTTCGCTTTCAGTGTCATTATCCTTGGAAGAAGAGAAAAGCTCATCGTCAGTCATAGCCCCAGGCACCCGCCGAGATTTCACACTGACAACCACATGATGCATGTCATAAACCCTAGCCTTCCATTGGCCCACCATCTCTGACTTCTCCTGCTTCCTCCAAGTTAGCTGTGGCAAGAGCACTGCCTGAGTCACATCAATCCCAGGCCGGAAAATATTTGTTTGAGACATTGCTGATACTTCTTGCTCAATCTCTGCCTCGGTGGCCGGAGCACCTGCGCCTTCTAGAGCATTCATCACCTCCTTGTCCTTGTGTGAGATCATGCACAGAGACCCAGGCGGGACCTTTCCATCTGCAGATCCCTCACCTAGGAACAAGATGCTCTGGTCAGAGCGTTGGATCCTGAATCCATCAAAACCTGCCAAAGTCATGTCTGCCCTGAGATTCGAGCCCCTCTTCCATATCTTGTATGTGTCCGAAGGAGCAATTCTTGATATGAATGGGATCACGGAACTCTCAAAGTGAAATGTGATCTCCATGTAGAAGTCCCTCATCCTCCTCATCGTTGCAACAACACGGGGCAGCCTCCGGCACCATTTAGCCCAAGCCAAAGGTTGGTAATGGCGTACTATAATCTTCGCAATATTCACTTCTCTAGAGCATATTGCTTCCTGGAGGGCGCTCCATCCTTGCTCATTCTGCAGACTCCAGTCCGCACCTGCGACCATGAGCATCTCAGTTGCAGTGGCATCCGCCATCTTGACAGCGAGATGAAGGGGGGTCACCCTGTGTGGGACATCTCGGCGGTCAATCACAGCAGAGATAGCATCGGCCTTCTCCTCCTCGGCAATTGAAGTTGCCTCCGATTGGATCTCTGATGGGTCAGATAAGCGTGGAAGAGATGATAATATACGTTTCAGTCCTGCATAGTCTCTGGTCAGGACAGCCTTGTGGACAGGGCTATGGGCGTACTTATGGATGTCAACTCCGGCCATCCCAGGAGCAAACAAGCAAGGATCTAGTCAGCGACAACTGACAATCATCCACCACAAATGATACCTCCTGAATTTCGAAAGATTTTCGGGGAGGAGACAAAGGACGGGAACTGTTCGCTTCGAAATCGGTCGACAGCCTTTTCTTCAAATTGTGACCTAAAAAAACACGTCCGGGGCTAACACGCCCTCCCAAAATCAGTCCTACTGAGAGCTCTTCTCCGGGAACAAACAGATATTCAGAAGACAAGCGCTCAGACACGTCCACGGGAAACCGCTCGGCAGAACTCGACCATGCGGCATTCCATGAATGCGAGTCCCCCCTCACTCCAATGATCACACGGAACAGGGATCTCCGTGACGCAACCCAGGCCGGGACTAACTTTTATAACACCTTGCGACGGAGACGGGAAGATCCAAAGGAAGCAATCCCCCCTACTTACAGGAAAAACGCAGAAGATCGTTCTTCAGATTGTAGAAAACAATAACGCCTGAATGCAAGAAAATCACACTTCACGCGAGACGGAAAGAGAGAGAGAGAGAGAGAGAGAGAGAGAAAGAAGGAACAGGAGAAACTCACCTGCTTTGTCCTCCTCGGGACTTCTTCCCCTCTCTCCCTCTACTCCTCCGTCCTCTCCGCTGCCTTCTTTCCCTTCCCACCGTCGAAGACGAAGACGATTTCCAGCAGTAGGTCCGAAGCACAGGACGCAGGTAGGAGAGAAGACGAGCGAGAGAGAGAGAGAGAGAGAGAGAGAGAGAGAGAGGTTGAGGAAACAGAATTTCTCCTTTACTTTCGTCACTAAAAAGGGAAGGTCCAGAGAGAGAAAGTGGGGGAGAGAGAGAGAGAGAGAGAGAGAGAGAGAGAGAGAGAGAGAGAGAGAGGGCTTTTCTTGTCTCACTACGACGGTGATGGGACCACTCTATGCGCCGGTGAACCACACTCAGCTGCCAGAATTGAAGGGCAGCCAATAGGACGGGAGGGAGAGAAAAGGGCGGGATCGAGACGTGGCGACGAACGTTAACGTCTTGTTGTTCCGCAGGTGCAGGAAGGGCGACGTTGTCCCGCCGGGAGGGATCACGGTCCGCTGCGTCGCGGGTCCTCCCTAGACCCGCCGTGCCCCGCCGTTGGGGGAGCTTCCCCGGCGTCCGATCTGTGCGCCAAAGCGCCTCGGGAAGAGAGTTGACTTCACAGAAAATGGTCAAACTGTTCCGACCAATTGGAGCGTAGGCCTGGTAGAGGGACCACCCTCGGCTCCCGGTCAGATGAAACGCCAGACGTCGGACGTTCTAGCGACGGTGATCCAGCGTTCGGGCCCACTCTACAGGGGGAGGATTCGAAGATCAAAACGGCCGGGGACCGTCTGTTATTGTTTGTTAATTAGGGGGGTTGATAATATAAAATACTCTCGCCGTTGGTGTGCTGGCGAGCCGCGAGGTTCACCTTTTTGTCCTCTAGCGGAGAGCGGATTATGACGTCACAATATTAAACATGAAAATTTCAAAAATTTGATAGAAAAAAGCTGCAAAAATTAAGAACAAATTCTGAGTCGGGGAAAATCGAAGGAATTATAATATTAGAGAAGTGATTAGCTCATAAATGCCAAAATGATGAGCATTTAATGAAAGGTATTAAAAAAAGAAAAAAAACAGGTCTATCGTTGTGTGCTGCTCTCGCCAGCTATTACTCACGTGACGCGGCCGGTTTTCGAACATCCACGTGGGTTCGGCCGCGTCACGCGGCGAGAGGTTTGACCCGGCTAGGTGGCACCTCCTGGCCTTCCCACGTGGCAGAGCCGGGGGTCTGCATTTGCCTAAAAGGGAAGTCAATATACGGTGAGAGAGGGAGAGGGAGTAGATTATCTACACCCGCCGCCAGCATGCAGGATCTTCGAATCGACGGTCGGGGGAGCGTCTGATCCCATTTAATCGGAGAGGGCCGAGAGGGCGAGTACCAGGGCCTGAAGAGAAGAAAGCTGACCGGCGAGCTCCTCATTGAAGCCCGCGCCGTCATCACGGGCAAGGCCCTGCTTCAGGAGCTCCAGCCCCCTCTGCAGCGTCGAGACACCCCTGGAGAGCTCCTCCGGAACCCTCCTCTTCCTCTTCCTCTCGCTCTCCCTCTCCCTCTTCTTCTCGTGGAGCTCCGCCACGGTCCTCAGCAAGGTGGCTTCTTTACGGAGCTCATCAAGCTGGTCAACGGGGGCCGGCTCCCTCTCTAGAAACGCCTTCAGCTGGGCCATGAACCTCTCCTCACTGGGCTCGCTCCCTGTGTCTGTGTCATACGAGAGAGCTGCGTCGTGGGGGACGAACCTCCACAGCTGGGTGCAGGATGTTCTTGCAGCGAAGTACCCAAAGCCGGCCAGAGACAGATGGAGGAGTGCCCAGTGCCGCTCTCTCAGAAGCATGTGG
Organism: Spirodela polyrhiza; assembly: GCA_024713555.1. Taxonomy (NCBI): domain Eukaryota; kingdom Viridiplantae; phylum Streptophyta; class Magnoliopsida; order Alismatales; family Araceae; genus Spirodela; species Spirodela polyrhiza. Next base: position 739,400 of record CM046542.1, read on the forward strand.
TAGAGGCCCCACGCGGCCGAGCATGTCGGGTCCTCTTCACGCTCTGCGAGCTCCATGTGGCAGAGGCCCGCCATGAAAGAGGCCAGGGGGGGCTTGAGTCGGCAGGAGAGAGCGGCCGAGGACGCTGAAGAAGGAGCCGCGGGCAGGGCCTGCAGCTCCTGGACGACGCCCCTCATCTCGTCGAGTGAGTATGACCGTTTCATGCTTGAGATGAGGTCCAGCGCGGCGGCGAGGAGGCTCCCACGGCGGCGCTCCGACCCCTCGGAAGCGTTCCTGTGCTCGCGGATTAGACGGAGAGAGAACCGTAAGAACTGGGAGATGGTCGAGTCGCCGGGGACGTCGCAGTCAGCGATCTGCCTGCAAGATGGGAAGCCGTTGACCTTGAGCCCGCGTGCCAGGGAAACCAAAATGGAGAAGAGACCGGTCTGAGGAGGACTCACGAAGAGCGTAAGGCACGTGAGAAGGCAAGCATGGGGAATCCGAGCAGCATAGAAATATCATCGGTTGCGGAAGAGCCGTGATCAAGATACTTGCCATAATCTGCAACGAATCTTTGAAAATTCACGAGAATGCTCTGAGCAGAGAGGCTCCTGAGATTACCAGATAGGGAATTCAGGGGGAACCCCTCCATGAGCACGGCGATGCGAACGATGGACGGCGCAAAGGACTGGCAGTCATCAAAGATAGAGCAGTAGACGTGATCTATAGTGGGCTGTGCTGCATGAGCGAGGATCGAGCACAGGGATCTTGCCAACCTTCTCAGAGGGGAGAGCGGGTCCAGTGCTGCTTCCGATGATGCCAGCAGCTTTGAGAGAGAGATCCAGTGGCCGAAGATCTGATTCGACACCTCTGGCTCGGCATGGCGCATGAAGAAGCACCACAGCTCCACGACAATCTCGAGGCAGAGACAGTGCGGATGGAAGAGATTCTGGTGCAGGAAATCCTCCACCTCTTCGCAGACCATGCTTGAAGAAGATGCTGCGATCATGAAGATTTTAAGCGAATGCAGGAGGAAATGAAGCACGGGCTTCCAAGCTATCCCCTTGTCTGATCCATAGCCACATAATACAGGGACATGCAGAGCAAGAATAAAAGGGTAGACATCCTCGGTCGCTAAGCTGTTCAGAAGATACCCGAGCTTCTTGGAGATCATGGAAGTTACTTCCTCTTTGAAAGAAACAGAGCTCTTCAAAAGATTCAGGAAAAGCATGACTCGACCGAGGGTTAGTGTTCCAGCTCCAGGGGGATTATCGTGATCTGCTGCTAGGGACCCATCAGAGGAGGGCTGATGCATAATAGAACCATTATTGGCTGGGAATAAAGAACTGAACTCATTCTGATCCGTGAACAAACAGTCCAAAATCTGTAATTTGGACTCGGGCGAGATGTCAGTTGAGCTTAAGATGGAAAAAAGCAGAAGGAAAGATGTTGGCTCTAAAAGATCTGCTAATGCCTCACTTGCAGCTCTCATGTCGACTTCTTTGGCAAATAAAACACCAAAATATGATATCAGTAAGACGCATTTAGTTATCTCCCCAGAAACATTCATGGCCTCATGCGGATGTTCTGAAGAAATCCGGACTGCATTAATGAGGTAAAACTTAATCGGAAGAAACGTTCTCTTAGCCTCAGACAGAGTAAGCTCGCCTTTGTGGGATGAAAACCATGTCTCTGCAGCATGCCTCAGAGACTCATTGACTAGTGAAACCAGTGTCAGAATAATATTCCCTATTTTCACCTTGCCAGCCAAAACCTTTTTGCCAAGTTGCAGAAGAGAAACGACACCTTTCCATGATACGTTTAACACTGTCACCAGGCTTCCCCCACCAGCGGCTGCAATAACTCCCAGTTCATGTAGATTTTCTATCGTGAATGCAGTCACATTAACAACATGAGAGGGAAAATCCACGGGTATGCCATCCTCAAAGCCTTTCCTAGCTTCAATCGTCGCCTCACTGGTGTCTAAGTTTATGGATTCGAAATACCTTCTGCAGAGCTTTATAGCAGCATCCAAAATGACTTGTACTGCCTTGACCAATTCCGAAGAAACATGTTGAAATTTCTGTTCGATAGAAAAGCATCAAGCACATTGTGTAAGTAAAATTCTATGTAGTTTTTAGAGCTAAATAGACAAGATTCAAAGATTGGGCAATTGACAGCAACCAGGGACGTGAATAAGGAAATGGTAAAGGACATGCACCTAATCCACATAAATGATCACCAGTTGCAAGGTACCTTTATCTCTGAAATCGAGGTCTTTGTCAGGTTCAACTGTTCCGAAATAAAATCCTCAACCATAAGCATCCAGGCCTTCTCTCCAATATAAAAAGATCTCGTTAAGGCTACAATTGTAGTAGATGAGAACCTAAGGGAATCCAACAGCAACTGCAAAGGAGACAATTAAAATAAAATAAGGCTGGGAAAAAAAAAAACGCAGCTTATGCTGCAATCACAACACACCACAAAGGAGAAAATCAGAGCATGTCATATAAATGGAAAGAAATTAATCGAGTGGATCTAGGGTAGATTACAGAGAAAACTCCAAACAAACTTTTCTATCAGGGCGAGTTCATGGAGATAGATACTAATTAAGAATGAGGGTTTAAGAATTTTTAATTGACAATCTTTAGTGTTCACAACGTTGACAATTAACAAGGATAAATGATCTGCGCATAAATCATCTCGAATACTACAAAAACCACCCTACCTGTAACAAAATTCCCCTGAGATATTCTCAAAGGACGGCATAAAAGTATCCAATGCATCATTATCATGCTATATACCCAAATAAAATCGGACACTGATGCACAATGAAGTCATACAGTAATTTCTTGAATGTTTCTGGTGATCAATTTTCTTTTCATCTTATCTGATGTCTCTTGTAATTCTATGGACTTGTCTTCAATTTATGCTATATAATTATATCTTCCATATTATTGCTACATACCTGAAAAAGAGCTACGGAATGCTCTTCTTCCAGAGTCTGCTCATTTGACACTAATGCTACTTGCAGATGCTTCCTGCACCACATGCTTGCCTAAAACATAAGCAGTCACTGCATGACATAATCGCAAAAAAAGAAACGAATGCTACAATTGACTGGCATTATTAGTTAAATATATAACTTTGAAACATACGATTACCTTTGTTCCAAGAATGAGGAAATGGCTTAGGCAAGTAGATGCATTGATCTCCAAGCATTTTGAAGCAACACTCAATATTTTTCTGTTCAACGTACAATGTGAAATGCCAAAACAAGTGGAATCCTCCCAAAGTGTCCAAAATCTTATCAAGGTAGCCAAATGGTAACAGCAGAATGTAATATGAAAGGAAAATTAACAGAAGAATGTCCTCATAGACCCAAGGCCACGTCAATCCACCAAATAACGACAAGTATCCATGGCCTTGGAGCTCAGTTTACCTCAAGGAGGTTGCTAGTTACAACATTATATCCACCAGTTGAAAACACGAAAGGATACCCCCCATTTACGTTTAGTACTAACAGGTGAAATGAATATGCTGAATAAAACAACTTTGTTCAACCTGAGTGACTGCCTCAGACATACAGGAGGCACTCCATGGACAACTTTGACATTTCAAGGTTTCCATAAAATAGTCCAGAGTTCTTAATCTATCTATTTCAACGAGATCATTTCATACCTCATTGAATTTGAAAGAAGTCTCGCTGTTCTCCATGTATGCACTAATAGTGAAAATTATGGATATGAGATGCTAATGAGAACCCGTGTCCTCAAATGCAGTCTTTTTAGACCTCCCATGCCGTAAAACGTCCATTTAACCTTAAATGCATATGTTCATACAATGACACTACACGAACATTCGAGGTCAGATGCAATCTCATAAGGCAAATAAGCACCAGTGCCAGGAGAATGAACGAAACATAAAGGAATGACAAAAAAAATTAGGTTCGTTTATGGCGCATATAAAAAAGCACTCAAGCCTACGCTCATTCCGTAGTGCAGCAGTAAAGGGCATAATTTAGAGGATACTGGAAGGCATTCGATCATAAGAACCAAGTCAGATGCCTCAGAATGACGGAAATCTTCAAGTTGGTTCACAAGTGAGATACGAGCCTCCCAGACCTGCAAGATAGGGATTTTTTTGGACAAAAGTTACAAGAAAATGAATTGAACCCTATGATAGACTGAGAAAGAGGGTAACACGAATAATTCACCGTCAAATGCCAAATGCCATAATGGCTAGTAAGACGTACACAGTAGGTAATCAATGGAATCGAAATTTCAAGAACATATTGGAATTATCTCAAGCCGTTGACTTTGAGGCAGGATTACAACTCGGCCAAAAACTGGAAGATGAACCCCCATGGATGAAGACAAGCACTTATATTGCATGGAAATCATTACCAAAGTTACCCACTTGGCATCAACAAAGACATGGAACATTGAACAACCGAGTCAAATTGTACCGAATGTTGTGGCTGTAATTGCTGATTCAACTTCGAATAGTGATAATACATGCTCAATACGTACAATACGCGGGTAACTAAAGCTGAAACATCATCTCATTAACTAGAAAAACGTAAGAAAGGACCTAAGCTATAATACGATCCTTCATTGAAGCAAAACACGGAGCTTAACTGCCTCAAAAACAAGTTAAAAAAATCTCAAAATGAGCCATCACTTTTCTCATTCATGAGCGAACAGTTAACGCAACCCCAGGCAGACGGAATCACGGTACGTAGAGAATAAAACATCAGGGAGGGAGCTCACCTCTGAGGATTTGATCGCTTCCAGTAGGCTCTTCACCTCGTTCCTCTTTCGTTCGTCTTCCATCTCTCCCACCCCTTCCGCAGCCCGCCTTTTCCCGCCCTCCATCGGCGGAGATATTTAAATGCCAGAATACCAGGGGAACGAATTCGGATCGCGAGATTTCGGATTCGGATCTCCCAGACCCGTTATGCCACATCAAGCCCTGCTTGAACACACGTGGGAGGATGAAAACGTGGCCCCATTTTATTGGCTGGCCAGTTGAGCCCAAATCCACTCGTGGCCACCGTGCCGAGTTCTGGGTGGCACGTGCGATTATTTATTGGGTATTATTAATAAATTAAAATTAAATTTAATGGGGATTATTAATTAAAATGATCTTGGAGAAATATCATATCCCTCACCTTCGTCTTCGACAGTCCCGCATTAGCAGCGGACATGGCGCTTATGGCGGGCTGTTACTCCCTTCGAGGCTGCTATCCCGTCGTCATGGCGTGCGCCTCTTCCTCGGCTGCTTCTTCTTCTTCTTCCTCATCCTCTTCGAAAGGTATGGCAAGTCACAGTGGGGTGGGGAGTCCACTCCTATCCATCTGAGCTGGTGAATTTTCTTTTTGCGCACGTATCTCCGGTCTTCTCGCCGGAGCTTCTGCTTCGGGAAGCGTCGAGTTATGATTTATCTTGTTTTTGGCAGATAGGAGACCGGATACGGTGAAGCTGAGGGACGATTGGAGGAACCGATCGCGGCCTATTCCTCCCGGTGGTGTCTACCCTGCCAAAGATCACTGCAGGTATTGTCTGAGATGAAATGGAGAGAAAAATAAAGATCAGTCCGTCTCTTCATTTCACTCTCTTTTGATTACCATTGATGCTTCTTTCCTGGTTCGTTATAACGACGAACAGTGCGGTTTATGTGGCACATACTTTGTCTCTCCTGCAGCCAATGTGGTTTATGTGACACGTACTACATCGCACATGTGAAGAATGCTTGCGCCTTCTTGGGAGATGGGATGTCAAGAATAGAAGTGAGTCTTTGATGTGTTATTGTCAAAATTTCGCAAGTAACTCGTTTGGTATTAAATGAACGCGAAAGATATTGGGAAATGTTACGTTTCTTGCTTGTCTTCTGAATCTATACATCGAAAATTATTGATCTTTCTCTCTTTTTTCTATCGAGGAGAAACGGATCGTACCAAATCAAGAGAATGTTTCATATAAATTTGAAACGCCACGCTCACATTGTCTACTCCTATTCCGCGCCTAATACGCTAATCATACAGAAGGTGGATGTTTCCTCCGAAAAAATCCCATTGGCCTTGGTTCAGAAAGAAGAAACTATACATAATCGAACTAACTATTCAATACGCGATTGTTACTTTCTCCTCAAACTGCCCTTTATTTAACCCAAGAATCGGGCGCCACTCCTTGCAATTATCTCTTATTGGATGACTCCTATTCCAACTGAGCTCTTTACGCTCCCTCATCTGGCATGCACTTTCTGGAAAATCCTGTCCCAGGTCGTATTGAGGGTTGCACTTAGGTTAGTTAGACCATAGTCTCTTTATCATTGAAAGAACATCATTCTAATTTCTTCCATGATATCTAATGACAACAGTCATCGAACTTATATGAATGAGAATATCATCCGCAACAGGAATTTGATTTTGAGTATGATTCCAGTATGCAACATGGTTTGGCCAGGGGAAGTAGGCAATCATGTGTACAAATGTCATTTTGTCAATGCCACTTTAAATCTTCAAAAAATTTCCATGAACACTTCTAGGAGCTCGCTTTTATAGACAACTCTATTTGGTGCAGGAAATTGCCAATAATGCATCAAGTAATATAATTCTTTTTTAATAGCGAAGGATGGAAACCCAATGCTTTAAAATATGAAATTTAACAGTAAAAATCATATGAAGTATTCAGAGTTTTTTTTGATCGTAGAGAAGATAAATATCCGTTTGGACCTAGATTTGAGGCCATACAATTAACACATTAACATTGGCTTGTCGACAATTTAATGTCCTTCTTTCATTCCATGTGGTTGATCCTCAAGTGAACGTAATTCAAAATCAGAATTACACAAAATTATCAATTTTCGTTTACCAACCCTCCCACCTTAATTTTGAGCTGACAGTGCATGTTTCCACTTATCTTCAGGCTGAATGTACCAATGTACTATAAAGTTGTCCTTATGTTCAGGATAAGTAGCGAATAGTTTTGATAATCAATATTCCTTCCAATCTTAACGTTAGATCCACCTTTGCATGCATCTAAATTTTCATCTAGGACCTTTGTATTGTGTTCAACTAGAAATTTGAATACAACCATCTCAACATTTGAACTTTTGGCTGAATCGAATCCTGTTCACTTAGCAAGCCAATAAAGATATTCATTGCTTTCAATTAATAGTGCGTTGTCTTGGCCTTATTCGCTCAACAAAGAGTCATTGTCATGATGGAAATTTATATGCCCATAAAACATGTATTTCTCTTGTTTTATTGTTAGTAGGTTCTGGAATCAAAGGTTCATGGAAGAGGTAGAAATGCGGACGCAGATGAGTTGCATTTTGGTGTATATGAAGAATTGCTCTATGCTCGCAAAACTAAACCAGTAGAAGGTAATGATAGCAGAAGGTTACTTTCTCATTTATAATAATGACTGAAACATTTACTCACTTTGTTTAGCGCACAGGCAAATATTAATACATCATAAGATATGATGAACATGTATGCTACAGTTACATCTTTACTGCCTTCTCCCCATGTAAATTGACAACAATTTTTCTTAACCTGACACAAAGTTAGTGTTTTGCAATGTACAAAAGTAACGATTTTCATTATCAATCATTAGTTGTCCAGCTGTCTTCTGAATTATGGCCTACCGAGTGTACCGCTGTTTTTTCCAATGGTAATCGTGAATAATAGAGGTTAGATACTCTGAGACAGTTGCCATCAACTCGAGATGGTAACTTGTACTCATCAACTTGCGAGGTGACGTCTGTCAACATTGTGGAAAAAACTGACATCCGACATGAAATTGTGAGGGTGATGTATACAGTCTTGGACAACTGTTGTTTGAGCAGCATATTTTTCACTGTCTTGAAGTCAGAATAATTGAAAACCCTTGGGACATTAGACTCGAATTTGAGTTTGCTTCTATGAATAATTTTGTTTCTTGTTTTTCTATGAGTATTTTATCGTAATTAAAATCACTGTATGTCTCCTATGCTTTTTTTTGTCTTGAATGCATTTACATGACATAAAGATATGCGTTGATTAATGTTATATGGTGTGGATTCAATGTCCAAATGTAGGAGCACAGTGGACTGGTATCGTAACAACCATCGCAGTGGAAATGCTGAAGAAAAACCTAGTGGATGCTGTAATTTGTGTGCAAAGGCAAATAACTTAATTGTCAAAAAATGTGCAGTTTCTCTATCACTCATTGATTTGACAAACTAATGTTTCAGTTGCGTTCTTGCAGCGATCCAGAGGATAGACTTGCTCCAAAACCTGTTTTGGCCAGGTTTGTGATATTCTTTAAATTTGGTGTCAAAAGTTACGTGTGTATAAACATGCATATGTGCACATATGATTATACATCTGTGTACTTTTATACGTTGCCTTAGACATGGTTTGTGAAACATTATCTTAAAAATGTTTTAATTTACGGGTAATTTTTCTTGTTTTCTGGAGAGGTTGGAGAGTTAATCTTCTTTGCGTATTTATATTCTGTAAATCTCTGAATTTCTTTTCTATGCCAGGACACCTGAAGAAGTTTTTGCTGCCAGAGGTGTTAAACCAACATTATCCCCCAATCTTAACACTCTTGCTTTGGTTGAGGTAACTCCACATTTCTTTTTTGCTGACGTGAGCCATTCGTTGAACCTTTTCTCCCATCTTTTATTTACACAGCTTACAGACATATTTTGTGCTGAGGTTGTTTGCCGAGCAAGTAGTGGGATGGATCACAGACGTTGTTAGACATTTTTACTTTAAAGATATCCATAGGTGTGCCAAAGTAGGTTATTAGGCTCCTTTTTCAACTGAATGTTTTACAAGATGCTGAAGCATCAATACACTTATAGCATATACTTCATGCAGTGGCATTAAGTGTCAGAAATGTGTAGTATACGAGTCATCTTCACTTATATATCTCCACTGATAAGTACTTGAGCGCGTTATTGCCTGAAAATATCACAAAGTACTTTTCATTTGTTGTGACTTTCTTCATCCTTGTTGGTAGGCAGCAGGAGTAAAGCGACTTCTTTTTTGTGGAGTGGGATGCCAAGTGCAAGGTGATTCAAATATCCTACCTTCCTATCTCAAACACGTTTAAGTTTTTCATTCATTATGACTTTCATTTTTTAATGCAGAGTGATTTCTTGAACTGCAGCACTAAGATCTGTTGAGAAACACTTGGGTTTAGAAAAGCTTTATGTCCTTGGCACAAATTGTGGTAATTAATAGTTTTCCTTCATTTGAACATACTCTACTTATGTGCTCATTGGTTCAAGTTGGCTATCCTGGAGTGTTTTGCATTTTTCAGATTAACTTGGTTTCATGTTTGCTAATTTGGATTTCTCTGTGCTTTAACGTTCTCAGTTGATAATGGAACACGTGATGGGCTGGACAAGTTTCTGAAGGCGGCTAGCAGTGATCCAGACACAGTTTTACATTATGAGTTTATGCAAGATTACAAGGTCTGAAATTCCTTATAATCTTTGCTTTCTTGTCCATTGTCTCTACTAGGGCTGTACATGACTCAAGTGCAACCATGATCTAATTCCTTCGCCTTCTTTGGAACAGTTCTATTCATATTCCTCTAGAATTGAATATTTGCTCCCCAACTCCCCCTTCCCTTCTCCAACTTGCATTCATCTATAACATTGATTGAGGTTATCGCTTCCAAACCTATTTGTTCCTCACTATTCTAGCTTCTGAGCAGGTTTTAAATTTCTTAATACTCGTTAGTGTTTATTCTGAAAGTTCCTAGATAGCTATTCCTACTTCCACATAGTTAGATGAAGACTTATCTTCTTGCTTTTGCCTAGAAAATTTTGTGTCATGTTTTCTTTAGCTTGGTTTTATTTAATGAGTGATTATTTCATATCAGGTTCAATTGAAGCATTTGGATGGCCATATTGAAGAGGTAAATTGGGCTCTATTTTTTTCCAGGAATATAATTTATTTTTCTCAAATGACTCTTTTTCTATTAATTAGAGGTTCCTTTCAAGCAGGTCCCATATTTCTCCCTTCCAGCAAATGATTTAGTAGATGTAATTGCGCCATCCTGCTATAGGTAATGGTTTTTAGAGCTTTTATAGCAACATTTTACATGGGACTGAAGTATGAAGACATCACCTTGAAGAAATAAGTTTTGTTATATTTCTGTTCGTTCTGAAATTATGCTACATCTGTTTTATTCAATGATGGTCATTGTTAGTTCACCTTTCCTCAGTTACCGTGGCTCCTCAACGACATTTTCAAGTCTGATTCTACTGCTTGGCCTCTTGGTTATTTATTTTGATGTTGATGACTTGGATGGCCCTATACAGACAAGATATATCATCTTATAGCTGTGTAAAATTCATGTTAACCTCCTACACCACTTCGAGATCTAAGGCGACCATTCTTCGTGGGAAGCTCTCTCAATAAACCCTATAATTAATTAAATACGTGCTCTTAATGAGAATAAGATTATGACTCCATTAAGATCACCTTCAACTATAGGAAATTTTGCAACACAAAGGCCAATAGTTACATTTTGCAACAATTTCATCTACTGACCTTGTTCCTGTGAATCTCGAATACTTAGCAGATAAAAAAAAAGGATCTAAAAATTCTTATATCCTTTTTTTTTCAGATGATTCATTATATCAGATATTGTACTCAATCTTTTGCATGGAGTCTTTCGAAATCTACACTGTAACTAGGGGTTCACATGAAAAACGTTTATATATTTCTTCAAAAGTTACCTTGGAAATATGGCGTCTTTTTTCTCTTCTACTATCAGAGATTTTGTCCGCCTAGAAACCTTGGCCCTTCTACAATGTGGCTAATAGCAAAGGCTTATCCTAGTGAATTTCGCCAGCTAAATTTATCCTGCACTGTCAAATGAAATTGTGATTTTTGTACTACATGACTTTCTCTTAAGTTATTTAAAAGGTTAACTCGATTTTCTTCTTTTTATATAATTTGCAGTTGCTTCGACTACACAAATGCACTGGCGGTGAGTTTTTCTTCTTATTTTCTGTTGTTCTTATGTGTGTTTTCATGTATACTTCCTTCCTTCCTCGCTTTCAATGTTTCTTTTGCGAGCCATTTTCTCTCATCAAACTCACATGGGATGATTGATCCATTCCCATTGTTCAGTTTCTAGAAGCCCTGATGCTTGCCCTTTTTTATGATCTCATGCCGGATATTTCTAATCGTGTCGCTGGGCACCATTAGTGTTTGGTATTGACTATTTAATTTGTTTATCTGGGGATGACTCACTCACATATCTTATATTGAGATGTGCTGAGCTGGTTTATTACCACCTGATATGATCCCAATTTACTGTCAGGATTGTCCTGGACTAGAGGGACCAGTCGGTGTATGCCTAAGTCCAACTGTAGTTTAGATGTCTGATTCTTGCAAGTTATCAGACACTGGTATAACTAATAATGGTAATACCTATCTCGTAGAATGAACCTGTTTTTTTAAACTTGAGATGACAAAATATGGAGGTATGTACTAATGGACATGGAAGGAATTTGAAATTTTGATCTGAGAAAATCTCTGTCAGACTAGGTTGCGAATTATAGATTTTGAATAAGTTGAACCTCAGCTAAAGTATAAAGAGAAAAAAAAAATCAGAAAAATATATATTAATTTCGACTTTCGGTAAAGACAATAATCAAAATCCCCCTCAACCAAGAATGGATGTCAGCTTCTGTGCTGTGATCAAGTCGCACATTTGAAGTCTCCCAAAGCCTAGATCAAAAAATAAACATGCGAACCTATTTAAAATTCTCAAGAAACTGTCACAGATTCTCGTTTATTTTTCTTATATTCCTTTTTTCCGTCAATGAAGAATCCGTTGAGAACTTCCACTCCCCTTTGGAGGTCCCACCTAAACAGTAGACCGCGAATTAAGGTTTTCTTAATCTATTTTATAGCCACCCTGTGCTACGATGACACTATCTTGGCTCAAAGCTTGGCTTAATCGTTCATACCTTTGTGGCTCCTTTATTTATTGGCGTACATCCATTTTTACCATTTTTTTCTTATACACTTGCAGGACCTTGTAGTAGGATATATGGGTGTGCCAAAATACCCTGGGTTAAGCATGACCGAGCATCCACAGTATGTTACTGTCAGGTAATACTAGCCATTCAACATTCGAATCACTGGTGGACTGGTCTTCTCTCTTTATGCCATTGTACCATGATCCACCCTTGTTAAATAGGCGTTGGTTTCCTGGCTTTCCCCCATTTTCCGTGGTAAATTTGTCATTCTACGGGGCCGTTTCAATGGCAGAAATGAACGTGGACGGGAGATGCTTAACCTGGTGAAGGATCTCTTGGAGGTGACACCAACAATTAGCAGAGTACGGGGAATGAACTCTGAAAGGCTTATTAATGAAGTCACTTGAAAGGTCACCCTACTGACCTACTAATGGTTCTTATCTTTTTTGCAGGGAAACCGCAGAGCATTGGTGATGGAGACTGTTAAAGCTGATGATCAAGCTAAGTCAGGTACCATGTTACATTTTTATAAATTATGATGTCAAACCCTAAGCGTCTGCAACAACGATCTTGCTCTTAAATTTCTTGATGGTAGTTCTTATGTCATTTTGAGTTATCTTGACTGATTTGTATCCCTCAAGAAATGATCTGTTGCCGCCACCATCTAAATCTGCTCCTGTAAACCTGGGTTCGACAAGGGTCTGTGCAGAAATTCCTTGGGCTTTGATGGACGATTTAGTTGATATCCGTCTCTCCCAGTATCATGCAAAAGATCTTCCCTACTGCTTCAAGAGGGTTTTTTCTTTGAACGATTCCTAGCTTACATCGTCACTTGAGAGACTGAGAATGAGAGCGCGAGGGAGAGCAAGGAAACAGAAAATGAAAATGTTAGCGAGGAGCCTGTAGGAGAGGAGAAATGATGAAATCCGTATCAATTTCAGGAGAAGAAAATATCCAGCAAATGAAGCATAAAGGTTGATTATCTTGAATATTTCTCAGGATATTAATGTGCTACATATTAACACAACTGGAATAAATAATATCTTTGCTGATGTATCTTCTTCAAATTTCTATCATTGCCATTGATTTAGCCAGCTTTAGTTCGATGGTTGATTGATGCAGATAAGAATTTCTGAATCTGTACTCTGACTAACATGTGATTCCTCTTCTCAGGGAAAGGTCCTGCTCAGCCTGCTCCTAAGTTTGTTGGCAATATCATTGCTTTCTTCCTAAACTTGGTACGTGATGAGTTTTATAATCTCTCTCTCTCTCTCTCTCTCTCTCTCTCCCAACCCCCTCGGTCCATAAAGAAGCATGCTCGTTCTCTCTTCCTGTCTGAAGGATATTGGTAAGTTTACTGATTCTTGTTGGTTCCTCACACAGATTGGTCCGAAAGGTCTGGAGTTCGCTCGGTACTCCTTGGATTATCACACAATAAGGAACTACTTGCACGTGTACCGTTTCTGGGGCAAGCAAAGGTGCGCCCAGTGCGACCCAGAACTTCAGAGAGGCCTCCATTGCCCAATGCCCAATCTCATCCCTCGTCATCTCGATGCAGAGCCGACCGCCACATGCCCTCCTATGCGAAGAAGATTGTGGAGGCATACAATGCCAATGGAGAGGTCGACAGGATTCTGGAGCAAGGCTGATCCCCTGTTCTTGATCTTCCCTTCCAGTTCATCTCCTCTCCGTGATTCAGGTATGCCTCCGCTGCTCCTATTGGGACTCTGATCATAGCCGATTTCTAAGATCTTCGTATGATCATATGCTTGCTCTAACTGTAATTAAGAAAACTATTTGATATCAATTATCCATTCTTAGCATGTTCTTGAGAAACCCATCGGACTTCCCTCGTCACTTCTTTTTGAGTCAAAATGACCCGGGATCAGTGAACTCAGCTCGCCCTGACCCCACTGCGGGCCAGCTGGTTTGACTGATCCGGCTCGAGTTCTGTGCCGGTTGACCTATTTTCTAGACCCGGATGTTGGCTAATCTGATCTGATTCAGCTGAAATTTGGATGATATTTGTAACCACTGATCTTTGGATTCAGATGATTCCAACCCCGATACCCGTAATGTTCGTCCGTTCTTGCACTATTCAAAAGCGTCTTTGTCTTTTAGTTGGTCCCTGAAAATTACCTACTGTTTTCTTAGAGCCGGCGCCGGCTCGTCTGCCCCGTCCCTTTCTGGGCTAGAGAGAGAGAGAGAGGTCTTCTCCATCACCCTCCACTCTCTGACATTATAAGGCTACCACGTGTTCGTCTCCGGCCACCTATCTAGAGAGAGAGAGAGGGAGAGAGAGAGAGAGGTTTTCTCTATCACCTTCGACTCTCTGACATTAAAGGCTGCCACGTGTTCGTCTCCGGCTACCTGTTTAGAGAGGGGGAGAGAGAGAGAATGGATATATCGCCGTTTATTAGTTCAGCTCATCTCTGCACCGAGCTAGCTCGTGAGTGGTGCAATACATCCCATTCTGGTGGACCCTTTTGTCCCGGCTTGGAGGTCAGAGATACCCCGAGGCTATGCCGGGCTCCAGCGTCAGCATCTTCTCTGGTTTGGAATATGGCCACGGTCGCAGCTGAAGAAGCTTAGGGAGGACGCAGAGGATGGCACGGCGGCGGCACATCGTCCTGTTCCCATTCCTGGCGCAGGGCCACATCATCCCCGCCCTCGCCCTGGCCAAGCTGATCGCCCGGCGGTACTCCGGCCGCTTCGCCGTCACCCTCGTCAGCACGCCCCTCAACGTCCGGAGCCTCCGGCAGTCCCTCCCTCCCGACTCCGGCGTCCTCCTCCGGGAGGTCCCCTTCCGCGGCGCCGACCACGGCCTGCCGCCCCACACCGAGAACACCGACTCCGTCACCGGCGGCGGCCTGGAGAAGCTGCTCCGGGCCGCGGGCTCCCTGCGGCCAGAGTTCGAGCGGCTGATCGCCGAGGAGATCACCGAGGAGGACGGTCGCCCTCCGCTCTGCATCGTCGCGGACGTCTTCTTCGGGTGGACCGTCCAGATAGCCGAGAAGCTCGGCGTGTTCCACGCCGTCTTCACCACCTGTGGCGGCTTCGGCACCGCCGTGTACTTCTCCATGTGGCTGCACCTGCCGCACAGGCACACGACCGCCGAGGAGTTCTGGGTGCCGGGATTCCCGGAGGGGTTTCGGCTCCGCCGGTCGCAGCTGCCGAGCTCGTTTACAGGCCTGGATGATGGAAGTTTTGCGCTCGCCTTCATGATCGAGCACATCACGCTGTCCATGACTTCCAAGGCGATGCTCTGCAACACCGTGGAAGGGTTGGAGCCGCTGGGGGTGGCGCTGCTCAGGAAGATCGCCGGCCTCCGCGTCTGGTCCGTCGGAGCCGTGCTTCCCCTGGAGTCCGCCAACTCTGCCGGTAGGCGGGCCGGGAGGACGCCCGGGGTCGACCCAGAGACCTGCCTCCGATGGTTGGATGCTCACCCCCCCCGGTCGGTGCTCTACGTTTCCTTCGGCTCTCAGAACAGCGTCTCCGCCGCGCAGATGATGGCGCTGGCGGTGGGCCTTGAGGCGACCCGCCGGCCGTTCATCTGGGTCGTCCGCCCGCCCTTCGGCTTCGACGTGAAGGGAGAGTTCAAGGACGAGTGGCTGCCGGAGGGATTCGAGGATCGCACGAGGAGGAGCGGACGGGGCCTCCTGGTCCGGAACTGGGCGCCGCAGCTGGAGATCCTGTCCCACCCATCGGTGGGAGGATTCCTGAGCCACTGCGGGTGGAACTCGGTGCTGGAGAGCCTGAACAGGGGCGTGCCGCTCATCGGATGGCCCATGGCGGCGGAGCAGTCCTACAACTCGAAGATGCTGGAGGAGGAGCTGGGCGTGTGCGTGGAGCTGGCCAAGGGGGTGGAGCGGCGAGTCTCCAGCGCGGAGGTGGAGAGGGTCGTCGGCCTGGTGATGGGCGGCGAGAAGGGGGAGGACATGAGAATCAAGGCGGCGTCGGCGGCGCAGACGATAAGGGCGGCGATCGAGGAGGAGGGAGACGAGAAGGGCTCCTCCCTCGCCGCCCTGGACGACTTCCTAGCCACCGTTCTCAGTACCACGCCGCCGGGCGATGACAGCGTGCGGTTCTGATCGTTTCTTCCCGGTCAAACATACTATTTCTGTGAGCACTCTGTGGAATTACGCAAATGCAAGGAAAATCCACAACAACAAAAAAATATAAGAGAGCGAAAGACTGAGCATCTTCGCTCACTACTTTGAATGCAGTATGGCCTCTTTATTTGTCAGAGGAGAGTGAGGCAGGAGAAGTGCCATGACGCTTCTCTTTCAGAAGTGTATGCTCATGCTCCTTGGCACTCCACTCTCCATGTGCAGGATGCCCATCATGCCTCTGCGCTATGTTGTGCACGCATGCACAGATCACTGCCCGTTCCTACACCAGTGGTCAGGCTCAGTGCTCCCAGTCAAGATCGATCCACTGAGCTGAGCACATACATATTTCTACATTACATCATCCTCGTTAGAAGGATGATCTTTGAAGTACTTGTCAGTGAGGCCCTCAGACTGCCACAAGTTGATGTAGCGCTCCCATGTCACATCCTCCTTGGGTCGGCCCCTCCGATTGATGAGGAATAGACATGGCAGTTCATGTGGAACTGGTGACGACTTCCTAGCCACTGTTCTTAGGGGCCACACCATTATGTGACAACTTATAATCGATTTCACCCTATGGGGTGTGAGTCACACCCAAGAGAATTTTGGATTCGAGAATAATGGTAATTTCAGAATTCTAATGGTCACATGCAAGTGTAGTGCCCATCTCCCAATCTTGTTGGTAGGGGTGTCTCTTTGAAATCTCATAGACATTGTAGAAATTGTAAAGATCTTGGGTACTGTAGCTCAATTGTGAAGCAAAGTGCATGTTTTAATAGTATGATTCAGGGTTGACTCATTATAGCATGAATATGATAACAAGTTGTCATTCACTTTTTATTTATTTTTTCATTTCTTAGTCTTAGGTGAGACATGGTGAGTTGACTCAATTTCTAAAAGATAAAAGTTATCTGAGGGTATGTCGAATCAATATGGAATTTTTCATGACATTTTTTAGTTATTAGGAAATGATATTTATGACACTATTTAATAAAATAATGCAAAATCATCTTTTAGCCTTTTAGTACATTTGGTAGCTTCAAAAAAAATGGGGATCCAAACTCAACTCACAAGCAAAAACCAATAATCCTTTTTGTTTACATTTCTACATAGTTTCAATGTGTATGCAAAAGATTATTCACCCTTCTTCCTAGTTTGTTTCTTGGCACTCAACCAAGCAGCCACTATGAGTGAGTTATATCTATTTTGACTAATTTAGAATTATGAATGTGGAAACAAGTGTAAGATACACTCGATCCAAACAAGTGTTATAAATTTAAATATGGTGGCGTGCTATTCAATTGGTGTACTAAGAAAAGGTTAACATAGTTAGGGTCTAGCCAATTTTTAGAGGAAAACTAGGAAAAGATCTGACCTATCCATTATTGACTATATTATTTACTTAAGGGAGTTGATTCACTCATCTATGAAACCTGATATTGAAACCAAAAAAAACTTTTAATCCAAAAAGACCTGTTCACCTCCAGTCCTTGTTATTCTTGTTGTCCATTCAAAACCATTGATGTTTTTATTGGCCGTATCTTGAAGGTCATTCTTGTCAATGTGCCACATTGACACTAAGTGGCAAGTAAAGTGAGAAGGTAAAAAAAAGGTCAAAGTTACTACCTTTCCATCAAAAGCATTAACCAAGTTGGAATCCTAGTTTTGCTTCTTAAAATATTTAAAATTTTAATTTGACCTGATTTAAATGATCTATGAATGATTTAGTACTCATGAATTTTATTCTTCAATTGTTAAACTTTAACGAGTTTAATTCAGTGAATATGTTATAAGTTTTAATCCCAATAATTCAGAATGATTGTTTTAATTATGCACATTACATAAATTCAAAAATTGATATTAATATTTAATTCCAAATATTTTACTAATCATGGAATAAACATTTTACTCATCATGTCATATTGCTGAATTAAATTAAACTTTTTCTTATAATATTGCATTTATTCTTGGGTGCTGAATTCAAGTGACTTGCATGATCTTATGACAAACTTAAATATCATAATAAGGGTAAATTGACGTTCATAAAATGAATTGAAAAATGAGATCATCCTTCAAAACATATATTGAAAATCTGACATCTAATCATTCAAATATTCTTACACCTAGTTTATATGGAATGTATAGCTATGATTTAATAGAAATATAATTGAAATGAAAACATAATGGAACACTCAAAATCGAATTTTACAAGGTTAGTGAATACTTTTTGAAGTTGTATTCATGTGCCATTGTAATCTACTATTAGACACAACAAATCTCATCTTTTTTGTGGTGTAGGTATGGGACAGACACAATATCCATATCTACCCTTTAGGTAGTTCACACAAGCCTACATATGAATTGAATGCTTGAAAGAGAGATGAAAATTAGCAATTTCTTATGGCATTCAAGGAAAAGTCCTAACCAACTAAAGAATCAAATAATGTATGTGAAAACCATATCACGATAAACAAGTAAACAATGGATAGAGTTAAACATTAGTATTTTAGTTCATTTATATTTTTCATCCTTATAAATAAGTAATCACATTAATTTTTTGTGGTTTGGGTTTAAAATTTGAGTTTGCACTTCTACAACACCTAGAGTTGTAGGTAGTTTGAAGAACCTTAAACTAGTGGAGGCTTGACAGTGCCATGATTTTTCTTTGGTGGGTCATTAGAACTATGATTAACTAGATATAATCTTCGAGAAAGATTAGTATAAACCCAAAAGGCATGGCTCTTGTGATAGTGGAAGTAGACTATGTGCCAAACCACTGTTAAATGTTTCTTAAATATTTTTATGTGCTAGTTAATTGCTTCAAATGACTTAAAATTTTTTTCTTCATAATGATGAATTAATATAATTGTGTCACTTAGATTCTCTATTTTATTTTTTTCTCAATTAGTAAATTATAATTTAATTACGTTGTGATAACTTAAATTTAAGCCAATGATTGCCCAATCCACTTAATTAATAGGTTCAATCTTGAATATTACTTCCTATCAAAATAAAATGATTTCTTATTGATAAATAAAATCAAGTATATTCATCTCCTTTCTAGAATATAATAATAACATAGTTAATTAGAGAGTATACAAAAAATATATCATTTAAATAAGGAGGTTCACACACATATAATAGGGCCTACGTCTATAATATCAAGAGACCTTAGCTTAGGTTTCCATTAATCTCATCAGATATTATAGTTACATACTAATGAACCTAGCATTATATAATTATTTGTGCACGCATGCATCACTAATTTTTACACAACTCACAATATAATTTCTTATGAGAAATCACTCCATTACTAGCATTATTGTCTCCCCACACTAGATAATCCGTCACAAAATTATAAGGCATCTGAAGTTATGTTACATCAAAGTGAAAATTCAGTTTACAATTCATCCCTTGGTTCTCATTGTGCAAGTACAATGTTATAAATTTTGAGTATAGAAATTCATGATGTTATCACAAAGATGAAACATGTATGTCATCTTTTGACATTAGATTTAGTAAGATTTCAATACCCCTCCTTGATACTTAGGCAGCTATATAATTAGTGGCTCTCACTTTCCATTTTCATGACTATGGGATGAGTTTCCCTTCTTATAGGATTTGGTTTTGGTCCTCTAACATTCCTTTGATAGTTAAAACTGGCTATAAGGGATTTTTAGTTATTTTGTGAAGCACTTAGAAATGATTCTTCAAAAAATACACATGGATGTTGTATATTTAGTATGAATTTTAATGCATTGGATTTCTTGCATAATTCATTTTACCATCTTAAGTTTCAAAATAATACATGCATACTTATATACATATGAAAAGAATCAAGGTCTCAAAAAGGTTTTAGTGGTCTTTTTTTTACAACTAAACTTGATTCTCAAGTTTTGTTTTACCATGATTTTAATGAGCAAGTTGGTCATGATTTCTAAGAAATTATAATACATTGGTCAGAAATGTACACATTGAAGTAGTTAATGTGTAGGCCTGTGATATTTCTAATTGCATGTGATGAGTTAAATTTGACAAAGTCTACCCATTAAAACATTACAATTGCACTTGATACAAAAATGTATAAATCAACAATCATTAATTAAAATGAACTAAAATTTTAACCCCAATCATCAAAACCATGATAACATAATCCCCAATAGACAAAAAATTTAATCTTTGATCACAAGTTTGTAGAGCAAAAATGAGTTAGAAAAATAAGAAGAATAAAAAGATCATATGGTTTTGTCTCCTTATAAACTAACTGAATCATGAATAAGTCATTATATTTTAAACTTAGGAAAAGGAAAATGTTTTTAATATATGTGACCTAAAACTAGTGGGTAAGCATTCTAGAAACTTGACAAACATGGTACACAGATGACAGGACCCTAAAAGCCCCAATATTTGATTAGGCCCATAATAAAACATGTGATAAATGCATCCAATAATAGTGAAATTTGGTATGATTTTAGTGAATTAAAAAAAAATGTTAAAGCACTATTTTAAGGTTCATTTTAATGAATAATTTTTAAAAATTTTAAATGATATTTTAAATAATATTTATTTGTGATTTTAATGGTTTTTTATGAAGAGCTCAACCAAAATCTGTCCTATTCAAAGGCCCCACATTTAACCCAAGAGTCATTTTGAGTCAGTACATAATTCTCCTCTTTGGGTTTTTTCCCTCTCTCTACTTATGAACTCAAGCACCCGATACAAATTCAAGAAAATATTTGATCATTATAAAGAATCAATGATTGAAGTTTCAGATTTTTTTGGATTTGTAACTTTATTTCTTCATTAAAATTTCGTGTTTTGTGAATTCAAGGTTAAAATTTCTTATTACACACAACTCCAACTACATCTCTTAGCACTTGACTTGTTCATAAACTATGAATTGATTAGTGTTTAGCCT
This sequence comes from Spirodela polyrhiza, assembly GCA_024713555.1. Taxonomy (NCBI): domain Eukaryota; kingdom Viridiplantae; phylum Streptophyta; class Magnoliopsida; order Alismatales; family Araceae; genus Spirodela; species Spirodela polyrhiza. The sequence continues at coordinate 760,412 of CM046542.1, forward strand.
CTTAATTTACTTTTTTTGGATACAATCAAGTTATAACTGTGATGAAAGTTGATCAACATTTGAAGAATCCCACTTAATCTTTTAGCATGGGCTACCATTTTCATGCATTCATCCTTACCAAAAAGAGTTTGTTATTATAGTTTAATAAAATTCAGATTAATTATTCAAAGCCATGGGAGTTATGTAATAATGATAATTTATGGCTTGAAAAGGCTTTACATTTTATGTGAAAATCGGAGTGATTTAGTACATCTGACTTGGTTTAACGAGGGAGCGAAGACAAAATAGTTGTATGCGTATAGAACGTACAAGATTGACTTTGAATAAATAAATAACATTTAATATTATTTGACGACGTAAACATGACTCGCAGGAGTGATGATGACGCAGGGGAGGACGTCTATCGGTTTTCGTTAAATTGCCGCTCGCTCTCGTCCTCATGGTCAGAAACCACCGGCACGAGCGGAGGTTCATAAGGCCTTCAGACTTCCCATCGCAACGTCGTCGCTCAGGCATCCACAGGAGAGATGGGACGGCGGCAGCACATCGTCTTGTTCCCATTCCTCGCGCAGGGGCACATCATCCCCTACCTCGAGCTAGCCAAGCTGATCGACCGGAGGTATTCAGGCCGCTTCACCGTCACCCTCGTCAGCACTCCTCTCAACGTCCGGAGCATCCGGCAGTCCCTTCCTCCCGACTCCGGCGTCCTGCTCAGGGAAATCCCTTTCCGCAGCGACGACCAAGGCCTGCCACCCGACGCCGAGAATACCGATTCTCTCACCTCTCACGACTTGGCCCCGATATTCAACGCGTCTGCTACCCTCCGGCCCCAGTTCGAGCGGCTGATCGCCGAGGAGATCACCCGAGAGGACGGTCGGCCCCCCCTATGCATTATCGCCGACGTCTTCTTCGGGTGGACCATCCACATAGCTAAGAAGCTCGGCGTATTCCACGCAGTCTTCACCACCTGCGGCGCCTTCGGCACAGCCGCCTACTTCTCCATGTGGCGGCACCTGCCACACTTACACACGACGGCCGTGGAGTTCTGGGTGCCGGGATTCCCAGAAGGCTTTAGGCTCCGCCGATCTCAGCTCCCGAGATCGTTAAAAACCAAGGAAGGCCGAACTTCTGTGCTCGCCTTCATGGTCCAGCACATAACACTGACCATGTCTTCAAAGGCGATGCTCTGCAACACCGTGGAAGGGTTGGAGCCAGTGGGAACGGCGCTGCTTCGGAAGATCACCGGCCTTCGTGTCTGGTCCATCGGGCCCGTGCTTCCCCTGGAGACCAACTCTGCCGGCAGGCGAGCCGGGAAGGTGCCCGGGGTCGACCCAGAGACCTGCTTCCGATGGTTGGATGCTCATCCCCCCCGGTCCGTCCTCTACGTTTCCTTCGGCTCTCAGAACAGCGTCTCCGCCGCGCAGATGATGGCGCTGGCGGTGGGCCTTGAGGCGACCCGCCGGCCGTTCATCTGGGTCGTCCGCCCGCCCTTCGGCTTCGACGTGAAGGGCGAGTTCAAGGACGAGTGGCTGCCGGAGGGATTCGAGGATCGCACGAGGAGGAGCGGACGGGGTCTCCTGGTCCGGAAGTGGGCCCCGCAACTGGAGATCCTGTCCCACCCGTCGGTGGGAGGATTCCTGAGCCATTGCGGGTGGAACTCGGTGCTGGAGAGCCTGAACAGGGGCGTGCCGCTCATCGGATGGCCCATGGCGGCGGAGCAGTTCTACAACTCGAAGATGCTGGAGGAGGAGCTGGGCGTGTGCGTGGAGTTGGCCAGGGGTATGGAGCAGCGAGTCTCGAGCACGAAGGTGGAGAGGGTCGTCGGTCTGGTGATGGGCGGCGAGAAGGGCAAGGACATGAGGAGCAAGGCGGTATCGGCGGCGCAGTCGATAAGGGCGGCGATCGAGGAGGAGGGAGACGAGAAGGGCTCCTCCCTCGCTGCCCTGGACGACTTCCTAGCCACCATCATCAACACTGCGACCCTGGTCAACGAAGTATATCCACGAAAGGATACGAACTAATCACTTTCGCTCTCCTGGGTGTGGTCAGCGAGTCATAAATGGTCCAGGTCCACCGAACGGAACACATCATGGAAGGATTGACCCAAGGTAACGTACTACACAGTGTACATATCCCCACCCCCCTCACCCCTCCACGCTCGCCTGAACCCATCACCGGTGTATATTATACATACTGGATCAAAAATGAATAATTCTCCGATGTAAATCAAAGTTTTAAAATCCAGAAAGCAGGCATTGATCCCTTAGTTGTTTTAAAATCTATGGCAATCTTAAAATATTACTCTAAACTTAACCTGACTCAACTCATGAGTTAGCTAAGATATGTGAAATGTGAAAACCTTTGATTCTGCAGTGGTTTGGCCCTCGTGTCGTGCTCAAACAGGAAGACGACTTCCTGCCCACTGTTTTCAAGGCCGCCAGCAGGCAACAAGGCACTGCATGATAGTGACTTTCATCCTCCTTGGTGTGGTCCTCAAGTCTTAAACGACAAAGGTCCACCAAGCCGAACTGGAGGGATCTGGTAGGTTCTCAGATAACAACACGTGGATGGGGAGATCTGGAGAGATTTGACGAGGAGCTGAAGGGAAAATAATAGTAAGTTTGAAATAAGAAACTAATAAAAGGAAGGGTTTCTGGAGAAATCTTGGGAAGGGACAAAGGCGAGTTCGAGAGCTCCCCTCTCTTCAGATAACTTCCTTCTCCGAAAGTGGTCCGGATACAAACCGTCATAGTGTCCTTAATCCTTGATCAAATAGTGGGCCCTCAGCCGTTCTATCCCTGGGCTCTGGTGCCTTGTCTTTCAGTCCCCAGTCGCATTGAAAGGGGGGGCTTGGCAATAATACCCTTCCCTAGGAAATCCAACTTGTCCACAAGGAGAATTTAATGAATTATTTTTGGAGGGTCATGGTTGATTCCCAAGTAGTTTCAAAGTCTAGAAAGTGATTTCACTTGGCCAGCATCTTCCTTCCTATGACATCTTGGTACATGTTCAAGAATGACTCTAGTTGAGCAATTCATTGCAGGACTTTTTTTTGGGTGGGAGTAAATAATTGGATGTGGTAATTGACATTGACAACTTTCTTCAATTGTGAAACATGACAGATGGGGTGGATTTGGCGATTGTTAGAAGGTCTACCTGATATACAACTAAAGTAATTTTAGTCAGAATTTTGAATAAAATAAAATACTTAGGAGAGAGCTTCTCATTCCTTCTAAGGGATCTCATCTTGCATAGTCAGATCTTGATGTAGACCATATAGTCCACCACAAAAATGACCTCTCAAGAATGGTGGTCAACTGAAACTTTTACATTGTATTGAGCATGTTCCAAATGATTTTTAAGCTCCTATGAGATGATGTCCCTTTGGCATAACATCTCTATTGAGACCACAAGTTGGTGGGAGATTGAATCTAATGAGTGGCAGATGATCTCGCCCATACATTACCCCTAAATGGGGTAATTTTGGTGGCTGAGTGAAAGGTAGAATTATACTATTATTCTGCCCACAATATCTAGTGGCTCAATAACTTTTGTAAAAATAAAAGAAACAAAGATAAGTTTTGAGACATCTATGGACGACTTTGGTTTGACAATCTATCTGTAGATAAAAACCCACGTTGTACTTAAGTTTAGTGTCTAACAATTTGAAAAATTCAAACCATAATTGACTAGTAAATATTTTGTCTCAATCCAAGATAATGGAGTGGAGAATTTCATGTAGTATGATAATATGTTTTATAAATCTGTTGGCTATCATGTGTATTGTAAATGGGTGTATTAATATGATAAAGTTAACATGTTATTAGCCTATTTACAACCACTAAAATCGTACGAAACATATTACAATGTAATAAACTTTCAAAAAAAGTCATTGCCATATGTTGGAGGATAAAATGTAATGTATTTTGATGATGAAAAATAAATATAAGACGACTAAAAAGATATAATTATGTATAATCTTGAATATATACAACATTAATTAAACATGAAAATACTCTTATATAATAAAATATATAAAAATTAATTAAATATACTTGTGAACAATAATATTAAATTTTTACATACTGTTGACTTCATTTTATGAAATTATCATATTATATATTGCTGTGAAAAGTGTCATTCTTTACAAAATATCTCATAATTCAAAAATAGTAATAAATACATCAAAATCAATAAGATAACAAGGATTAAAGTATGCATATGAAAGCTTAATCAATTCATTATGTACTCATGATATTTTATCATTACTTTCAAATGATTTTAAATCATTCTATGAATTTTCTTTACATTAAGATATATATTTTAGAAAATCATTTTAGGTACATTGAATCATCGAAGTTATGATTACAAATATTAAACTCATGATTCAAATGTTTAATAGATGTTTTTATTTTTCTTGAGGTGATTTGAATAAGAATTGATTGTTAAATCATCATCTTATCATGATATATATAGTCAGCCTAATTTTACCAATGTTAGATCTTTATTTATCTTGACTATACTACAATGATTAATATATTTACATTAGACTTTAAAGGAATTATGTATAAATTTATCTTAAGAATATTCAAACATGTAAATACCATATTGTTTTATTTTTCTAATAGTTTAAAATTTCAATCATTTTGAAAATGTTATCATTGTGAGATGATAGAAAATAGTAAGAGATTTCAAATATGATTTCTCTATAAATACAACAACTTTCAAATGTTTAACCAGAACTAAATGACTATCTTTAACCACTCTACAACCTCGAGAGTTGTATTAAGTTTTTCTATAGATAAATATGAGAAAAATTGTGAGATCTTCATTGGCTGATCAAACTACATGAAGTTGTCAAGTTGAGGAGCATTATTCAAATATTCAACTAACATATTTATAAGAAGAGGAAAACAACTATCAAGTCTTAATTATAATCTTTCTCATTGAAATTCTAAATGTACTCTACGTCAATATCGTATTTCAAAAATATATTTATGATGATACTTTTCATATATGTTATGACATAAACTTATAATTAAAATATTATTTGATCATTCTTAAATATTATCTCTTTAAATATTAGCCTTCTAGAGCCATAAATCTAGAAGGAAATTTAGAAGTAAAATTCTATCATAATTGAGTCCAAGTAACCAACAATGTATGATCAGATGATCATAACTAATGGAATAAAAAATAGGAATTATTCTTAGAGATTATTTTCTCATACTCACTTTAGTCTAAGTTTTGAAGAACTAAGGACCAATAGGGAAACAACTTCATTTGAACACAAACTTATGATTAGAAAAAAAGAAAAAAAATCAATTTAACCCCTCTTTCTTGATTCTATTGCAAGCTAAAACCTAACATTATGTCCTCCCAAATTTGGTAGGAAATAGATAAAGTTTAAGAGAGAACTTCTAGAGTTGTGGCATCATTTTTTATGTTAACATATGGGGCATTACTAGATTTATGTCTTGATAGTCAATTTCTTACTTTTTTCATGAAAAAGATTGTGTGGTATTCTTACACGTCAACAAATAATCTAAATGTCTCCCCTAAAAATAGTTATGATATGTTAGAATAATGGTGTAGATCATATTTAAATATTAGGGTAAGACTAACCCATCTTGATATAATAAAATTCTCAATACAATTGATAGTTGAATCCTTCTATAATCACATAGTTTATCTCAATTTTTTAAATTTTGATGGCATAAAATCATGGTTGATTTCAGCTATTAATGTGTTATAATAAATAAGGTTAGAAGAGATATTGGTTGTCTAAAACAATATGATATTTGATTGTGCACTATCTTAGTTGTCTAAAAATTAGCTCCTATGAGAAAAAATTAGAATGATAAGATCCTATGATTTTGACTCCTTGTAAGCTAATTCAACCATAAATGAGTCATTATTATTTAAAATTAGCTTTTTTAATTTGTCATAAACTTTACAATGCTTAGTATTTAGCCACATAATTTCATAATGTTAGATATAATCAAGTTTTAAATGTTATGAAAGTTGGTTAATATTTGAAGAAACCCATAGACTTGTACGACATATCATCTTCATTTACACATCCTTAATAGTAAGAAGGTGTCATTATAGTTAAATAAAATTAAAAATAATTATTCAAAGCCATTGGAGTTGTTTAGTAATGAAAATTTTATGGTTTGCGAAGACATGCAATTTTACTTGAAAATCGGAGTGATTTTTTTTCACATTTGGACTAGTTTAACGAGCAAGTTAAAACCAACTAAATATATGCATAAAGAAAGTAGTAGATCGCCTTTCGAGTTAAGAAACAAGAAATAATAATATTTTATGCCGTAACGGGATTCCAACTGGTGATGATGACGCATGCGAGGACGTCGACTGGCCTTCATAAAATCCCCCATCGGCTGGGGGATCAGAAGCCATCCGACCACCCACTTCGCAAGATCGCCGCTCAGACATCCACCGCGGAGATGGCACCGCGGCGGCACATCGTCTTGTTCCCGTTCCTGGCGCAGGGGCACATCATCCCCTTCCTCGCGCTAGCCAAGCTGATCACCCGGCGATACTCAGGTCGCTTCACCGTCACCCTCGTCAGCACGCCTCTCAACGTCCGGAGCCTCCGGCAGTCTCTCCCTCCCGACTCCGGCGTCCTCCTCAGGGAGATCCCCTTCCGCAGCGCCGAACACGGCCTGCCGCCCGACACCGAGAACACCGATTCTGTCACCTTCCAGGACTTGTTCCGGATATTCCAGGCCTCTACCACTCTCCAGCCCCAGTTCGAGCGGCTGATCGCCGAGGAGATCACCAATGAGGACGGTTGCCCCCCCCTCTGCATCATCGCCGACGCCTTCTTCGGGTGGACCACCCACATAGCCGAGAAGCTCGGCGTGTTCAACGCCATCTTTACCACATGCGGCGGCTTCGGCACCGCCGTGTACTTCTCCATGTGGACGCACCTGCCGCACATGCACACGACCTCCGAGGAGGAGGATTTCTGGGTGCCGGGCTTACCGGAGACCTTTCGACTCCGCCTGTCGCAGCTCTCTCCGACTCTGAGATGCGCCGACGGAGAGGACCCGTGGTCGTCCGTCATACGCGAGCAAGTAGCCCTGTGCTTATCTTCCAAGGCGATGCTCTGCAACACCGTGGAAGGGTTGGAGACGGCAGGAACGGCGCTGCTCCGGAAGATCACCGGCCTTCGCGTCTGGTCCGTTGGGCCCGTCGACCCACTGGAGACTACCAGCGCTGCCGGCAGGCGAGCTGGGAGGATGCCCGGGGTCGACCCAGAGTCCTGCCTCCGGTGGTTGGACGCTCATACCCCCCGATCCGTTCTCTACGTTTCCTTCGGCTCTCAGAACAGCATCTCCGCCGCGCAGATGATGGCGCTGGCGGTGGGCCTTGAGGCGACCCGCCGGCCGTTCATCTGGGTCGTCCGCCCGCCCTTCGGCTTCGACGTGAAGGGAGAGTTCAAGGACGAGTGGCTGCCGGAGGGATTCGAGGATCGCACGGGGAGGAGCGGACGGGGTCTCCTGGTCCGGAACTGGGCGCCGCAACTGGAGATCCTGTCCCACCCGTCGGTGGGAGGATTCCTGAGCCACTGCGGGTGGAACTCGGTGCTGGAGAGCCTGAGCAGGGGCGTGCCGTTCATCGGATGGCCCATGGCCGCGGAGCAGTTCTACAACTCGAAGATGCTGGAGGAGGAGCTGGGCGTGTGCGTGGAGCTGGCCAGGGGGGTGGAGCAGCGAGTCTCGAGCGTGGAGGTGGAGAGGGTCGTCGGCCTGGTGATGGGCGGCGAGAAGGGGGAGGACATGAGGAGCAAGGCGGCGTCGGCGGCGCAGACGATTAGGGCGGCGACAGAGGAGGGAGACGAGAAGGGCTCCTCCCTCGCCGCCCTGGACGACTTCCTAGCCACCGTTCTCAGTACCACGCCGCCGGCCAACGAAGCAGATCTGTCCACCGCCATCGCATGATACGTAGAACACTCCTCTCTCTCTCTCTCTCTCTCTCTCTCTCTCTCCCTCTCTCTCCTCTCAATCTATCTGTTTTCTTCTGGAAAGAACGACGGCCCCCGCTGAACCGGAGCGCCGCCCGGTTCAAGGCGCCAACTGGGGAGTCGGTGGGCCCATCCCTCTGGGCATTTTTTTTTTTATGGACAACGGGACAAGTACAGAGGCGGAAGACGACCCAGCGGTCTACGGTCATGGGGGAGCCGGAGGAGGCCGCGGCGATCGCCGCTTCCGAGCGTCCGGCGGGGTGGGGGCGACGCAGCTGGGAGCTTCTGTCGACGGTGAGGGAGCGGACTCCGCTCGTCCAGTGCATCACCAACCTCGTGTCCATGGACTTGATGGCCAACGTCCTCCTCGCCGGCGGCGCCTCTCCGGCGATGGTCCACTCCCTCCCTGAAATAAATGACTTCACTCCCCACGCCGACGCGCTCCTGATCAACGTCGGGACGCTCTCCGAAGCTTGGCTTCCCTCGATGAAGGCGGCCGCCGCCGCCGCGGCCCGATCCGGCCGGCCCTGGGTCCTCGACCCCGTCGCCATCTCCGCCTCCGATTTCCGTCTGAAGGCCTGCCTGGAACTCCTGCGGCTCAGGCCGGCTGTCATTCGTGGAAACGCCTCAGAGATCATCGGGATCTCCGATGCCTCCAGGATCCAGGGAAGCAAGGTAATTCAATCGAACCTGGACTTCAGATCTGGCAGCGCGATCGGAGAAAATTTCATGATACTAATCTGAACAGGGGGCAGACAGCTCGCACGAGTCGGTGGAGGCGATAGAGGCGGCCAAGTCCTTGGCGCTGTCCAGTGGCGCCGTCGTCGCGGTCACCGGCGCCGTCGACCTGGTGACGGACGGGAAGCAGGTGGTGGCAGTGACGAACGGCGTGCCGATGCTGCAGAAGATCACCGCCACCGGCTGCGCCGTCACCGCTCTGATCGCCGCCTTCGTCGCGGTGTCCCCACAGCTTGCGCTTGAAGCCACCTCCTGCGCTCTGGCCGTCTTCGGCTTGGCTGGGGAGATCGGGATGGCCATGTCCAGGGGGCCGGCGTCGCTGCGAGTGAACTTGATAGACTCTCTGCACGGAATGGACGAAGAGGCTGTGACCTCCGGGGTCAACATCCAGCATCGCGCCTCTGCAGACCTCTCGCCGCAACCCTAATCGCCATCATCCCTCAGGAGGAGGAAGAAGAGGAAGAAGAAGAAGAAGAAGATGATGATGATGATGATGATGATGAGAACACTGGGTCTGCCCTCCAGCCTTTGTTCAGATTAGCCATGCGAGCATCGGAAGTGAGATTTGCGCCTGTAACTTCTTTTAACAGGAGAGGAATCCAACCCATTGAAATTTTTTTTGGATCAAACAAGACGAAAGTGATGATTAAATCGTCAAAAATAAAAAAAAGAAGATGCAACTGGTTACATCAGGCGAACGGGATCATACAACACTTTACTACAGATCAATGGCATCCATAGTTCAAAGCCAGGACCTTGATATCTCGAGCCTTTGACGGGTTCCGATCTTATTCTTCCGGGCTGATGATGGATAAAATCTGCAAAATCGCAGAAGAAAGACTCCTCAAGAATCTTAAGCGCGATGGCCTGAAAAGATTGGCCAGGAAACGATTCTTACCTTGTTCGTGAAATCAAGGAACAGCTCTCCTTTCATGGCCTTCGCAAGTTCCTGCCCATTTAAAACCAAAATTTGAATTTTTTCAAGAACGTCCTTCACAAGAAATCAGGCTGGAATTGGGAAAACAGTGTGTGTGACTAGAGAGAGAGAGAGAGAGAGGAAATGGCATACATCCTCTGGAATCTCTGAGGTATCAATTGCTCGTATAAGATCTCTAATTTCTTCGTTCTTCAGGGACTCATGAATTTCCTGACAGTCCACTGCAAAATTAAAAACATTAGAGAGGAAAACAATGAATAATCATGCACATAATGAAATCTAGAGACAATCAAACGAGCCAGGGCCAGGATCCGGACCCAGCATGGTCCTAGGGAAAAACCCACAAGATGGGCTTCAGCCCGGAACCATATGAAGCCGGTGCCCACCCTGGCCAAACCTATCCACATCCCCGGCGGGGCTTTCTGCAGGGAGGTGCTAAGAGGAGGTGGCGCCAGGCCGGGCTTCAGCAGAGCATTGACATAAATAGCTCATCACTGAGATCCCAAGTACATGCGGTCAAGTTCTCGAGGCTTTGAAAATGTATGGGATCTTAATATGACATGCCCACATGGAACAATAGATCTCAAAGGAAGGGAAATAAGATTCGAAGGACCCAAAAGCCAACAACGAGTAGAGTAGCCATCTTGATTGAAAACATTAAATGGTATCTCTCTGAGGAAATGAATAAAAGTAGAAATAACTACATTATCTACACTTGAAAGGACTCAAATACCCATTTCATAAGAATCATCTCTTTTCAATCACAAAGTCAGTGCTTACGCCGAAGTTTGAATGGCTTCCTGAAGAAAGGACATGGGAAAAGATGGGGCGAGGTCTGTAAGAAGGCCTCACCGAGAGATCGTAGCTGCTCCTTCTTGATAACCCAGCTTTGCTCGCCCACTTGGCATGACCTTTTTGGAAGAGCCGTTGGAACTGAATTGGATGAAGGGGCATGCCGTCAGTAAATTTCAGATTTTAGAAACCGATGCATCGGGGGTTATGAGCCAAGTGGAAGCAAGGGACAGATATCTCAAAGGAATTGGATACAAGTGGGCCAAATCAACAGACTGAAGAACTATAAATGATGACTGGAAGAAATATACATGCAGAAGCAGCTCAAATGGATAAGATATTGCTTAGTAGTAATACTCTCTCTCTCTCTCTCTCTCTCTCTCTCTCCCCGATATCTATATATATATATATATGTACATAGATAGAAAGATAGATAAAGCACAGAGGGCATTAGTGATGGAACACTTGCCTATATTCTCTGAAGGAGGTGGAGATACTTTGCAGGGTATTTCTGTGTCAGTTAAAGAAGAAACGCCAATGTAAGCGCCATATGGAAAAAAAGGGATAATGCCATTAATGCATATAAAATATACGGAGTGAATCTGATAAAAATTTACGTACCTTTGTGCTTCTTAAAACACACCAAGGAACAACTGTCATAGAGAAGATGAAGTTAATCATCACATTTTTGAAAACACAGTAATATATACGATAATTTTCTAACCTGCATGTGTAAAAATTTCACATGGCAGGATGACCATGGTAGAACACCAATTGATATAGAAGGATTGCACTTCTTGAATTGAAGAACAAAGATACAACAGAACAAGAACACTGAGGGTAGAAATGACCAGTCGGAGTGACTGATCACCTTGGAGGATGTTCGAGAGATCCTCCCACTCTCCACTTGGTCCATTCTCTCTGGATGCCCTCTGTTGCTGAGCTCCCTCCCTTCTTATACATCCTTGGTCCCTCGTTTGCCACTTCCACTAACCGTTTCTTAGAACTGGTTCACCTTCTACCGGTTGGGGGCACCTCTTACGACGTGGCTGATATGTAATTATCGGTGTCATACCAGACCACAACCACAAACCCTAAACGTCAATTTTCTCTCTAATATTGGCAATCGCAGATATCATACCATGGCAGTATTTTCTTACCGTATCCAACTCTCACTCATTCAACGATTCTCTCACACAGATTCCCTTCTCTGATCTGCTTCTTCTAGTTGTCAAAAACAAATCTTTCATACTCCCTATCTATGACCACTCGGCATCCTCGTCCAAACCCATTGTTACAGTCTCAAGATGGTTGAAATGGAAAAAAAAATTAAGTTCTGGAAATCTCTGTAAATGAAATAAATGTCAATAGCACCGCTACATAAATAATTACTGAGCTTCAAAACGAAGCCAAAATCTGACAATCCACCGCAAAAGATATAGATTCAAGAGATCAGAACTCGTTGGTCGACAAATTCCGAATATCTGTCAAGATGTTGAATGTCTATTTCATGTCAATTCCCCAAATATATGAATAATAATTTTCGAACACCGATTTTTTCATAAACCTGTCACCATAAGAACTAGCCAGAGAAAGGTGCCCCCTCGCCGATAATATTTCTCAAAGAACTGCATTATAACCTTATGAACGAGCACAGCTCAATACATTTATGTGTTCTAAACACGCCAATTAAAGTTTTACGTATTTTAAATCTAGTCTTGAGGTAGGTCCAGGAAAGGTTACTTTATTAAAATGAAAAAGGCCCGAAATTCATAGTGAAGTGAATCGCTATGGGTGATTCCTATTATTACTTTTGTTTCTCTCTTTCTTAAACTATAGTTCTTGAAAAGAAATATAGGCATTGTATTCATCATCTACGTCACTATTTAACTAGCCACCCCTCCTCTAATCTATCTATCATCAGAAAGCCAAGATCAGAAATAGATGAATCTACTGCAGATCCTTTCGTACGAACCTCCAAGTTAAGGTGGCTGTGGATCCTTGTGAACAATTAGATTGAAAAGGCCACTGTTGACTCCAGGGTAGGATACTGTCGCACTGATTTATCTTATTCCGGGGAAATAATCCATCTGATCACAGCATAGTTCCGGGTTTAGAGAGTTCTGCGATTAACCCGAGCACTAGAACCGAATCAACACCTTTCACCGTACTTTTGACATTTGACAGCGAATGTTCTAATCTTCCTTCTTCCAGAATATCTCCCACAAAGCATAATCCATATACCAATCCCTCGTCCCCGGTCATCGCAACCGCTGGCGGAGAAAAAAAGTGTTTAAAGCCAGACACCTCCTCCCACCCCATCTAATCGGCGGGGGAACAGAACATTCACAAAATATCGATCATTCTAAACGCGCACCTCCAAACCAAAACGAAGAACGAGGTCGAAACCTGGCGAAACCGTGATCATGATCGATGCCGAAAAGAGTGGACAGCAGTAGTGCCGAGGCTTACTAGGGCAGAAGGCAGGAGGGGCACTTGTACTTCGATGCAGTCTCTTTGCAGACCTCGCACTGTCTGGAAGGCCCCATCGCCCTTCCGAGCACCTCCCTCTCTACTCCACGGAGAGCTCCCGCCACCGCCCTTCAACGTCACGACTAGCCGAAAACCCTTCCAGGTATGTTGCATATACTCAAAAAAATATCGGTAAAATTATAAAAGTATGAAATACCAAGGAGCTATTGCTTAAAGAGTTAATGCCGTTCAACGTCCGCCCGAATGCTGACGGCCCAAAGAAGGTGGGTCCCACTCTGGGTTTAAATTGCTACCTCGTTCTAATGATACGTGTCAATCCTCCATTGGCTGAAGAGTGTAGGATGCCCCCCTCCTGATACTAGGTAGGGGGACGCAGCAGGGAGGAAGAAGGGAAGGGGGGGAAGGAGGAGAGGAAGAAGAGATGCCTCCGCCGCTCTCCGGCGCCCCCAAAGAGACCCGCAGCCTCTGCGGCCTGCTCGTCGCGTCCATCGTCTCCGTCCTGTTCATCCTCTCCCTCTCGCTCTCACCTTCCTCCTCTTCTCTGTTCTCCCACTCCCGCTCCTCTCCGGCGTCTTTTCTCCTCTCGACGTCTGCTGCCGACGTCACCGCTTCGATCTTGTCCGGAAGCCCCGTGCCTTCCCCTCCCTCCCTCGCTTACTTCATTTCGGGCTCCGACGGGGACGCGGATCGCCTGCTCAGGCTCCTCTCCGCCGTATACCATCCTAGGAACGTGTACCTCTTGCATCTCGACCTAGCCGCCCCGCAGGAACAGCGCCGCTCGTTCGCCCTCGATGTCAGCTCCGTTCCGGTGTTCCGATCCGCCCGCAACGTGCATGTGATCGGCAAGGCGGATTTCGCCGATCGCCGGGGATCATCCGCTCTCTCCGCCGTGCTCCACGGCGCCGCCATCCTTCTCCGCCTGGGTGCCAACTGGGACTGGTTCATAAATCTTGACGCGTCGGACTACCCCCTCGTGACGCAGGATGGTACGTATTCTTCTTCTTTCGAGTAAAACCCAGACGGATGAATGTTCGTTGTCAAGTCCAATTAGTTGCGAAGACTGGAGTCTGCGGGGACTTTTGACCATTTTCACGAGGCTAAGTTGATATAATAATGGACATATTTTAAAAATGCCGAGTCGTTTATTTTTATTTGATTCTGATGTTGAGGCTACTCTGACAATAGTGGATATATTTTCAAATGGACAAGTGTTTATTAGAGTTTGATTCTGATGATCCCCTTAAGGTTGGGAAGCGATTCGAAGTTTGACGTTCTGACACAGGTGAAAGGAAACTCAGAACTTTTTAAAATATGCATGCCGCTGAACAACCAATGTGAAAACTTTCATTTGGTATTTTGATGTATGGAACGTCCTATTTTTTTCCTGACCTCCTCATTGGATTCGCCATTTTTTTGTCGAAAGTATCATCAGCCTCATCTTCCAGATGCTGTACTTTTATTTCCACAGAAGCGCCCAGACATTTGAGTCTAGGGTTTTTGGTTTAGAAGTGGCATATGTTTTCCGGTTAATGAAAGGTTTGGACCATCACTATGTAATATTTTAATTTTCTTTCTCCAGCATTATCTTTCCATATTATTCGTCTGTGAAGAGTGATACTGTATATCATCCGTCTTTGGAAGCCTGATGCTTGTGTGGATAATCCCATTATGGATTGCAGATATTCTCCACATATTTTCATTCCTACCCAAAGATATAAATTTTGTTCAGCATTCTGGTTACATTGGTTGGAGAGAGTAAGCGCATCTACTGCTCACCTTGAATTACTTCCATTTAGAATCAGCAGGATGGCTTGGTTTCTTATTGTAAATACTTGCTTTGTCACAGATCCCGTCGAATAAAACCAGTTATTGTCGATTCTGGCCTGTACCTCTCCTCTAAGAGTGATGTTTTTTATGCTACACAGAAGAGGAATCTGCCAAATGCCTACAGATTATTCTCAGGTGACCATCTACTCGTGTCAATTTTCTTTTAAGAATATGTTGAGTTTTCCTTGAAACTTGGTTGCCAATGTGTGAAGCAGTGAGCGAAGTACAAGAAAACAACACTCAGATTAATCAACCAATTGGATGTAAAATGTAGATGGTTTCATAATTGGATGCATCTTTTGGCATTATTATTTTTCCTGCTCTGTAAGGTTTAATCTTTCGGAAAGTTTAACCAGAAACCAGGTGACTTGCTGTTAACTATATTTCTTTTTCATTTGATTGCGGCTAAATCAAGGACCAAAAAGGAAACAGTGTTGAACTTGTTTTATTTTTGTCCATGTTACCGAGGCACCATTGTACATCTAACCTTTAATATTATGACGTCACTTGACCAACTTGGCGGAGTATTTTGAAGCATTACGTAAAAAATAAACCTGAAGGCATGTGCAAATGATGCAGGGTTTTATGGTGAACAAAGTCGTATATCAATAGTACCTGAGCAACGAGAAGAGGGCATTAGGCATTGCCTAGGGAAAACCAATTTTGGTTAATTTAAAATTATTTCAAACTGCTATTAATCTTCTAAGTGATGATGGATTTGACAGACTATGCATTTAAGCGTAAGCATAATATTAATATCACAAAAATTAGTATACACGTTCAACAATCTCCTTTAGTGACTGAAATTATTCTCATTATTAAAATGTTTTTAATTACATTTAAATAATTGTAGGATTATTCCTTTTTAAAATGTAACCAAAATTAAAAATGCATACACTAATTTATAGATAACCAGGATGTCTTAGGTGTCCAGAATCCCTTCGGGCCTAGGCATTGCATTGGCACCACCTAGGTAACGTCTTGAAAACTAGGATGTGACATGTTAAGTGGACATTGGATAACTTCATTGTTGTAACTGATTGGATTTCCCTTGAGATAATGTTAAATATTTCTTCTAGTGACAGGTAATTATAATTAAGACCCTGGAGTAGCTGGAAATAGTTGAATGACCCTTCTGTTCTAACATTTGTGGGGCGTTTTCGTATGATATGACCATACTCTACTCTTGGGACGTTTTCGTGTTTTAACAGTTGGAGGATATTTTGGCCTACGAAATGCATTGTTGATGGAGATTTTGACTTCGAGTCTGACTGCTACAGAACTGAATAAAGTTTCCCCGAGTTTTTGTGTGAGCCTTTGCTCCTTACCTAATCCAAGGGCAATATGAGGTGCTTGCATACCAACATTCGTGCACCCTTCTTGAGCCCATTTGCTCTCCTGTCCTTGAAGGAGCTCACCAGATGTGACCGCATGCGAGTTCGAAGTTTCTGCTATTAAGACCATTTCAATGGTGGACATTTGTGGGCCAAGTAGAGTTTCTGAAGGAATTCAAAAGTAGCTATAAAGGAGTCCGGGCATTCATCTAGCAAATACTGAGAATGTCAAGCTGTCGATATATCTGGGGTGAATTGGTTGCACTTGTGAAAGGTTATACCAAAAGTAAAGACTAAACATAGAGTAAATACAAGCTGACAGCGGTGTAAATGGATTGAAATTGTAGTAATAACAGCTCATATTGCTTTCAATCAACTCAGCCCCAAACTGTTGAAAGTGGAGAAAAATAACATAAACAAGAGAACCCTCATGCTTGTGGTGCTTTCCTTGTCTAACGCCAGCAAACCATAGCGGCCATCTTGACTTCTGGCAGCAGCATCTGTATGATATTCCTCTAAATTATACTCATTAAAACCAAGAAACATAGCCAGTGATTTATCCTGCTGCTTCTGGCCGGATGCGAAGTGGGATGTAGCTGGCAGCTATCAACACCCTCTGCAGTCCATTGAGTTCTCCATCCCTGAGCTGTCATTTATTACCATTACTCTGGTTGGTTGGTTTTCTCTCATCCTCACATCCTCTCATTTATTTTCGTTGAAAGAGTATATGACGACCAAAGTTCCTTATCCCATCTGGCGTCGGTTATTTCTGTGTCTGCTGTGCCGGTGACTGGTGGAGAGGACCCCCTCTTCTCCATCTCATTCTTCATCATATCTGTGACGAACAGAGCAAGTGGGAGCCCATCAAGAATGTGGCTAACTGGAATGAGATGATTTTCCTCTCTTTGAGATGGTTTGATCCAAATAATTCGTTATTATAGCTATCTGGGTTGGAGACCAGCTAGATTGGGCGGCGAAGTCAGGTGGGACCAGTCGCCCATAAAGAATAAAAGGCCAGCTGGTCCAACCACATGTTTAGAAAACACTGCAAACCTAGGGGAAACAATGATAGAGAAGAGAGAAAGGAGGCAGAAGCAGAGGAGCAGGCGAACAGTAAGCCAGCAGGCCTCTAATGAAGAATGGAGGGATACCTGACAAACTAGAGGTAAGGATGGCAAAAAGGAAGATAGAACCTATGAATATTGGAGGCAAAGTGATATAAAATAAATAAAAAAAGAGATGGAAGTGGTAGATAGGGTCCAGTAAGCCAGCAGGCCTCTAATAAAAAATATATCTCCTGTTTTAAATTTTAAATCTTTTCAAGCAGAAGGCTCCTCATTTGATGATGCGGTGAAAGGAAGAATTTTTCTTGGCAATGAACAGAGATTCTTGGATCGCATCGATTTGGGAGGAAGATCTGGTCATTTAAAGATCAATCATACAGCTATTGTGATCGCAAGATCAAGGGACTCTGGATTGGATAATTTGAGCCAGACTCTGGACTGTAAGGAACCAGCCATAGTTCTTCTGGCTGCAGCTGCATGAGAAGTTATTCTTAACACGGTCTTTTTCCGAGCATTGCATGTACCTTCTGGGTTGATGTTCTTGAGCTTTTCTGTCACGCACTCCCTTCTGACCAGAAGGGTACACTTATTCTTCGTATTTGTTGATTTAAATTTATAAATGAGACAGAAACCAATCCTCGCAGGCTCCCACTCGATCTTCATTTTATCACTGAGATGTCTATCATTGTCCGAGTTTGACTCTATCATCCATTATAATGGATCCTCTTTTTTTTTTTTTTTTTTGTTATAGGGTCAGGCTCAGTCATACTCAGCCGGAAATTTCTGGATTTCTGCATCCTGGGCGTTGACAATCTGCCGAGGACCCTGCTGATGTACTACGCCAACATACCTTCATCGCACACGAACTACTTCCAGACCCTCCTCTGCAACTCCATCCAGTTCAATGGCTCCATAGTCAACCACAACCTGCGCTACACGTCGTGGGATGGGCCCAGGCGGCAGGACCTCCCGCGGGTGCTCTCCTCAGCCGATCTCGGCAACTTGACTCAGAGCAGGGCGGCTTTGGTGCCCGCTTTGAGAGGAACAGCTCCGTCCTTGACCAGATCGATCGGGAGCTGCTGAATCGCCGGCCAGGCCAGATCGTGCCCGGCGGCTGGTGCTTGGGAGACGGCGGCGCCGACGCCGACCCATGCTCTGTCTGGGGGAGCGCTGAGGTTCTGAGGCCGGGTGCGGGAGCTAAGAGGCTAGAGAACCTGGTTGTGGAGCTCCTGGCTGGTGATTCCTTCCATTCCAATCAGTGTAAATGGGAATGACAGATGAAGGTGCCGTCCTGCTACTTCTGCAGTTGACCTGATCCGGTTCAACTAACAGATGGTAGAATGCGATCGGATTCTTCTGTGACTTCAGTTTTACTGTCCTTCCCTCTCTCTCTCTCTCTCTCTCTCTCTCTCTCTCTCTCTCTCTCTCTCTCTCTCTCTCTCTCTCTCTCTCCTTTCTCTCTTTCTCTCCTCTCTCTCCTCTCTCTCTCTCTCCTTTCTCCCTTTCTCTCCCTCTCCCCCAGTCTCTCTCTCTCTCTCCATTATTGAAAATGGGTCTACTAACCCTATGTGTGTTAAGGTTTATCAAATTCCATTCTTGGAAACGGGTCTTCTGACCCAATGTGGGTTACAATGGGACCGAGCCACTTCGGACTCTCCTTATGTGCCTTTTTAAGGCCCTAACATAGTTCAGACCGGTGAGAACCCTTTTTCCCAATCCTTATGCATGCGCCATGCGTCTATTTGGCGACGGAGCTAGAGAGAGAGAGAGAGAGAGAGAGAGAGAGAGAGAGAGGGAGGAAGACCACATACTCTCGGCCTTAACAGTAGCATGCATGCGTCTTCACCTCGGATCAGTCTCTTTCTCACCGTACAGTCTGGCCGCTTTGCGTGTTCCTGCGTCTCCTTCACACCCTCCCCCGCCGTCGCCGTTCTCTCTCTCCCATTATTAAAGAAGCAGATGAGAAAGTGAACGAGAACATGGGAGAGAGAGAGAGAGAGAGGGGGGGGGGGTTCCACTGGGGGCTCGACTCGTGGGGAGGGGGGCTGGATTCACAGGAACAATTAAGGAAAGAATAAGATGGAGGATTAAGTGGAAGACCTTAGAGTTGGGGGATGAGAAGGCAGACCATCATCGCCTTGATCCTACTGTCATTAGCGTTAGGTAGAGCACCGGTGGTGGCTAACACTTTTTATAAACGATAATGGCCACGGAGGTTGATGGGGAAGGCAGGTCAACCCAGAACCCGGCTCCGGGCTGAGCTGCTCCATGCCTAGTCACCGCTGTTCAAGCCCAGAAGCTCAATGCCAGCTCATCTCTCTCTCTCTCTCTCGCTGGCAAGGTCAAATACAGGCGCTAGCATCACTTAGAGGGCGCAGTGCCGCTCGGAGATGAGAGAGAGAGAGAGGGAGAGAGAAGCCTGGGATGGAGATGGAGGTGCAATCTGCTGCAACTAGAGCCTAACCCTAACCGGCACTCCACGGGCATGGAGAAGACGACAGGACGATCAGAATAGTCTCCTGGTTTTTGGGCCAAGCCATGTCGGCCCTGATGGATTTGGATCGATCGGGCAAATTTGAAGCCGAACAAAAAAAGAGAAAAAGAATGTTGATTCATTTAGTTGACATGATGGGTCTTTAAGGCGGCGATCTGATGACCGGGGGGGTGTTCTCCACCTTCTCTTGCCGGCGGGGGAGGGTGGGAATCCATGGATTTATTGATTGTGATAATGAACGCGCCAATTTGTATAAATAAACGGAATAAAATTAACGCCCTTGGATCCTAAGATCAGCAAAATCCGAGATTTTGTCGCGAATTTAGGAGAAAAAATCAGCGGCGCCGGGGCTGACCATCCTCTCTCTCTCTCTCTCGGCCTCTGTCGCTCACCTATTTATTCAGCCGCCAGTCCTCCGTCTTCCATCAGCCGTAGTAGAGCGACAAACCCACGGCGCCTCTCTCTCTCTCTCTCTCTCTCTCGGCCTCTCCCGCTCACCTATTTATTCACCCGCTACTCCTCCGTCTTCCATCAGCCTTAGAGCGACAAACCCACGGCGCATCTCTCTCTCTCTCTCTCACTCTCACTCTCACTGGCTCTGAGGGGCTCGCTCGCTCATTCTCACTAGCACTTGTGGGTGTGCAACCGCGGCGTGAGAGTCCCTCATGCGTTTTGTCTCCAATACCCACTCAGAGATCGAGCTCCCAGTCAATTAGTCTTCACCTGCTTCTCCTCCCCCGATCTTGCTCCCTCTCCTCCGACGAAGACACGCCGCCATGGCCTTCCAGGCCTCGTCTGATCGCGATGGCCTCTCTCGGCGGTGCGTGTGGGTGAACGGGCCGGTCATCGTCGGCGCCGGCCCCTCGGGGCTCGCCGTCGGCGCCAGTCTCCAGGCGCGTGGCGTGCCCTTCGTCATCCTCGAGCGCTCCCACTGCATCGCCTCCCTCTGGCAGAAGCGCACCTACGACCGCCTCCGCCTGCACCTCCCCAAGCAATTCTGCCAGCTCCCCGGCATGCCCTTCCCCGACGACTTCCCCAAGTATCCCACCCGGAGGCATTTCATCGAGTACCTCGAATCCTACTCCAGGAAATTCGACCTCAATCCTCGCTTCAACGAGTGCGTCCAGTCGGCCAAGTACGACGAAACTTGCGGGCTGTGGCGGGTCAGGACCGTCGCCGGCGACGGCGCCGCCGCCGCCGAGGTGGAGTACATCTGCCGGTGGCTGGTGGTAGCGACGGGGGAGAACGCCGAGAGAGTGGTGCCGGACATCGAGGGGCTTCAAGACTTCGCCGGCGAAGTGATCCACGCCTGCGACTACAAGTCCGGAAAGGAGTACCGCGGGAAGAAGGTCCTCGTGGTCGGCTGCGGCAACTCCGGCATGGAGCTCTCTCTCGACCTCGCCCACCACGCGGCCTTCCCTTCCATGGTTGTCCGAGACTCGGTAAGCACAGAAACCCCTCCCATCTCCCTCTGCAATTTCTCGACCGATAGCAGAAGCAGAGGATATTAACGGGTCAACGGTGGAACAGGTTCACGTCCTGCCAAGGGAGGTTCTGGGGAAGTCAACGTTCGAGCTGGCGGCGTTCCTGATGAAGTGGCTCCCGCTTTGGCTGGTCGACAGGATCATCCTGCTCCTGTCGTGGCTGGTGCTGGGCAACGTGGAGAAGCTCGGTCTCCGGCGGCCTCGGGTGGGGCCCATGGAGCTCAAGTTCGCCGGCGGGAAGACCCCCGTTTTGGACATTGGCGCCGTGGGGAAGATCAGGTCCGGCGAGGTCGCCGTCGTTCCGGCGGTGCGGAGGTTCTTCCGCTCCAAAGTCGAGCTCGCCGACGGCCGGATGATGGACATCGATGCCGTCGTTCTGGCCACGGGGTACCGCAGCAACGTCCCCTTCTGGTTACAGGAGACCGATTTCTTCTGCAAGAACGGCTTCCCCAGGCAGCCCTTCCCCAACGGGTGGAGAGGACGATCGGGGCTCTACGCAGTAGGGTTCACGAGGAGGGGGATCTCCGGGGCGGCGCTCGACGCCACCAGGACAGCCGACGACATCGCCGGACTCTGGAGAGAGGAGACGAGCCCGATGAAGAGCCTCGTCGCCTGCCGGCAGAGATGCGTCTACTCACTGGTCAAATGAGGCCGCCATTCTTTCTCTGCCCTCACCTCTGTACAGCGCCGTAAAAAGGACAAAGAAGCGCCTTCCTCCTCCTGGTTTTATCTGGGTAGCCCAAGTTTTGACATTGAATGGGCCATTGTAGACGAAGGTCCTTTGGAGATTGACGAGGATTTCTCTTCAACCCCAATCAAAAAACGGCTCCTTTCTCTCTCTAGGCCCTCTCTCTGGCTGTGCAGGGTAGGGGATGGACCATCGTCCTCCCAAGGCGGCCCCGACCTCGCTCTGACAGAGAAAAAGGACCTCGCCCCATGATGCAGCTGGATGCCATCACTCCAGCCAAAGATTCCGCCCCACCTTAGAATTATTTCCGAAAAGGAAACAAAAGCTCCGGCCCTCTCCGCCCACCGCAACGGTCGTCTTGCACCTGTTTTACTCTCAGAGCATTGCCCCACCGATGTCCCCATCTCTCTCTCTCTCTCTCTCTCTCTCTCTCTCTCTCTCTCTCCCTCTCCCTCCCCTCTCTCTCTCTCTCTTTCCCCACCTCCCATCTTTCTCCGTCTCTCTCCCCGTCTCTCTCTCTCTCTCTCTCTCTCACTCTATCTATCTCTATATATATCACTGTATCTATCTTTCTATCTAGTCAATTTATATATCTTCTCTCTCTCTTTCTAGCTGTCTATCTATCTATCTATCTCTATCTCTCTTTGGGGAGCCCACATTCCGAGAAAGCTGGATCATCCCCCGCCGCCCCCTCCTCTCTGCAACTCACTTGGGTGGGATCGCGCCCGCCTACTATCCATCCCTACCAATGACGCGTCGGCGTCGGCAGCCGGCCACGTACACCCCAACACGGAGTCAACGGCATGATACCCCTCTTCCCTCAGTTCGATCTCCCACTTAGATCGCGCGCTTTTCCACGTCTTAAACCCGAAAAAAGTAAAGGCCTCCGGATTCGGCCCCAAGATTCTATGACGCCACTAAGAAAGGTATAATTATCTCCAGTTAATTAATGGGTACTTACTGATCGATACACCTTTGCCTGATAATGGATCTCACGCGATTTGCGCCCGCCACGGCAGGCAGTCGGCGGCGCCGGATTAATTACTGACAGTGATACGATAATTATAGATATAGTTTAAGATAATGCGGCATTAAATGGGCAAAGCCCGTCCCTTTTTGGTCCCCTGTTCATCAGCCCCCGCCAGGCCTCTTCACACGGAGGTTGACGGCCGCCCTCGACCCCTTCACACGTAGCCGAGGAGCCCCCTGCGACACGGAGGCGCTCCGTCTCTTGGCGATCACCTCATCCACGTCTCTCTCTCTCTATCTCTCTTTCTATTCCGCCACGTACTTCTGTCCACCTTTCACTCTCGACAGTCAACGGTCGCCGACATTCATGCAGTGGCTCCGCGTTTGGGATGGGCGTGTCGACCAGAGCCGCCGAATCTAACCGTTGACTTATGTGGACCCGCTATCCTCTGGGCTGTTAGTACGGAACTATGGTCCGTATGTGGTAATATCCATGCATGGATGTCCACGTCCCGGAAGCCGTCCGGAGTCGAACGCTTGATGAAGGACGGCGGCGGCGGCGGCGACGGTTGCCCAAGTCTGTTAGTACGAAACTATGATCCGTATGTAGTAACATCCGTTCGTGCACGTGCGCAACATCGGGGGCTTGCCGTCGGCACTTTGACTTCGGACGAGCCGCCCGGAGTTGGTCAATTGATGATGGACGGCGGCGGCGGCGGCGGCGGCGGCGGCAGCCTATCCAGCAGTTGACTGAATTCCTAGGGGAAAAATACTTTGATCCAGCAGTTCCGTGGAGAATGGATTGGGCTTTATTAATTTAGAGGCCCAAAATGTTGATACTGGGCCTAGTGTGGAATATTTTTTGGGCCCCACATCATAGGCCCACTAACCCCCCACGTAAAAAGTTCGAAGCTCAATTTAATGGGCCGAATTGACAATATCTAGGCCTGGGCTTTTCAGATTTGTACTCTGGGCAAAACGATTCCCCAAAATGGATACCAAACGCTACCCCTCCCGTAAGATTTACCATGGTCCGGCGGAGCAGCGAAATCGCGCATAAAGAAAGGAGTCCCACCGCTGCTCTCTGTGGAATACGCCTTCGCTTAGCTCACCGTCTGTGTCTGCCGATCGCCGGAATGATGCAGGGTTGCTCGAGGCGCTCGTGGCAGCAATTCCTGCAGAGCTCGCCCGCCCTGTCTGCCTCCCTCAAAGCCGTACATCCTCTGCCTGCAGGTAGTCCCTTTGCGCGCTGCTGTTTCTTCTCCTGCTGCCTCCCCCAATCTTGATTTCCTAGGGTTTTCTCTGTGGTGCGATCTTCTACCCGTGTGGCTAATTTCCCCCTCCGAAGCCGATCATTCTCTTTATTATCTATTTTTCTGATGTTATTGGATCGTACATTGCAGTGTATGAGACTCACGACGTACGGCACTCATCCAGCATTGCGGTCAAGGGAGTCGGGCACCTCGTGCGCAAGGGCACGGGGGGTAGGTCGTCCGTCAGGTGAGATTCTATTACTTATTTCTGAAAGAAACATTTAGATGGGTAAGGTTGACTCTATTTTGTCCGGCCATTGGTTTAGGCAAGTTTTTTTTTTCATTATTGTAATTTGAAGAAAGCTGTAGTTATATCCGCTCTCAGTGTTTTCTTAGCAATATATTTGGAGGGGTATCGTCAATGTCTTCCGAATATCAGACGCCTGTGTGATTGAGAAAGTAACTTACTTCGAGGGGCTATCACTCATCACCTGATTGATTTTCCATCGTCTGCTTGATTATTATGAAATTTTCAGTGGAATTGTTGCCACTGTGTTTGGAGCCACAGGCTTTCTTGGTCGCTATGTTGTTCAACAGCTTGGTGAGTTGTGAAAAACATTTTTGGTTTCCAGCATTGCGAGTTCGCAGTTTATGGCTGATTACCTATCTCTCTTTTATACCTTTTGGCAGCTAAAATGGGTTCTCAAGTTCTTGTTCCTTTCCGAGGTTCTGAAGATTCCCACCGACATCTTAAACTGATGGGTGATCTGGGACAGGTGCCTTGATGTCTATCTCATATGCCTTTCCCACTCCTGATTTCTTTTCTGAAAGTCTTACATCTGCTTCTTTGGTCGTAGATAGTACCAATGAAGTACAACCCCAGAGATGAGGATTCAATTAAAGCTGTAATGGCTAAAGCGAATGTTGTCTTAAATCTTATTGGTTAGTATAACTGTGAATTTCATTGGATAATTTCATTTGATGGAAGAATTATTCGACAGAGACTCGAATGGGCTTATAACAATTTAGTTTATGTAATATGGCAGGAAGGGAGCATGAGACGAGGAACTTCAGTTTTGAGGAAGTAAATCATGCTATGGCAGAGCAACTTGCAGTGGTCGGTGTTTGATTACCTTAGATTATGTTATCATGTGCTCAAATTTTGGACGTCGTTTAAAGACAGTCACTGTGTAATTGATTGCAAGCATCATTTGACTGAAACACATGGGGATGTATCCTTTTTATTGTCTTTGAACCCGAACCGTACATAGTGTTTCGTAATTGATCTCTTTTGAGAGTGTATCAGGAAGAAGAATCAAAACATAGGGAAAAAACTGAGAATTGTAAAAACCATTTTTTCTCAATGATTTTCGTTGTGTAGTTTAAATGTGAAGCTGGTGCATACTCTTGTTGTCCAAAAAGGCTCTGCCCCTTCCCCCGCCCTTAAGGGAGTAAGGGATAGAGCAAGATTATTGTCGTTGAAAATCCGCTAAATTAAAATATAGACATGGTTTCTAGATCCGTTTTTATGGTTCCTATGGTCATGCATATTATTTCAATGTGTTACGTTTTCTTTGTTGGTAATGCCTGGATCGACTTGAGGATATTTCATGAAAAACTGGCAATCCCATCCACGCTGTTGTGCATATGTACGGGAAGTGAAAAGCTTTTCATTTTATATTACCATATGTTGAAGGCGCGCGTTATTGGTTGCGTGCATGCTTGCACTTTAGTATCTTTCAAAAGTGAGCTTGCAGAATTTTTGAACTGCTTAGGTTGGTGATTAACAATTAATTACTGATGTCTATTTGCCTCAGGACATGAAGGTTGTCTACTGAAAAAGTACTGGGCTGAAATATTTTGGGTTTATTGTCGATGCTTTGACCTTATTGGGGCTTAACTTGTATGAACATTTGTCAGGCACTGAGAAAAATTTAAAAATGAAGCCATATGTTTTGTATCCAAAGTTTGCCTGGGTAAACTAATAGCATGTAGCGTCTAGAAACTGATCAGTGATGGAAAATCATGCTAGAGAACAAACTGTGGCTGCTATTTTTATTTGACCATCCGGTAGAGGAAGGAAATGCAGAGAAAGAGCTGGGTAAATCTGTTTGTTTTAAGAAATTTCCCTTGCGCTTTATTTTATTGTGAGCGTTTCTCATTTAACTAGTTGCTACTTGATGATTTTTTCGCGTGCTTGAATAAATTGCCCATTAATTTTCTTTTTGCAGTGTTAACCTTACTGATTTCTTTCTGTTTAAAAAAATATATTTGAAATTCATGCAGATAGCCAAGGAACATGGTGGCATCATGAGATTTATCCAAGTTTCTTGTCTAGGAGCATCTTCAACGTCTCCATCTAGAATGCTGAGGGCGAAAGCAGCTGCAGAGGAAGCTATTTTAAGAGAACTACCTGAGGTGAAAACTTTTACTACTATTTTCTGGTCAAAGTGGGATGGATGAAATGAAACCACCTGTGGTCACGTGATACTCTGGATTCTTAGTTTTGAAAGCACCTGTGGGCACCCATGTTTTTTCTTTGAACTGTTTTGCCTATGTTATTGGCCAATTATTGTAGCTTGCATAATGTGCTGCCGTTGAATCTTCAAGTTTACGTAAACCAGATTGTTTTTATTGACAAATCGGATACCTCATGTGTCTTATGTTTTTTGAGATAACAGGCCACAATATTGAAGCCTGGTGTCATGATTGGTACTGAAGATAGAATTTTAAACAAGTGGGCACATTTTGCAAAAAAATGGAGCTTTCTCCCACTGATTGGCGATGGATCCACGAAGTACATTTCATCTCTAGTCCGGCAGCTATACTCTTAAAATTCAGTAGTGATGTATAGAGTGATTGGTGCTCTGAACTTTTTGCTGTTTACTTGGAGGTAAAATAATCATTTATCACTTTCATGAAATGCGATTGCAGAATCCAGCCAGTATATGTCGTCGATGTGGCTGCAGCAATTATTGCAGCCTTGAAGGATGATGGTAGTAGCATGGGCAAAGTGTATGAGCTTGGTGGCCCAGACGTTTTCACTGTTCATGAACTGGTGACAAATCTGCTAGGCTTTCTCGTTCATCTTTATAGTTCAGATTAAATGTCTGATCTTTTCTTTGCACTTTTATAATAGAACAACTTTTATCTAATTTCATTTCACAGGCAGAGTTGATGTTCGACACGATCCGTGAATGGCCGCGGTATGTGAAGGTTCCCTTCCCTATTGCGAAGGTAGGCTTACAAGTCTGACTAGATGGTTTCACCGGTCTATGTTATTATACTGTCGCATACTTTCCTCGAACTTAGCTAAGAACTTTTAATAGAATATTTTGAGCTGTTATCTAGTCAATGCCGCTGTTTTTTTTCTTTAGCGTTGCTCCTTCCTTCTCTCCTGTTCGATGTTTGCTTAACCTGTCATCTGCGTCTATATTAACATAACAGTTGCCTGCCTGCAGACCTTGGGAAAATTTGGTCGATCTTATGAAACGAGGATCCTAAATCTTTGAATTTTCTAAATCTGGCGATTATATTTTAGCATGTGATTCGATGACACATGGAATAACGGCTACAGAAAATCTCTCCGGTGGAGATATTTCACTCAGTAGGTGGTCATCTCTACTGATCTTTATTAGCGACATTGGAAGATTTATGATTTCATGGTGAAATCAAATAAATAGGTAGCAATGAATTCTTGGACTTCCATAAGAGGACTGGAGATTGACGCAACTGGAAAGGCAGGATCGATGCTTTCCTAGAGTATGCTCCAGATGATAGAACCCGCAAAGTGGGCAGCTTGAACTTGTGAGAGTGAAAATGCCCTAGAAAGGCATGATTAATGAGTTACTCCCATAGCTCCCAGGATTCTGGTCGAAGAACAGGCCCTGTACTGCTTCTTTCATGGCCGCCGGCGGAGCTTCTTGGTTGAGCATGATGCATATATGGATTCTTTGTTGCAGGCTCTTGCTTCCCCCAGAGAGTTCCTGCTGAACAAGGTTCCCTTCCCCCTGCCGACGCCGAACATCTTCAGCCTGGATGAGATCAACGCGCTCACCGTGGACACCGTCGTGCCCGAAGACGGTGGGCTCCCTCCCCCCCCCCCCTTCTCCGCTTCCCACCGGCGGCGCCGCCTGGTCTGACTGCGATCTCCCCTCCGCTAACCCTCTGTGCAGCCCTCAAGTTTGCAGACCTCGGGATCGTGCCGCACAAGCTCAAAGGGTACCCCATCGAGTTCCTCACCTCGTACCGCAAGGGCGGCCCCGCCTTCGGTTCCACCATCAGCGAGAAGCTGCGGAGCTCCGAGTTTTGATCCGCCGCCGCCGCCCGCCGCCCTCTCTGCCTCGGACACGGCGAGTCTGGCCCTGTTTCTCTTCTGCAATAATGGCAGGCGAGACCTTTGTTCATTGCAATCTGCTCATGGCCCTGTTCATCTTGATTGACCCAGATTTCCATAATTTTCATATATTTTCTCTCCATTCGTTTTGGGCCCCTCTCTGTCCTGGGCCCTCTCCCCCTGCTTTAGAGAGAGAGAGAGAGAGAGAGAGAGAGAGAGAGAGAGAGAGAGAGAGGTGAGGACGGAATAGACAGTTAAGAGCGTCGGGGCCCCAGGAAGATGCCGCCTTCTTCTCATGGCTGTTGAGGCTCGGAGGCCTCATGTTTGAACTCGGGAGCCGAAAATGGTGGCCCTCCCTCCCCACTTCCGCCCGCGCGCGGACACCACACAAGGAATGGCCATTTTTCTGGCCAAAAGCGTCCGCAATTTGATCCGAGGAGCCTGATTCAGGTGATCCGGAAGGTGGGGAAGAGGATCGAGAGCGCCATCCTGCATGCGATCGATGTTCTTCTCCTCTCACCCGTGATCCTTCTCTCCTTTTCAGATCATCCCCGGATACGGTGGACGTGGAGTAGGAGTGTCCTCTAACTTTCCCAAATCTCTCCTGTACCTTCGCAACATTTATCTCGATTTGGCCAGCTTGGAGGAGCTATTCAAAATCTTTGCGCATCGCTCTGCTGTTTCCGATCATCCTTGCTGTCTTGTTCTTCCTGTAAACCTCGTCACTGTGCGTCACTGTTTCGGAATTCAATGCGCAAACAGTTCGGGCGAATCCAATGTAATGAGGTCGGATCATCCGTTCGTGCGTAGTCCGTCTTTCGGAAGCCACGGAATGGATGATCAATGGGACCCTCCGAGGTCTTAGATTATTCTCATGAACAATCAACTGTCTAGGGTTTCTTTCTGATTGCTACAATGTCGGGTGACGCACCTGCCTCGTCAGGTCAGAGGTTCCCGCATAACTATATTCCGAGCAAGTTGGGAGGAGTGCAGTCTGATCGGCAAGTATCTCTTCAAACTGGTGAGGAATTCTCGATGGAGTTTCTTCATGATCGGGGAGCCTCCAGGGGATCACCGGCGAGGCCAGATGCAGATCGGTTTTACATGAAGAGGATCGGACTCAACTATAAACCGAGCGTTCATCAGGCCTACGAAGATCTCACCGGCATTCCTGGGCTGAGACGAACAGAATCTGATTGCGTGTCCGATGTCGAAAGGTCCTGCAGAATGAAGATGGATGGCAGCGGGAGGGCGCCCCACCACGCCCGCGCCGCTTCAGAGGAGGCCATCCCATCTCCTTCTCTGTCGATTTCCATTCAAGAACTGCGAAGCCATCCCTACTCAGCGGGAAGCTTCAATGGCTCACTTCAACCTGACAAGCTGAAATTCCTTTGCAGCTTCGGAGGAAAGATCTTACCGAGGCCTAGCGACGGGAAACTAAGATACGTAGGCGGTGAGACCCGGATCGTCTCCACGAGCAGGAACCCCTCCTGGGTGGAGCTCATGCAGAAAACTCAACGCATCTGCAACCAGTGCTACACCATCAAGTACCAGCTCCCTGGGGAGGACCTCGATGCTCTGATATCAGTTTCCACCGATGAGGATCTTCAGAATATGCTTGAAGAGTGCCGTGGGCTCGACAAGGTCAACGAATCGCAGAGAATTCGTATATTTCTTATAGTTTCAAATGAGGCTGAAGAATCTTCCTGTGAAGCGAGAAGCGCGCAGAATAACTCAGAGTATCAATATGTTGCCGCTGTAAATGGAATAAGCCCAGGGAAAAGCTCGAGTGGAGACAGCCCGAACCAGTTGGAGCATGCTGTGGATGGCTCCTATCTCTCATCCGACATTGTTGATGGAAGGAATGCATCAAGGCCAGCTGAAATGCACTCGAATCGTCCTTCTCAGCCATTTCTTATATCCCAGACTGCAACCCCGACGCTTTCACCTGCCTTTTCTCCCAGGCAAGTGCATCGGAGAGATTCGAGGATCTCTGGAAAGCAGTCAACACACGAGAAGCTCCTCACAGATCAATCCTTTGAAAACTATGATGGAATGGAGGATGGGCACTCTACTTATGGGTTCTCCAGGCATCTTCCTTGCTTGCATAATGATGCTGAGGTTTCAGAACAACTGCACGGGATTCACTTCAAACATCAAATTGACAGACCTGCACTCGAGGAGAGGACCTTCCATTCTGAGAAGTTTTCTCGACAGCAGAACATTTTGCAAGGTATAGTGTCAGGATCAAACGAGTTCGTTGGTGCTTCTAACCTTGGGATTCCCCATGCATTCTCTGATCCGGTGCTTCAAGACCATGCTGAGAATAGTTCTTCCTCTCAAGAAGAAGTAACTCCATTGCCCTTGACCTTTTCAAAGCCACAATTCGCCCAAAAATCATGTAGAGAAAATATGAGAGACTCGACGATTCTAGAAAACAAAGAAATCAACAAGTTACAGGCTGTAAAGTCGGCATACGCAGATTCTTTTGAATTTCTAGATACCACTTATGTGAATTTGGACTATTCTAAAAAAAGGCATCAAGAGGACAATGTTGATCATGCAAATTCCAGATCAGAATACTATAATGGCCCGCATGTCTTAAATGACGATTTCTCAAAGCACATTAAAGAGAAAGGACCTCTGCTGTGTGCTGACACTAATCTAAGACAAGGTGATGTCACATGTAAGAGCGAAGTGATTGGCTCAAATAATCAAAAAATTGGCTTCCGCGGCGCTCACCTATCCTCACAAGAGTTGGATGCATTAGAGAGTTCTGTTCCTACATCTTGCTTCATTTTGTCAAGATCTTCCTCAGCTATTGAACAGCAGTCCACGTATAATCAGACTGACTGCGCCGAACCAAGGATTTTGGTGTCGGATTACAAGACTTGCAAAAGTCAACCCAGAAGTTTTTCTGGGGAATTAAATGACGTTAATGAATGCAGAACAGAAAGCATTATTGGTATAAGGCCTCATTATTCATGGGTCAATAGTTCTTCTGAAATTTTCCTTACAGATAAATACCCTGATGGTGGAACGGAAGAGCAACAAAGAGATGAAAGTTCAAGTGAAATAGCTAGCACATCATCATCCACGCAGTCGATTTCTCGTCTTTCTCCTGGTGTTATACCGATTGACTCA
Source organism: Spirodela polyrhiza (assembly GCA_024713555.1). Lineage (NCBI taxonomy): Eukaryota > Viridiplantae > Streptophyta > Magnoliopsida > Alismatales > Araceae > Spirodela > Spirodela polyrhiza. The sequence continues at coordinate 791,958 of CM046542.1, forward strand.
AACATTGTCCAGGAACCAGAAGTTTCAAGTTCATCAACCTCAATTCCACTCGTCCTGTTCAGCAACGATGATCAGAGCTTCAACTTGCGTACTAATGACCCTCCTGATCGAACCTCACCTCAGAGCCCACCTACAGATCAAACTTTGATGGGAGGAGTTTCTCTTCTTGATCAGGACCCTTTGAATCATCCCAGTCCTCAGTGTCAAGCAACATATGATTCTAAATCACAGAGGACTGAATACAGTGAACTGAAAACTGAGTTGAACGATAAAGCTCCTATCAAGGGACTCGTTGCAGTTGAAGATGTAACAGCTGGTGTGCCTTCGGACATCCCACTATCCCCAACCATAGTACCCCGCGTAAAGCATCAAGCTACTCTAGAAGTCGACGTCTATAATACATCAAGCATCACCCTTGAATATGAATGTGAGGTACGTGAATGCCAACATTATGATGCTGATGTTTTGCCACGTGAACCGCGCGGGTGCCATAACAGATTTCTGATTCGTGCTCCTATTATCCAGGAAGATATTATGGAGGATGCCTACATATCCATCAGTGATGCTGCAATAGCTGAAATAGAAGCTGGGATTTACGGTTTGCAGGTTAGACTCTGTTCGAATATCATTCATGCCTCAATTGTACATATTATACTGTCTTTAGAACACATGAATGTGCTACTTCTGTTCCCAACCATTTTAGATTATTTTTTCTGAACAACGCTAAATGTGAAGTCTAGAAAAAATATCTGATTCCATAGTTCAGTAGGTGACGAGGACAAAAAATACCAACCCCCCAGAATGCAACGTGCGTAAGAAAAAAAATCAATGGACAACATACCATTTTCGAAAAAGATTAGGAAGTTACATGTAAAGTTACTTTAATCAACGTGTCATTTATGTGAGTTCCCCATGGAAACGAATTTCCATGCAATTCATTTTAAAAACTATTATTTTATTTCTTTTGTGCTTTTTTTTACTTACCGTTGTATGGTTGACCATTACCAGCGTCTAGGTGCTCACCACCAGTTAGTGCAGTCTACTGTATCTTAATTTTGTAACTATGGATGAAAAGGCTGTGGGCATTTTTCGTGATTCCTACGTGTGCTAAAAAAGGCTAAATAGATGTGCATCCAATCATACGTTATGATAAAATAAATGTACATTTCCATTATTCTGTGCTGAATACTTCGGATTCTGATGGCCAGATCATAAAGAATGCTGATCTTGAGGAACTACGAGAATTGGGGTCTGGCACATTTGGAACTGTGTACCACGGAAAATGGCGGGGTACAGATGTTGCCATAAAAAGAATAAGAAAGAGCTGCTTTTCAGGGAGGACATCTGAGCAAGAGCGCTTGGTATGTAATTTTAAGATTTCAGGTTTAAGTTGGCCAGAAATTGATATACTTATTACAAAGTGTTCTCATTCCTATTTGTTTTAATTTCTAAAGGGAAAAAATAATATGAGCTATATTCTAGTGGCAAATAGAAAAACCTTCACAACTTAACGCTAAGATACTTTCGAGCTATGAACCCTTTGTGCGTCCTCAAACCCTAGTTCTTAACATTTCTTATACCACATCAATCTTAACTCTGCTTCATCGTTATTCTTTTTTTTAGCGTTTTGATGTCCACTATTTTAAGAACTCGGGTTGAACTTTATTGGTGAATCCTGGGCCTCTTATATCTGATTGGCTAATATTTTAAACCGTGTTGTAACCAACCCGATACTGCTCCAATGGCACATTCAAATTTCAGCAGGCAATGGCTGACCTCTTAATGAAAAATGGAATCCTTATTACCATTATTCCATTGCCACTGCAGACTAAAGATTTCTGGAGAGAGGCACAGATTCTCTCAAAGCTTCACCATCCAAATGTGGTAGCCTTCTATGGAGTGGTTCCAGATGGAGCTGGAGGGACACTGGCCACTGTGACGGAATATATGGTGAATGGATCACTTAGGCATGTTCTATTACGAAAAGACAGGTAATTAAATCTTTACTCATGTTAGCCATATTATGTTCCAAATTAGGCTTATACGCCAAATTCCATCGCAGGTCACTTGACCGTCGAAAAAGGCTCATGATTGCAATGGATGCTGCCTTTGGCATGGAGTACTTGCATTCAAAAGACATTGTTCATTTTGATCTGAAATGCGATAATTTACTTGTTAATATGAGGGACCCCCAGAGACCTATATGCAAGGTGAATGCTCCATTTTTGTCTGCTTTTTTTGCCTTCTCCAGCCCATTTGATATGACTTTAATTCACTGTCTTCTGCATCATGATTTTAAATGTACTCAGATTCTTAACCTTTTCATATACATACACACACACACACACACACACACACACACACATATATATATATATATATATATATATATATATATATATATGTATATGTATCAAGGAGTTCAGGAAGAACATGGGTGATTGTCCGAAGAAAGTTTATTTTAAACTTTGAATTGCTCTCTAGCAGGGTTTAGATGCGGCCGTTGTTAAGACATGAGATATGTAAATATGTACGAATGTCGACTCAAACCTCTTACAAGCTCAAGCCGGGGTTTATGCTTGGCCAAGCTTAAATCTCTCGATTCAGCACAAAGAAGCAGCAAACCCAAATAAGCCCCAACTAATTTGTTTTGGTTCACTAGATATTATATTGACTTTGTTCATCGGAGAGAGAAATTCTAGTGCGAGAACTTCCATAACTTTTGTTTGTTTTCTTTCAGGTTGGGGACTTTGGCTTGTCAAGAATTAAACGCAATACCCTAGTCTCAGGTGGTGTACGAGGAACCCTTCCATGGATGGCACCAGAGCTGTTGAATGGGAGTAGCAGCAGGGTTTCTGAAAAGGTAAGCACAGTAATCGTCCGAAAAAGGAAAGCCCAAACTTATGCACGGTGATCTAGTGATCAATACAGGGCTTTGCAGGTTGATGTCTTCTCGTTTGGGATAGCCCTTTGGGAAATCCTCACAGGAGAGGAACCTTATGCTAATATGCATTGTGGTGCAATTATTGGTAAGTCTCCTAGCAATAAAACAGATCATGCGGGCATCCAAAAATGTTCGTATGTTCTGCTATAAAATGCAAGTTATTGTCAATAAATTATATATTTTCTTTCAAAGTGGTGACTTCTAAATACTTGCACCTTCAAATGTGAAGGAGGAATTGTGAGCAACACCCTTCGACCACCTATCCCAGATCACTGTGATCCTGAATGGAAAAGACTCATGGAACAGTGCTGGTCGCCTGATCCCGCAGCACGCCCATCGTTCACAGAGATCACACACAGGTTACGCTCCATGTCTATGGCTCTTCAGACAAAAAGGTCGTAGTCATCCAGAACCAACCCACATTCAAGTTTCCCAATTTCTTTCAGTGGAAACCAGGGCAGTTCTACTGTGATATAATATACCATGATTTTCAAAGACGAATGTGAATCCGATGCGCCATTTTGCAGTCATTGGAATTTATTTATTTATTTTATATTCTTTATTCAGACACTTCTATTGTGATATCTACATGTAAAAGGCAGAGTAATTTTTTCTTTCTTATTTCCCTGAGCATGATTTGTTGAAAATCTTGACAGATGGGTTCATCCAGCAATGAGATTTATGATATGAAATTAATCCATGACGCCAAAAAAAATCACGCTGCTGCGTTTCTTGGCATATTGTATTACTCGGTGGGAAATAAATGTAGAACAAAAATATCAGCACCATGCCAGAAACCAATCAGGTAGAACCAATTCTGAAGTGGAAGAGTTCGAGTACCCGTCTTCTTGTAGATGGCGGCATTTGTGATGCAGGAGAACCGGCGGATGGCCGTCGCCATGGGGAGCTCCATCAAGCAAGCTGAAGGCGGATCTTCTCAAGCATGTCTCCCACAACATCGCAGATGTCTCCAGTCTGACAGAGCCCGCCTCTGCAGAACGCCCTAATCAACTTGTCAAGCGTGGGGACATCCGGAGTCAACCCCTGGTTCAGCATCTCCTTCAGCAGCCTCCTCCCCGCCGAGAGATCCCCGTTTCTGACCAGCCCGCCGATCAGAGCCGAGTACGCCACGAGATCAGGCGAGAGATGCCGCTTGAGAGCCCTGAAGAGATGGCGAGCGTCGGCGCTCCTTCTCTCCCTGCAGAGGTGCTCAATCCGAATGGTGTAGGTGACCAGGTCGTGCTCGATGTTCTCCTCAAGCATCCGCCGGAGGAGATGGTCGGCGTCGGCCGCCGCTCCGGCGGCGAGAAACCCTTCTATCAGGGTATTGTAGGTCACCGCGTTCGGAGGGAACGCGCCGTTCTCCATGATCCTCTTCGCCTTGCGGAGCTTCCCGACCCTGCAGAGACTGTAGATGACGATGTTGCAGGTCCGAGCATCAGGAGCGACGCCATTCTTCACCATCCCCACCAGCAGTTCCGCCACCGCCGCCCACTCCCTGATCTCGCAGAAGGCGCTCATTACGGTGTTGTAGTTGACGGTGGTGACCTCCCACCCCAACTGAGAGCTCACCTCCAGCAGCCTCTTCGCCTCGTGGGGATCGGCATCGCGGCAGAGGCAGCGGAGCAGGATGTTGATGGTGATGGCCGACGGGCAGAGCCCATTAGCCGCCATGGCATCCAGCTGTTTGAAGGCCTCCTCGGTTCTGCCCGCCTTGCAGAGCCCGTCCATGAAGGTGTTGTAGCTGACCACGCTGGGTCGCCAGCCGCTGGCGGCACACTCCTCCAGCATCTTCTCCACCGCCGTGAAATCCCGCCGCCGGCAGAGCCCGCCGATGAGAATGTTGTGGGCCACCGTGCTCGGTGGGCACCCGCTCTCCTCCATCACCTTCATCAGAGCTCTAGCTTCCTCCAGCCTCCCTCTCGCGCAGAGCGCCTGCAAGATGGGCGTGTAGCTGTAGGCGTTGGGGTGGCAGCCCACCTGCAGCATCTGGTCCAGGATGCGGTAGGCCTCGTCGATCCTCCCCGCCCGGGACAGGCGGGCGATCAGAGTTGAGTAGGTGGTCTCGTCTGGTCGGCAGCCCGAGCTCGACATTGAATCGAACACCCTGCGGGCGAAGCTGCGGGAAGAGGGAGACATCTTAAGGAGGATGTTGTGGGTAGAGGCGTCCATGGTGAGGCCTGCCGACTGCATCAGGTCGAGCACCGCCGCCACCTCGAGCGGGCCGCCGCCGTTTTCCACGACGGCGTTCAGCGCGGTGTTGTAGCAGAGGACCGCCCACCGCCTGCGGCGAAGGGGAGAGGGAGGAGGGCCCTCCCTCATCTGCCGGAGAAGCCTGAGGGCTTCCTCGGGCTGGCCGGCTCTGCCGTAGGCCTTCATGAGGGCAACCCTCCCCGCCGGATGAGAGGGATCGACGCGGGGTTCCACGACGCCGCCTTGGAGAGCGGCGACTGGGCGGCGCTGGAACTCGGAGGAGAACCTGACGGCCTCCGCGAACAAGGCGGGTAGTTCTCCGGCGGCGGAAGACCCGCCCCGTTGCGGCGGCCGCAGGCGGAGCACCTTGCCGCCGCCGCCGCCGCCGCCCATCGTTGGGTTCACCCATGCTTACCCATGAGACCGCCCGACCCAGGATCATCCCGAGTCAGCTGCTTGAAAATCCCTGCAGAGCAACTACATAAATACGATAAAATGTACCTGAAAATATACCTGTCTTAATAAATTATCCGCAGGTAAATTTTTGGATAATTTCGTTTATCCATATGTAAACCGCTAACATAGAGCGCAAAAAATAATCGCACAAAAATATTTAAGTATATCAAAAAATGTTTGACTTGCATTTTTACGGTTCAAGTTGGTCCAAGTCAGACAAAAATATGATGGCTTCTGAAACCAGTTCGCCAACCTGGGCTGACACGACTGGGCCCTGACAGACCTGAAGGGCCCATCAAGAACCCTAACCATTTGGTGCAGCAGGATGGAGGAGGAAACTACTTTTAACCTGAAAACACTATTTCGATATTAATTATTTTTAAATTATAATACAGAAAATCTCCACGAACTCTACAACTATTCTAGCCCACAGATTCATATTGAACATAATTTTTTTCGATATTATATAACAAAAAAAATAATTTATAAGAAAAAAATTGCATTCCTCATCGACTGTCACCCGACTGAGGATCAGCATCAAGTGAGCTAGCTTCGGTGGGCAATGCACTGTGCGAGCCACAGCAGCCGCCGGAGGGCATGTTGATCCCGGCGAAGCCGGCCATGGCGGCCGCCGCCCCGAGGAAGCCCATCAGATGAGGGGGATCGCCTCTCAGGGTGTCCACGACGGCAGCCATGGGGACCTGAATCGTGAGGCCGGCCGTCGCCACCGTCGTCGATGTGAGGAGAACCGCCTTCGCCCACAAGTAGTCGCTAAGAACATTGTCCAGCAGGCCTGAGGAGAACCGGTAACAAGAATATAACTAGAAAAATAATTTCTCCCATCTTAAGTATGCTATGATTCATGAACAGGATCTCTATTTTACTGGGCAAGTAAATAAAAATATCTATTTTTCATATTTTTATTCTATTTTTCTGCGCTATCAGAGCCCTCTCTGACACGACCAGTTCAGGACAATAATATAATTAGAACTTTACATCATCCAGCTTAAATTTTGTCAGAATTCATACAGTGCCGAACATTAAATTGGGAATCAGATAAAAAAACTATGAATGTTTATAGCAGTTATATTTTCCTCCACTGCAGCATAAAAACAGAGAAAAAAATAATAATTGAAATACGGACCTTTGCCGATGATGAGACCCAGCTGGTTCCAGCTGAGCTTGCGGAAGGACTCCAGCTCTGTGAATTCCAACACCAGGGCGACAGGGAGGAAGATGAGAAGATTGAACAGCCCCAGGTAGCCGAGGAAGAGGGCCATGCTGGCCCGACCTTCGCCCTTTGCCTCATCAGGGAGCCTCTTGCGAATCAGAGTGACGTAGACCGAGTAGAGCAGCGCAGAGATGAGGGCCAGGGCATCTCCAAGGAGAGGGCTCTCGGAGGCCGCCGCCCTCGCTCCCGCCTCTGTGTCACCCAGGCTCACCATCACAGTCCCTCCCATGCAGAGAAGGACACCCGCCAGCTTCACCCAGGTGAATGCCTCGCCCAAGAACACCAAGGACACCAGGAAGGTGAAGAGACTGGACGAGCTGCTCAAGATGGTGTTCGACTGCAGAAAATTTAGAGGAGATGCAGCAGAAATCAGCCCGATTATGAGGCTGAAACTCGGGGCGGAGGAGGTGGTGGAAGGGGAGGAGGAGCTCACCGTGACAGTGGTATACTTTAGAGAGAGGTTGAAGCTCAGCTGGGCACCGAACCAGAAGGGGCAGATCAAGAGGCTGACCATGGCCACCCGAGTGCGATTCCACCGCCCCTTCTCATCAGCTCCGTCAATGGCGATTGCCCCTGGATGGGTTGATTCGCCGGCTAGACCTTCTGCAGACTCATCCTCTCCATGGCGGCTCGCTATGGCAGACGCAGGCTCCTCCTCCTCTTGAGGATGGCTCCTCCTCGGCAGGAGGGTTACACACTCTATATCCCCCGACTGCGGCGCCGAGTTCTCGTTCTTGATCGTGTCGTTGCCAGGGAGCCTTGTTCGTTCAACATGATCCTCGAAGAACCTCGCGATTTCCGCTAATGGAATGTAGATGATGAAGAGGGAGTTGCAGATGTACGTGATCAGGAAAGGAGAGACGCCCCTCTCGACGACCGACTGGACGATGTAGCTGGCGGCGATCCATATGGCGGCGACGGCGACGATGTAGACCAAACCCAAGGACCATCTCCAGGCGCCGCCCATCTTGCTCTCGGCTTCATAGATTTCCTGTTCAAGTGCCTTCGATCCGCGTTATTGATTCTGGAAGATCTAGGACGGATGAGCTACCTGCAACAGTCCCCAATTCTAGGGATGGGATTCTGACGGGATCCATCCCGAACCCTAAGATGAAGAGCAAGGCGAACAGGACGGAGAAGAAGATGACAACGGCGTCCGCGGTGGATTATAGGGACAGCAATCCAAGATCTGGAACAGCCTAGGTTTTTGCCGGAGGAGGAAGACGATGGAGAAGCAGAATCACAGTAGGAGAGCATGTACCTGCGGAGGAAGCCAGATCAGTCCGGTTCCTTATCTTCCCGATCGGTCGCGAAGGAGGAAGATGCGCAGAGGGAAGATCTTCGCCGCCGGCGAGGGCCTGCTCCTCGGCGAACACTGCTCCGTCCACCGCATCGACGGTTTGACCTCCCGAGCTCCTCTGCGTTAGCGGCATATGAAGATCATCGGAATCTCCCCGGGGAGATTTGACGATCCGACGGAAGAAGAAGAGGACGAGCTCCGGAGGAGCCTTCGAGAAAGCGCGGAAACCCGCCTGCGACGTCTCCAACGACTGCTCCGCCCGGAATCCATCATCATCGTGAATCTGCGCGCGTCGACCTCCGACTCCTCTCACAAGATGACCGCCACACGGTGCGCAGGATCACTGCCATTGTTGCTGATCTACAGGCCATTCGAAGACGAAGCGATCCGAGGGGGGAGACAAGGTGCCGGATGCGGATCAAACCTGACAAAATTGCCAGCATAGTTCTCGCATCCGCTCCAACCTTCCTTTCATGAGTGATTCGATGAACTACAGATCGACGGCAAGACCTCGGATCTTCCGCAAGAGCCTGATCAAACAAAATGCTACGCTTGCAGAAAGACGAATCCGACAAGACCACCTTGGATCGCGGATCACGCGGGGATGGAAACGGAAGAATGACATCAAACGATTCGACAACCCTGCGAAATCATCCAATTATTGACATTTCTCTCGGTGAGGGACCCGAAGAATGCGCAAGAACTGGCTCATGGTCCACACTGTCTTGGAGAAGCAGCGGTGCGAGAGAGAGAGAGAGAGAGAGAGAGAGAGAGAGAGAGAGAGAGAGAGAGAGCAGTGTCGGCGAGAGACCAAGCCTGGGCAGAAATCCGGTACGAATTTGCAGCTTCCGGCCAGCAAAAAGAGACGACGGAGATCGGATTTCGACTCTCGGAGCTCGCCTAGGTGATCCCCGATTTGCAGATCGGGCACGTCGTCCTCCTCCGGAGCCACTGGTCGATGCACTGCGATTGCCAGAAGACGGATCAGACACCCAACCAAAAATCACAGATCAACAGAACCTCTCTTCGATCTACGAGGAAGGAGTAGGAAGAGGTTCATCTACATCTTTGTGGAATTTATGCAGGCACGGCAGATGGCGGATGGTGTCCCCAACGGAGGGCGTCTCCAGGCAGATGGCGCACGGTTCTTCAACATTATCGGTCTGAAAATGAGAGAAAACAGCAATGTTTTCCATCACTGGTGGGAGGATCATCACAGAGAAGAAGATCATTCAGGTTCGCAGATCTCTACCTGGATCACCGATTCGGGCAAGCTGCTGATTTGATGGAGAGAAGCGCCGACGTGCCGATGGTTGTCATCATCGAGGGCCAGCAACAGCTCGTAGTCATTTCTGCGAGCAGATTCAAACGAGAAAACACGAGTTCTTCATCAATGCCCGACAAACACGCATCGATAATCTCAACTTTATGAAGAATTAAAGGCTCCAGAAATTATGGCGGCCAGGAGTCGCCGGGCTCTCGCCATCATTTAACAAGATACCCGATCAAATAAACAACACCACGATCAAAACCAGACTTACGCGTTGAAATCCCGCTGAGCATGGAGAATATCGCCCCTGGGATCATTGCCGATATTGAATGCTACTTCTAGCGCTTCCAAGAAATTAATCCTCTGCGGATCACATGAAACGAATTTCATTGCAAGGATCAGAAAATTAGCTCTCATGGTTATGATCGATATTATTCTTCATAACAGCATGACATTGACCGGCGAAAACCAAAAATAAGCAAAATCAACATAATCACAAACAAGTAAACAAGGAGAGAGAGCACCGCTCAGAACTTGATCTCACAAAAGAGGATCAAAGAGGTCTCTAGCCTGACGTCGGAAGGAACAGGATACCACCCATAGAGCTAGAGCTTCTCTTGAATGGACATGCCCGTCACATCCAGCAACCCCAACAAAGAAAAAAAAAAAAAAAAACTCGATAACAGCTCAACACCGGCTCCACTTCATGAGTAAAATGACGTTTGATTTAGATCGGGTGAGTCAAACACTCGACCCAGGTCTGAGCTTTATGACTGAAATAAGGATGACAAACAGATAATATCTTCAGCACTTTGCAGCACCATAGAACATTGAACACCATTGAAACAGAGCACCCAATCTTGACCATCATCATACAATTTAACGCAAATTCAGATGGAGGAGATGATGCGCGAAATACATGGACACAAGAATACCATCAAAGTTCAGGATTTCTAGCAACCTATGGATATGATAAAAACCTGGGTGCAAACCGTATCACAATAGTAAGAAACAGAGAAAGACAAGATAGAACTTTCCAACGGCATGTGGGCAGAGAGCAGTACCGTCTCTAGATCCATCCCACGTCTCATGTTTCTCCGCAATTGAGCCATTCTTGCAGATGAGGCGATCCGGGAATGGTTAGTGGCATTTACTGTAGAATCCTGGGATGGCCGCCTTGGATATTGTCTATACAAATGTGCAATGGATGGACCCCTCTGTAAAAAACGCATTCAACTCTCTCAGAAGGTCCCTTAATGGATCAACAGAACTCTTTCAGAAGAGAAATAGAGTGCCAATAATGTAATCAAAATACCACGAAACTGAAAAAAAAAAAAAAGTTCGCAGGAGATATAAAGCCAACTCAAAATTTATACTGATTAAGCTGGCATCATTGACGGTCTCTCCATCTCTCTCTCTCTCTCTCTCTCTCTCTCTCTCTCTCTCTCTCTCTCTAGATATATATGTATATTATATATCTAAACTATATGATTGCTTCTTCACACGGTTTTTAATGAGAAGGTTGCCGCTTTGGTCCAATCAATTTTCACAAGTGCACAAAGCTTGATTGTGATATGCAAAAGCGTTGATATTAAGGCATTATTGGTATCATTTGCAGTAGATATGGCATCGCAATATAAAGAGATCGAATTTTGCACATAAATGGCAATAGTCTTGACGCTAAAGTCAAAGAAAACGATTAACGAATACGGGTTCTATTATCTTGATATATTCAAACATTGAACCTGTAATGAATATCGCAGGGCATTTTTAAGGATACTTCGTTAAATCTACCTTATGTTGGACAAGCATTTTGAAACACTGGTTTATAAGATCACTTACACGCTGTGATTGACTGCGGCTTCGCATGAGAGAGGCACGCTGAGCTTCCTCTTCTTGTTGCAGTGACCATGCTATACTAGCGTCAATCTGAAATGCGCAAGGGAACAAGAGTTCCAGTCAGAGATATTTTGGGCCCCTGCAACTTAACAATTCCTAGAATGGACTGCGAGAATAATCCTACTAAACATATCATCGAACTTAAAGTAAGAAAACAAAGTTCCCGAGAGATGGAAACCTAACCTCGTCTGTACCCTCAAAACCAGACGATTCGTTGAAAAACTGCTCTTGTAGTTGACGAGCTAGCATTTCATCAGATACAACTTGCTGAGCCCTTGCATCTGACTCAGAATTTATGCGGCTTTCATTGTGGCCAGTGAATCCTCTTGATACTGGGGAAGGCAGCTCATCAACATCTATGACTGTTTCTAGAGTAACACCGTGATGATCTAAATTTTGACCCCTTGCTGAGTTAGCACTTGAAAGGTTCGGGGATGATTGTCGATGAGAAACTTGCTGTTCAGTAAATCCTGAACTAGAACATTCACCAAGATAGGAATGATTAGAGCTGGGTTTCCTTTTTCCCCTCGAGGGTCTTCGTGTGGGAAAATGGCTTTTGCGGTCAGTATTAAGCTCAACCGTAGCTTCAGATGGGCCTCGAAGCAGGTTCACATCGGCTTCATGAGGGAAAGAAGATGAAGCAGCTGCTTTCGAAGAATCAACACCATGACATGGATGCCTTCCATTCACATATCTTTTATCTTCAGATACGCGTTCCTGGTGCTGATCTGATGAGTGAACGTAATTATACCTTTTTTGTGGTGAAATTGAGGCTTCTGTAGATATGAGTTGGGTAAGTTCCCTTGTATGGTTGCGTGTGCTTCTCCAACCAACATTGTCACTAGGCCACAAGTCAGAGATTGCTTTTGCATTAACAGCTCTCTCCTTAGCAGGCAGTAATAGTTCCCTTGAAAATAATAGCATGATATCAATAAAATCTACACTCCAAGAGAGGCATTGAAGAAAATATTAAAAAAAATTATGATTTTACAGAGCACTCCTTGTCGAGGAAATGAGAGCACAAAATAGCAGGACCTATCTTGGAGAACAGCATCACTGCCCACGGTTCACTATCGTCAATGGGTATCAGTGTTACACAAAGTTTTCCCACCAATAATGTCTGCCATTCGAGATGGGGAAATTTGCAGCCAACATGGATCAGATGCGCGGATCCTTCATAACTTTGAGAATTTGAATCGTGAATTTTACCTCATGAGTTACCAAATCAGCTGGACATTCGGTATGGGTGATTCCAAACCTTTTAAAAAATAGGCTTCTCTCCAATGACTTTAAATGCTCCATGCCCTTATTCAAAGTTCTGCTTTGGTGAAACCAAACACTCTGCATTCACCATTACCTATGCACAATAATCCTCAGCACTTAAAGAAAATTTTCCAGAGGGTTCCAAAGAGGACCAGGGATTCTAGAAGAGCATTGACAAAAAAGTCCAACTTTCAGGTTTTGAGAAAATCCATGGAGATCAGCATGCTTCAGCATACATCCCTAACCATTCAAGGACATAGTTCTCGTTAATTGTACTGAAGGTCACAGGTAGTTCGGTGCCAATAATGACTTTTGATTTTAATTTTTTTTTCATCGTTCACCCATAATTGCTATATAGACTTTCCATTCATTTTTTCTACTAGGGCTGAAGGTAAGCATAAGTCCGGGCATGCCCAAGACCATTTCATTGCAGTCTTCTTGGATAATAATGATGAAGATCCTTCACCATACCTATCCAACAACTCAGGTTGCAGACACACAGCCATTGATTAGAGATGATTTGCCAGATTCATTGAGAGGGGGGACGTGGGGTGGACAACAAACTCAAAGGCCTTTCACCATCTCAAACAGATGTTCTACCAGTGTGGAGACAGTAAAGACGGCTTCCGGAACATATGCAGGTGCATCGGCCGAGGAGAGCCAACAACAATGAGCTAAGGATGTACTAGATCATAAAAGGAGAGTTCTCTGGATGAGTTTCATGGTACTACTTTAACAACATTTGAGGATGAACTGATAAGACAATCATTGGGTAGGTTATTGACAGCGAAAATTGGAGATAAATATAGCTCCCACATTTTTCTGTTTATTTAGTGGTAGAAGAGACCAATTGACAAAGGTGATCCCATACAGTCTTATCGGTTGGGCAACAAGGCCTTCACGGAACCAGACAAAATTGATTCTGTTTTTAATAGATATACTGGTCAGCGAGTTGATATAATGTACATCAAGTTGATTTCATTCCGAAACTAATGTCATTAGATAATGCAATGACAGTAATGAAGTTTTTAACAAGACGATTTTTTATATACTTAAAAAATGAGAAATGTTTTAATTTCAACAATCGAAAAAGGCTAAAATCAAAGGCATATAGCCAGGCAGTGTAATGGAATAGCTCTTACATGAAAATAAAAATAAAAGGAAAATTTTGACATGGATGTGTTTTTTGTACTCATTCTCAGAAAAAAAATACTATGCATACATGGATATTGACCATATTCCTACCTGCTTGGCACAAAGCTGGATTTAGCATCTTGACAATTCGCCCTTAAGGGTTTTTCCTCTTTCCCTTGATCTGCTTGTCTGGGTTCAGAATCAGGACTGAGAACATGCCGTTGACTTGATGGCAATCCGTCTAAAGTTTCGTGGGAGTTTACTTTTCCAATTCGTTCATTCTTCCAAGATGCAAGATTACTGGCCTTCGCTATGTTTATAGGAGATATACACCCATTCCGTACCAGCCTTTTCTGCCCAAAGTTCTTCCGACGAATATTAAGTTGCTGAGATTCCATAGATGCCTTTTCGGTCTTATTTGGAGGATCATTTGAGTATATTCCTTTCCCTTTATCAGGATGACTTCTTGCCGCTAGAGATGAGCTTGATTCCTCGATAAGTGAAGAAAAGCACTCCTTTTTGCTATTACTGGGAGAGATAAGACCATTGTGCACCAATCTCTGAGGCTGTGATGAAGCAGTTTCTGTTATAGTTCGCGAATCATTCATTAAAGTGACTACATTTCGATTACTATTAGAATCACTGGCCCAATCCATAGAACAATGCGCTGATTTTGCACTAGCTGCAGCAATTCCAGCTCTTCCTTTTGTTGCAAGATTATCGTCAGTCAATTCCAGGGAATTCACATTCCCACAATGTGTCGCCGTTGTGGACCCACTTGGAGATGAGAGAACACCAATCGAACTAATATGACTGCTCTGGCCTTCACCATGAAAATCGTGTGCCATCCTCCTCCGAGCACTCCTACATCTAGTGGGATGGGAAATACCAGAAGGGAACTTCTTGTGAGTGTAATAGAGCTCAGCATCACACGGACTGGAGATTAAAGAAGCTAGTCTTCCCTGTCTGAATAGGGCTGCATTATCGATTCCGTTAGAGGAGCTGGCGCCTTCAGCCCGGAGGCTGAGATTTCTACCATTGAAATAAGATGCTCCTCTTGCAGCATTTTCACCACCATCCTCTTCTGCCCACGTCATTGTAAGCCTTTCAGGGGTATCTGGGACATCCGATGCGGGGTCCATCTCCATGGCATCCATATGCTAAATACAACAATCGAGGATTTCGTCTTAATCAAAACCGTATTAAAACCAAGAAAGAATAGCTGGTTTACTCAACCTCTGCAACTCAGACACGACGGAAAAAAGTGAAGGGCTTGCCTATTTGAACGGCAGAAAAGACATAACTTCACAAGAAATTGAAGATTTCGGCTTTCTGTAAAGAAACTCAAGAAGGCTCACCGAGATTCAGACTGAACCGGGAAATAGATGGGCGGCGAAACGTGCAATAAAACGAGAAAAGCTTTAATTCAACAAGGTAAAACTTCACGGATGCCGCGTGACACGGCACAGTGTCAAACAGAATGAACGGTTCGAACAAACCCTAGATAGCAACAGTCAAAAACGCGAGAGGACAAACCCGTCCCTAGCTAAAAGGATCGCGGATCGGTACCTTGCCGAGGCGGTTGGTTCCCAGGAGCCGCAAATCTTGAATGAGCTTCGTGGTGGAGTCAACCGTAGATGCCGCGGAGGAGGAAGACTCCATGCATCGGGAGGGCGACGACGAGGTGAAACGGGTCCTACGATCACCTTCTCCCCGCCTCATCAACCATTCTGACCCATCGCGTCGGCATCGGTGATAAGATAGCCTCCGACGGCCCCGATCTGATCTTGTGCTACCTCCCCGTGGACCCCACTCCCTTCTTGGGCCCATATCGGTACCTAGTCCATTAAGAGAAATTCTCCTTCAGCTCGGCCTGGCCCATATTGGCCCACCAAGAAGCCTTGCCCGTGTGCAGATAAACCTTTAACACGAGCCATTATTTAAATATTTATTTATTATAAATACGAATATTTAAAAATTATACCGGAGTGGTTTGGGCTCGGTAATGAACTGATCTGAGCCGTCGGCATCGCTTACGGCAGGCCTTTGATAGTGGGCCCCACGAGGATCTAGGCCGGATCCACAACCGCCAAAAGTGGAAATTCCGGTCTCCGGAATCGATTCCACGCAAGCACTATTCTTTCCGTACGCTGTCATTCCCCCGGCGTCCGTGAGTGTCTCCAGGCACGTCCGCCGAACGTCTACTTTTCTTGCCGAAGTGGGATGCTTACGTGGTGATACCAGATCATACGTGGCGAGTTTTCATAGGCTGATTTGCGGATCGATAACAATCTTCGAAGCTCTGCGGAAGAGAGGGGATTCTGTGGGTCACAGGGTCAACGGGGAGGCCGCACGAATACCGAGAGGTTTCGAGGATAACGACAAGGGTATTTTCGGTATAACAGGTAGCGTCCAGCTCCGTGGTCTGTTTCCACAAAGGAAAAAGAGAGGAAGGAGGGAGGAGGAAGGGAGGTAGGGGGAGAGCGAGCGAGTGAGAGAGAGAGAGAGAGAGAGGGCACTTCCCTATTCCCCTTCGAAGTCCTAAAAAGGATTCAAACGTAATACACGAGCTACAAGGGCTGCATTATCCAGGTACCCTCTCGAGTTCGGATTTTGTTGATTTTTCATAGATTAATTTGTTTGTGAATGCATCCAGCCGGCTGCATTTACCATAGCTAAAATGGTCAAAATCGGCAACCACCCGATGATCATGGCTTTGATTAAGGGGATTTTGACGTCCTTTTTTCATTCATCCTGCCTGGTCGAAATCTTTGAAAGTCATCGTCGCTGATCAGTATATTTCTATCTGGATTGGCATAGAAACAAAACCTTGCTGCTTCCTCGTGCTTGCCGATGCTGTCGATGTGAACCTCCGTCATTAGTGGCGATAGTGATGTTGGCTGTTCTCCTAGCTCCACCGGAATTGGGAACCGTAGCTAATTATTTGGAAATTGTTGTCGGGCTTTTCTTGTGATTTACGCCTGAAGTTTACCCCAGCAGACGTTACCTGCAACCGGGGTGGACCAATAAAATGATAATCCGATGAGAAACTGAAGAAAAAACATTCATTGTATGATGTTCAAATTAGAATTAGAATTATATTGGATCGTTTCTCTTGCATACATTGTTACTTAAATTACGGGTATAAAGTTCAACTCGTCGTGTAGTTAAAGAGCATGATAGATCAACTTGTTCATGATTCTCTTAAATTCAAATTAAAAATTTTCATTTAGATATCAAATTGAGACAATTTCCCAGGAAAACGCCAACGATGAGGTTGGATTTTGCCCACAGTCTGGGAAAAGCACACTATGTATTCCTCATCATTTATTCTCCCTGAGATAACTCGGAACTTAAAATAAATGAACAAGCGTCCATTGCACCTTAGAGAATGTAGTATGTGAATCATAATTTTTTTCCTAGGGCGAACGTTTGAGAAAATTTGATTCTTGAACACAAATGAGTATCAACAGGTTATATCATATGACTTGACATTATTCACAAGAAAAATTCAAGCACACAGATGCCTTTGTAGGTTGACAAAAATTCTTTCATCCATCCATTTTAGTCAATCTAACTGTTATTTTTCTGTTATTCTCGAGACCCAGTACTGTATCGTTCGAATATTACGTTCTTTATCTTAACACTGCATATTACATGGAATTTTCCGTTGCAGATTTGCAGTGGAGTTGTATGGTATCGATGGCTGTTGTTTTTTCTCCTTTGCTGGACCTGTTATTCATGACGAGTCTTTAGAAATATTCTTGAAGACAAAATGACTAGAGAGAAAGTTATTTTAACGTACAAGCGAAAGCAAATATCCTATCATTCTGATTCTCCGCGTGTAAATAATGGGGCGTCATCTTCAAAACACCCAAGGACAGTGTCTGCTGCATTCAAATGGAATGAGGTGTGGATATTAAAGTTTTTATCTAAGAGCTGGGTAATCTGTTGACAAGAATCTCGTCTTTCATCTCAGATATTATTATATTTTACTGCCATATAAGCCTCTTCTGTAATATCCTCATCTTTATCTAATAAAAACCCCAGTCGTCCGTTGTACGATCTATGATTTGGTCAAACGATATTCCACATCCATTTGGTTCCAAAAAAGTTTAGTTATGTTCATTCTAAAAATTTGAGTTCGGGTATTAATGTCTGATGGATGGTTCCCACATTGCTTTTTCTGCCTTCAGGTGGTAAATTTTAGCTCATCAGGATTACTAATAACATTCACTAAATGTACTTTTTATTATGTTAGTGAAGAATGGAGTTGTGTTGGAAGGTTCTGGTTCATAAAAGTGGCATATATTGTTTTAGAATGTCGTCTGATACTCACACATGGTAAGAATATATACAAAATAATGTTTCACGCCGAGGAATGTTTCCATTTATTTTTATTTTTATTTTCTCACACTTTTTTTCTTCATATCTGCATTATAATTAAGTTTCATTGTTCCTCGCTTATGGACTGCATTAGCTGATCCAAAGCTGACCAAACACAATGATCTCAATTCTACAGTTGTTTATGTCATATTTGAAATCTTATCATCATTGTCATCATCATGCTTGTTGTCATGTTCTTTGCTACCTTGGTTTACTTTATCCTGAAACTCTACAAGTTCCCAGCAGAGATGCGAATCTATTGCTTGTGTTGATCAACATGCTAATAGTCGATAATTTCTTTCAGCAGACGCCCAAAGAACCAGTTATATTTAAGAAGTGTGGAAGTTTCCAAGATTTTGAGAGGAGTCTACCAAACCTTTGCTCCCATGATAGCAGCCGTAACAAGGAAGGGTTTGGGAAAAATTCATCTTTCAACGATAGCTTAGATTTAGTTGTTGCAAATTCAGTTACTATTTCTTCAAATGGAATACCACACAACAAAGGGAGTCAAGATTCTCAGATGTCAGACCAGAATAGTGGTGTAAACTCAAGTCCCATATCTTTCAATCTTACTGGAAACAACAATGTTCACTTGTGTAAAGAATATTCTTTTGTGGATACACATGTTTTAAAAGAAAAGGATTTCCCTGTTGAGCAAAAGAACAAAATGGTACTCCACAAAACATCTAATAAAGAGAGCTTCAAGACCCCTTTGCGTACTTTCTACTGAAGAGCGAGAGAGAGAATCGATGTTAGTGAGGGCCAGGTTCTCAATAACTTAAATGTTGGGGAAGGAGAGGGCTCAGCATCTAACCAAAATGAGGATCTTGATGCAAACTGTAAAAGGAAAGGGTTCACTGACCAATCTGAGGCACCTTTTCCAGTCAACGGGAACACAAACAGCAACCTATCTTCATTGAACGCCAGTGGAAAACTCATGGTACATATGCCTTTTAACGCACAACATCATCAGACCTTTCTGAAAATGTCAATCCCTTTTCTTTTTCAGTCATCGTTCTCCTTGTTTCTTTCATTATTTATTTTAATAAAGTGTCACTTTCTACAATTTTTGTTGTTGTTGCTCATTGATTGGGTATATTGTTATCTCATTAACTCATTTATTAGTCCTAATTTAGGCAAAAAAAATGATCATGGGTGTTTGCATTAAGGCATTTATCAAAATGCATAGGTTCGAAGTGATATTTTTTAGGATCAGTCATTCGCCTTTTAGGCATCATGTAAGTCATTTTTTTACAAGGAAATAAACTATACAATGTCTGATAACCCATAAGACAAAACAAAAAGAGAGAATTTTCTGGTAAGAATTCTTCGTATGCAAGTGGCATCCTTGTCATTCGTACTGTACGTACATATATCATGTTCGTTCATATCAATTGGTTTTCTCTTCACCTTCCAAACTATTATCCAGGCAGGATATGCATTTTTTTCTGGTCTTTGCAACTTTTTGCTGGTTGTATACAACCATCCTAAAAGCTAAATTATATCTTTTTTTTTTCTGAGTCATCTAAGTAGAATGACTTCATTCTACCTGACAGTCAACTGAATCCACTAATCAAATAGATTGTAGAGGCCATGAGGTGTATCCCATGTGTAGTATGATTTTATTACCTCATCTAGTTTTTCAGTCTAAGGGTCTTCATGTGCCATGTATTTTGATAGGCTAGGAGTTTTGAAGAAGTTGCTTGCCAATACCCAAGTTCTGGAAGTTTGGCTGAAAAAAAGAGGTAACTAAACGTTGACTTACTTTTTTATTGTTTATCAATTCTTTTACAAAGTGATGTGCTCTGTGTTTCTTATGGTTTCAGTGACAGCCCAAAGGGAACGAACTTTTCCATAAAATATACACAGTTAGCTCAAGAAGGCACACTTGTCACATCCACATCAAATCATTCTTCTAACACTGAGATGAGAGAGGACTCTTCTGACATAAATCATGAGGTCAAACAGATCAAGTCATCGAAAATTGGCACTCTGACGGAGGAGCCAGGACATTCCTCAATGGATGATGTGAAGAAGCCACTTGTCAAAAATCCTCTTAGCAATTCCCATTTTTCCATTAGATTTTCTTCAGATATCGATCTGAATGAGATGGCGTCAGATGAAACAATCACTTCTCATCCGTGTGAGCTAAGTAAATCAGTGAGGGATGCTTCACATGCATCCATGTTTCATTCTCGAGGCTTGTCTAGTAATGCTGTTGCAGAACCTAATGGTACAAGCAAAGAACTGGAATATTTGGGAATAGAGAAACAGAAATCAAGAACCATGTCATCATCTCCGTCAACTGCTAATATCATACCTTTTGGTGAAGGTGATGCTTTGAATCGAAATCAAATGCAGATCGACTCCTCTCTACTTGACCCTACTACAACGGTAATTTTTGCTCAACTCAATTTCTATTTTTGCGATCGATTTCAGCTCATCTTTCACCTATTTTGCCATGAATTTTTATGCATTTTATCATTTTCAATTAATTTTCCTCAACACATGCTCCATTTGGGAAGACCCACTTCCTGTTAAACCTCCCCCCCCCCCCCCCCCCTGTCAGGATTTTTTTGGACTTTCTACCCTCAGAAAGGGAAATCTGTGACAAATCCTGATAGTTCTACTAAAAAGTCAACGCCCAACGCAAAAAAGCCAAACTTTTATTTACCCCGATATTTTTGGTTCAGCTCTCAGACAACCATCAAAGAGGGCTGATCCTATTAAGAACTTCCAAAGCATTGGCTCACCATCTGCTTCTAATGGTCAGAAAAAGAGACTCGGCAACATTGCAAGTGGTGGCAGGACGTTGGGAAGAAGTCAGAGCTCCAAATTATCTAAATATAGGGGGTACCCAAACGTCTGGTCAGAAGAAGAGCTGGATTCCCTTTGGATAGGCGTGAGGAGGCATGGGAGGGGCAATTGGAACTACATGCTTCGAGACCCAAGATTATCCTTCTCAAGTGGGAGGACTCCAGACGACCTAGCTAAGAGATGGAACGTGGAGCAGTCATATCTCCTCAGTGCCCCGGTCATTCAACCTCTAAGAGCCCTGGAACCAGATCATCTCCCCCTCCCTTCCATATCTGGTAAGCTTTCCTCAAGCATAGTGGTGGATGGTTATATTCCTCTCAGCGCTCACCTATCAGGTGGCTACTTCAAGAAAGAAGGCTCTTCTGATAGGTATGGCGGCCGCCATCACTCCAAAAAGGCACATGGGAGAACCCAAAACCATTGTAGTGCGCAGATTTTGAAGCAAAATTCATCGGAAAAGTTGTCTAGCGATATGGGTTCCTCGTCATCGGGCGCCAACCTGCCGCACTGGCTCAGAGGAGCTCTTCACAGTGACCAGAGGGCAGCTCCTGCCTTCCATCATCTTGGTGGACAGTTGTCACCACCACCTAGCAAAAATTCACCAGAGGGAGCTCTGAAGAGGAAAGTTCCTAGCCTGCTGACTCTTCCCCATGAGCCCAAGTCTTCGGAAGAGCCCATTTTTCGTATGAATCAGAGCCGCCCGGAGCCAATGGGCCAAATTGACTTGGTTGACTTGGACAGCGATGCTTCGTCTGAGGGGACAATATCTGACGACCAGAGCGGTGGGTGTTGACCATTTATTCTTTTCCTACTAATTATAGGGAATTGTACAGGTTATGGTTAAAAATAACTGACGGTTATATCTAATAGAGAATATCAGATATCTTAAAAGTAGTCGACCAAGGTCAAAAACTATTTTAATTATGTTTTTTAGTCTACTTGCTTAGAGAACATCCCATCTCTTTTCGATGCCAATCTAATGGCTCCCTTATTGTAACTCGAGGATTCTTTATTATTATAAATTCTCAGTTCTATAGAGTTATTAATTTGATTTCAAAACAATCATATAATTTTAAAATGTACTTAAAATCTCATTTGAACAATAATACATTCTTATCATATATATTATAGAGGATTGATTAATGGCCACATTTCATTGGTACTAAAGGGCATAAATCATCCAAACTACTAAGGAATGTATCATCTTGGTTTATTACCACCTGAATTTCTTTATACTTTTTGAAATAACAACATTAGAATGACAGAAATTAAGGAAAATTACTTCATTGTTTTTCCTAGAAAATCACCCTTTCCTTGGCTAAGTGAACAAGAATGTTTATCATGCTTTTTCCTTCAACTCCTGTATGTGTTACAACTATTTTCTAGATAAAGTAATAATCAATCAAAGAACATTGGAACTCATTGTAAGGATACACGACAACAAAATTAAAGAGCAGTCTTGATTATTTCATCATTTACCACTAGGTTTCATTCATACAAGAGTTTTAAGAAGGGAATACATTCACTTTGAAGATCAATTCATTTCTCTTCTTTATAAAAATTTGAATCTAACTCATTTCACATGTTTCTTTGGAAGCACCATCGATGATGTCTTTCTTTATTTCTTATGACATAAACTTGATATTAAGTTTATATGAATCACATTAAGGAGTTCATTCCTACAATCAGTTTAAGTTTTAAAGGGAAATATTTTCAAAAGATAATTATAAGATAGCTTAGCTTGATAATTAAAGACCATTGTTAAATGATGTTTTAGTGGAACATAAGAAAGCATTTTTTTGGAGAGTGGATCTGGCCAAGAGGCTGGATCACTATAAAATTTTTGGTGGCTTTAAGATGTAGATCAAAAAGATTTATAGAAGTCAAAGCTTAAAAGGAGAGATCAAGAAGAATGAGAATAGCTGACCAATCATAAATTTTTCATAAGATTAATTTAAACTACTTTCTTGAATTTCACTTGACCTTAAGTCCAATAAATTTTTCATACCTTTTAAGATTCAAATATTCTCTATGGCTAAAATAAATACACATTTAAATATTAACATGAGTTATTAGGTCATGGTTATCAACAATTCAGGGATGTCTATAATTTGCAAGATTTTATGAATATTTGGTCACTTAAGTTGAAATCAATTCTAATTTTTCATTAATATTTTATGACCTTATATCTTCTCAATAATTTATCATAATAGTTAAGTGAAAGATTCAACTATTATTTGTTAAGGGTTTTAAGAACATAAAGTTATTCATGACAATTATGATCTAATCACATTCAAATAACTATGATAGTGTATCTAATTAGCTTATCCCCTATGCAAGGTTCTACATACGTCATTCACACATGACACATTAATGTGGTTGTAAGGTTCTGCGCATAATGGAGACAAAAATTAGGTTGACAAGATGGGAAATTAATGTGGCAGCAAAGAGTCAAAAAGTCTTGTTAGTGAGTCCAACCTTAGAGGAAGAAGATTAGTAATTAAGGAAGATTACTAGCCTTATTGAACAAACTGTTGCTTCTTTCCGCATGTCATTCTATGTTAGAAAAATTGACGTTCCTTTGCACAAGAAAAGTACTTTTAAACAAGAAGCCAATTTACATTGAATTAACAAAGTAAGTTGGGACTGACCAATTACGTTATTTAATCATTGTAGAGCAGCTCATCCAAGAAACAAATGGAAATACATTAGGAATCAATCACATTTAGACATATTAAGTAAACTCTTGAACATGTGAGCTGCCTCATCATTTTTCATCTTGCCGTAAAGTATACCAAGCCTTCGAAGGATTTCAACATCTATTATTGTTTTGATGACGGTGCCCATCAAGGTAGTGTAACAAGTGAAGTAGTCTCCAACTTTGGGGCACATATGTTCAAGGATGATGAGATTTTGCAATCTGACTTTGGTGGGCTCCTCCATTGAGAGGCTAGGGATCTTGAAGCTCTCCCCCTTGAAAGAGATCATGATGAGGTACCTCCCAATCTTAGACTTGATAATCATCCTAGTGTGTTTCACGCCACCTATCTCAAAATCCGTGAACTTAGAGATGTGGTCCGAGTCTCCCCACTATGCATAGCCTAAGAGATCATGATGAGGTACCTCCCAATCTTAGACTTGATAATCATCCTGGTGTGTTTCACACCATCTATCTCAAAATCCGTGAACTTGGAGATGTGGTCCGAGTCTCCCTACTATACATAGCCTAAGGAAGTGTGTCTAGGCTTGAGAGACTCGAGAACATGTGGAAGTGACATAAAGTCCATGAGGCTTCTAAGCCAGTAGAAGGTTTGGTGGAAACGTGACTTGGGGGTTGGATTATCATAGAGACATGGGTCTACAGATGAATGAAATAGATGGAGTAGATGATATATTAGTTTTGGATGTTCCATCAACATGTTGCTCACCTCGAAGATCTTTGTGGCTAACTCCCACAAATGTGTGTGACAACCCCTCCTTTTGGTTCAAGAGCAGATGGACAACTCTTCTAATAGGAAGAAAGGAATATGATTCTCTATCATCAAGCAATCATTGCACACAACATCAAGGGTTGTGTCACATAGACAAAACATCTCCCTCCACAAAAATACCCAACCTTCTTGAAAGTATATCAATAATAACTCTATGAGGAAATAGTTGTCAAAAAGCATCATCTCAACAAATTCATCACTATTTATCTCAAGTTCTTCAGAGTACCAAGCCCTGACTTCCTCTTCATGTGCTCTCATTGAAGTGATCATTGAATTGATAAAACTGTAATGATTCATCTTGGATAAGTTGTATGTGAACTTACGTTTAAGTGTCTCCATCTTGCAAAAAGAGGCGTCTCCATAGTAGAATGCCCCAATGGAAATGACCTTCGGCCAACACATGCCTAGGTCTTTGTCCCTAACATGGGATTGCACCTTGTGGATGATGGGCTTCTTAAACCATGGATTGCCATCCATATCATTTGCCTTTGAGATCTATACCTTGATAGAGTGCACCAATGAGTCTTTTGTCACGCCCATTGAACCTTCCATATTCTTGCTACGCCCTTCTTCCTAAGTGTTTTCTACTAAACTAAGCTTTGGGGAAATGTTCTTCCACCATGCTGAATAGACAATATGTCTTAAAAAATCTAAGATGATGTGAATTATGTAGTGAGATATCTAATTGACTTCTCCTCATAGAGAGAACATAAATCAATACAACCACTCGTAAGAGATCTATAGGGGAGTATTTATTTATTTTATGGTGTGATCTACCGTAAATGTGATTGATGATTAATGAACTAGAGGAAGCGAAAAAGGGAAGGAAACTAGGAGAAGAAAGACCAAGATCAAAAACTAGTGGATCATGTCTCAACAATTATTAATAAAAATTATCAAAAAATAATAAATATAGCCTTTAATCCTAAAAAAAGATCATAATAAGATGAAGACGTTAACCATGGTGGGAGGAAAGCAAATATATCACACATTGATTCATATTAGAAGCCCAAGAACTCGGTCAATGGGGTAGACATCAAGTAGAATGTGGTAGGGGTCGTATTAATTATTTTGTGGTGGTGGAGGCTTGTGAGTAGTGAATTGCATCCATTAGATTCTCCACCCTTCATATGGAGTTAGGCATTGATGTGGTGCTCTCTCTCTCTCTCTCTCTCTCTCTCTCTCTCTCTCTCTCTCTCTCTCTCTCTCTCTCTCTCTCTCACTCACTCAACTCTCCTTCAGTCCCTACTCTAGATGCATCATAAGCTACTTCAAAAACCTTAGAGAAATCAACAAGTCTAAGAATAGGTGATTTGGTCATCTTGTCCTTCATGAATTGAACTACAACATTGACTTCCTTGGTCCATTTGAAGATACCTTATTTCATGCAATTACTAATTGGAGCCATGATAGTATTGAAATTTTTTATGATTCACCTATAAAATGATGTCAATCCATTGAGACTTTGAATATTGTGGATAGTGTTAGGGACCAGCCAATTTACTATAGCTTGAATTTTCTGAAGATCTACTCAAACACCAAAGAATGACATAATGAAGCCAAGTAACAAGACTAATAAAAAAATTCACACTTCTTATAAGTAGCAAATAGAGTTTCTCATCAAAGAGTCTCACAAATGGTTCAAAGGTGTGTCAAATCTCATAAAGGTACTATGGGCATTAGACAACTTGAATGGCATGAGCAACCATTCATATAATCTATCTTCTATTTTAAAACTAATTTTCATTCAATTCCTGGTCGAATCCTAACTTGATATCCACTTTTGAGGTCAATTTTAGAAAATATGAAGGGCTCTACTAACATATCTAACATATCATCTAGACATAGGATAGAAAAATGATATTTAATAGTTATTTTATTTATAGTCCTACTATCAATGCACATCCATTAAGATCCATCTTTTTTAGGGGTTAAGAGTATAGGAACATCACATGAACTTAAGCTTTTTTTGAATAAACCCTTTTCTAATAAGTCAATGGCTTGTCATCGTTACTCCTCATTTCCTTAGGATTAAAATAATAGTGGGTTAAATTAGGGAGACAAGATACTTGAACAAGATCAATGGCATGTTGAATATTCCAAAGGGGAGGAAGTTCATTAGGTCGGTCATCAAGGAAAATATATGTAAATTCTTCTAAAATGTGTTAACTTCAATTGATGGTGTTTGTAATGGATCAATAGTTTGGTCATTTCCTACTGACCTAACGTGCAATCCAAACAAGTGAGCTTGCTTTGAGTACTTTATGAAAAGAGCACTAATCGAATTAATACTAGGATGTGGTTCAAGATATTGGGGTTTGCTTTTTGAAAGAAAAAAAACTTTTTGAACTATCTTCGTCCCTTTAAAAAGAAATGAAACATGCTAGTTTGTCCTTGTTGACTCACATATCTATCATATAATTATGGTTGACCTATGATGATGCTACCTACATTTATAGGGAGGACATCACAAAATATTTCATCTTCATAGGAGTTGATCTTAAGATTCACTAAGCATTATTTCTGCAGATGAATAGAAGTAGAATCAATTCATGAAACTTTATAAGGGTTAGGGTAGAGTGACATAGTAAAACCAAGCTTTGTGATAGTGTATTGAAATTTTACATTAATACTACTATTATTGATAATAAGCTTGCAAATCTTAAGCCCTACCTAAATAAAAGTATAGAAAATTGTGGTACAAATAGGATCATCTTCTACAATAGGTTGGGTGAGAGTGAATCTTACTACTCCTATTCTAGATTCTTTTGAATATGTAAGGGTCATATTAGGATTAACACAATACTCTTCTTCTATGATAATATCTCTATTGTTAATCAACTTCAACATGTTCTATGTCATCAATGTGTAAACTTCAACTAGGGTATTGAGCTGTTAAATGACGTAATCCTCGACATTTGTAGCATATAATTCTAGTGCTATTTCCTAGGCAAGCTTTGATAACTTGCTTGCCTTTGTCTAAAACTCAAGTTTCTATGTTTCTAGGTGGAGGGACAAAAGGTTGAAAATTGCTTTGAAATGTTCAAGTTTGAGCTGGACATGAGGAATAGTGAGGGGAAACTTGTGAACATGGTGGAGGTTTGGGATAAAAGGTGTCAAGATCAAGTACGAGTTAGTAGGCTTCCCCAAGAGTATGCATGTTTCCAATACAAGGTTATTTTTGTAAATCATCACATAGACCAGTCCTAAAATAGGAGAGGATAATTATGAGATCTTCATTAACTCCACAAATATTAAGGAAGCCATCAAATTGAGCGGTGTACTCCACAGTAGATTGATTCCCTTGGGTAATTATATTCTATATTCTATCATTTTATTAATATAATCAAGAGAAAACACATTTTTGTCATAATTGAGCCTTAATTTCTTCCCAAGTTTGTATAGGTTCTTGTTGGGAAAACTCTAAGAGTCATTCAATGTTCTTCCAATAGGTTTTTGTAGATTTGGCTAACTTAAAATTTGCAAATTTAACTCTCCTTGCCTCAAACATATTATACCAATTAAAATAACTATCCATAGAATATTCCCAATCTAAATAATCCTTTGGATCATGCACTCCTCCATTAAACATAGATACATCAATCCTTATATGAAGAATCAAGATCAATTGGATCATCATTATGTTGATTCCCCATATGATGAGGATCTCTAGCAAGTGGTCTAGGTCTATTTGGTTCTTGAGGATGATGATTGAGTTCTATGGTGTTAAGTCGTTGAGTAAGGGTAGTTAGGTTTTCAATGATCATAGACAATTGGTTTTGAATCGATTGAATAAGATGCACTAGATCTAGTATGCATGATGAAAGGTTGAGTACCTTATACCTATGGCTTTGATACCAAAATGATGCAGGCTGCAAGAATAAGTGAAAATATATTAAAAGAATAATCAATCAGATTGATAGTGAAAGTTTAGAGATTATACCTGAGCCTTAAAAAGGTTTGTAGATTATAAGATTGACTTTTGACCATTGGCCTTGACCTTGAATGTTGACCCTTGACTTTGATATTGACTGTGGACCACAAGCTAGTAGGCTAGATCGACGGGTTCGATGGTCAGACCAGATGGCTTGAGTAGAGTGGCAGAAGAGACTCGAACCGGATGCTTCGAGTCGAGTCCGGTCGAATGGTTCGGTTGGGTTCGGACCGAAGGGTAAGGTGGTTCGCGCGAATGGTTCGACTCGTAGCAGGCCGGAGTTGGAACCAGTGGAATGGGCCGGCAGGGATGGGCCAGAAAGAATTCGGCCCACGACTGATGGTTTAAACCCAGGCCGTCAAGTGGAAGGGTTTTCGGGGCGAAGAAAAGAGGGGGGGGGAGGCGGCGGCGACGGCGGACGACAGCGAATGGCAGCGGATGGCAGCGGACGGCAGAAGATGGCAGCGTGGTGGAGGTGGCGCCGAGGTGGTGGCTGGCGGCAGGCAGCGGCGGGCGGCAAGCGGCGGAAGGCGAAGGCTGGTGGTGGCAGGGGACGGCGGCGAAAAGGGCGATAGCAACAGGCGGAGGTGGCGACGCCGGTGAGGTCGATGGGAAGACAACGGCAGCTGGGCGGAAGGTAATGGCGGTGCAGGCGGCGGTACCTGCTCCAGACCGGGAGCGTGTTGAAGCCCTCGCTTCTTCCTTCCATCCGCGTGGCAAGCGGTCCTCGCGGACCCTCAGCCGCCACCACAGATCCTCAATGGGCCTTAGCAGTGCAGGCCCATCTCAAGGAATGAACGACCCGGCGGCGGCAAAACAGAACGCCTGCCAGCTCGCAGAGGGAAGAGCCGCCGGGCGGTTGGCAAGGACAACAGGCACAGAGGCCGCAGCGGACGCACAGGGAGCACAGGAGGCGCAGGAGGCGACGGGAGCGCTCACCTCAGGGTAGAATAAAGATATAAAGAGAGGAGAAGGAGAGGGACGAGGGGGTATGTTTTTCTTTAGAGAGTAAGGAGACTGGCCTTCTCGAACTGGCTTAAGGGAGGGAAACTCCGCGGATTTTCGCGTCTAGCGCCCAGGTGTAGGGCGACGGTCTCGGGAGCAGGAGAGGCAGACCGCAAGTATTCTGTTCCGTTATCTCAGCCATTTCTGCCTTATTTTCTCAGTCATTTTCATCTTTATTCAATATTATCCGCCGGAGAAGTAGGGGTTCCATCAGAGCGGCGGGGTACTCCGACCAACCCAAGCCGGGGCGACGGGATCTTTCGATCAGGTAAGGAACTAATCCTTGAACTCTCTTCTGATTCTTCACTGTCCAAAACTAAATGTCTGCGGCCAATTTATAGGCCTCTCTACGTCTCTCTCTCTCTCTCTCTCTCTCTCTCTCTCTCTCTCTCTCTCTCTCTCTCTCTCTCTCTTGTCTGTCGATAGTGCTTCTCTGAAACCCCACCTTCATGGCCGCCCCCTCTTTCTCCTCCCAGTTTTGGAGACCAACAATGTTACTGCCAACCTCGGTGTCACTGTGGTCGCCTCTCCCTCTCCCTCTCTCTTGTCTATCGACAGGGCTTCTCCAAAACCTCACCTTCACGGCTGCCCCCTGTCTCTCCTCCCACTTTCAGAGATTGATAGCACTGCTACCAACCTCATTGCCGCCGCGGCCGCCTCTCCCTCACTCTCTCTCATCTGGCAACCTTTCCATGGCCACCTCTCCCTTTCTCTCCTCTTTTTCCATGAAAACATTTATATTAGTATTTTCATCAGCAAGCTTTTTTTTTGTCATTTAATATTTTTAAGATGTGACCAAGTTTTTAGTGATGACTTTTAATATCTATATATACACCATTACTTTAAATGAAGATATGTGTAATGCATAAGTTAGATAAAAAATTCGGTGTAATATATATTTTGTTGTATCATATGGAGTTTAAAAGTAAAGTACATTTAATCTCACTATATATATCCTAATAAAGTTAAGATTTATGGCTATTATATCTATATATATTACTATCTTAGGAAATATAATTTATGTATATCTTAATAAAGTTGTTAGGCCTAATATTGAGATATATATGAAGCATATGTATATATAGTAGGATATATTTTTATATATATTTAATATACATATTATATTTTTTATATAAAGAACTTAGGCCTAATATATAGATATATATCACACCTATGCATTTATAGTAGTATATATATTTATACATAATATTTTTCTATATTTGATATACATTTTTTTTCATAGAAAATAAGCCTAATATATACAAATATATATTATGGCTATGTAGATATAGTTGTACATATTTATATATATATATATATTTATACATAATATTTTTCTATATTTGATATACATTTTTTTCATAGAAAATAAGCCTAATATATACAAATATATATTATGGCTATGTAGATATAGTTGTACATATTTATATATATATATATTTATATGTTTTTATATGTAATATTTATAAGTTTATCTATGTAATATACATTTTTTATATATTTTTATATATAATACTTCGGTATAGTAGAATATAATAACATAAATTGACAATCACTCAATTATGATTGATTTGATATGTATAGTACCCTAATTGTGGGCTTTCACAAATAGACACCTCGTGTCTTTTTATGTTTTTATCCCTCTTAATTGTATCATTGACCCAAGTCCTCTAGAAGGTTGCATAAATAAATATGATGATTTGAAAGGGCTTTTAAATATAAATTTTGGCAACTTCCCACCCTTTTCCCTCCACATTAGTCCTCCCCCACTCCTTTTTGGCTACCCCTATAGAAATATTCTCCTCCCTACCCAATTGTAGTTCCTACCAGAATTGGACTGCATTACCTCCGTCTGTGCAACAATGGTCGGCACCAACTCTTGTGGATTTCCCAGATAATTTATTAATGGTCAAAACTATGGATTGATGTGATCTTTGAATTTTCATTTACATGTGAATCCATAGACTAACTTTATTTATTCCTATATCATTTGCAACTCTTATAACATTTGTAACTTTCTTGTTCTTGGGTGGATATAAAGGCTAAATGAGTTCTTTGGTTTGCTTTGCTTACAGAATAGAAGCTTATGAGATCATAAACTCGATCAAGAGTCAACTCCCAATATCACTGCACCAACTCGTCGGAGTACTAGACCTTACCATCTTCAAGGTACGACATGATATTAAGAAAAAAAAATAAAGAAGTCTTTAACCCCAAGGTTATCTCTATAAGGCCATACCACTATGGCACACCCAGCCTAACAGCTATGGAGACATTAAAAAAAAGGTTTGTGAAGCATTTGCTAGATTAGTGTTCAACATGATTATGGAAGAAGTGTGTCACTATTGTCCTTAAAGAAAAAGCCATTATAAGAGCTCTATATTATGTAGAAATTTATCAAGAACAAAAAGAATTTGTACAACTCATAAGAATGAATAGTCTCTTTTTGATAGAATTTATGTGGTTCTATCACCTTAGAAGAACAAAGCATTTGACATTTGAGTTGTCATCAGCAAATTATAACATTTATCTCGTGATAAATGACTTGGTGTTGATAGAAAATCAGATTCCACTCCCACTTTTGCGTCATTTACTTCTACCTATTATGAGCCATCACAAAGATAAATAATTTGATTCTTTACCATCTCTAGGACGTTTTAAATGTTACATTATTAATTTGTCAAGATTAGAAAATTATTTTACATTTGCACACTTTTTAGAACTCTCATATAAGTTTCACGTACCTAAGAGAAACACATTTTCTTTGAAGTATTCAAAATTTTCCAAAAACATCCCTTATACTAAGGAGTTAGAAAAAGTTAGTGTGAGATTCAAGGAAAAAGAATTTATTACTCATCATATAGAAAAGTTACTTCAAGTGACATTCAAGAATGAAATTCTAGAAATTCCTTCAATCTTTCTTGATGAGTCTACATATTTGAAATTTAAGAATTTGATTTTTTATGACAATTTAATCTCAAAGAAGAGGACCCATTCCTTAGTTATATGCTTTTTTAAAGTAATATCATGAAGATTGAGGAAGATGTTGTAGTACTCTAATAATGTGGAATATTAATAAGTTATGAAGTAATATTGAAGTTGCAGATATTTTTAGTACAATTTTAGGAGTAGAATTTAGTTATGAAAGACATCATTATATTGACTTGTTCATAGATTTAAATACATTTTGTTAGCTTATTTTACCTAGATGGAGGGCAGCATTGATTAGAGATTATTTCAGTAATCTGTGGAAAACAATTTATGTGCTCATAGCTAACAAGTAGACATAATTATTAATTTTGAAATTAATTCTCTTCTATCCCCTTTTTCTTTTTTTGAACTATTTATTCATTTCAGTTTAATGTGTGGAAAATTTCTCCTTCCATTTTTTGCATTAGAAACTTGAACTCATTTGATGATTCATTTGCTAGAACTCATGTGCAAGTAGAAGAGTTTTTAGGAGATGGGGGTTATTTCTCCAAGAAAATAAGAGAAACACTTTTTTTCATCATTGAGAAAAAAATCAATAGACTCTGAAAAATTGACAAGAATAGAAATGTTTCAATTAGTACAATATTAAAAGAATTAGTCTTGCTATTTTCTATCTCTTCTAAGGTCTATCCTTTATAATGATTCAAGATAGTGTAATATGTATATAATCTAGAAAGTATTAGAACAAAGATAGTTGTGAGTGCAAAAATTGTTGTCCATGAATTACTGAAATAATCTCTAATCAATGCTGCCCTTCATCTAGGTAAAACAAACTAACAAAATGTATTCAAATCTATGAACAAGTCAACATAATGATATCTTTCATAACTAAATTCTACTCCTAAAATTGTATTGAAAATATGTACAACTTTACTATCACTTCTTAACTTGCTATTTAATATCCTACATTGTCAAAGTACTACAACATCTTCCTCAGTCTTCATGATATTACTTAAAAAAAGTATATAACTAGTGAATATGCCCTCTTCTTTGAGACTAAATTGTCATAGAAAACAAATTTTTAAATTTCAAATATGTATATTCATCAACAAAGACTGAAGGAATCTCTAGAGTTCTATTCTTGAATGTCACTTGAAGTAAGTTTTTTGTATGATGAGTAATAAATTCTTTTCTTGAATCTCACACCAGCATTTTTTAACTCCTTAGCACAAGGGATGTTCTTGAAAAACCTTGAATACTTCAAAGAAAAGGTGTTTCTCTCATGTACGTAAAACTTATATGAGAGTGTCAAAAAGTGTGCAAATGTAGAATCATTATCTAATCTTGACAAATTCATAATGTAACATCCCAATCGTTCTAGTGATGGCAAAGAACCAAATAATTTATCTTTGTGATAGCTCATAATAGGTAGAAGTAAATGATACAAAGTGAGAGTGAAATCTGATTTTTTATCAACACTAAGTCGTTTATCATTAGATAAATGTTGCAATTTGTTGATGACAACTTAGATGCCAAATGATTTGTCCTTCTAAGGTGATAGAGTCACATAAGTTCTATCAAAAAGAGATTGTTTATTCCTATGACCTGTATGAATTCTTTTCTTTCTTGAGAAATTTTTACATAATATAGAGCTCTTATAATGGCTTTTTCTTTAAGGACAATAGTGACACACTGATCTAGCAAATGTTTCACAAACCTTTACTTTATTGTTTTCATAGTTGCTAGGTTGGGTGTGCCAAAGTGATATGGCCCTATAGAGATAACCTTGGAGTCAAAGACTTTGTTTTTTTTCTTAAGATCAGGTCGTACCTTGAAGATGTTAAGGTCTAGTACTCTAGTGAGTTGGTGTAATGATATTGGGAGTTGACTCTTGATCGAGTTTACGATCTCATAAGCTTCTATTATGTAAGCAAAACGAACCAAAGAACTCATTTAGCCTTTATATCCACCCAAGAACAAGAGAGTTACAAATGTTGTGAAAGTTGCAAATGATGTAGGAATAAATAAAGTTGGTCTATGGATTCACATGCAAATGAAAACTCAAAGATCACATCAATCCATAGTTTTGACCATAAATAAATTATCTAGGAAATCTAATCGACGAATTTGCAAGACTTAGAGAAGGTACCTAGAAACGAAGGCATTTCGTGGAAGGTACTCTACAAGAGTTGGTGTCAATTGTCATCACATATATAGAGATAATATAGTTCAGTTTTAGTGGGAGTTGTGACTAGGTAGGGAGGAGAAGATTTCTACAAGGGTAGTGACATGTCTTAATTGTTGTATAATAAATCATGTAAATTTAAAAATTCTAAAACTAAAAAATATTAATTTTAAAATTTTAAAAATATATCAGAATAAATAAATAAATTATAAATCAATAAAAGGTTCTAAAAATAGTGGGAAATTTTTAAGTTGATCATAGGGATGTAATATAATATTAGATAGTATTTTATAGTTTTTATAAAAGAATACAATTTTTTATAATTTTTTAAACTGAATAATAAATATAATATATTTAATAAATCACAAAAATGAAATAAGGCAATGACGTCAAGGTGACATAAGCACCAAAAGAACCCGAATTACGTGGAAATAGAGTTTCACCCTACGATTCTATTGCAAGTGATTATCGTCAAGTTAATGGGTCAAATTACGTTTTATAAAAGCCTAGAGAATTGTAACTCAATGAAGAAGGATACAAAACTTTGAAATCGTGCCAACTATCATTAATTTAAATAAAAATAAAGTTTAAAATAAGCAAAATAGAATTCTGGCTTCGCAGCGGTGATTGTCGAATTTTGTGTGTTCGGGAAGGAATTCGTGTAATGTCCATGCCCTTATAGGCTCTATTTGGACAAAGACAATGTGGGCAATCTCTAGATCTTTTGTGAAGTCTAGAAATCAGTGAAATATATCATTGAATAGTCTCCAACGACTATCACTCAATAGAGTGGAAACATGACGACTTGCAGCCCTCTAGTGGCTATAACCCGATAGAGGTAAGAAGAATGGAGGTAGGGCGCGTCTCAGGGGCTTTGTCCTCAAGTCAGCGTAGCAAGAAGAGGCCTTTTATTACATCTGGTATGCTCTTAGGAGGTGGTGACTCGTTTCCTAGTGGATCGTCCTCTTCTCAATTATGGCTTGTTCGTTGATTAATCAGAGATGATTTCCTCGTTAAGTTTGTGATATTTTGTCTAGAATTATTCGCTAATTTTGGCAACGATGCCCCACAAATTGTATTAACTAAATTTTTTGTCGAGATTTTAGTGATTTGGCAGCTTAATCACTTACCAAAAATCATGATTTCTTCGTTGGATACCCACTTGCAAGAGAGAAATGAAATAAGAATGACAATGCCCTTATAATGTGACGTCACAAGGATAGCTTCTTCATGATAATAAAAGGGTATTTTAAACATTTTCAATTTTGTAGGGAAAATTATGAGTGACAGGTTTAGTCCCATATCAGTTTTCTAACTGATTTTTAGGCAAATAAAACATTTGCCTCCTTAGATGACCATGTTCTTCTCCTATATGTGTAGATCACTCCTTGCCCCACGCCTAGTTGGCCACCGGTGATGTGGAAAGGGAGTGATGCATGCTACAATCATTCAAGCCTTGTGCTCATAAACCACCCTTAGCTGCTTGAGCCTCGAGCTTGTGGTCCTCAATCGCCCTGCGGCTCTACCTAATTGGGCCTCCACCCACTTGCAAGCCCAGTTGGCCGGTGTTTTTTTTATTTTTCTTAATCTTTTTATTTTACTCTTTTTTTCATTTATCTCGAAAAATAGGATTATAAAATCATATAATTAATCAAAAATTCATATTAACTAACTAGAAATCACTTTTCATGATTTACCATAAAAATAAATTTATTTATCATGAGTTAAGGTTAAAACTATTATATCACTAGATTATTAACTTATGATAATTAAGACTTATCAGGTAACTAGAAAGGAGCAAGGGACGACTTATGTAGAGGGAAAAGGATAGGAAGTTGCCGAAATTTATATATAAAAGCCCTTTCAAATCATCATATTTATTTATATGCCTTCTAGAGGACCTAAATAAAAACATAAAAAGACCCTTGAGGTGACTATTTGTGGAAGCCCACAATTAGGGTATTGTGAGCATAATCAATCGTCAATTTGATCATTGTATGATGGTGGGTGGTGACATGGTGACTTTTGGATCATCAAATCTAGTTGATGCTGCCGCTCTATTGTTGGATCTAAAAAAAGGCAAGAAAGTGTCATTTAGTCCTATATCATAATACTCAGAAAGTTGTTAGTAATATAAATTAAGGTGTTAGTCTGATTCATCGTATGCACCTCCAAAAAGGATGATCGAATTTGACTACTGACTCCTAGGGATGATCCGAATTGAGACATGGCTCCTAATAGGCCACAAAAGTGATCTATTTGGACAGAACCCATGATCTAGATTGCAACCCGATTTACACGAGTCACAAGGCAGTGTGCCCTTTGGGCCCACTCCTAGATGTGGTGTGGCCTCTGGCCTACATTAGGCCCATTAACTAGTATGCCTCTAGCTTGCTATTAGTGTGCCCCATTTTATATTTTATATTTTTATTTTAATACCTAAAAATTAGGAAAAATTATAGAAAATATATTTCAATTAATCATAAAATTTTAGTATAATAGAATTTTATTTTAAAATTAACTAAATATGAATTAAGCTTCAACATATGAAATAAATTCTCATTAATTTTTCTTTTTATTTATAAAATATCAATTTAAATCAAGATTTAAGTAGGTTCATTAAAATGACAAATAAAATAATTAACATGATAACTAGTGAAATAACATATTAACATATAATTTTCATAAGTTATCAAACATCGTGTACACAAGTAGTCTTATGAGCTAGTTCATGTAGAAGCCTTGACACATTCATTCGGAGGGTGCTCTCTGAGTCCTCACCTATATCAAGAGAGCCCTTGGGAAAGGGCTCATCTATCCACTTTGCAACCTATTTGATGCCAAGTATGTAAGTGACAAGGACGACCAAAAATTTACTACAGGCTACTGCACATACGTCGATGTTAACTTAGTCACTTGACGGTCTTGGAAACAAAGGGTGGTGTCCTACTCAAGTATAGAAATCTGAGTATCAAGCTATAGCTAAGATAGTAAGGGAAATGGTATAGCTTCAATCACTTCTCAACGATTTCATCATTGCTTCTCCCTCTCTAATGTTAATACATTGCGACAATCAAGTCGTCATCTTCATTGTTAGCAATCTCACCTTTCATGAGCATATGAAATACATTGAGATTGACTACCATTACATTCGAGATAAGGTTATGTCTAGACTTATCTCTACTCTTTATGTGGCATCATCGCATCAACTTGCAGATGTCTTCATGAAAACTTTAGTCGACATCTCCTACGATGTCATGTGTATCAAATTGGACATGTTACACTTATATGATCTAGCTTGAGGTGGAGTGTTCAATAGTGGTATTGGCCTCTCGACCCACTAGGGCCCATTCTCTCTTTCTCTCTCCTCCTCTCTCCTCTCCTCTATATATGAGTCATGTACTCCTCATGATCATGTAATTTTTCTAAAGTTTTTTCTCTCCCAAGTGTCAACATAGAGAAAACTAGTAGTTGGTTGTTTGTCATTCTCCCCTCTGTCCTTGCAAATAGAGACTCTCTCTCTCACTCTCTCTCTCTCTCTCTCCCTATATCTCTTCATCTATCTCTCTTTGTATTATCATTCTACATACCTCCTATGTATTACTATGTTATTTAACAAAAACTATTGGGCATTACTATATCAAAGACATCCCACGTATTTGATCTTAATAGTTATTTGTAACACTAAGAAGTTCATTAAATTAATTCAGCTTTATGTCTGTCTGTCAGTGAGGGTAGATGATAGCGTGTCTTCGAGAAAACAAATCGACATCTCGATGTGATACAGCCCTTTCCTTTTTTGTTGGAAAAGAATCGTGAACGGATTTGCCTCTGGCCTCTAGGCACGTCAGAACTGCATGAGTTCACCGGGGTGGAGCATGGTCCGCCAAAATTGGCATAGGTTAGGCCAGCTTGACAAGCTACCTTTCCTCTTGATTTGAGGTGTGAAGAGAAACATCTTTTTTTTATTACTTCCACTTCTCGACTTCAACAAGCAAGTAGAAGCTTCTTGGCAATGCTTCAAACAAAGAGGTTGGGCTGTTCACTTCATTGATTTGACTACTCTTGAATGAAAGCAACTGCAAACTACGGCTTTTCAGTGTATGCTACGACTTTTCAATGCACACTACGGCCAAACTCCGTTTGCTGGATCTGGCTTTCTTTGGCATACAACATTGTGTATGACTTAGGTAACACATCCTCATCTCGCGATGAGAAGGTAGATGCGGTAAGCCAACTAACTCCTATCCTTCTTGCTAACAAGGCTCTAACAAGTTCCCCAACACTTAGCTTAGTTTTGTATTTCTCTGATATGGTCAACACCTTTAATAATTTTCTTATACTTAATAACCCTTTGTCTCCTTGTAATGTAATGATTTGGTCACACATTTAAAAGTACATTACTAACAACCACCAATAGATCATAAGATAATTAAGAATTTAGAGTCATTAGAATTCAAGTATCAAGTCTTAGATTCAACCTTCCAAGATGAGAAACTATGCATTATTCTCAAGCCTTGTACCTCTACAACTACCCCAAGGTGGATGCTTCAGTCTTAGATTTTCAACATCTCTCAAGGTGATGGTGTATTTCAATGTCTTATTGGTTGATAAATCTAGTTTTTGAACCATTTCTAATAAAAAATTATTTGCGACTCTTGCATAATTACAAGGACACTTATCAAGTGTGTAACATAGTTCTTGTCTTGAGTATGCTCAATGCCAAAAATACCAAATTGAATTTTAGAGTGAGACATTTGTTTGTGATAAGGAGAGCATTTATATGGTTCTGAAAGGAGATGTCTTTATTAATTTTCCTCTAGATGGCTCTGAGTTTTTCATCATCTTAATCATCCTCATACACAGCCAATAGTTGTAAGTCTTTGTTTGCAATAGTGACCAAGGTTAAATTTCTTGTCATGGTGAAAATACAAACCTATTGCTTCACACTCTTGTAGTTTTACATTAGTAAGCATCAATCACCTCTTATAATTATTACTTATGTTTTGCCTTTTGACTAATTTATGAGTTGAGATACAATAGTCACTAAACAAGTTTATAGGTAAAATGACAAGTCAATGAGAGTCATTTTGACACTTTAGGGTTGAACAAACAACTGATATTCCCCTTGAGGGGTGAAAGATAATCTTGAGGTTTTGTGGGTCTCCCTATCCACATTGACCATAGCTACATAAGTTTGGCTATTGTCATATATGTCAACTCTAGTGCCTCTTTTAACCCTATTACTTTGAATATTTTAATTTGTCACAATATCTGATTTCAAGTTGTTGAGTGTAACCCCTCTCAATAAAGAAAGAGGTAATGATGGTAAAAATATAATAACTACTTTGAATTCACAATAAAGTTTTGTCATTGGAAGACATCGGAAAAAAGGGATCATTGAAATGACCAAAGAGTTGGCTATGAAAATCTAGCTATTCATGAAAAAGGTAATCTTCAATTGTCCACATATACCATTTAAAGTATTCCCCTTTTATCCTCATAATTGGTGCATGAATCTTTTGTCTATTGGGACTTGATTCACTTGAAAGTAAGACTCTATTTGATAAAGCCACTAATTTAGCTCATCACTAGTGAATATGGGAACCTCGATATGATTAGGAGGTGTTCCTTCTCATATGGTGATCATGGGATACATTGCTATTGCTACAAGGTTAATGGCTCTTGGCATTAGTGCTAGGTTGTCATGTTGGCTTTATTCTAGAGTTGGCTCTTCTACTAACAAATAACATGACTCTACTTTTTGTTGCTCAAATGCTCATGATTATGTTTAGTCTGATCAACACTCTAGTGGAGGGCCTCCAAATTTTGGTAGTTGTCAATGACATCATCTTTTACCTATTGTAGAAGGCCATCAAGTTTTGTCAAAACCATCTATGGCTTTAATGATAAGTTACAGACTCATCATAGAATTTGCCAACATAGGGTGTAGATGATGCCAAAATATCATAATCAAGACGAGTAATGGCATAGTGAGGAATATGATATATATGCATATATACATAGAGAGAGAGAGAGAGAGAGAGAGAGAGAGAGATGGTAACATAGAGGGAAGAAATAGAGAAATATTAACCTTAACACATATCTTCAATGTGCTCCCAACCTCCACAATTACTTCCCTATCTCTCCTCTAACCGTAACCCCTCATATGTGGTTCAGGGTTATGCTCTCCTATAATAGGCCAGTCCTTAATTTTCCTTTGAGAATAAGTTGAGCTTAGTGGCCTAAGACAATATCAAATGTAGGTGGCACTTTGAGTTAGAATCAAATGCAGATCAATTCATCTCTACTTGACCCTTCCACCTTGATAATTTTCCTCTAAATTTTTATCTTTCCATCAGTTTGATCACTCATTTTTCACTTGTTTTACCATAAATTTTGTGCATTTTATCATTTTT
The DNA here is from genome assembly GCA_024713555.1 of Spirodela polyrhiza. NCBI lineage: Eukaryota > Viridiplantae > Streptophyta > Magnoliopsida > Alismatales > Araceae > Spirodela > Spirodela polyrhiza. The sequence continues at coordinate 832,816 of CM046542.1, forward strand.
AAGTAATTTTCCTCAACCCATGCTCCATTTGGGAAGACCCATTTCATGTCATAGTTCCTCCCCCTTCAAGATTTTTTTAAACTTCTTGCCCTCAGAGAGGGAAATCTGTAAGAAACCCCCATCGTTCAACTCCCCAAAAGTCAAACTTTTATTGGCCCTGATCTTTTTTGTCAAACTCTCATTCAACCATCAAAGAAGGCCGACCCATTAGTAACTTCCTAAGCTTTGGCTCACCATCTGCATTTCATGGTCAGAAAGAAAGACTCGGCAACATCGCAAGTGGTGGCAGGACGTTGGGAAGAAGTCAGAGCTCCAATAAGTATAAGGGGTGCTCAACAATCTGGTCAGAAGAAGAGCTAGATTCCCTCTGGATAGGCGTGAGGAGGCATGGGAGGGGCAATTGAAACTCCATGGTTCCAGACCCAAGATTACTCTTCTCAGGCGGGAGGATTGCAGACGACCTGGTTAAGAGATGGAACATAGAAAAGATCATCTCCCCTTTCCTTCCATATCTGGTAAGTTTTCCTCAAGCATATTGGTGGACAGCTTATACTTCTCACAGCTTCCACCGGCTAGAACTCCAAGCCTCGGGTGGCTACTTCGAGAAAGAAAGTTCTTCTGAGAAGCATGGCGGCCGCCATCACCCCACAAATGCACATGTGAGAGCCCAAAACCATGGTACAGCACATATTTTGTAGCAAAATTCATATGAAAAGGTTGCCCGGCGATCTGGGTTCTTCATCATCGGGCACCAACCTACCGCACTGGCTCAGAGGAGCTCTCCACAGTGCTCAGAGGGCAGTTCCTGCCCGCCATTACCTTCGTGGGCAGTTGTTACCACCACCGCAGTGCTGGGTCTCTGGAGGATCTCAGCCTGCGGGCTCTTCCCCACGAGCCCAGGTCTTCGAAAGAGCCCATTTTCAGTCTAAATCGTAGCCGCTCGGAGCCCATGGCCCGGATTGACTTGGTTGACTTGGACAGCGATGCTTCGTCCGAGGGGACGATTCTGACGGCCAGAGCAGTAGGAGTCGACCATTTATTCTTTTTCCCCTAATTACAAAGAACTGGCCAGGGTTTTGCCCATCTTTCCAACCCCCACGCGGATCCTCTTTCATATGAACGAGGATTCATTCCGGCGATTACTTACACAATTAAGTTAATGTCAACGGCATTTATATATTGCAAATTATGAGAAGGGTTATTCCGTAATACGACGATCAGGAGCGTAGGTGTGGACTCAGTGGGGAAGAAGACGATTCTCTCTCTCTCTCTCTCTCTCTCTCTCTCTCTCTCTCTCTCTCTCTCTCCCTCCAAAAGCTGTGTTTTTCATGGTCTCAGCGTCCACCGAGAGTAAAGAAGTCTCCATGTGAGCTGTACCATGATTAACCCACTGTTGTCCAAAGGGAGGAAGGCTTTAAGAGCTCCTTCTGCCGGCGTGGAGGTGGTCGATCATGGCAAGCGAGGGCCGGGACAACCCCCAGAAGGCGAAGAGCTCCCCTGAAGAGCAGCGGCGCCGCCGCCTCCGAAAGGGGAAATGGCGGAGCCTCCTCGCCGGCCTCCGGTGGCGGCGGCAGTCCAAATGCGTCATGTGCTTGCAGGTACACCGGATAAGCGGCCTCCCACCGGCGATGGACGGCCAAGCGCTGACGGTGGGATGGAGAACAAGCGGCTGGAAGGATGAACTCACCACGCCCGTCCATGTCCGGCGAGGGACCGCCCGCTTCGAGGAGATCTTCCTCCATTACCGGAGCACCGGCCGGCGCTCCACGCTGAGGAGCTTCACCGTCTGGGTTTCCCTAGTCGACGCTGGCGACGGCGATCTGGGCACCTTCGAGGTCGACCTCGGGGGGTTCGTCTTCTCCGGGGAAGGTGACCCTCTTTTCGGGGGGAAGACCATAATCCTGGGTCTCTCCGGCATGGCTGAGGGAGGGGTTCTCAGCATCAGCGTCTACTACCGGGTTGTCGAGGATGGATCCCACGGCGGCGGGTGCTTGCCCTGTCTTTCCGATTCCAGCAACCGCAGAGCTCCACCGCCGCTGACGGCCTCTTCCATCCTCCTCGCCGCCGGCGACATTTACCCAACCGAGGAGGACGAGAGCTCCACGACCACGGAGAAGGAGGCGGTGGCTCGAGCGAGCTCCAGGAGGCCCCCCTCGAGCGCATCGTTCGACACCACCGAAGACCTGGACGAGGAGGCGATGGTGGAGGCCGAGTTCCTGAGGATGCTGGAAAGGCCACGGTGGGGGGCTCGTGGATGAGGAGAGTCTGAGACTGAGCCTGAGCTTCGATATAGAAAAGGACTCGGATTCACTGCTCAACGCGGCGGCGGAGACGGCGGCGCGAGTCGGCCGCCGGCCCGCCGGGTCCGCGTTGGAGGAAGAAGAGTACAGGCAGCTGTTGAAGATGTGGAAAGGCAACGATCTTCACTGCCCACCGCCATGTAGTCTGGCATTCTCTTTATGAACCGCCCCCCCTTCTCTCTCTCTCTCTCTCTCTTTCTTACTCGCGGAGTTGGTACTGTTAATGGGCCGAGCCGGGAGCTGAAATTACCCGGCATAAACCGGGTTCAGTTTAGGATATAGATCCGGTCTGAGCCGGGTTCACTTCGGTAACGGCTATATCACTGGCTCCCTTCATGGACACGATCGCGCCGGAGGCGACGGAGCAGCGGCGGCAGGCAATCTCCTCGTTCCGCCCCGATCCCGGTTTGGAAAACTCTAGAGGATGCCCTCCCCTTTAGTTCTCTCTCCCTCCCGCTTCTCCCTCTTCTAACGCCGGCTGCGAAATCGGCGTCGTTCATGAAGTCCCGACGGGGGGCGTCCGTCAGTGACGCGGCCAACACCCCCTCTACCACCATCACCTACTCCTCCAGGATTGGCCTGCTCTCTACCTCCAGGAAACGCCAGATCCGAGGAGTCTGCGCGGTCGCTGAAACGAAGCCACCATTACTCTCAGCGTGTGTTGAAATCTGACTGCTAGGCCGGTCCTGTGTAATGGAGCGTCTGAAATCTTCCATGAAATTTTCTTTCTCTCAATCTTTTGATGCTGAACCATATTTATGCATCTCTCGTGGAACTGATTCATTGACACCCGAATAGGCCTTTCTGGGACGTGGGAGCAGAGACGACCTTTGTTTATTTATCACTGTGAGCTTCTACCATGGCCTTAAAAGTTCATCATCATCTCGAGCGGATTTATTTCCTGCAACGTTTCAATTTTTCATCTGGAGTTTCTTTGAAATTTCTCTTCGGAGGCCATTGCTAGGGTCTTATGTGTATAATCTATGCTTCTCGGTTCTGAAACATCGGCGGCCATCACTTTCTCATCAGTAAAAATTTCTTCGAGCATCAATCTTTTCTTAGAATTAGCATCAATTCCTTACATGTTTTTGAGGATGAATTTTCGTGATCCTCCTGTAGTTATGCCCTTAAAATGAACACGATCATGTTTTAAAATGTTTTATTTCGTTCGTCTTTAATTTTCATGAGCACAGTCAGTCAAATCTCTGCTCAAACCCATCCTCACTGGTTAGTGTTCTTAACATTTCACTCATCATCAAAGAAGATGAGGGCCTGGTTTCAACGATGAATACAACAGGGATTCGTGGGCACAATGACTTCCCCGACTTTTTTTCAGTACTGTGAATAACTTCCTCTGAACTGCCCCATTTTATATGATACCATTCCGCTTATCAGCGGTGAATGTAAAAAATTGTATGCCCTCTCTTCTTCTTTTCTTGTTCATTTCCTGTAGCGCCTATTGTTCATCAGGAGCTGTTTCCTAAAGTTGTCAAAGTGCCCATAGAGTCAACGCACTTCAGATGGGAAAGAAGCCTATAAAATCACGTGATTATGTCATGATTTTTATTCTGATCAAATTTCAGCGAGCTGGATCGATACCTTAATGCGGTAATAGAGTCACAAACTGCTCCTAAGCTGTGGGCACTACAACTCTGGTACCCGCATGGTAAAGCCAGTAGGTTGACTTGCACACCAGGGAGATGATAAATTATTGATCTTGATGCCGAAAGAGAATCATGATCATGGAGTAAATTCGATGGGCATGTGGTGAAATCCATGGTTTTTTTAATTACTTTGCGGAAATAATTTACTTTCATTAATCTCACTCGTAACCCTTAGATTATGTATAACCTTTTTTCTGTGCTATTTTCCGACTCCAGTTGGGGCACTAAGATCGTATCGCCTGAGAAGCCCGGAGCCTCTCTCTTTTTTTTCTTTTTGGAATGAAAAGATTGCATTCCTGTTCAGTTTGATGAGTTATTTCTGCTTTGTAAAAAGTATATTTTATCGATTAAAAATAATAAAAAAGTGCAGAGTATTGGGGGCTCGGGCTGTGCATTATCGTGGTGTGGCAAATTTACTTAATGTCCCTCCCTGGTATTTTAATTTTTTTAATACCTGGACGGATTCTCCAAGGCGGGTGGGCCACCGTCGCACAGAGGCAAGCTACTGACGCCACTCGATATCGGATTCTTATCGGGCGTTAATGGATACCCTCCGGGGCCACGAGTGATCCATCCAGAGCACCGACGGCCTCGCCGCCACGTGCCGGTCAGCGGGGTAACGCGAACCAACTGGAAACAACAGAAGGTTCTAGACAGGCTGTTCGGTTAGCCCTTGGCACTATTGGAGGAACCAGCTTGCTTGGGCTCCGACAAAGAGGGAGGAAGCAGATCGGGGCAGATCGCGGCGGCGGAGGAGAGCGATGGTGGGCGGCGGCGGCGGAGGGGCGGCGGCGGCGATGCAGTACAAGAACCTGGGGAGGACGGGGCTGAAGGTGAGCCAGCTATCGTACGGGGCGTGGGTGAGCTTCGGGAACCAGGTGGACGTGAAGGAGGCGAAGGGGCTGCTGCAGTGCTGCCGCGACCATGGCGTGAACTTCTTCGACAACGCGGAGGTGTACGCGAACGGGCGAGCGGAGGAGATAATGGGGCAGGCCTTCCGGGAGCTCGGATGGCGGCGCTCCGATCTGGTGGTGTCGACCAAGATCTTCTGGGGCGGCAGCGGGCCCAACGACAAGGGCCTCTCGCGCAAGCACATCGTGGAGGGCACCAAGGCCTCGCTCAAGCGCCTCGACATGGACTACGTCGACGTGCTCTACTGCCATCGCCCCGACGCCGCCACGCCCATTGAGGAGACCGTCCGTGCCATGAACTACGTCATTGATAGCGGCTGGGCCTTCTACTGGGGCACCAGCGAGTGGTCCGCCCAGCAGATCACCGAGGCCTGGGCCGTCGCCAACCGCCTCGATCTCGTCGGCCCCGTCGTCGAGCAGCCCGAATACAACCTCCTCTCCCGCCATAAGGTACAGACTGCGCTTCCTCTCCTCCCTTTCTAAACAAAAAATTATAATCCTATAAGAGCCGGGGGATCCCAAATGAACAAATCGCAAATGCGCTTGATTAATCCTTTCTGAATTTAGGCTAGAATAGTAATGATATCATCACCTATGTTCTTCGTAGAATTGTGAAAAAATATGTCGCGGATTTTCTATTCACTGGGCATTCTTCCCTGAATTTTCACGTAGATGTAGAATCATCATCATCATCATCTATAGTTGAAGAACTGTGTCGGTGTTATGAGCATTATGTGTTTGTTCACAGCTTTTTTTCTATTTCAAAAAGGGAAACTTTTAGATTAATGAGGGGCCACTATTTACCTTTCTTCGGGCCTCCTTCCCTGAAGTTCCTTCCACGTGGACGCAGGTTGAGGTGGAGTACCTGCCGCTCTACAGCAACTACGGGCTAGGGCTGACGACGTGGAGCCCTCTAGCCTCTGGAGTGCTCACTGGGAAATACACCAAGGGGAACATCCCTCCTGACAGCCGCCTTGCTCTGGAGAACTACAAGGTGGGGCCCGTCACTCTCCGTTTCTCGTCGCTCCCGAGTGGATCTCTCTGTCCAGATTTCTCTGGAACCGACCACAGAGAGCAATTATGATTGCGCCATGTCATACTCCATGTGATCCTGATAATGTATGCAAACTGGAAGTTGCCATAAATGGTAGGCAGATTCCCAGAAGAATCAGTTGTTGGAGTTTTGAATGCTCTCTGGATATCATCAACACCCGAGGTGACTTGGTCCAGTCCGTTGATGATTTAACAATAATGAATTTCACCAATAGGTCTCCTCTGGTTTTCATATTATCCTTTGTGTCTTCACATCATATTGTGTGCTTCTCCTTGTACTTCATGTGGGTACCTGGGAGTTCCTATGCTTTCAATCACGGAAAAGTTTCCATGTCTTGTCATCTACTCCAGATAGCTTTTTGAATTGATAGCCTGTTTAAATCCCATTGAAGTCATGGTTATTAGTTTTCTATCAAGGATGTTGTGATCAACTCCGAATTTCCATCTTGTTCTATATTACATTGGGTGGAATTCGATCGAGTCGACTTTCAAATTCGTCAAGGTCGTCTCTCAGCCGAGGCTGTTTTTTCTTGCAGAATCTGGCGAGTAGATCATTGGTTGATGATGTGCTCAGAAAGGTCAATGGTCTGAAACCCATTGCTGATGAATTGGGAGTGCCCTTGGCTCAACTTGCCATTGCCTGGTGTGCATTGAACCCTAACGTCTCATCAGTCATTACTGGTGCTACTAAGGAGAGTCAGGTATGATCTTCGCTGACAAATCTTTCTAATTTTTCTGTAATTTTTTATATTGTACTGTTTATTTACCATTGAAAGAACTTTGGTGGTCCAAATGTAGATCATAGAGAATATGAAGGCGATCGATGTGATTCCCCTCCTGACACCCGATGTGATTGAGAAGATCGAGACAGTTGTCCAGAGCAAGCCAAAGCGTGCAGATTCTTACAGGTGAGCTCACGCTTTGAGGAGGTGCGGGTCTCTTTGGCACGGCAAGAACAGAAGAGGGATTCTGTGTCTCTTGCAATCTATGAGTTCTTATTTGATGTTTCCATGGTCTACGCTTCAGACACTCTGTTTCATTTCCCATCTCCTATTCTTTTCGGTTTTCTGAGTTGAAGGACGGATCATCTACTTTGCTGAAACACAATATGAAAGGCACATCAGGTCTATTTTCACCTCCAGAAAATTTATTTTGGCCAATCTTTGGCCCCAGTCCCATGCCAAAGTTCACTTCCCTCCCCCTTCACATTTGTTTGTGCTTGAGAGAGAGTGGAAGAGGTTTCTCTTAGATACCCAAAGGGCCTGGAAATCAAGGAGTACTCAGCATCACCCATGGATCTAGATGGAGTCTAGTAGCTCCAAATTGTAGACGTCCACACCAATTTTGTTAAGAACTTGAAATTTCCAAAAAAGGAAAACTTTTTTTTTGATTTATGTGTGAGGGAGTGTATTTTGTAGATCTTGAGTTTGAGGTAGACCATGTATACATAAACTTCTTTATGGGATCAGTTCGCTTGAGTATTCATCGTAGATTGGGCATGGGTCAGAAGTTGTTTTAGCTCCTCCAATATTGGATCTTATTCTCACCTTAGAGTAATAATAACATTATAATTCGTTTTAGCTCTCACAATGGCATCCCTTTTTATGCCATTGTGCGAGATGTAAAATGATGTTTTCACAATTTACCATTAATTCTTGAGAAATGGTAGGGGTTGGCTACTTGATCATCACTTATATTTTGTTGTCATCAACTTCCTCCCCAACAATCGACATCTAATACTTAAGATGCTCAATTTGTGTACTAATAACATAATTTCTTGTGAGATGTAATGATGTTCTTGAAACAAGTAAAATACTTGAGCCAAGTGTCTCTCCTGCATCTTGATTGTAGATTAATATATCACCAAAAAATATTGATAAGAATTTTTGTAAGAATTTACAAACGAAAATATAATTTCATTGAACCTTGAAAAGCAATCAAAGTTCAAATTTGATGATAGTTTGATTTCAACTCGAATTTCAAAGAAATGATTGCGCCATGTAATTCATCACAAGTTCTTTTATGGTGAGAATTGAGATTTCATTAAAAATGTGATATTATTGAGTCTCTTACAATCCAACAAGATCTCTTGTTACTATCTTTTTTCCTAACTAATAAAATTTGGCTGATATATGAGCTCGTTGAATGTTGAATAATACATGAATTTTACATCTCATCTAAAAGTTTCTCAATGTTATTTTTTTTCAAAATGAGAGTAATATTAAGGAAATGAAACCTTAAAATATGATACTATGGTCTAATGTGAGTCAACCTCCCTAATTGACAAAAAACCTTAAAATAGTGTGAAAACCACATAAAAATCATGTAAAAACTCTCAACAAACCATAGCTCCATGATTCAGTTAGAGAGGTAGGTACCCTCTATTGTATCTTTGACTAGTGGGTAAAATCCTACATATAATTTTTGACTGTAGATTATCACATACTATTGAATTTAAGAAAATTTCAAATTTACACAATTAGGAACTATATATGATGGTCACTGTCATACTACACATTGAAAAAATTATGTTAAGTTGTACCTAATCCACTCTCACAACGTCTAGAGTCTTGAGCCACTACATTCCCAAATGACATTAATATTTGTTAAGCACAACGAAATATAGTTTTCAATAATCTTCAATTCTTGTCTCTCTAATACCACCTTGTACAAATTTTCCTCCCCCTCATGGCTATTACCTTTCTCACGATGACCCCATAGTTGATTAGAGTAGTTCAATGACAACTTCATTTTTAATTAATCATTTGGATATAAGTTGTGTTGCTTCATAATCAATTAACATTATTAATTTCATATCATTTTTTGATCTTTTATGTCTTCACCTAGAATCTTCATTGTCTCAATTATTGTGGTCTTTTTCATTTCTCTACCCAAATCTACATTATCTTCATGGATCAAAAATATTATAATTTTTCTTTCATATATGACTTGGTTTGTATTTTTCATTGCAAAAAAACAACCCTCTACATGCCTCCCCAACTATTCAAATTCAATTATGATTCATCATCTTCATTTATTGATAGTATTCTAATAAATTTGCATGTCCCTTGATGGGAATATTTTGCTACTCCAATTGTTTAGATTATTTGTAAATGGTCTTTGATCCTTAGGTTTATGTCTTGAATTTGACATAGTGGAAATATTAAGTTGATGATGATTAAAATGATTTGGTACAGCTCAAATCCAAGATAGTTGAAATCTTGTCTTTGAATCCATAAAAGAGGTAATTTTTATTGGAGATCTTTATCTTGAGTCAACAAAATAAAGGAACTTGGACCCTTCAGTCCACAAGGGGTGATTGTGAGTCTACAAAATTAGATAAATCCTTGAAGTCCATAGAGGGTATTAAAATCCACTAGTAGAAGATAATGAAACTTCAAAGAGGAAGAAACTTTGAAATGGATTGATAAAAAAATTATGACTGCCTCTTGGGTTACATGGGGTGCCTTTAAATATGTTGTAGAAAATGAAAAGGTGTCAACATTTGAATTTCAAATGAAACTTGAAAATAAGAAGGAAACAGAAATAAAAATGGTAATAAACCTAAAGTAGAATGAAATAGGAAATAGTGATGTATAACAAAGAAGGTGAGATAAAATAAGAAGAATCTAAAAGTAGAGAATGATCTAAAATAAATAGTGGCCTATAATAGAAGGGCTTATAGATAAAAATGGCTAATATAGAGAGTAGCTTAAAATGTTAATAACTAAATATGAAAGGTGACCTAAAATAGAAAGAGCTAATTATGGAAAGTGGCCTGAAATAGAAAAGGTTAAATATAGAAGGTGGTCTAAAATAGGAAGAGTCTAAATAGGAAAGTTCTAAAAATGGTTTAAGTAAGGAAATTTCTACATATTGTCTAAATAAGGAAACTTCTAAAAAAGGTATAAATAAAGAAAGTTCTAAAAGGGGCCTAAATAAGGAAACTTCTAAAAAAGGTATAAATAAAGAAAGTTCTAAAAGGGGCCTAAATAAGGAAATTTCTAAAAATGGTCTTTGATCTTTAAGTCTACAAGTCTTCTGCTCCACTTGATATAGATGTTATGCTAGTTGCATCAGAATTAATTCTCTCAATTTGTCTATGCAATGTGAGCTTGATTATCCAAGAACTTTTGGGCTCTATTACAATGTTAAGAGCGTTATTATTTATTTCCACTATTTTTAAAGTTTTCATAATGTTACTTAATATTTTCGTCTTGAACAAGTTGACCTCTACATGAATTTCTAATTTTAGTATGTGAAGATCCTCTAAAATGTCATGAAGTAAGTTGGATAATAGCTTAAATTATCACTTGTACTCATTCATTAACCCTCATTATTTGATACTAAAAATTACTCCCATAGTATTCTCAAGCATTGTTTAATGTCTTATCAATCTTTAAGTGATTTTCAAGCATATTGGTACCCAAGTCATGTTAGAGCTTTGATTTTTAAGATAAGTTGGTCCAAGTCATTAACTACACTCATAATCATTTGCCTTTGACTATGTCAAATTCCATACGTGTCAGTCAAATATGTGTTTATGTCTCAAAGTTAGTTATACTCATCAAAATTATCTTTTGACATAAAAGCTTACATGTTAGGAACACTCACGCCACATGTTTGCCAACTATTCATGTCACATATACATTTTCATTAGATTTTTATCAATGGGAAATCAACTATATTTGTCTCTCTGTCATGTGTCGCTTGAGCATTTAGATAATATGTGATGTGGATTGTTGACTATCTTGTCACATGTTATTTTTTAGTTTGATTTCTATGACAAGTTTATATATTATTAGAATTCTACCGTACTTCATTGTTCTATCAAATAATGTTCCATGTCACCTTGATTTGGGCAAGTCACCTTGATTTAGACGTGTTACCTGCATTTTATTCTTGTTACATCTTAAATGCCACTTGTCTAGGTCCATTGTCATGGACCTTAGCCACATGTCAAATGACTTTTTTTATAAATTTTCATGATTTCTTTTAATAACAAAGTTGGGAGACAATTTTGTGAGCCTATCCACCTATTCCTCCTCATTTGTGTCAACACACAATCTTAGTGGGTCAGCACAATTGGTTAGCCTATATTCTACCTACTTTTTCACATAAAATATTTTTTATTCTAGCTTGTCCTGCCTTGAAGCTAATACTAGTCTCTAAGTCTCTGTTCTTCATTTGAGGAATGAAAATTATATTTAAATAATAGCTAAAACACTATCTAAAAAATTAAATATTGATGTAAACATTTATATATGTTAAAATATTATATGACATTTTTTATACTTTAATCTATACAATCAATTTGTTACCATCAAAATCATTATACCCAAAAAAAAAAACCTTCAATATACCGTCCAACTCCCCCCCATGCCACATCAGTGTGGGCGCGCTTTCACCCCAAAATGGCATGTCCCATGCCCCAGCTCGACCCTCACCTTCTCGCCCCTCTTATCTTTTTCAGACTCCCCCCTCGCATTCATGGCCACAGACCAGACGGCACCGCCGGCCTCCGCCGCCATGAAACCTTGGAGCTGAGAGAGATGAGGTGAGTCCAGAGATGGAGGTGGAGAAACCAGGGGGCGGGCCTCTACGGCGGCGAAGTTCCCGCCACGATGGGTCCCACCTTCTTCCAACATAACTTCAAATTACCCCATTCCTGGCAATATAATCATCTCTCTACCCATTTTCTGTAACTATTAACAAACCTGCCCCCGAAACCCCCTGCCGAGCCCTCCGAGCGGGGGGGGGGGGGACCGATCACTCCTCCTCGGCCAGCGCCTTCAAGGCTCCCTCGGCCCTCACCTTCTCCGGCACAAAATCTGCAGAGCGACATCGATTGGAACCCCGAAGGCGCTGGAAGAGGAGACCAAAAAGGCAGGGTGGGGTGGGGGTTGACCTCACCTGAGAGGAACTCGTACCTCTTCTCATGGCCGACTGTCGTTGCTGAAACAACGAGATGGGCAGGACATAAAGATCAAATCGGCCAACAGATTGCAATTCTGAAGAACTGTAAACAAATGAACGAAGCCCCGCCCCCACCCCCACCCCCTCTTTTTTTTCTTTTTTTCCCTAGTTTTGATGAGATATTATACAGGTGCAACGAAGAGGGGCTAGAAGCCCGTTATAAGGGAATGCTGGTGAAAGAGACTGAGAGAAGTAAGGCTAATCGATCCACATTTTTGGACTCTGAAAAAATTCTTACGACAGTATATATATATATACATAACTAATAAAATTGAGTGATTTGGAATTGGATGTCTCAAAAACTTCCTTAGTAAGATATTTGGGTATAAATGGGAGTGTCTAACATAGTCAACGATCCGTAAATTTTGGGTTGAATGTCTCCAAACATATACAAAAAAATGCATAATAATCCAAATATATCGGAAAAGGAAGGGGGGTTTGCTAGAATCATAATCCACTGATTCTGAGTTGGATGCCCCATTGACTTATATAAATAGGATACTGTGCTGTAAATAGAAGGGCATACTACATTCCTAGCCGACTGACCTCAGTTGGATGTCTCAAAAACTTATATTGCTTATATAAAGATTATGTAAACACAAGCATGGGTGGAGCACTCACACAGGTGCTTGTAGTAGACAGATTTTTTCCGCTCATGTGTGGCCTGTGCATAAGCATCCTCGGCAATTTCTTCCAGAAACAGTTTCTGCAACACGCACTAGAAGTCATTAGCTAAACAAATACAAGCATAGTTTTATATGAACTCAGAACGAATCAGCAGTGGATAATAACCTAATGAAGAAAACTGGAGGGAGGGAGAGATTGAGAGAGTCGACTCCATTGCCATCATCAACATAGCATTAACGTGAAATAGTTTTCAGGTGGCAAGCATAGTGATAGTCGTAAAATACGAGTCACTTTTGTAAGTTAGATCAATTTTAAGGCCAGATAATTCCAGCGTAGAGGGTTTAGTCAAAGTTCTTGGTGTGAATTTGATAAAGGCTTAAATTTTCAATATAAAGTCGTTTGGCAATGAAGTCCATAAAAATTGCATGTAAAACAGTAGAACTGCTCCATCACGTATATCACCATTAACCAAGTCTCTATTAAGCGCCCTCATCAATAGTCGTAAAATACGAGTCACTTTTTTAAGTTAAATCAATTTAAAGGTCAGATAATTCCAGCGTAGAGGGTTTAGTCAAAGTTCTTAGTGTGGATTTGATAGAGGCTTAAATTTTCAATATAAAGTCGTTTGGTAATGAAGTCCATAAAAATTGCATGTAAAACAGCAGAAATGATCCAGTCCATAAAAAAGTCCATAAGTCTCTATTAAGAGCCCTCATTTATGAGCCGGAAAGAATGGATCTTTAGGAGACTAGATGCGGAGTTCCCACGCATCATTGAAATTTTCCCTCACATCATTGAAAAAGAACATATTATTGATACCCAAACTAACACATTTCTAACAATTCGATATCAAATACATAGTCCTTTTGGAAATCGAAAACCAAGTTCCAGAGGAAAGAACTACAGGGAAGAAGAAGCGGCAGAGCAGGAGAGCCAATCCATCATTTTCTCTGAAAAGGATGCATTGCATTCTTCATGGAGATGCATCAGCATCACCATGATTCCACAATCGGAATTCCATTTTGTCCCATCATTATTTATAAGCCATACAGTACGCTGGCTTGACTTGACTACTCAATTGACAAAACCATAGTTACCAAATGATTGGTCAAAGAATAGAAGTTATTCTGATAACATTTCTGCTTATCTAAACTGTTATGATGACGGGACAAACTCAAACTCGCTACATGTAACTCCTGTGCATAGTTCTCACATGTATCAATTAATCTATTCCCATGATAAACAAGAGATCCAAGATATTTCAGCTGATTAAAATGTCGTGATATAATTAATTACAAGAGGAAACTTTCCATTTTAATCAACCACTGAAATGATAAAGCTGGCCTGATATCAAGTATTCTTATCTACACAAAACATTCAAAAGAGAGGACGAGGTATTAACCAAATCCACTAACAAGTTAGAAACCCTAGTACTCGCTTTTAGATCCCGATGGAAAAAATAGCTAGGATTTTCCTATCGGAAAGGAAAATTCCATACCTCCAAGATACAAGCAAAAATCAGATTCCATAACACAGGCTCCTGTCCATTTCTACAACCAGTTCTGATCCTCGCAGAGCCACACAGTTCCAGTCAATTCTATGCAAAGGACGATACGAAAAGGAATGGTGAAAAGGGGTGAGAATTATCAGGCAACTGGGGGCAGCAACTGCTTCAACGGGGGAAGCACTAGAGGTCACTGTTCATCACGGCGATCGGAGCAACAGTGGAAAAGAAGGACGAGGACAACGGAGAGTAGTTTTACTAGCCACACCTAGAAGGAACACCCATTGTATCAGTATGAAGACATGGATCGGGATTTCAATGGTGAGATCAGCACCAACTGGTTCCTCGACGGCTTACTAATCTATCATTTCTCTAGTAGGTCATGAGCCTGGAATAGTTGACACGCAGCCACTCCCAATGGTTCCAGATAATTCAACTGGATTTGATTATAACTCCAGCGCGCTTTCAACATGAAGAAGATGAAGAAGACGAGGATCATGTACGACTGGCTGGATTACGATTATTTCATTTCAGCTGCATTTGTAACTGAGCTCGCGCAATTCATTCCCATCTTCAAGACTGGTTTCATTACGCAGAATTAGACCTCTTGAAACTGATTTTAAAGGAATATGCACGTTGATTTATTGGAATGATAAGGAGTTTTCGGCGCGTAATTTTATGGAATGAATATGAGGAAGGGCGGCGAAAATTACCTATACTTCGAGAAATGTTTCTCCCAAGATCTTGGGAACCATGAAGGCGTTGGCAATAAGATAGAAAATAAATGTAAGCGGATCGGAGGTAGAGACACACGGAATTGCGGAGCACTCACCGCAGCCTGGTTGATGACAAACACAGAGTCAAGGGTTGTTCTGAGGTTGCTGCTGTTCCCGCCGGCACTCTCGCTGCCAGATATAAGACGCCTAACTCGACTCATCGGGAAGCTCCAGGACGGGGACGATAAGCCGATCACATCGCTGGTGGCAACGAAGTCCCCCGTGTAAGACAGCGGGGATGAGTTCTTCTTCTCCTCCTCCTCCTCCTCCTCCCCCTTCTTCTTCTTCTTCTTCTTTGTTGTCCTTCCATCACCTCCCCTCCTCGCTTCACCCCTGACCGCCGCGGCATCAGTCCCGTCCCCATTCTTCGTCCTCTTCTTCCTCCTATCCTTCAACCTATCCGCGCCCTCTCCTCTGGAGGAGCCGACTTCGTCTGCGGAGGCGGCATATCGGAGATCAGAACCTCCGCCGCCACCGCCGCCGCCGCTGGCATTCCCGCCGTGCGCCTCCCCTCCACCCTCCGAAGACGAGGAGGAGGAGACGATGATGACGTCACTCGCCGCCCCCCTTGGCATCCCCTCTACTCCGCCCGCCGGCGTCGAGTCAACCCTCCAGAGGGAGAAGAGGAAGGGGGTTTCTGGAGGGCCGGTTGGCGGCGCTCGTTCAGAGGGCTGTTAACGGGCCAGGGCTTTATTAAAGATTTTATAAAGCCCAGTTCCCCACCCGCCACGTGCTCTTTCGATTGTTTTAATTACCATAAATATAATTTTCAATGTAATAACTCAGCAACCAAAATAGGCATTGTAATCAACGGGAAATTAATTTTTTTTCTTTTTATTCACTTCCCGTGATTTCTTCGAAGAGCCCTCTCTTTAGGGCATCCAGCTCTGGTGGGCCTAGAGAGAGAGAGAGTTCCAGCAGAATTGAATGTTCGGCTGCCCCAGTGGGAGGAAGGAAGGGGGGGGGGGGGGAGGGGGGACCGAGGACAAGACGAACAACGCTTCTGCGCCTGTTCCTCGGGGAATCGCAGTAACGGATGCAAGCCGAGGTTGAGAAATGGGCGAGATAAATATGGACGGCGCCAGCCCTCTGAGAGAGAAGGGATGAAGAGCCTGAGGAGAGAGAGAGAGAGAGAGGTGGAAGAATAGTTGGCTTTCTGACCTTATGATGATGATGGTGATGATAATTGCTAGCACTTGGAGCCGACGTGGCAGAGAAGGGCGCCGGCTGTGGAGGTGATGGACCCGATCATGGAGGACGACTTGGCGCCGAGGCTGGAAGCCCTGGCGTAGCTCGCGGAGGCGCCGGCACCGGAGGGGACGAAGAAGGCGCCGTTCAGGAGGAGGTCCCCCTCCGACCTCCAGTTCCAGTTCTTCCACACGCCGGTGGCTGTGTCGACTCTCTTGGTCACCTGCGAGCATTTCATCGACGGTCAAACCGCCGGAGTTGGCGAGGGGACGAGGAGGAGGGAGTGATTGGTCTACCTCCTTGGCGAAGGGGTTCTTCGGGGCGACGTATCTGTTGCCCTGGCTGTTGATGGTGGGGTCGGAGCTCCCTCCAATGGCGTACATTATCCAGTGGGTGTAGTCGTTGTTCACGACATGGAAGGAGCCGTGCCTGCACCTGGTACAAAAGGAAGGTCCATCCTTCTGTTGGATCGAGAACAATCGCAATTGGGATTGGAGACGGGGGGAGATTCAGATCCTCGTCTATACCAGTCAGTAAGTACCTGGGCATTCTCTGGATCAGACCTTCCCCGAAATGGTTGAAGGCGATGGTGACCTGCATCGCCTTGTCCCTTGCGTACGAGTCGCTGTGGCCCAGCAGCATCACCTTGAAGAACCCGATTGGATCAGATTTGGAAGGGGCGTCGACTCAGCTGGATGGGGAAGACTTGCAGAGAGAGAGGAGACCCACCTCGTTGTGGTTGGTGAAGTAGTTGTTGGAGATGGTGATTGCGGTGGAGCCCATGACGGCGTCCACGAGCCCGTCGGCGCAATTGGACAGAGAGCAGTGGTCCACCCAGACATGGCTAGAGCCGAAGATGGAGATGGCGTCGCCGTCGGCCATCGTCCTCCACCCGTAGTGCGACGGGGAGCTCCGGACCATGGCGTTCCCTGTGGGCTTGCAGCCGTGGATGTGGATTCCGTGGATGATTATATTGGTAACGAACTGGATGGTGATGCAGGCGCCGCCGGCGATGTGGACGTTGGCCCCGCGGCCGTCGATGGTCTTGAAGCTGTTCATAATCAGCTCCTGCTTCAGGGTGATGACCATGTCGCCCTTGAACACGATCCACAGCGGCTCGTCCTGGATCACCGCGTGCCGCAGGGTCCCCGGCCGTGGGTTCACCGGGTCGTCATCTCCGGCGTCGCTCACCACGTAGAACCTCCCGTTGCGGCCGCCGATGGCGTTGCGCCCGAACCCCACGCCGCAGTCCGCCAGCCTCCTCCGGCGGAGGTGCCACTTTGGGTCGCACCGCCAGCAGTCGTCGATGGGGTTCCCCGTGCTGCACGAGAAGAAGCCCAGAGCCCGTAGATCCGTCTCGTTCTTCTGCATGCCCCTGCGTTTCCCATGCCTGAAAGTCAACCCTCAGCGGCCCTGACCGAATACAGATCTCGTCTGAAGGTCCTCCATTAACTACCAGCCGAAAGGACGGGCGGATAAAGGACGGAATTTTCCTCGAGATGTAGCGAGGGATCGCCCTGTGTGGAGCAGAGGAAGGGGCGATCCCCGCCTCCGAGAAGCTCGTGTGCTCCTATCAATGCTGGCAGGGTTGGGCGGAAGAGGCAAGGGCCGGGCAGCTGATTCATTTAATGGCTGAGAACTACTCCGGCTACACCGTGGGTAAAGCCATCTTGTGGGAGCTGACGAGGGCAAAACGAGAAGGTGACATCGGAACAGGTGAAGCGACGAGAGGGGAAGAGCTGGAATCTGGCAATGCAGGTAATTAATGCAACGAAGATATTCACATGTCCGCATTGATGAATGCCAGAGGGCGGAGACTCCGTCTGCCAACAGCGTATCTGCATCAGGTCGTGACCAGGAGGATGGAGGAACGCGGCGAGGCGGGGGTAGACGCATGAGAAGGGATGAACTGGGCGGAGAGTGAGAGAGAGAGAGAGAGATCTGATTCAGGGAGCAGAGCCGGCAGATGTCCAATTCCATTGACATTCTTGAAAAAAGGGATTAAATACACAGGATTGATTAACTATGATATCTGCGTATAATACTGAGAGCTTCTATTAAATAATTGCTTACACATGCATGGCGGAGGCAAAGATCTTTGGATCGGCGTCGACGGCTCCCCCCGCTTGCTTGCCCAAATGCCTGGAGAAACAAGCCGCATCAAAACCCGGAGTAATCGCAACCTCGAGAAATGGTAGATTTGATAGAATGCCTTTGGAATCGGTGTGCGGCTTCTGCGCGTTGATCTCGCGGGGGGATTAGAATGTCGTCTCAAGCTATTGGGAGAGAGACGGAGATGGATTCCAGACGGTGAACGATGTATGTACTGATGAATGTGTGGAGCACTGACCTGGAAGAAGTCTCGTTGGTCCTTGGATTTTCCATTCTCCATCCTTCTAGACCTCGCCTGCGGCACATGAAAACAGAAGTAATGCACCACTGAGAAACTAAAATACTATGTTGGAAGATCTAGGAGAGATCAGGCACTCGCAGATTCCCATTCAGGGATAGAAAATCGAGGAAAAGGAGTTCCTCATCTTTCAAATTCCATCAAATTGGGAAACCATCCCTCTGTTCTCTATCACTTCGGGATCTGCCACACCGTCGGCAACAGAAATCCCCAATGACGGCAGACAGATATTCCTCTCATCGAAAGGACACTTCACTGCCACTTCCTCCGAACAAAGACGCCGAATGAATCGGCCAACGGGCCGAAGACTCCAATCTCAATGAGGATTGATCTCCAACCTCCTACTCCGCATCATCCACTGTTCTAAACGGCGACAGACAGATCTACTCGACGATTTATCCACGAAAGAACCGCCACCTTTTGGCAAATTTGGAGGAGATCCTTCTTCAGCATCATCAGAATCGGAGTTCAAGAGGAAATGTACCTTGAAGCGGAGAGAGTCCTGCTCTCCATCCCCCCAACGCCCTCCATCGCCGCCAATGTGAGCACCACTGCCATCGCCGAGGTGAACAACAGCACAGACGCCGCCATTCCTTCCGCCGCTGCCTCACCACTCTCCCCTCTGTGCCTCCTCTACTCAGATCTGCTCCCCCGGACGAGCTAGCCCGTAATGAGGGAAAATGGAGGATGAAGAGAGAGAGAGAGAGAGCAGGGGAGGAGGAAGCCAAGAGAACGGGCCAGTGCAGGTCGAAAGGGAGGGAAGCATGTGCGTGTCCAAAATGAATGCGTTGGACAGGCATTCTGCGGGGCCGGATCGTCTGAAGTATTGACAAAAATATCCCACGTGACCTTTACACTTTTCCCATAATTAAAAATAAATAAAATACAGCTATAATTAGAGGCATCAATGGGCCGCCGACCACGTGACGGGCCGGGGCCCTCACTGAAGCCCGGCGACGGGCTCATCTCCAGGCCTACGCTGGGCCTCGGGCGTTTAAAGAATTATCGGGCTCAGATGGGCCGGCTCGGCCCGGCCCGTGTATACGCGTGATTATGTACGGAATTCTGGAAGATTTTTTTTAAAGGTCACGAGAACTGTCGTGACGGTGAGCCGTTCTTCGTTCCCGCGGGCGTTTGAATTGTGGCGGCGCGTCTTCCCTGCCGATGCGTCTCTGTTCAGTGCTTCCACCTGTTTCTGTCTTGCTGCTGCTGCTGCTGCTGCTGCTGCTGCTGCACCCGGCGGCCTATGGATTTGCCACGATCTCGCCCATCCTGCCTCTCTCCCCCTCTCTCTCTCGATCTATGTAGTACGTGGTTTCACATTTGCTGGCGGTTTGATCCTGGAGGTGGCCGAGAGAGGAGCGATCTTCGACGATACAGCGGTCAGAAGCGTCCCCGGTGAGCTGTCTCTGTTCATTCGTCCCCGGATAAACAGAAATCGACCTGTGCTTGCTGGTTTCCGGCGGAACATGGCGAGCACCGCAGGCCTCATCATTCGTTGCAGAGGTGAATCAGTTTATTTTCAGAAAATTTGGGCATCTGTATTCACGTTCTGCTCTGATTATTAGTTATTTTTGCCCTGACGTTCGATCTCGCGTGGCGCAGCGGCGGTGGCATGGGAGCCCGCCAAGCCCCTGGTGATAGAGAATGTAGATGTGGCTCCACCGCAGGCCATGGAGGCGCGGATAAAGGTCTCGTACACCTCCCTTTGCCACACCGACTTCGTTTTCTGGGAGGCCAAGGTAAGCTTCATCGTTTCCCCTTCTTTCACTTGTTGAAGCTTATGCGAACACCAGACGCACGGCATACCAAATTCAACCGTCGGGCTTAGAACAGCAGCGCACGTAATCCGTATCTCAATACAGAACACCTCATCTCACTTGCCAGAACCATATTCGGCTGGTGAAAAAGTATGATCTCATCTATTTTTCCCAGGCTAATTATACTGATATTAACTCCGCAATAAATGGATCTTTCTAGGGCACCATAAGTTAGGTCAGATTTTAGAACATCTGCAGAGATGAAAAGATCGACATGGCCGGTGATAACTGGTTGGTGTGGAGTATCACCTCCGTTTCCTATGGACACGGGAATCATGATTTTGGTGCCATAACCATCATTAAGTGCAGGGACAGAAGTGTATTATGGATTTTGCTGAGGTAATGGAAGGAAGCATGAACCGCCTCTGTCAAGCTGTTCAACAAGCCCCCCAGACGTATCATGCCTTGCGTAGTTGGAATTTTCATAGTAGCTCGATGTCTACAAGCCTCATGAAGAAGAATATATATATATAGATATCACACGTTAGTTGAACTGATCCATGCAGATTTGAGGATTACGCTTACGTTTATCAATCTGCTAAAGGTCTCCACTTATGCTATGTTTACTAAAGGTTGTTATTCGCGTGTTTCAGGGACAAACACCGCTATTTCCTCGAATCTTCGGCCACGAAGCAGCCGGGTACGATTAAATTAGTGCTAACCAAGGATATCTTGTTTCTATATTTATTAAGAACTAAGATTGCTTCGTCTAGGCTGATGGTTCATTCAAATCTGTATGTGACCAACCTGAACTCGACCCTTTTCGAACTAAACTTGTTTTAGCGAGGATTCTTTTTGTTCATTATCGAATCAGTTCTGGCAATCTTGGTGTTTTCGGACGCTTTTTTGTAATGATTTTGCTAAAAAAATTGTATCAGGGTTGTAGAGAGTGTTGGCGATGGTGTGACAGGTCTCCAGCCGGGGGACCATGTGCTCCCTGTCTTCACTGGGGAATGCGGGGAGTGCACTCACTGCAAGTCAGAAGAGAGTAACATGTGCCAACTTTTGAGGGTCAACACCGAAAGAGGAGTGATGATAAGTGATGGAAAATCTCGGTTTTCCATTAATGGTAAACCCATCTACCATTTTCTTGGCACTTCGACCTTCAGTGAATACACGGTTGTGCATTCGGGCTGTCTCGCTAAGATCAATCCAGCTGCTCCTCTTGACAAAGTCTGCATTCTCAGTTGTGGCATATCAACAGGTATTATTCTAAAGGACCTACTGCTGTGATCTCTTTTTCGCAGGTTATAGAATGAAATCTGGTTTCTCAAAAATACGTGTAATGTGCATCCTTTAGTGCATTTGCAGAGTTAGCATAAGCCATTAATAGAAATTCACGAGAGAGTACTGCTGACATAATCGGTTAATGGTCATAATAATCACTGCCAACTTGGTCCAATTTGGAGTATATTAGTAGAAAAAAAACGGAGAGCATTTATAGACTTCATAGGACTTGGAAATGATAGATGGATCTTTAAGCTTCCAATCAGAGTCTGACCTTTGTAAATCGGATTAAAATTATGGAGACTTTAGCCTTGTCCATCCCCGGCAGTCTCACTTATGGCGTATTTATTTGACATATTGACGTTTTATTTCCCTTTTTGGTCGTGTTTAAAGGACTGGGAGCGACACTGAATGTGGCCAAGCCAAAGAAAGGCTCCTCTGTTGCTGTATTTGGGTTGGGAGCTGTGGGACTGGCGGTAAGCGAGTGGTGTCATGGAAGTTCTTCGTGCTACAGGATGATTCATTCACCTGCATCACGTCGGCCATGTTCTTTCTTCGCAATCAGGCTGCGGAAGGGGCAAGAATTTCTGGAGCATCCAGGATTATTGGCGTTGACCTGAATGCCAGTAGATTCAACCAAGGTAATCAATCCCCCTCCCATGTCACAAAGAACCTGGGCATTTCTCACATCACTCTCGTTCTGAATTTTCAGCCAAGAAATTCGGCGCCACTGAATTCGTAAACCCCAAGGATCACGACATGCCAGTTCAGGAGGTCCGTTGACTTGCCGTCTCTGGAAACCCCTCTCCAGTGGTTCTAGTTCTTAACGATTCCACCTCGGCCTTCTCAGGTAATCGCCGCAATGACAGGGGGTGGCGTTGACCGGAGCATTGAGTGTACCGGCCACGTTGACGCCATGATATCTGCATTCGAATGTGTTCATGACGTGGGCCCCTCACATTAACTTTCTTATATTCTCGCATCCTCGTGATTGATCTTTATATTTCCCTGTATACGTACACACGCGTGTTCTTATAGACGCTCTGGGTCTGCAAAGGGATGGGGAGAGGCCGTGCTCGTGGGTGTTCCTGGGAACGATGCCGTCTTCAAGACCGATCCCGTGAATTTTCTGAACGAGAGAACTCTCAAGGGGACCTTCTTCGGGAACTACAAGCCTCGGACCGACCTCCCCTCCGTCGTTGACATGTACATGAAGAAGGTACAGCTCTTATTCGGTCCACTACTCTCTCTCTCTCTCTCTCTCTCTCTCTCTCTCTCTCTCTTCCATGCTAATAATTAATAATGCATGAAATTGTAGGAGCTGGAGGTGGAGAAGTTCATCACCCACAGAGTCTCGTTCGGTGAGATCAACAAGGCCTTTGACTTTATGGAGAGAGGTGAGAGCCTCCGATGCATTATTAGCATGGAGGAGTAGGCACGTTGAGGGCCTCTTCATGGTATCGTGCCTTCTGCTCTCTCTCTCTCTCTCTCTCTCTCTCTCTATACCTTTTGTAGTAGTGTTTAGATAGGTACCTTTCTAATAATAAAAAATGGTATTTGCGCCATGTTTAGTGAAATATGTACAGAAGTTTATTGGATTTTATTCATGGAAATATTGTGGACAGATGATTTTCTCTCTCATCTCCGACTCGAGGGGAAGAACCTCGTATTCAGGAACCGGGTTTCAGCTGAACTGGACGAAACAGAGATGGGCCCACCCCGTCGGGCCAGGACGAGTCCCTCTCCCTTATCCCCGCTAATTTGCGCAGCCAATCAGAGGCGGACACCTGTCTGTTGGATGGTAATAGTCAACAACGTGGACAGTCGTGTTTATCCGGTGACCGGGGCTGGGATCCCCTCACCGGTTTGGTTGCCTCACCGAGGGCTCCCCAAGGCCCGCCCTGCCATGTCTCCGTGGGCATTAGCTCCCGGGGGCCAATCCTGTGGGGTGGCGGTGTTCCGACTCTCCGCGGGGGTAACCAGTGGCGCTGCGGTTCTATTCGTCGGTTCCTTTGCGGGCCCCAGATTCTGGTCGGTCTCATCCTTTCATTTTCCGTTTGAGTGTGTCGTCACCTCCTGTATCCGACCTTGGCTGGCAATTGCAATGTGATTCTGTGACACTTGAAGAGAGGTAACCTCACTCAGGTGGTGAAGGTACCTGGTCTTCGGGCTCGATAAAATGCCCCCTGCTTCCACCGCTATGATCAGCAACTGCCGAGTGTGAGGAGAAAGAAGCCTCGAACCAGTACTCACTCCGAGATCGAAGAATGGCGACAGCGGCTTGCGGTACCTTCCAGCTACGCCATGGAAGTTTTCCTCCCCTCAGATCCACTTCCGCTTCCAGAGGCACGGCCGCCAGATCCATCTGTGTAGGTAGCGGCGCCGGCAGCGCGCTCTCTTCCGACGTTCATTGTGTAAATTCCGGCGGGAGTTGTGAGAACAGAGCGAGGAGGATGGTGTCGGCCAGGGCGATGACGGATGATCGGGTCGAGATGGACGAGAATCCGGAGGGAATCATCTCCGGCGAGTGGCCGGAGAACTTCTCCCTCCTCTGTTACGACGACCTCCGGGTCTACCTTGAGACACAGATCTTCGACGAAGACGTACGCCTCTTTATTTTCTCTCTCTACGTTTATGCCGCTGATCAGTTGAATCTCCTTAGACTCACTCGTACGCGTTGGTTTTCCATGTTGTTCCAGCAGATCAAGAGGCCGTCGGTTCTATTAGGCGACGTGATGTCCACCACGATTCGGGCGGCCATTGTGGATCAGACGTTGGAGGAAATCGACTACCATTTCGAGTTCGTCTCGGGACTTCCCGTGATAGACCATGAGCTCCGATGCATCGGCATCATTTCGAAGAAAGACAAAGACAGAGCCCTCAATGGAGTGAGCATCCCATACTAACAGCACTTTCTGGTCGCCGTATACCACACGATTTTCGTTTAGTGTAAATTATTCTACCATTGTAGGCGCTCTCTTTTTCTTTCAATTAGTTCGATGCAGTGTAGATGCTTAGCGTTTTTCCACTGCCGTAATCGCCAAGTGCCGAGTAGAAGTTATGCAGACATTCTACCCTATTTTCTGTCAAAGTGCCACGAAGAAAACCGGGGGACACGGGAAGGCTTAAATGGAAGTTACAGGGTGTGCGCCTCACAGAATTATATTTCACAAGGAAATCGCTTCATTGTCACAAAAAATAATGAGGCCATATTTTTTCCGCAGCATTTTGTCCATAATTTATGCAGTCATATCTTTCTTCATTCACTCCCTCTCATCGCGGGTGATGATTGGCTTGGCTGCAGTTGAAGACCAAGGTGGGTGAAGTCATGACCTCTCCTGCTGTGACATTAACTCCGGAGAAGACTATCATGGGTGGGTATCCCGACCCTGGCCCCCTCCTCTTTACAGGATCCCATTATCCGGGGAATTTTTCTGATCAGCCCTGTTCATGTGCAGACGCTGCCGCCCTGATGCTCAAGAAGAAGGTCCACAGGATCCCGGTCCTCAACAAGGAAGGAAAGGTTATAGGTGAGCATTCAAAACAGCAACCAGATCGATAGAAGCGTGTTCATCAATCCCCTGGAATCCATCTTCATCAGCCGACAATATTTCTTGGTTCGACTTGCTATTAGCCGAGGACTTACTGCTGTCGTTCGTCTATGATCCAGGGATGGTTACCCGCACCAATATTTTCCAAGCGCTGGAGGCGGTCATGGCCTGAGGCTCTTCGCTCTCTGTATATACACCGAATCGGAAAATCTGGGCTCTACTTGTAAATTTTCCTGCTGAGTTCACTTGTATAATTAGTTCCTCTCGATCGAGCTCTGTGTATATTCTTTTTTTTTTTTTCAATATAATTGATGAATGAAATGAGCCGGGCGTTCTATAATAATGGTCACCAGCCCTTCTCCTGTCACCTGTTCGCGAAATTGCAGAGATAAAAAGATGAACAGGCAGATGAACCCGTTCCTTTATTCCGCCGATACTTGCCCTTGTTCCTCTTCCTTCTCCCAGGGTTTTTTACAGAATCCGTCCAGGAAGATGGAACAGAGTCAGTCGAATGGAGATTTGGCCTTGGAGGCGGAGGCGGAGGCGGCGCCGCCGTTGACCTTGGAGTACTCCTCCCTCCCCTGTCGGATCTCCTTCAGCATGGCGGCGACGTCCTTCATCGTCGGCCGCTCGTCGGGGGAGTGGTTGACGCAGAGCAGCGCCACCCCCATCACCTGCAACATCTCTTCCACCTCCGCCTCCGGCCGCCCCCGCAGGCCCGGGTCCAGCACCTCCGCGCCGCCGCGTCGCCGCCGCACCCAGTCCACCACGTGGAGCCCCTCCGGTATGGTGGGATCGATCGGCTGCTTCCCCGTCAGCACCTCCAGCACCACTACCCCGTAGCTGTACACATCGCTCTTCTCCGTGATCTTCGTCATGTACCCGTACTCTGCACAATCCCCCCACCCGTCACCAATCCAGTAGAGAGAGAAAGAAAGAAAGAAAGGAGATAACCAGTAGAGAGAGAGAGAGAGAGAGAGAGAGATCCAGACCGGGGGCGATGTAGCCGTAGGAGCCTGCGACGGTGTTGGAGGAGCGGCCGAAGTCGCCGTCATGCACGAGCTTAGCCAGGCCGAAGTCGGCGATGTAGGCCTCGAACTGGAGGCCGATGAGGATGTTGTTGGCCTTGATGTCGCGGTGGAAGATGGGCGGCACGCAGTCGTGGTGCAGGTACGCGAGCCCCTGCGCGGCGTCGAGGATTATCCCGTACCGCAGCTCCCAGTCCAGCGGCGGCCCCGCCGCCGCCCTCTCGTGCAGCAGCGCCCCCAGGCTGCCGTTGGCCATGTAGTCGTACATCAGCAGCCTGGTCCTCTTGTTCCAGCAGCAACCCAGGAAGCGGACGATGTTCTTGTGGCGGATGGTCCCCAGCGTCCGCACCTCCGCCGAGAAGGAGTCCCTCACACCACCGCCGCCCGCCGCTTCCTTCCCGGCGGCCGGCCAGAGCTTCTTGACGGCGATCACCTCGCCGTTGGCGATGCCCACCCGGTAGACCACGCCAGAGCAGCCCTTCCCGATGACGTTGGCCTCCACGAGGCTCTTCACCACCTCCTCGACTGAGAAGCTGAGCTTCTGGAACGGGGTGAACTCCCACGGCCACGACAGCTCCCCGCCCATCTCCGGGTCTTCATCGTCCTCTGCTCCTCCCTTCCTCCTCCTACCCGCCTGCCTCGCCCTCACCACCGCCGCCGCCGCCAGGGCCAGCGCCGCCGCCACGGTGACCAGCACCACGACGGCCATCCTCAGATTGCTCCCCGTCCCCCTCCTCCACTCCTCCACGCTCCCCCCCGGCCGGCGGCTCACTCCGACGAAACAGGCGTCGCCGCCGCCGGTGCAGAGGTCCTGGTTCCCGGCAAGGTCCGCCGCCGAGAGCTGCCGGAAGAGCTTCGTGTCGGGGAGGAAGCCGGTGAAGTTGTTGTTGGAGACGTTCAGAGTGACGAGGTTCTCCATCCCGGCGAGCGGCCAGAGGCTCCCCTCGAGCCTGTTGAAGGAGACGTCCAGCACGGAGAGCTTCCCGAGGGCGGCAATGTCGGTGGGGATCGGCCCAGAGAGGGAGTTCCTGCTCAGATTGAGCGCTATGTCGAGGCCCTCGATCTTGCAGAGCTCCGGCGGGACGCCGCCGGCGAGCTGGTTCCCGCTCAGGTCGAGCAGCTCCAAGCTCGAGCACCGGCCGAGCTCCCCGGGGATGGGACCCGAGAGGGCGTTGCCGCTGAGGACGAGCTTGTTGAGGGAACCCAGCCGGCCGAAGCTCGTCGGAATGCCGCCGGAGAACTGGTTCATCGACGCGTCAAGCACCTGCAGGCCGGCGATGGCGGAGAAGGATGCCGGCAGGTTCCCGCTCAGAGAGTTGTTCCTGAGGCTCACCATCTGGAGCTGCGAGCATCGGCCAATCTCCTCCGGCACAGCGCCGGCGAGCCGGTTGTCCGACAGGTCCAGGAAATCGAGCCCCTGGAGGCCGCCAATCTCCGTCGGGATGGCGCCGCCGATGCGGTTCCCGTTCAGCCGGAGACGAACCAGGGACCGGCACTGGCCGATCTCCGGCGGGATGTTGCCGGAGAGGTCGTTGTTGAGGAGGAGAAGCTTGGTGAGGTTCCTGAGCTGGAACAGCTCCGGCGGGATGCTCCCCGTGAGGCGGTTGTGGGAGAGGTCCAGCGACTGGAGCTGCTCGCAGGCGGCCAGCTCCGGCGGGATCTTCCCCTCCAGCTGGTTCTGCCATGCGAGGAACACGGCGAGGTTCCGCAACCGGCCCATTTCCGGCGGGATGAGCCCGGATATCTGGTTGGTGTCGAGCTGCAGCTGGGTGAGCTCGGGGAGGTCGCCGATGAAGGAGGGGATGGCGCCGGAGATTTGGTTGTCGCTCAGCATGAGCTCCTGCAGCCGGCGGAGCCGCCGGAAGGACGACGGGATCCCGCCGGAGATGGCGTTGATGGAGAGGTCGACCATGCGGAGAGAGGTGCAGTTGCCCATCTCCTCCGGGATGGCGCCCACCAGGTTGTTCTGCCATAGCAGCAGCTTCTCGAGCTTGCCCAGCTTGCCGAGCTCCGGCGGGAGGGCGCCGGTGAGGGCGTTTTCGTAGAGGAAGACGTTGACGAGCTCCGAGCAGTTGCCCAGCGCCGGCGGGATCTCGCCGGAGACCATGGTGGTGTAGATGGAGAGGGTCTGGAGACGGGTCAGCTTCCCCAGGGCCGGCGGGATCACGCCGGCGATCTTGGTGTCGGCGAGGCCGAGCACGGTGAGGTTGCCGCAGTTGCAGAGCTCGCCGGGGATGACGCCGGCGAGGTCCTTGTTGCCGCCGAGGCGGAGGACCTCGAGGCCGGAGAGCCGACCGAGCTCCGGGGGAACCTCGCCGGAGAGGCGGTTGTCGAAGAGATGGAGCTCCCGGAGGGAGGCGCAGCCGGCGAGCGCGGCGGGGACCTCGCCAGAGAGCTGGTTAGAGTTGAGGCGGAGGACGGAGAGGGAACGGAGCCGGCCGAGGGAGGACGGAACGGGGCCCTGCAAGCTGTTGCCCGAGAGGTCGAGCACGGCTAGCGAGGGGAGGAGGTCTCCGATGGCCGGAGGAATGGCCCCGGTGAGGTTGGCGCCGGAGACGACGAGGGAGCTCAGCGATGGGAGTTCCGCCAGGAGGCTGGCCGGCAGCGGCACCGCCAGCTCCACCCCCTGTATCTCCAGCCCCACCACCACGGCGGCGCTGCCGCCGCCGTCCCCCGAGCAGACCACATGGCTCCAGTTGCACGGCGTCTCGTCGGAGCTCTTCCAGTCTGCAAAATACCCGCCGTAGTCCCCGCCGCCGCCGCCATGGACCCAGGCGAGGAGAGCTCTCGTTTCAGAGCTCGCCGAAGAGCAGCAGGAGAGGAACGAGAGGAAGAAGAGGGAGAGGAAGGAGAGGAAGGAGGAGAGTGAGAAAGTGGGGCGGAGGAGCTTCCTCGACCTCGGCATCACCAACTCCGGCCGAAACCCAGATCCCAACCCTCCTCTTCCCGCTCCTCCTCCTCCTCCTGCCGCTGCCTTCTCTCTCCAAGCCCACCTGCACTTATTTGCATCGGGGCTCTCCACCGCCTCGCGCCCCTCCCCTCCTCCATCACCTCCTCCTCGGAAAACCTTAAAAACTCGCTGCGTCTCCCAGTGGCACCCGCTGCCTCTGCCCTTTGTCAGTTTCCGTGTCGACCCCCCTCCTGGTCTCTTTCCCTTGTTTATCCCCCCCCTACTCTATCACAGTAGAGAGAGAAAGGAGAGAGAGAGAGAGAGAGAGATCACATCACGCGCGGCGAGGAGACAGGGCACAGGTGGTGGGCGTGTGCGTGAGTGGTCATGCATGCAGCGAGGAGTCGTCCTCCTTCCTTTCTGCCACGGCCCATCTCCCCTCCCTGAAGTGCCCCGACAGACCTCCGAAAGCCCCACAGCAGGGAGAGAGAGAGAGAGAGAGAGATGATAGTGGGCAATAGAGCCACTGTCTGCATGTTTATTTCTTCTCTCTCTCTCTAGGATTCTCTGGGGTCCGTCTTCTTCCCCGGGGTTTGAAAACGTGCAGGGGGTCGTTTTCTTACTCCGGCGATGTCCGCTCGGGATTTGAGTTCTGAGTTTTTACGGCAACCCAGCGCTGAGATCCGCAGATGCTCGAATAAATTACTGCTCGCCTCCAGATCAGAGATAAAAATTACCCATCGCCGGAGGAGGAGGAGAAGCGACCCCCCAGCCCTAAGCTTGACCCCCCGTTCGAGATCATCGTCAGCATGATCCTCTTCTTCCTCCTCTCCGGCGACCCCCTCCCCCCTGGCGTCCGGTTTCGCCCGGGTTTCCGGCAGCGGTGGGGCCCTCTCGCCGCCGCCCTCCGCCGCTGTCGCCTGTCCTTTTGTCGCTGGCCCGTCGAACCCCACCTCCCTCTTCCTCTCAGGTCTGGTCTGCCGCTGAGCTTCTTGCCGGAGACGGAGGAGGCGCCCTCAGCCCCCACACATCGAGGCCCAGCATCACGTGCCGCCATGTTAGAGAGAGAGAGGGAGAGAGAGAGTCAATGAGGAGTGGACTTTTTGGTTCCGGAAAACAGGGAGAGGCGGCGCTAGGTGGGCCCGCGTGGGCCGTGGGCCCGCCGGCCTCGGGAGTCCGTCCCATTCAGGGCCCAAATATAATAATATTATTATTATTCGCTCCGGATATTGGCCCACCAGAGCCCATTAATGCCCGATAAGGAGGTGTTGGGGTGATGAGGACCCACACGCTCCCCGCGGTCTATCTCCCCGTGAAGTTCTACTTCTTGTCCCCGTTTCCTTGTCTCTCTCTCTCTCTCTCTCTCTCTCTCTCTCTCTCTCTCACATCTTGAAGGGGTGAATGATGGGTGGGGATCACGTGACGGCTTCCGTAAACAAGACCTTCCCGATAAGGAGAGAGGGACAGAAAAAAAATGGGATCTTGCTCACGAGCGCGGGTGTAACCAACCAGCCCCTCCTTCCTCCTACTCAGAGGCATCAAAAGATGAACCCACCCCCGTGGAAAAGAGGAACCCCGCCGACACGAACCATCCCCCTAGCCTCTCTCTCTCTCTCTCTCTCTCTCTCTCTCTCTCTCTCTCTCTACTGAGAGCGAGCTTTTACGGAACCCATTGGACAACATGATTCTCCGTCCACCCTGTGGGAGGATGGGCCGCCCGGGGGGTGTTCACGGTAGCATTGGTTTCCTCGCCGGCCGGCCGGCCGGCCGGCGGCGCGCCGTCGTCGTTCCGGCATCTCTGGTTTCCCGGAAGGAGGGGGACACCGGAGCCCGTCTCTGGCGCCGCCCAGCTGCCTCGGACTTCGCTGCCTCTCGGGTTTCTCCCCATAGAGGGGACAGCGCCGTGCCACCCTCTCTCTCTCCCTCCCTTGATTCCCGCGGCTGATGTAATCGCCACGTAATCATGCTAGATGCCCGGGGTGGGCCCCGCGCCACGTGTGGAAAAAATAAATGTATATTTATATGTTCCATAATATTCCCCCCAGAAAATATTTTAAATAAAAGTTCCCAACTCGGGTGGCTCCAGACCCGATAGTTATCGGGTCCCCGCCGATCCCGAAGAGTCCGGTTGGTCCCAGGCGAGTTAAAAGCCTAGTCGGCCTTTCTGGAGGCATTTCCCGGCCAAACCCGCCGCCGCCGGCCGTCGGGGAGAGGGATGGCGGCGGAGGCGAGGGTTCTGCTCCGGCCGGTGACGTTCGTGACGGGGAACGCGAAGAAGCTCGAGGAAGTCCGGGCCATCCTCGGCGACTCCATCCCCTTCCGGTCCCTCAAACTCGACTGTAAGTGACAAAGACAACGGAGATAGAAACCCCGTACCTGCCTCGCGCGCCGAAGATCCTCTCTCGCTCTTCTCTCTCTCTCTCTCTCTCTCTCTCTCTCTCTCTCTTTCCGAGCTCCTCGTCGGCCGCGCCGAATCTCTGGTTCTTGTTCTGGAATCTGAACTTGAAGGAAATCCGAATGCACGCTGAACAGCCTGCGTCTTCACCGGGAAGATCTTCTATTAATGTGGTGCTTCCGGTTTTCGTATGCTTTCCGTGGATTCTGTTTTGATTCCTGAATAAGATCCGAGCGGTGTGAGCCGCAGACTGATACGTGGGGGACGCTCATCAGCAGATATGGCTCCCTTCCCCTCTCTCCGCGAATCTTTCATGTAGATCCGTGGGGGCGACCTTCATAAGCATCGACTCAGAGAATTCCTCTCTCCTCTCTGTGACCATCTACGCAGAATTCAGCCGGGCATATCAGTTCATACGCTCCTCCATTCATTTCCAAAAAATTTCTGTGCTGGATGGCCTAAGAAGCTTAACAAAAGCATGATCATGTGAAGCCTTTGATCCTAGTTTTTTGTGAGCCCTGAGAGCATCCAAATGAAGCTCCCATTTGATCTACAAGAAGTTCTAAGCTCTGGGAGGCAATCTGGTGGAGTAATGTGACTGGTTTTCATGGAAGGATCATGGGTGGGTCGAACTCATTTTTAATGTTTTAGAGAAAAAAGATAAATAAATGGTGAGCCCATATGAATTTTGATGGGACTCATCGGAGTCAAGATGCTGACGACAGCTGAAAGAATAATTCTCATCACTGAAGTATCATGCCAGTAGATGATGACCACCAAAATTTGGCTGATTTAGGATGATCGAGATGTTCCTCAGTTCCTGTGGGGCTCTCATCCCCCATTTTAATATTTCTAAAAGGGGAATATATTTTCATTCTTTCAAGGAGCATTCATTCAAATCCTTTTCCTCATTGCTTTTTGTTTTTGGTTGCTTCCCTTTTCTTCCAGTGCCAGAGCTGCAAGGAGAGCCCGACGAAATCTCCAAAGAAAAGGCCCGTTTAGCTGCGATCCAGGTCTCAGCTCTCCCAGTTGACTTTTCACTGTTCTTTTTTTTTCTTTCTTTTTTCTTTTTCCTGTTGCCCATCACAAACCTCTGCCCTAACTAATCCATAGAACTAATGCATCAACGGCCACTATTCTCTCTCTGAAGGTCAACGGGCCCGTGCTCGTTGAAGACACCTGCCTGTGCTTCAATGCTCTCAACGGTCTCCCTGGTACCCGCTCTCCTTGCTCCTCTCTGTTTCCTGGCTCCGACGGCTCATCTTGCCCTCTGCTAACTCGGCCTTCTTTTCTGCTGCAGGGCCTTACATGTAAGGCTCCTCTGGATTTTCTTCCTCTTTAAGATCAGTCCATTTCCTTTAATGGAGATTTTTTTTTCCTTCTTTCCTTCTTCTGGGGAAAACTTACTCACCTTGCTTCCAAATTTGAAACCCCGGCCAGAAAGTGGTTCCTGGAGAAGACGGGCCATGAAGGTCGGATGACACCCTATCTTCCCCTGTTCCTCTGCTTCCCTGATCATTGTGTTGCCTATATTTGGATGATGCGAGAGGTGAGGTGTTCCTACGAGCTTTTGCAGGGCTGAACAACATCCTCAAGGCCTACGAGGACAAGTCGGCCTACGCCATGTGCATCTTCTCCCTCGCCCTGGGGCCAACCTGTGAGCCGATGTCCTTCTGTGGAAAGACCCACGTAAGCCACTGAATGAGTTAGAACGACTGCTATTTACCAGCTGACCATGCCGAATTAATGCAATGTCTTCCATGCCCACCCACACTCTGAATCCAGATCCACTGTTGAAGGGAGCTCTTCTGATCCTCTCTCGTGCCAAGTCAGCACTCTCCTGGGACTGATCCTGACGTCTTCTTCTTGTTGTTCTTCAGGGGAGGATCGTTCCGCCCCGGGGACCCGCCGACTTCGGGTGGGACCCCATTTTCCAGCCGGATGGACACGACCAGACGTGAGCCTCCCCTTCGTCTGTTGCCCATTTTTCTGGCGGTAATCATGCTGACGGTGCTCATGTGGGCGGCCGGCGTCTTCTGGTGTGGTTTGAGCAGGTACGCCGAGATGGCCAAGGACGAGAAGAACAGGATCTCTCATCGCTCCAAGGCTCTTGCTCTGGTGAGGGCTCACTTCGCCGAAGCTGGGTACATCTTCCAGACAGGTTGAGGGAGGCGGAGACCTTGGGGAATCCGGCTTCTTGGATTAGGGTTCTTCTGGTTCATCCCCTCGGGCCTTCATGTGCTCGACACCAGAACAGACCGGTTCGAGAACTGAGCTCCAAGTGAGTGAAGTCAGAAAAGTTCTCCATGGAGAGGGCCATATCTCTCTCTCTCTCTCTCTCTCTCTCTCTCTCTTCTTTGGCAGCCTCCAAGTGTCAACGACAACTCTACGCTAGTGGTGATTCAAAAGATGTAAAAAAAAAAGAAGAAAAACTAAGTAAAATTGACCGGATTGAGCTACCATTCAGAATTAGTAATTTTTCACCGAAAGACCTACAGGGATAAACTCTTCCTCCACCTAGCAACCCTAGCCTAGCCTACGAGTTACTCCGGGAAAAAAACCCTAGGGACTCCCCATACGTCCTCAGGAAGCCTTCACATCTCTAAGAAGCCTAGCAGCTGCAGACCCACACCTCCTACTTTCCCAATCATCGAGCTTCTTCTCACCGTTTCCATCCTCGTCATCGTTGTCATCGTCGTCTAATTGTAACCCTAATTCTAGCCCTGCATCAGCAGATCCCTCAACTCCGGAACCTTCCTTCCATGCCCCTGGTCCACAGTCTCCATTGTTCTCGGGCTTGATTAGTATTCCACACGAACCGCCCGTGTTTTCCTCGAATCTAGATCGATATTTCATGGACATCACATGAAGTTGAATGCTCGGATGTTGGTACTTACTATCCATCTGCATAGAAGAAATATATAATTGCTAGGGGATTCGGCTGGAGCTCAGGGGAATACGAATATGCCATAGCTCAAACCTGCTCAGTTATGGTGATTGTTGGTGACGAACTTACCTTTGATCTTGGGACTGTAGTCACCTCAAAATTGCTGCTCCACATGCGGAGCATCTGCTCGTGGACTGAAGTGGAGCGGATCTCAGAGCACATCTGAATAAGAGCGAAGTGGTCTAGAGCAATTTTATTTATCTGTGAGTGGTCTAAAGCAAAGAAGGATATCGTGATGGTGGTACTGACCAGAATTGTTGTTCTCGGCCCTGACAAGGCGAAGATCGTCCGCAGTAGTGGCTCTAAAAGAGACTCTGAATAGACCTTCGTTGACATTCACGCCACCAGTTACGTCAAGATACGAACAGAATAATAGATTCTCCGTAGGAGATGAAGATGGCATTTTCTTTTTTTTCCCATGATTTATTTAGATAAATAAGATGCTCCTATACTTATTCATATCAAATTACTTACAATATCCGTGCCTATGATGTAATCAACGGGTGGGTCGATTACTTTGACGTGCTCCTCATTCCCCCAATCTAGTTCCGCGACCTGGATAGAACCGATTGAAGCTACAAATATAGAAACTAAATTACGCTTGGCAGTTTTGAAGGCAAAGTATATGAACTCTCTAACAATCGGCTCAGTCTACCAAAATATTCAGAACATATGTACAGAAGAAAAGATATGGGAAAAAAATATACCCACATAGACTTAGTTCAATAGCTTAAACAACAGAGGCAGCTTACCATCTAAAAATTTAACATTATAGAAAGAAAAATATGGAGAGTTTTGAATGGAGCTTCTCGTCATCTATAATACACAGATATTAAATATTGAATTGGATAGAACGTGCCACAAGATATTCCCTCTGCATATAAATTTTGGACTCAACACAGAATTCTCTCCCTTCAGCACTAGAGAAATACAGGACAAGTTGAAAGCAAGTTGTTCCAATGGTTTCTCTTTCAAAACATTTAATCCTCCAAAAAAAAAAAAATCGTCATTCGTGCAATGTGGCATTACATGCAGCAACATTAACACGAAGATAAATACATACAAAAAAAACGGTGTCATACATACATCAAATCTATGTGAAACCTGCGTGAAATTCAGTGCAAAAATAAATGTGCCCCTGAGAATTTTCGAGATACAAATTTCGAAGAAAATAAATATTTTTATTCCAAAAACATTTCTATCACATAGGTGGCGAAATCTGTAATAATACCTGAATCAGGATTTGCCTGCATCACCCTAGATATATTACGCTCAACGTTCCTCATCAATAAAGGTAATACCTCGACTTGGTCAGTTGCGACCACATCACATCCTAGCAATGCCATTCCTGAGACGACATATAACATTTAATAAAAAATGCCTGTATACAAGGCATAGGTTCTCTAAAGAATACAACATTAATGGCATTCGTCAGCGTAGTATAGGACTAACCAAAACCTGCGAGGCCACAACCAGCTCCAAGTTCAACAGCACGTTTCCCCTTCAGCTTGGAAGGGGAAAATCGACCTTTTCTTCGATTCTTTTCCTGAATCATACTATGCACTATGTAATAAAAATATGAATGGGAAAAAAAAGAGTCTTTCCTTGACTTCGGTGAAACAACTGGTCTTTAAATGTATGCTACACAGTGGTCAACACATTTTTTCAATTGACACTGACATATTGGATCATCCTGCATACATTGCTTAAAAAGATAAAAAGTACAGGACACGAGGCGTGTATGAAGACAAACAAGGGCGACATGGTTTCGTAATTGAACATATCCAAATATCATGACCAGAAAAGTTGAGGGAAAGTTTGACAATTACCAGGAATTTGACAAACACCATGGATGCATCCCACACTGTGGTACCAAGATGCTTCGAGTTTGGGTCCTGCCACGCAGACAGCCCAAGTTAGTTCCTGCAACAATATTTTTTACTTCCTGGATGAATTTGGACTCTTGACCGCAACATGCAAAGCTGAAGAAGGACACCGAATTTTCATTAGTCTCAGGTAGATTGTATTGGGTGGTGACACATTCTAGTCAAAACTTCTTGAGAATTCAGCCACTCTCATCTTGTAGATTAAGTCACATTCTTCTGTAAACTTCTTAGCATTGCCTACTATATACTCTATGATATGCTATGGAGCAGAAAGTTTTCAGGAATTTCTCACTAAAGAGGCACACACCATTGATGAAAGACAATTGCCCAAAATGCGGAACCATATAAAGAGATCAATCATAACAAGAAGGTTCGAGTGGATTTTCTGCAGTAACTTTCCCTGATATGCATCATACTATCTATGAAACCAATAAATGTCCTTGAATGATCATAGGCTCGATTCACGTAATCCTAGAAACAACTATTGATGTGATGGGAAAAATATGCTCTTAATTTTTGGTACAACAAGAAACCTAAATCATAGAAAGGAGGATCAAATTTAAATTCAGAATGTCAGCCTTTACAGAATATATCACCAAAGGGAGCGTATAATACCATCTTTCTTCTTCTAATGGTTACCTGAGAAAAATGCAGATGATGACCTAGAACCTCAACTGTCACGGCTGATGTATGCGGTGAATTCAACCTAGAAAGAAGCCATTGAAGAAAACTTCAAAAGAGGAAAATAGAACAAGAGCTTCCAAAACAAAGCGCTCAAGCTCCCTCCGAACAATGCAGAAAAACGATATATATCATGGGGAACGCAACGTGAAAGATATGGGAAAGCAAATAACAGCAACAAAAAAACCGGTTAACGGGTCAAGCATGGAATCAAAGAACTGTGAATTTGTTTCTTGTATAATGCTGTGAGGGAAATGCATTCAATGAAACAGAAACTTAAATCGCATTTTTTTATGATAAGCAACGTCATCTATATCCATCGTTCAAAACATCTTCGACAGCAGTTACGAAGGACAAGGAACTGTACATTCAACCTCAAACAAAACAATCACGAAAATAGCATCTAAATTCCAACACCTGGAACTTTTTCAAAAATGGATATACCCTCACAAACTGGCAATTACATGTACCTCCTCCCCAGAAAATGATACAATACTTCAATTATTCAAATTCTGTTAACGAATGTCAGACTGACGGTTTTCGACAAAATAATCGAATCAGATAGTTCCGCGCCATCATCTACCCAAGCACCAGGCCCCAAGTCAAGTACGCATAACAGATGAAGAGATAGACAGTAGGACGGGAGTGTTGATAACTCTAACAAGCACGGCGAGCACCTGTCATCCTCCATTACGGATCTCTGTGTCTCTCCCCCTGACATTGGAAGGGAGAAACCCTGCAAGCACACAGCTTCCGCGAGATCAATAGGAAACGAACCGCCTGTTTCCTAGAATCAGTGAGAATCGAAACGGTTGGGGAAAGAAGGTTCCGCAATTAGATTAGATATATATAGAGCTGAGGAAGGGAGGAATCATTCGATCTTCGTGAGCCACTTCCTGTGCGTCCAGAGACGATGGGCGGCTCTCGGCCGTCCACAACCAGAGAAGAAGGTGGAGATGCGCCATTGTACAACGACGTGTACCTCGATACGTATTGAGTTTCGCGCGTTCCGGCACTTGGCGAACATTTTTGTTTATCCGGTTATGCATTAATAAAAGGATCTGATTCGTTTAAATGACGTCACCAGTGGTGGTCAAACGGCTGCTACCATCTAATACTCGAGTCTCGCGGTGTAGCTTGGGAGCGGGCATAGCCCAAGTCTAGAAGGCCCAGTAGTCAGAGCCCAAATAAGCTCATAAGAGGAAGCCCAATGCATGCGGGCGGAACCCCGTTTCCAGGATATTCCATAAAATATCCTAATTAATACTTACACTACCATTAAGGCTCTATTATTCATAAAATTGTGAATATACTCTCTCGTTATTTAACTTTATCCGTTGACCACCTACACTCCTCGTAAATCACTCCGGCTGCATGAACACTAGAGAGAATAAGACGATCGCGAGGAAGAGTGAGAACGGCGGCGACACAGTATGCGGCGCCGCAGCGCCGCCCACCCCGGCACCACCGCCGAAGATCATTCCGAAGTATCCATCGTACGGTTCTCCACCACCGCCGCCGGCCCCACCGCCACCTCCGTCGCCGGCGCTCGATGAGCCTGCAGCATACTCCCCGGAGCCCCTGGTCACCGTGGCCGTTAGCCAGTTCACATCACAACTGTCGTCATTGGAAAAGCACAGAAGAATCGACGGGACAGCTACTCTACCACTCTGAGAGCGACGGCGTGGACCTGCCTATATTCTCCGATCTCACGGCCACCGTCGGAGCCGAGAGAGAGGAGAGATAGAGAGAGAGAAAGCAGCCG
Source organism: Spirodela polyrhiza (assembly GCA_024713555.1). Taxonomy (NCBI): domain Eukaryota; kingdom Viridiplantae; phylum Streptophyta; class Magnoliopsida; order Alismatales; family Araceae; genus Spirodela; species Spirodela polyrhiza. The sequence continues at coordinate 871,415 of CM046542.1, forward strand.
ACAGCGCGTTTCTCGCACTAAAGTTAAAAAAAGAGGGGTCTCCTACCTGGGTCCAGCGCCGCCTATTACGCCGGCGTTCATGGTGAGCTGGTTGATCATGGCGGCGGATTTGGGTTCAACGCTGGACTCCTCCGCATACTTCACCCACAGCCCCTCCCCCGACGGCACGAAGAAGGCCCCGTTCACCATCACGTCCCCCTCCGTCCGCCAGTTCCACCCTTCCCACACGCTCTCCTCAGTCTCCACCCTCTTCGTCACCTGCTCAGCGCCGCGCCACCATTACCAGCCGCCGCCGCCGCCGCCGCCGCCGCCTCCGGCGAGAAAGAAAGAAAGAAAGAAAGAAAGAAATAAAGGGACCCATATAATCGGCAGCAGATTATTCACCTCCTTGGCATTGGGGTCGGCGGGGGCGGTGTAGCGGTTTCCCTGGCTGATGATGGTGGGGTTGGCGCTGCCGCCGATGGCGTACATCTCCCACTGCGTGAAGTCGTTGTTCACGACGTGGACGTAGCCCAGCCGGCACCGCGGCATGCGCTGCACCAGTGCCTCCCCGAAGTGATTGAACGCGATGGTCACCTGCATGGCGGCGTCCGGTGAGTAGTCGTCGCTGTGGCCGAGCAGCATCACCTCGTCGTGGTGGGAGAAGTAGCTGTTGGAGATGGTGATCCCCGTGGAGCCCATGATGGCGTCGATGAGCCCGTCGGTGCAGTGGGACAGCGAGCAGTGGTCGACCCAGATCTTCCTTGAGCCGTAGATGGAGATGCCGTCGCCGTCGGACCTGCTCCGCCAACCCGCGTGCGCCGGCGACGACCTCACCATAGCCTCGCCGGAGGGCACGCAGTGGTGGATGTGAATATTGTGGATGATCACGTTGGAGACTCGCTGGAGGGTGATGCAGCCGCCGCCGGTGATGTGGACGTTGGCTCCGCGGCCGTCGATGGTCTTGAAGCTGCCGACAATGAGCTCCTCCTTGAGGCGGATCATCATGCTGCTGGAGAAGACGATCCACAGAGGCTCCTCTTGGATGACGGCATGGCGGAGAGTTCCCGGCTTGGGATCAGCCGGGTCGCCGTCGGAGGAATCGGTCACAACGTAGAATTCGCCGCCCTTGCCGCCGCCGGCGGCGCCGCCGAAGCCGATGCCGCAGTCCGCCAGCCGCTGCCGGTTCTTCTCCCAATTGGGGTCGCACCGCCAGCAGTCATCAATGGGGTTCCCGGTGAGGTAAGGCGAGCCTCCGGCGGCGGCGAGCGAAGCCTCCTCCACCCTCCTGCAACAGAGAACCCGTTGGAAATGGCCGCCGGCGTCGAGAGATTGCTATGGGAACTCTGTAACGCCATTACCTGCGCAGGTGGAGGACGACGGCTTCGGGGTCAGGGTGGGGAGAGAGAGAAGCGGAGAGCAAGGTGGTGGAGTTTGAGGGGAGGAGAACGGCGCCGGCGACATGGGAGAGAGAGACGAAGAGAATGCAGGTGAGCAGAAGCTGCATTTTGGTTTCTGGGCTACGAGGGTTGCTCCATCTGATCAAAGTTGCAGAAAATGAGGGAAAACGTCGATGCGCCATTAGGGTTTTGATATGGAAGCCAGGGGAGATGATGGGTGTTGGAGGCGGCGGTTGCAGAGTGAGGAATCTCTCTCTATCTCTCTCTCTTTCTCTCTCTCTCTCTCTCTCTCTACTCTGTCGTCTCCGGCCGCCATTCCTTGCTTGCCGCCATGGGGAGAGCCAAGGGGGAAGGTCCAAGACGGGCGAAAAGCCTGAAATGAAAAGGAAATTCGGGAAGAGAATGAGATGCCTCAGAGGGGCCATAAAGCATAATGTGACTGGGACACAATCCCCATGGCATCCAAGCTCATAGTGTTTATCATCTCATTTCCAATTCCCATGGGCAGAAAGGAGGCGGATGACTAACTTACGCTGCATGCATGTTATGAAGTCAAAAACCTATGAGATTCATGAGATGACGGGCCCCACTTCTCCGTCGACAAAGCCACGTGTTCGATCTGGATGAGGATATACCTTTCTTTCTCCCCCACCCCCCCCCCGGGTCATCGTAAAGACCCCTCATTAATGGGCTTATGGGCTGTTCTCATTGGGTCACTCAATAGTGGGCTACATGTATGGTGAAGCCCACTAATTGGCCCGTTAATAAAATATACTGGGCCATTAAACGAGCCCATAATTTTTATTGGGTCTGATTAAAATATCATCGTCCTATTGTACAATGGGCCCATACGAAAGTTGGGCTCGTAGTTCTAGCGGTGGCAAGTTAATAAATAATAAATATAATAAACCCTTTTTGTAATTAATATCTATTTTAGGGTCTAAAATAGAACTCTGAGAATCATTTGAGGATTTAAGCCTGCAGTTTTGAATGCACGCTCGCGGTGCTCCTCTTCGGCCTCCCGTGCTCTTCCAGTCGGGAGAGATCAGAAAGTCTTGGCGATCATTTTCTGCGGATTATGGACGATCTGGACGCCCCACTGGACTTCGAATCGGAAGACCCTCTGCTCAGCAGCGCCCCTGTGGCCAACGACAGGAAAAGGTCAGCAAACCGGACCTGATTCTTTTTCTACACCATTTCGTTTTTCATGTGGTGAGGGATTAGTGCGATTCCAGTTGTTATCGTGCTGCTTTAATACTGTTTTTGATCCTGTACTTGACGTGTTTGTAAAGGATCATCCTAGAGCAGGAAAAAGTTGACGTCGACATTGATATTCGGCGAATGCGACAATCCGTTGCGTGATTATTCTTCTGTGCTTGATACCCCGTCCCCATTCATTCCTTGGTTGTTCTTCTATCGCCGTTGAATCGTGCTAATGTCGAGTGCTCTAGGGATACCGCTGATTCGTCTGACATGGCTGCGCTTTATGCGATTAAAGGAGCACGGTTTTTACGCGTTGGCCTTCGGCTCCGATTGGGATAGAATATCTTGGTGTGCAATAGCTGCTAGTGTTAAGCAATAGACTGTCTATAAGGTAAATAGTCGAGAGCTTGGGCGCGCCGTAACTAATCTAACGATCTGACGTACTGTCAGTTGCGGCCATACGGACGATTCTGAGTCTGAGATCTCGCCAGATGAATTATCTTTTTCGAATAAAAATTATATGCGGCGAATGGGTAACCTTTTCATTAAATAGCTGAATAGCTTGAATCGTTGTTCTCAAAGCAATTGCCGTGATTATGGATAGCATGATTGGGACAAGACTTAATCTCATATCCACGTTTTATTCCAGCCATAGTGGTAATTAAATTATTCGTCATTTGTGATGAAAAATTACGTACTGTTTTTTTCCCATAGGTGAGAATGCATTGTATTCAGAGGACTTACTGCTTTTGTTTCTTATTAAAGTGATGTGGTATGGATTATTTTCCTGAATTTTAATGCCCGCCTTTAGTTTTGTGCCACGATGACACTTCTACTTTTACATGGATGAGATTGGTATCTATTAGAAGTTATCATCTTCAGTTGACTATATATTGATTGCAGGAAAAAGATTATTGGTCTAGATGATCTTCTTACTGAATTTTACCGCGGAGTGAATCCAGTTAATGAATCTAAGAAGCCATTAAAGATTAAGCATCACAACTCGGACGAAGAAGACAACACTACAAGGAACAAGGAGAAATTGCTTTCAAAGTTTGTTTCTGAATGCCAAAAGCAGGCATGTGGAAGATCCAATTTTGGGCTCGAACTAAAATTTCTCCCCTTTATGATTTTTTTATGTAAGCGGTTATAGAAAAAGGAAGAACTGTGTGTATGATAGAATACTTGACATTCTCTGTCTTGTATAGGTCAATGATATACTTGCTGAAGATGATATCCCTTTGTGGGGTCGACGAGCTTTTGGGCGACAGGTTTCTTAGAACCGATCAATTACTATGAATTCCTGCTCTTATTTTGTTGAAATTATTTATATTAAATGGTTTGGTGGTTATATCCAACCATATGTTTTCTACAGAGATCTCCACCGCCACATGACTCTAGGGGGCTAATTAATTCCAAACTTCTGCAGTCATTCATGAAGAGCAAATTCAGTTCGATTCTCGAAATGACCACTGGCAAAGGTTTTTTACTTATGTTTGGTGAAGCCTTGCACCTTACAAAAGATGTTAATCAGAACTCCTTTAACTCCACTTTGCCCATATTTCCCTTTTATTCATGCAGTTTAATGTGTCTTTTTACAGTTGGATTAGAAATCAAGGGTTTCCGCGCCTATGGACTTATTCAATGTCTCAAATTTTTGTGGGTGCTGGCCTAAATTGTCTACGCATTCTTTGTTTATGGTACAATTAATATGCAAGAAATATGGACATAGTGTGCAACGAGATAATCTTTGCAATTCTTCATACCTCAAACTCTTGACTTCGAACATGTCACTAGTAACCGCATGGAATAGCTGTCGTACAGTTACAGGCATCAAAGAGTTTCTTTTTCGTCAAAATTAAGACAGCATCATTTCTGGGTTACATAGCCACACCATCCAATATTGTATTGTTCTCTGTCAATATATTCACAATATTTTGCAGAAGGCTGTATCTTTTGTTCTCTCATCTTTCTATATGTATTCTGCCTACTAAGAAAGAAAGTTCCTGTCCTTCTGCAATTTATATAAAGTTTGAATATGGCAGACTAGATATTTGACCATCGTGACTGATCTGATTATGTGTGAGAGGAAGCTCCACTAGTCAATTAACCCCTAGTGTAGCTACGAGATTTTTCTCCATTTCTTTTTCTCTCTCATTAAGTTCTTTACTTTCTTGAAGGAGAAACATTTCTGGAGGGACTCTTAGTGGACGGGTGGCTATTAAATTTAGTTTTGTTTTGTGGTTCTGTCGAAGACTGTTTGGCATCCTGGACATTTTACCAAAGTCAGTATTTTTTTTTCTGCCATGGCCTTTTATATGTTGGTTAAATTTTTATACATTTCTTATTCTTCAGTCATGACTTCCATTCTCAGCGTTGCATTCCTCCAAGATGGATGTTCAGGAATCTGGATGTGACTTTTGGTGTAGTATTCTTCCGACAGAAGCTGAGGTAATTATGATGCTCACGTTGTAATGGATACATCCAGGCATCTTAGTGTATGTTCTCACAACTACAGGTCAACAAACCCAGAGTTGGACTCAAGTGGTTCCCTAGCTTCACAGAGCTAAAAGATGCTCTCGAAGTCTATGGATATATGTCATGTCATGGTACTTCGTCGCCTTCAGCATCTTTTGACAATGGTGAGCCCTAGAGTTGTTTTTTTTTTCAGCTTCCATTAATGTGGACAGCATGCATAGAGTTGTTGATGAGAAACTAGACTCGGTTATTATTTTCATGTCTGGATTTTTGTTGCAGTCTGTAGGCATGGCGTGGCACTTGGAAACCACTCATAAATCTTTCTTCCTTGTAGCATTTCGTCTGTTTTGTTTTTGTGGATCAAAACAACTTGTGCTGTCTTCATGAGCACCTCCAACTAGCTCACTTATATGCAATACATTAATGTTCATTTATGTCTCTTGATTATCATGAATTGCAAACTGTTTCATTTTTGTAGAATTTTCTTAAAAGCAGTACTTTTATAATATTTATGTCTGTTGAAAATATAGGATTATTTCATTCGTGATTTAACTGCGATGTATATCTATACGCAGTTTTTTTGTAAGAAAGAAATTTGTGTCACAACCTGGAAATTTAATGACTATTTTAAAATAAAATCATAGGATCTTATGAATATTGTGGTAATACAGTCTTTATATAAGCTTCCAGTGTCTTTTTGAATGTTTTTTGCGCTTTTTTTATCCTCATTGTTGAGTACCCAGCTTACTTTGTTCAGTTTGACAACCTGGTATATTTGATTCATATTGAGAAACACCTGGACGTGCAATTTACTTCTAATTGTGACATGGTTTCAGGTTCTGACATCTGTGGCCCACCGATAAACATCAGATGTTGGCTTAAACTGGTTGCTGCTTTCTGTAGAATGAGGTAATAATCTTATGTTTTACATTCTTTTTGGTATGGGTTAACAATTGTCATGAAAACAAAAGGAGTTATTCCTGAACACCCTTCGTCATTAGTCGACAAAATTGTTTTGCACCTTATTTCCTCTTATATTCCTGATAACTGCGAGTACCTTCTGTCTTCAGAATTGCAAACACACTAAACCCTTGGAGTTGTCTTTATACCAAATTTCTCCCTGATGGACTTTGCAAGTGTCTTTGCCTCCCCAGGAATCCCCGTCCTTTATTCTCAGCTTCAGAAGTGGAAGAGCTCTTTGATATAATTATTTGGCTATTCTTAGATCGTCAGCTTCAAGGGCTGTCCTTCCTTTTGAACGAGTGTATGCTATCCATCATTACCTTCTTCACAGACGAAGAATGGCCCATGAGTTCTGAGAAGATTGCGACTTCAATTGCCAGCAGGTGATATAAAGCTTCTTTGCTGATTTTGTGATTCAATCATTAATGAACACATCATTCTTCAATTTCACACAATCTCCATCAATCTTCCATATATTTCAAACTTAATGACATTAAATTTGGTGCTGCTCTTTCAACGTTTTTTACCTTAGTTTCTTCTCTGTCCATGGTTCTCTGACTAGTTTTCTATAATTTCTTTTTTAATGGATGTGATTCGAGCTCATAAAATCGAGTGAAAATTACTGACCAAAAAAAAAGTGCACCAGAAAATGAAACCTATACTATTTCATTTCTTTTGTTGAACACCAAACTCTCTTGCTCCATCTACCTATATTTTGTTAATTGGCTTGACTGTCCGGAAGAGGCAGTCGATGGCTAGAGCCTCTTTCGATAAAGTGGAAAAAGAAGGTCCAGCAGATGCTAAAAGTCTTTATTTTCTTAGTTGGGAATAAACTCTCTTTCCGTCCACAGCGGGTGCTTCTTCTCTTTTCCTCAAATATTAATTGACGGCCTAAACTTTTTGAAAAAAAAAAACAGGGCCCCAAAGGATCTCAACTGTTTGCGGATCGTGGAATGCATCTCAGGAGTCGATAAGCGTAGTAGGGGCCTGAGGAGTCAAGTGTCGTGGCAGATTCTGATACATAGCATGGGCGGTCCGGTGAGTTCTTCTTTATCTGTGGAAGGTTGCAGAAACAATAGTTGACTGATTAGTAGTCAATGCTGACAACCATTGGGAACATCCCACCCAGTAATCCCATTAGACCTTGCTTTCTATTTTCTATTGCTTTATTGAGAAAAGATGGGGAAACCCATCTTCGTTTGATGCAGAATAATGTGGCGGGGTTTAAAAAATTATAATGAACTTTGACAGTGTCTGCTCTGCACAGATCCTTGCCATTCAGATTGGTGCCACTGATAAATCACCATGGAGGAAAATTTTGCCTAAAATATTCCTTTTACCTCAGAGGATGGCATGGAAATGTAGCAGGGTCTCCTGGTGAAAGCCAAGAAATATCAGCTTCTCTAAGCATTCTGATTCATTTCCTTCAATTGGCTTCAGAATTTCTTAGTCCTTTGATTAATTTGATGCATTGCAGGGTACTGATGCTGTGGACACCCTAAGATTATTATCTTCGGTTAGTGTGAAGGAGAAGAATTGTGACTTCTTTATGATGTACATCCGCTTGGTTCTTGCTGAGAACTGGCTCGCTTCTGGCTCTTCAGTGGAAGGAGCAGCCATTGCTGATGTGTGGTCTAGATATCTTAGAAGCCTCTCGACCCAGATTTCAAACACGGACTGGCGGTCGTACGCGGCAAAGGTGAGCACTTTAATCATCATTTAATCTTGAGATCCCCCACAACCCTGTTCAATTTTGTGACTGGCTTCTCTGTTCTTCATTTCAGTTTTTAGCCCCTCAGTCTAAGTTAATTTGGAAAAAAGCTTGATTTCGATTTATCTCTCTCTCTCTCTCTCTCTCTCTCTCTCTCGGTGTGTCTTTTAGCCTTTTTAGATAAAATTAGATGCTAAATATTCCTAATTAGACTGGGAGTTCATGAAAAAATAGGGACTCATCTTGGTTCAATTGGTTTCTCTTTTTTTCCTTTTTTTTTTGGGGGGGTAAGACCAAAATAACCCTATTTTTTAATGAGTCTATTAGTGCATGATACATCTTCACATGGTATATATAATCTTCTCGTCTTCTTCTTCTCCTTCCTCTTTTTTTCATGCATGGAAGGTCCGTAACAGAGCTTCATATCTGCTGCAAAGTATGTAGACATGGAAAGAGGAGGAGTCTGACCTGGCAGTGAGTGGGGAATCATTAGGTCAATCCCATGGTCCCAGTGCCTCCTTTTGTGGAAAGTTTAAGAGGGATTACTGCAGATGAAGGGTGTGCTGTTGGGAGCTGTTTGGACTGCAGGAAAATGAAGAAATTTCAGTCATTCTGTGACCACAAGGTTCTGGAACCCAGACGGAACCAGGTCCCACCGGTTCTGGTCAACCATGGTTTGTCCGAAAGTTGCCTGCCACGTCAGCTCCCGGGCTTCATTTTTGGGCCGGGCGACCCTAGCGGGCGGGATTCCGGCAATTGGAACAGCTGTACGATGATGCGGGGGCCACGGTGGCTGAGTTCCTCGCCTTTCTTGGCGTTGACTTTTGAGTTTATTACAAGTTTTTGGGCATATCTAACCGAGGACTCCGAGCCCTGTGGTTGGATATGAGAGGTGGATGTGGTGACATGGGCCACAGCATTTTAGTCAAGCTTTTGTCTCATGGGGGAATTTCCTCGAACAGTTTAACCAGTGTCACAAGACGTTGACTTTGTACTCTCTCTCTCTCTATATATATATATATATACATATTCTCTCTGGGCTCTTCTGACCGAGAACGGGTGGAGAGGCCAGATGTGTTGTGGGGGGGTTCGCATTTAATGAGCAGAGTGGTCGCTTGTAAACGCCGTCACTGGTAATTGAAAGACGCGGCAACGCTGGCGGCGCCGCCGGGGCATTTTAAGTCCACCGTCGTTGCTCTCCCCTTTTTCCGCCGCTTGGTGGTACATGCCACCGCAGCCGCCGTCAGCTGGGAAGACTCCTCCGCTACTGCTTGCGTGCTCCACAGAACCCAACCGAAGACTCCGTCACGCCAAGTTTACCCCATCCCGCCCACTCTCCAACCTCTCTCTCTCTCTCTTGAGTGGATCTGGTGTGCCCATTTCGTGTGTCTAAAGATGAAAAGATGATTATTAGAGAGAGAGAGAGAGAGAGAGAGAGAGAGAGATGGCGTTTGCTAATTATGACATCTTCTCCACTACGACTGGGGAAGGAGCAGCTGCGTTGGTTGGTAACCCTACGTAATCAATGAGGCTTCGAACCCCCGCCCACAAGCCCAACTGATCCAGCAAGTAAATACGCTGCTAGAGAGAGAGAGCGAGAGAGAGAGAGAGGTATTTTCCGCAGTTCCAGCCATGCTCATCAATGGTAACGAGAATCGTTGGAGAAAAGTTTGTACTGGGTTTGCTTCAAAGCCAACCGAATCCCACTCTCTCTCTCTCTCTCTCTCTCTCTCTCTCTCTCTCTCTCTCTCTCTCTCTCGCTCTCTCTCGCTCTCTCTCGCTCTCGCTGTTTATCCTGGTTCTTACACAAACGACGAAAGCCCTGAAAGACAGCGGAAGATACTCGATGGAGAGCCAGTTAATGACGCCATTATAGAATTATACGCTGCTTTGTTTGCGTGCCCCACTATAACTTTAGCTTGGTTGCACCGGCGAGGCAGCCGGCGCCGCTCAGCCCGCTTTTATAAGTACGGCAGCCCTCTCCCAATGAACCCTTCGTCTTTCTCTCTCTTCTCCCCTACGCTGTCCATCCTCCGCAGAGGGATCGGCCATGGCGGCGGTGAATAACGGTGGCGGCCCCGTCGTCAAGGGGAAAAGAACCAAGCGGCGGAGGGCCCTCCCGACGCCTCCGGCGGCCTCTCCGGCCTCCTCCTCCGGCGCTGGCGAGTCGTCGGGGAGCATCGCCGGAGAGGAGGACATGGCCAACTGCCTCATCCTCCTCGCACAGGGGCACCGAAACAGGCACCGGAAGGCCACCCCGCCGGCGGCGGCGCCGCCGGAAGCCGCTGGCGGGAAGCGCCGAGTCCACCAATGCTCGATATGCGGGTCGGAGTTCGCTTCTGGCCAGGCCTTGGGGGGCCACATGAGGCGCCACCGGCCAGCGATCGCCGGAGAAACACAGGAGGCGAAGAAGGAGCAGCGGAGGAGCTTCCTCTGCGTGGACCTGAACCTCCCCGCGCCCTCCGACCACGAGGGCTTCCCCTTCGCCGGCGACCACCCGCCGCCCGTCTTGGCCGTCGCCGGCTTGGTTGGCTGTCATCACTGATATTATCGTTTCTTAGTCAAAGGATTAGCCGCGCGAACCGACGAAATTAATCGTCAGTTGACTTTCATGGCCATAATTGGCTTCCTCTTCCAGGCCCAAGCAACCCATCAACTCCCTTGGCTGAGTGGCCACTCTTCCTCGCCGACGCTGGTCTTACTTTTAAACTCGCCAATCCTCTCTCTCTCTCTCTTTCTGCCTCTCTCTCTCTCTCTCTCTCTCTCTCTCTCTCTCTCCTTCTGAAGAAGGTGGTGGCCGGTGAGCTGACGGCCACTTGTCCATGGCTACAGCCAGAAGGGTTCTAATGAATCATAGAATTCGGCCGAGTATTGGGCCTAGGATCGAGAAGCCTGTTAGTTAAATGGGCCGGCCGAAACTATAGCAACCGACAAGCCGTACGGCGCGTATCGTTTGGCCGGCCCATTATGTAAACGGACTGCCACGTGTACGCGGCTGGTCCTTTCTCTGGAAGCGGAGATATTATTCCGGCTTCAACGATTACAAGGGAGTGACGTGGAGACATCTAAACCTTACATGTATGTCCTGGACCCAGTGAGGGCCCTCCCCTGGCCTTGTTGGTCGGTTTCCAAAACGGTCGGCCCGTGTGGGACCGATGCCAAGGACGGCACGTGTGCGGTCGGTCGTGGGGCCGGCCGACGCGAGAGTTTCCGTCGTCGATCGTGGGGGAGGGGGCCACGTCCCATCGGTGGGGTCAACTGGGGCGGTCGCTGAAGCCCCGTTGTGAGGACGGCGGTCTGTGGGGCCCACAAATGAATATGGACCAATCTCCCGTTTCTGGTAACTACGATAAAACGACCGACCGGGGTGACTTTTTCTTTTCCTTCCAATTAAAAAAAATCAGAGACGTATGACCTGTCGGACGCTGACACGTGTAGGTCCGGCTCTGGCGGTCCGTTCCCTCGCGGTTTTCCCAGAGTAAGGCGGTGCCGGCAGGATGCTAATCCCTCGACAAATCGCTGCCCTTGGATGGACTCGGCGCGGGGTGTTGTGCCCGCTGCTCCGCTGCTTCGCGGTGCTTCGCTGGGGGGGTGACGAGATCCCGCCGGTTCAGGTATGGCTGCCCAGCCGGCCGGTTTGATTCGACCGCCCGGTCGTCTTTTTCCGGGGGTTTAAGCGTCAAGTTCTGAGTTACGGAGATGCGTGTGAGACGCAGAAATCACCAGGGGGGTGAAGGAGATGATGATGATGATGATGAGAGGGGAGTGGGGGCGGGTAGGAGATGGGATCGGGTCTGCAGTATATATTGAGTGGCATGTGATGAGAGGAGCTCTGGCTCCTCTGGCTGACGCTGTGCTGCGATTTGCCCGATTCACGGTGTTATTCCCTTTTGCATTCTTTTTCTTCTCTCCCACCCTGAACGACAGACAAACTGTGGCAACTGTTCTGCTTCGACCAGGCCAAGTCGCTCCTTTTCAGGAGAGCCCCCATCTCCGATTGTCTCCCCTTGATTGATCTGATTCTTCCTTGCTCTCTCTTTCTCTGTGCTACGTCTGCTCTGCTGGTCAGTCTTTCTGAGCCGGTTTGGTCGGCGCAAATTCCGATTCAATGTTCCCGGAGTGGCGCCGGAGCTTGATGTGATCTGCCCGCAGGGCAGCTCGGGGTATGGATTCCTCATCTTTATTTGCCGCGCTGGCTATCCTGTTTTCCTTCAGAGAGCGGGAGGCCCTTTGTCACCATTGGGTTAAGCTGGTTGCCAGGAGCTCCCCTGACTTTTTTGAGCTGAATTTGTCCATGTTGACGGGGAGGGGTTTATTTTTCTTCTCGGTGATTAAGAGAGAGAACCGGGATTGGCGATGACGGTGCTTACCACAAGTTTTCTTCTACAGTAGTGTGTTAAGGGAGTCAATTACGCCTGTGAGTGAGTGGTTTTCAACCCAAGCGGTTTTCTCTTGTTGAAACGTCCGTGGATATATGCGCCCTGAGATGGATGTAGAAGACGATTTAGACGGATTTCATGGTTAATGATAGGATAATTCATTCCCTAGCTTCTTGTTAAGAGCTCCATAGGAATCAAGAGTTTTACCGAGGTGGAGATTCTTCCCCCTTCTCTAGGCTAATAGCATCGGTGTAAATGGGTGAGGAAGGGATCTGTTAAAATTATACAACTTTTAATTGTAATAATCAAAAGCAGCATGTTTCAAGAAACTTCTGCCTACAGGTAACCGTTGGATCTATTATATAGGCAATGTTGATGATCTTTGGTTGCTAGACTGTGACCGTTGATATGGGAGTCAACGTTAGGCCAGTTCTCTGATTTCTAGTTGGTGAGAAAACATTCATGAGCCAAAAATATTCTGTACAATATCTGTGAATGCCATTGCCATCAGGCTTTTGAGGGGCTACCTTTTCAAATTTATCAGTTCCGCTATTATATCTTTTTAACTTCAAGTGGTGGATGCACTATGCATGAGAAGATTATACAGAATTGTGTGCCTTGAAGAATATCTCTCTCATTATCATTTTCCCAATCAGATAAGTGAGCATTTTTATTAAATGGCAATATGGAGTGCATGAGTAATTTGCATGATACAATTCTACTGAGAGAGGAAGGAACTTTGATTAACCATGATCCATGGAAGTAAGCATTCTGAAAGACATTTTCCTTTTCTGAACAATAGAGAAATTTGAGTTTGAAACCTGATGGATAAACTTTAAATCCGTGAATGGTGATATGCATGGCTTCTCACTATATGATGAAAACGCATTCAAATATCCAATATTTATGCCAACTTGTGACTGACACGCGCATCCTGATGTAGTACATTTGTACAAATGACCATAGCTTGTATTTTTTTTAATCTACCAGTGAGATTCTTCTCATTTTGGAGCTAAACACAACTCATAGAAATATTATCCAAAAAAAATTTAGAAACTCAAGTTTAGCTCCTGCTTCATTTTTTTCCACGCTTCAATTTTTTTTCTAATTTGTTTGCTTGGCTTAGAATAAAATCTCTAAGACTGTTTGAGTCACTTAAATCATTTCTCACTTCAATTCCCTGGGAGACTTATTAAAATTGGATCCTTTCATCTGATTCTTTAGGAAAGTTCTTCAATAAGCCATATTTAAATTCCTTGTAGGCTGGTTTAATCTCCCATAGCGCTTGTGCATTTTGAACCAGAAATTAACATCCACGCATTTTCCCTATTTGATAACATGATATACGAGGATAAATCAAGATAATTGTTTTGCTCGGAAACAATGTAACTTTATGCATGGTCTACATTATTTGGAGCAATCAAAGATGATCATCTTACAACCTATAAATCGGATTTAGTTCTGAAATGTAATTATCTTCTAGACTATATGGTATCGAGATATTTGATATTAAGTCATTTCTGAAGTACGATTCAAACAGAAGAATCCAGACTCTCCTTCCTTTCCTTTCCTTTTCTTTCCTTTCATCTCTGATGTCTATCTAAAACAGAAAAGAGAGAGACTCGGTTTCTTGTCTTCTGAAAGGAGGATAGTTTATCTTGGGCCTGGAATCAACCACTTTTTTTTTTTATCTAGGCCTTGATGTGAGGCTACCTATTATTTCTAGAACACTCTAAAATTGAATTTGGAAACATAACGCATGACTTTTACGCCGTCATCCATCTCACTTTCCAGGAAGGAGTGGACTTTAAGTTAGAGAAATCGAAGGGCTCCCATGAGCCCTATATCTATTAGTGCAACCAGTCTGATTGGATTGGAAAAAGCTTGATGTTTATCCCACCAAAGTTGTGGAATAATATCCATTATATGTGTATTGCATTTAATTATCGTGACATTGGACTGTGAACTATTGAAAATCATTGATGCCATATTTTTCACCAGTATCTTTTATGTAATGTCACTAATGTTTTGTATATTGTTCTTTTTTTCCAGTTGAATTTGTAAGGCTTAACGCCTTCAAGGCTTGAAGCCTTAGAGGGCTATTATGCATGTCAATCCCTGTGGCCCTTGCCGTGGAAGGAATACTATCTTCTTCTGAGATAGCTACTCTGGATACTCGTTCTCTTCATGAAGAAGAACTTCCAAGCATTTCAGGCAATGAACTTGGACTTAGATATGGCGAGTTTGTGCTACACAATGGGGAATCCTATGTTGGGACGTTGCTGGGCAATGCGCCTCATGGAACAGGGAAGTATATTTGGTCAGATGGGTGCATTTACGAGGGTGAATGGAAAATGGGGATGAGGCATGGGAATGGTAAGATATCATGGCCTTCTGGAGCTCTTTATGAGGGGGAGTTTTCTGGTGGCTACATGCATGGAACAGGCACATATAGTGGACATGACGGCACTTACAGGGGGCGCTGGAAGCTTAGTCTCAAGCATGGGCTTGGTTGTCAGACACATCCCAATGGAGATGTCTTTGAAGGTTCCTGGATTCAAGGAGCAGTAGAGGGACCTGGTAAGTATACCTGGGTCAATGGAAATGTGTATATTGGTCACATGAAGGGTGGTAAAATGTCTGGGAAAGGGACTCTTACCTGGAACAATGGGGACTCTTACGAAGGCAGCTGGTCAGATGGCATGGTGCATGGATTTGGAGTCTATACGTGGACCGAAGGGGACTGTTACATTGGTACATGGACCAGGGGTCTGAAGGATGGAAAGGGTGTTTTCTATCCAAAAGGAAGCAAACCTCCGGTAGCTGAGGAATTCTATCTTAATGCTCTCAGGAAAAGAGGGCTTATACCTGATTTAAAAAGGCAGAATCATGGTTCACGTATTCTTCATTTTTCTTCTGTGGACATGGGGAATATGAAGGTTAATGATAGTCAAAGATCAGGGACTAGCTCATCTCGCAATGCCTCCAACAGAAACCTGGTAAAAGTTAATCAGCCATCCAACAATAATGCAATGTTGGAGAGACGCTGGAGTCTGGAGGTGGCTATTGAGAAAGTTCTTGGACGTGCTATGTCATTTTCTGGAGAAACCGCCGCCTTACAAAGTGATGAGAAGGCGGTGGAATTGAATTTTCCCATCCTGGAAAGAGAATATGTCCAAGGCGTTTTAATCAGTGAGCTGGTGATAAATGATTGCTTTTTCTCGACATCAAAAAGAACCAGAAGGCGCCATAAGAAACTAACAAAGGATAAAAGGCAGGGAGAGACGATAATTAAAGGCCATAGGAGTTACGATTTAATGCTTAGTCTGCAACTCGGGATCAGGCAATCTTCGTTTACCATGTCGATTTTCATTCTTGTATTACATTATCGTCAAAAGTTCCACTTTTATAAGACGCATTTATTTATTTTTTTTGTCGTTCATTATTTTTCATCTCTTCTTTCTTGTATGTTTTATGCAACATCATGTTAGTTTATCTATTCGATCATAGGCTATTCTTTTTGTTTTTTTCAAACGAGTTGAAACCTGGTTTCTCAGTTCGTATGACTGCATTCAAAGTAGTAAATAAACGGGAAATGGAAGTGAACTAGACCACTAAACTACGAACAACATCTCATTTGCCAGATCACCAGGTTTGTTAAACCTGGATACTTGCTAGCCGCTCATAAACCAGATGATTGGTTTAAATTTGGAGATTGATGCCTGATTAACAGCTAGACACTCTTCTTGTCAACTACTTCTGGCATATTTTTTATCCTAGCCAACGCTTAATGATTGGCGAAGTTTATTTGATTATCTAACATTGGTCTCCACTCAGTAATCCAAAACAAGCGAGTAACGTGTCTGGTGCGGCTCCGTGCACAATGCTTAATGTATTTATTGCAGTAGATGATGGTTGATACGCTGAGCTTTAGAATTTAGAAATAATAAACAAAGTCAGATGCTTGGATAAATTTGTTAAACCATATCATGTAGAAATCATATTATAAAGTCTCAGCTCCGTGTGTTAATATTGGTCTCTACTTGTGTAAAGGTATAAACCTGCTACATCCTGAATAACACAATTCAAGGTCCAATACGTTGTCTTCATTACCCCTAGCGTCCATTGAAATTCTCATTTCCTTATCATTTTGGTAGATTTTTCTTCTTGCCTTTTGGAGAGGTAGATTGGCATTGTTTTATACCTCAATATATTTTTCTCATATTATAGATTGTACAGTAACGTCATACTTTCATTATGAGTAAACTCAGCAACCTCGTCACAGTCTATCGCCTCCTGAAGAAGAATGCTTATCTTAAGGGTATTGTCATCATGTGTCAAATTAGGAACACTTTTTCTAATCGATATAAGTCAGACATATGCAATTACTTACCCATACACTCTTATATGGTAAGAATTCTTATCTATTTGTGTTTTCGGTTGTGGCTTCTAGCAGAAGTTAATCTCCATGAGTTTATCACAATCGTAGTCAAGAAGGATCTTTAGAATCAAATTTGTTGTTAGTAGTCTGATCATAGTGTTACTAACTTCCACCGTATTCAAAGCCTTCATCACTATACGACCTTACTCATCTTGAAAGAAAAAAATTATTGTTACCATAGTTTACTGGTTTGAGGGAAGTTGGGGCTACTCGCATGAAGTATCCTGAATTTTGATTAACTTTCAAGACATAAAAGAAACACCCGAGTACCTGATTCCTGATTTCTGAATATGGACAGTATTCAGGTTACCTAACTCAGGTCAGGTTTTGAATATTGAATGATAGAAGCTATGGTCCGAGTATTTTCTTATTTTTCTTCTTCCATTTTTTGTTAATGAGAATCAGTTGTAATAGTGGAAGGATAGGAAAACTCCGACCATTATCCTCCTCTCAACCCCAAAGCCCACAAAATCGCCTCCAAAAAAAAGGGAAAGGAAATCCCACTCGGTGCGTAAACATGCACAGAGATTGACACTAGCCTGTTCCTGACTCAAGGTATGGTAAAACCTTCTAGTCGGTCATCTCCATGTATCAACCTGTGCTCTCTGCCAACTTTTTCCTATTGACCATTTCCTCACCACTTTGTGCTGTTATCTTTGGTGTGGCCAAACAAGCCTAAGGTTAAAAATGAGGCACGTTATATAGGAGAGGTCGAAATGAAACCTTTATTGTATATAATGATACGGTCATTTATAAAATACTCTGTTTTTTTGCTTTTTCAGTTGTTCCTCCTTGACCAGTTTCATAGAGGAGAAAATTTTTGTTTCTTATATCGAGTCCTTCCTCTGTGCATGTCGGATAAGAGTTTTGTGGGTTCTTCGTTTCTTGAATTGAAATTAGGTTGACTGAGATAGAGGGAAATGCATCTTTCTGGTTAGTTGCTATACGCATTCAGTCTTACCCCTACAGGTTCTTCATCACTAGTAATGGAAGTTAAAAGATGCTTCGTAATTACTGTGATACATATTCTAAGAAATGTGTGCAGGAAAAATTGATAATTGAAACTCTGTAGCATGATGTCTCGTTTATCTAGTGGACTGTGATTTACTTAATTTATTATCAAAATATTAGCTTTACTGGACAACTTTTTAGTTTTCCTGAAACACTTATTGATTCTCGACAAAGATTATTTTGATGTTCCTTAACGAAAGAATTAAAGAATATGATTTGGGGTACAAATTCCATTGATGGTGCTAATAACTGGCTGTTTCGTTCTGATGTATAGGTATACAGTTGGGAAAATTACGCCTATTCAGAGGCGTGAAGTTCGTGCATCAGATTTTGGCCCTTCTGCGAGTTTTTGGATGAGTTTCCCCAAGGCAGGGTCTCAACTGACACCTTCGCACCATGCTGAAGATTTCAAATGGAAGGACTACTGTCCAATGGTTTTCAGGTGATTGACATGTCCTTATCTATAAAAGTAACAGCATTTACTAAACGACTGTTGGTGGTTTTAAGGACTTTAAAATGGAGTTTGAGAGTAAAAACTCACTCTCAGTGGTATCCCTACAGAATGGTGAAAATATATTTTATTGAGTCATAGTAAATCTGAAAAAAAATGCTAAACACATAGTATGAGAATTCTTGGCTGATTGGGGTAGACTCAGTTTTTATCCTAAAAGATGAAATACCGTTTACAATGGAATGGTTAAGGAAAATATGGAAGAAGGCAAAGATCTGATTTCAGGATTACATTCGAGACACGGGTTTGAACAATAATTACAGAAGGATCATCGTCTACATGTAAAAAGTAGGCCTGACCTCACAACTGAAGAGAAATAGGATCAGCCCCTTCTTTTTCTCCGTTGTCTCTTCCACCTGCCCTCATCTTGTTGAATTTGGTTGTCACGAACCGGGCAAACCAGTCAAAATTCAGTCAAATCTGTTACAATCGAGGGTTAATACCGCTGTCACACTGACAAGGTACAATCTCTCATTAGAATGAATGACTTACAAGAAAATGTTTTAAGGACTCCCCTGCCTCCCATCATAAAGTGAAAGCAGAAGTAACCCTGTCCATGTATAAGCTCTCTGATCATTGTAGACGGCCTTTTCTTCCGGACTAATCCACGCCCACATTTTTGCTTCATGTAGAAATCTGAGTCTACATATTCGAGATATAGAAGTCCAAGATGGTCTTTTATTTGGCTAATTTCCTAATCCCTGGTATTGCTTTGAAACCTTAGATGTAAACTTTTTCTTGCTGCCCAACGATTAAAAACCTCGTTCACTGTGATGCTAATGTCGTCATCTGCCTGAAAGGTAAATGAATCAGGTTGTTCATCGAGGGTTGATGTTCCACACCACCTATCTTTTGGAAGTATGAAGGAGTATATTGCACGTCCTTTCGTGAAAAAGTGGGAAAATGTTTTTTTCTCATGGGGTACATGATGAGTCCCACAGTTCATAAATTTGTCATAAACTAGAGTCTGGGCTGATTTCCTAAATAGCCTCTTCTCTCTCTGGAAATTCACCAGATGTACTGGAAAATGAATAATGTATTTGCTCCCAGAAAAAGTTGAAATCACTGTGTGCAATATTTGATTGGACTCCTGAATTTTTATGTTGTTTGCGCCGTTTTTCTAATCATTCTGATACTTTCACCCCCTAATTATTAATTTTTCTTGTTTTCACTATACATATTTTTTTTATTAGTGCAGAATATTCTACATCAATTATCTTTTTCTTTGTTTCATGCAGAAATTTGCGAGAGATGTTTAAGCTCGATGCTGCGGATTATATGGTGTCCATTTGTGGAAGTGCTGCACTTAGGGAGCTTTCATCTCCGGGAAAGAGTGGTAGCGTGTTCTTCCTTTCTCAAGATGACCGTTTCATGATCAAGACCCTACGGAAATCGGAAGTCCAGGTTATTTCTTCTCTCTTTTGAAAATTCGTTGGCTTTTTTTTTTAAAATAATCAAATAATTCCAGCTACTATGGTTTTGGGAATGTATTTTCTGATGTGCTACAAGCTATCCAATTAACAGGGGCTGTTATTTGTTTTTATGGCTCTATTTATTATTGGAATGCAATGTTCTATATAGCTGACATGTTAGGGTGATATCGTCTCATGTTTACTTTTTTTTTTTTGGTACCCCTTAAAGTGAGAATGACTTAGAGAAAGAGTTTTTAATAAAACGCATTATTCTACGAGAACATGAGTAGGATAAGATAAAAAAGGCAACGAGGTGAACGACTCCGTAGACCCTTGAATATGCTTCATCCTATAGACTTGTTCAACAGGCTTTATCATATGGCCTCTCAAACTGGTTTCATCTCAGAAGAATCGTCAGGCAAGAATTATCCCATAAATCTGAAATGGGTTTGATCATGATAACTTGTCGAATAGCCTTCTATCACACCGTTTTAATTGGGCTTGCCAGCATAAGTTTATTAAATGAGTGTTTATCTTATTATTTTAAAGCGCAAAATAAGCTTTATCCTAGGAATTTTTGTGGGGACTTCATCGTGTCGTTTCAGAAATGGACTTCACCATGAACGCTCATCAATGAAGGTTCATCTCATGGGTTATCAAGTGCCTTTGACTTGCATCTAAATGTGTGTGTATAAGGCTCATTATAGAACAGATAATATTTTTCTATGAGATCATTTTTAGGGTAATCGAGGTTGTTCTTTCGCTAGAAGGATGTAATTAACACTGACCTTGCCCAATGGGAGGATCCAGATTTACCATTAGACTCATTTTATGAAATAAATGATTCCAGATATGTCGAAAAATCGAGATAAAAGAAAAATCAAGGCACGAAAAATCCCACTAGCAACATTTTCTCCTTCATATGATTAATTCCCTGCGAATCAGTGCTATTCGGCCATCATAAGCAAAATATCATATGAACCAAACTATTTATATTAATTTGGCGTAACCTGTTATGCGTCAAGATCCAAACTTTCCTGGTTTTGCGTGAACATTTTGCTTCATAAGACCATGAATTTACATTCCCAGTTCTTTGATTGGCCTCCTCTTGAGATTCATCTGCAAAGTCATTGAGCTGTAATCATGGTATTCTTATGATTCAGGAATGACCCTGAAACATGAGGAATGGGCGTTCTTTTTTACTCCGTTTTTTTTTTTTTTTTGAGCGAGAAATGGGCTGACTCTGGCCGTGATTATGCAGGTTCTCTTGCGGATGCTGCCAAATTATTATCATCATGTCCGAACATATGATAATACATTAATAACCAAGTTCTTTGGTCTCCATCGCGTGAAGCCTTCTAGTGGCCAGAAGGTGATGCCCATGTTACCTCGTCGCTCTTCCCATCTTATCCGCCATGGCCATCTTCGTCGCCCTCCGGCACTCACACTCGAAAGCCTGTGCTTGCAGTTCCGGTTTGTGGTGATGGGAAACATGTTCTGCACGGCGCTGAGGATACACCGGAGATACGACCTGAAGGGTTCCTCATTGGGACGGTCAACGGACAAAGTTGAGATTGATGAGAATACGACCCTGAAGGATCTGGATCTGAACTACTGTTTCTATCTGGAACCCTCTTGGCGAGATGTTCTGCTCAAGTATGCAGCCTCTCTCATCTCCTATCAGTCCATTGATGGTTTATTTTATTTTATTTTATGCGATCCATTTTCTTGGAAAAAATTAAAAAGAAAAATCTTTGACCCTCTGGAGGAGTCACTGAATCGTAATTTTCTCTGTGAATATTTTGGTTAAATGATCTAAACCTCTCTCATCTCCCACAAGTCCATCAATGGCTTTTTTTAATTTATTTTATGCGGTCCATCTTCTTAGAAAAAATTAAAAAGAACAATCTTTGACCCTCTGGAGGAGCGACTGGATCGTAATCTTCTCTGTGAATATTTTGATTAAGTGATGTAGAGCAGTTGTGAGCTACTGAATCATCATATCTCACTGGGTTGCTTTTTTTTTTTCTGTTCTATCTTCTTTTTTCTTGTGCCCATTTAATCTCAGGCAGATCGAGATCGACAGCCAGTTCCTGGAGATGCAGCATATAATGGACTACAGCCTGCTGCTGGGCGTGCATTATAGAGCCCCCCAGCACCTGCGGTCCCATGGGAATCATCTTCAGAGTGCAGCCTCCGATGGCTTGGCAATTGTTTCTGAAGAAGGTGAGCGCCGCCCTCTATTTCATTGCAGAAGCTCTTATCTTTTCTGTAAAAAGAGGAGAAAATAGCAAATCCCTTCAAAGATTCCTTTTTTTTCCCTCCCTTGGGAGATGGGCGAAATGGGAAAAGAATGATTTTTATCACGAGCCCTTGAGGAATTTATACTCTGGGGTTGACCAACTCCTTGAACCCATGCCCAGAGCGTAGGATTCTGCGTTGACATTTGCTTCTTCATGGGCCGCTGCGCGTCGATTTCGGTGTCAATCTCATCTTTTGAAGGTCGCCCATTTTTGCAGATCCCCAAGACGATGAGATCTCCAACTACCCGCAGGGCCTCGTTCTGATCCCCCGGGGGAACGAGGAGAACAGCGTCGTCGTCGGCCCTCACATCAGGGGCAGCCGCCTCCGAGCTTCCGCCATCGGCGACGAAGAAGTAGACCTCCTCCTCCCCGGCACGGCGAGGTACCTGCCCTGTCATTCCCTAAACAAAGAAACGGGCGGCGCCGCCACCGCCGCCGGCGACGGCGAATTAACGTTGCGGAGGGTGGTGATTGATGGGCAGGCTTCAGATCCAGCTGGGGGTGAACATGCCGGCGAGGGCGGAGCACTTCCCGGCGGAGGACGAGAGCGGGAGCGAGATCTTCCACGAGGTCTACGACGTCGTCCTCTACTTGGGCATCATCGACATCCTGCAGGACTACAACACCGGCAAGAAGATCGAGCACGCCTACAAGTCCCTCAAGTTCGACTCCCTCTCCATCTCCGCCGTTGACCCTCTTCTCTACTCCCGCCGCTTCCTCGCCTTCATCCAGCGCATCTTCCCCGAGAACCCCTGAAAAATTCATTGTTCTTCCCACCCCCAAGTACCCTCTAATTTCTTCCTCCGCCGGCAAGAAGATGCTCGTCGTTGGTTCGTCAAGAAGAAGAAGAAGAAGAAGAAGAAGATGTTGATCGGCAATATCACGAGCTAATTTAATTATAGCACACCGGCGTGTACGTTCAGCGCAGGGAGATGGTGGCCGGAGAAAGGCCTAGCGGGAGTAGGCGCAGACGCAGATCTTGTAGCTCGCCGCGAGGAGGAGGACGGAGAGGAAGAGGAGGTGGAAGCTGTTGCGCTGGATGAAGGAGAGGAGCCCGCCGGCGATCTTCGGCGGCTTCTCGAAGCCGCCGCCGTAAGCGAGGAGGAAGCCCACGTCGCCGGCGTTCTTCTCCACCTGCCAGCTCCGGATAATCGCAGGGGTAATGCGGACAGAGCCGGGAGAGAATGCCGCTAGGGTTTTCTCCAGAGACGCATCGCCGGCGCCGCCCTCTCTAGGGTTCTTCTCCGCCGCCAGCGCTGGCGGGGAGGAAATCGCTCCCAGCATGCTGATAAGGCGCCCGGAGAACCCTCCCCTGGCCCGGCCATCTCCTGTACCAGAAAATTTTGAAGGATTTCCGGTGAGAAGAAGAAAACCCATCTGGCCATGATCGAGAAACCCTGCCCAAACAAGAAATCCGGAGCCGGAACACCGCTCCTGGATCGAATATCTTAGCTAGATAGTGGGGGGGTTGACTTCTTGGGGAGGAAGCATGTGTACCCAGTTCATCGACGAAGCCGACACCTCGGGGAGGAGTGAATTCCGGAGTCTGCGGAGATTCTCGGCGGGCTTGAAGGTCGTCGTAGTTCACCTATATTGAGGAAGAACAGCAGATACTTTAGGGACTCTTCCGGGCAGCGGGGGATCCGACCGCGTTCCTCCATTGGCGGCAGACTTACCACTGGATCATTCGACGGAGAGGCCACAGCCTCGAAGTCAACTCCTGACGGCACCATGTTCTCAGGGGCATCAAAGTAAGCGATGAGCTCGTCCAGATCCGGCCCGCTGGAGCCGGAGACCAGAGAATCCAGGAAATTATCTTCTGGGTTCACAGTGGGGGCATCGAAGAACAGCGCCTCCTCATCTCCGTTGACTCCGGGAGGCGAATAGTGCCCAGGCCCAGCTCCCAAAATGTCGTTGACCTCCAAGTAGCTGCTGCCGTCCGCCGCCTGGTCCAGCAGGAAGGGTTCAGAGAAGTCATAGCCTTCCCCGACAGGGTTAAAGATGTCTTCCATAGCGGGCGCCTCCAGGTCAGCGACGATGCCGAGATTGGAAATATCAGAACTTGAGCCGTTGGGCAGGTTCGAAGGGGCCTCCTCCGGATAAGTGGCACCCAGAGGCGACGGCGCGAAATCATTCAGCTCCAGAAATTCATCGTTCAGAAGAGCGAGGCCCTGGCTCTCGTCGGTCAACTGCCCATGATCTCCGATATTACCATCCATGGCATCCGCGAGCGCCTGGGCATCGCACATTTCGATCAGGCTGTTCAGATCGACGAGGTCAGCTTGATCTTGCACGCTCCCGTCCTGATTCTGAAGAGATGAATAAAAATCAATTATGTTCAAGTTCGCGAGATAAATTCTTGGAAAGTATACGATGATAAGATCAATAAACTACAATGCATAAGTCCATGGATCCATCCTGGCTGAGCATCTACTTTAGGGGGGAAAAAAGTCAAACCACTGAGCTGGAGTAAGCCAATGGGCTGACTTCCTGGGTGAGCTAACATCTATGGATTTAAATTACAACATGGAGAAAAAATAAATTACAATGCATAAATCTGTATTCAAATTATGTCAAGGTTCGCGAGATAAATTCTTGGAAAGTATAAGATGATAAGATCATGGAGGGAACAGTCTGAAAAAATAAATTACAATGCAGAAATCTATGGATTCATCCTGGATGAGCATCTGCTATATATAGAGGGGGGGGAAGTCAAACCACTGAACCGGAGTAAGTCAATGAACTAACTTCCTGGGTGAGCTAACATCTGCAAGAACCCGATCGCTGACTACTGGAGAGATGAATTAGAACGGGGAGCCAGAAAATGCGATAATGCACATAATTAAATCTACTAGTTCTTCCAGGTCCCGGATCAGCCCCTGATTCAGGCCGGGCGATGACGACGACAACGATGATGATGATGATAAACGTCTAAAATGGGAATCGAGGGCAAGAGAGCGGATCATACGGGCACCAATGATCATCTTTGTAACATGCTCAGTGAATCAAGAAGCAATGAATTTGGGAATAAGAAGGCACCAAAGATTCATCGGCAGGAAATTCACAGCAAGAGAAAAAGATAATTTCTGAATTCGGAAGAAGCCTAAAATTGTGATGGAAATAGGGCACCGACCTGCTCGAGTTCATCCATATCCGCGATCAGGGGATCATTGATGACGTTCAAGGCGACCTCTCCGTCGTCCTCCTCAAGGACGGGCTCCCCCTCGTCCCCTTCCCACTCCTCCTCCACGAAGGGCGCCCCGTACTGCGCACCGTTCTGAGGGCCAGGCCCTTTCTTGTGGAACACCCGGCAGACAACGAACGCATCCTGCGGATTGAGAACGAAGCAAATTAGAGCAAATCGAGGATGAATTATCCACCTCCAGGGACGCGAGGGATGGGGAAATTCTCAGAGGGACCAGCTGACCTGGGAGATTCCGGCGCGGGCGAGCTCCTCGTCCTCGAGGCGGTACTCGTGCATGACCCAGTTGGTGCGCTCGCCCTTGGGAGCGCGGCCGATGTGGAAGACCAGCGTCTTCTTCATCCCGGTGGGGCGGCCCCCGCGGAAGACGGGGCGGTCCTTGCCGGTGGTCTTCCAGTAGCCCGATCCCGTCGCTCGGTTGGTGCGGGAGCGATTGGCGTACTTCTTGTCCAGAGCGCTGAAGAAGTACCATTCCATGTCCCGGCTCTGGATCCGGGACTTCCCAGGGAGGTCCCATGGCTCCGACTTGTACAGGTCTACGTCGGAGATGGCATCCACGCGGAACGGCTTCCCGGCGATCTTCCGCTTCAAGTAGTACCCCACGAGCTCCTCGTCCGTGGGGTGGAACCGGAAGCCCGGCGCGAGGGCCGCCGCCGGTGCTCGTGCTCCCTGCTTCTGGCCAGAGCTCATCGATCGCCACACGGCGAACCAGCAAGCGAGATCGAGAGAGAGAAGGAAGATGTGAAGGGAGAGAAACAGAGAGAGAGAGGAGAGAAAGGAGGAGAAGACTCTTCTTGCTTGCGGAAGAAGTCAGAGTCTTCCACCTGGGTTCGGTAGCTTCCTCCTCAAGGATTCCCATTTTACCCCTGAGGGCCCGCCGTCGTCGGGAGCGTTGACCAGGGCGTCCTCACCGACCGATCCCTCCTTGTCCGAACACCAGAATAAATGCCGGGTCTTTCATTAAACGCGCAATTATCTGACACTATCTCTCCATCTGTCTTCTGAACCAGAGACCGAGGTGGGCAAATTTGCCACCTTTATAGCTCATCGTTGAAGAATTATAAAAAAATACCAATTAATTAACAAATTCCTCGGAAATTATGCTTGATTTGCAGTCGGGTTTGACTAAAGAAAGTCAAAGGGTCCCCGACTAATAATATTTCAATATGGGCATGCATTCGATATTAGCTACCAAGTTTAGATTCACAAATCAACTCATGAAAACGGAAGAATAAAGTCCGAGTCTGCCTTTGAGGTCAACTCAGGAGCCATAGGCTCTCTCTCTCTCTCTCTCTCTCTCTCTCTCTCTCTCTCTCTCTCTCTCCTCTCTCTCTCTCTCTCTCTCTCTCAACAGGGAAGAACAGAAGATCCAATCCGAGTGCATTAAAGGGAGGGGATCAAAAGAAGGATTAAAGGCTGCAATAAGACTACCGAGAGATCCACCGCTGCTCAAGTGACTGAAGCCTTATCCACTTTAAAACGGAAAGAGTCAAGGGGGCTCGTTGACCTGGCCCATCCTAAGCCTTCAGAGAAGGAGTCAGCAAATAAAATGTCTCAAGGCCACAGAGACCCGATGGAATTCTCCTGAGAAATGGGCCCAATAGAAGAGATAGAGAGAGAGAGAGAGAGAGAGAGAGTCTTCTGCCCACCAGCATCCGTTTTCCTTCTTTTCTATTTCCTTTTTTTTGGGTTCTGCCACGAAGCTGCTCAGGTGACTGCATCAACAGCAAGATCTGATCTCAGCAGGCAAACAAGGCCGAAATCTCATATGCATAATCAACAATCTAGCACAATCCGAGTCAACCCAATCAAATACTCCATGTTCCCGATGAACGCATCCTTATAAATAATATTCTCAAATAAAAAAAAACTGGTTTCCATCAGATTCACAAAAAGAAAAAAAAAATACCGCGATGGAATATGTGGGGGAGAAAAACCCATTTCAGGAAAAGAAAAAATAGACAAAAAGGGATGAATTTTAGTCAATAAGACAGTCCGGTGCATCAAGTGCTTGGTCAGCCGCGGCTATAGAAAAACCCCAAAATTACCATTCTTGATGAGCCCATGCATGCACACAGCAATGAGGCCAAGCTCATGCATATTAGGCACTTTACTTCTGATTTCACAGGCCCAATTGGGCAGGTTACTGGGTTTAGAAATGATGATAAACCCTCCTCCCATGTCCTGGAAATAGAAAATATTTCCGAATAAAAAGCCACAACATGCATCGAAAGTCAAACGATCACTGCGTGCCCAATTCCCGGGATTAATTTTCAAGAAATTATCCTCTCAATTCCTTTAAATATAAATATTATTAAAAAAAGGCCATGACCTGTAAAATAATTCTCCACATATACCAAAAGACAGCCAATCGTATGCCACCCCCTGTTCCTGGAAGAGCTTCTGCAAGAGCTCATAATGTGAGCCTCAGATGCTCGCTCCCACACTCATTTCACTCGATCTGGTATTGGTCGCAGCCATGGCAGGCGGCCAATTCCTTAGCCCAACATGCGCTTAGGGTTCTAACGCTTTTTTTATGGCTCTGAGAGATCATGGCAGCAGGATCATCAAAAAAGGATAGCATGTAACTCTCTAAGCACCTGCTTCGCTAATGAAAACAAGCTCCCTGAAAGAACCCTTTTTTTCCAAGTTTCCATCATCTGCCCATGGGATCGTTCTCTGTGGAAGACCTCTCCTTTTCAGTGCGCCATGATCGAGCCATAGAAAGAGCATGAGAGAAGATGAGAAATGCAGAACGCCCAAAGAATCACGATCTTGCTCGTCAATTAAATTGATAGAATTAATCAAATCTGTAGGAAAACAGGGAATGATTCATGCTGGCCCTACGCTCTACAGTTCTAGAGGCGGCAAGAAAGACGACATGACTCACAAAGAAAGGGGACTAGCGATCTTGACAAATGCGGCAGAAGGTACCCTGAGAGAGCTCAAAGCACGCTCGAGCGTTCACTGAGAGGTGGGAGGTGAGACGGGTGGCGGCCACCACGCTGTGCAGCGGCAGCAGGGACTGAGAGCAGCCCAATGCCGCCAGAGGCCTGCGGAGGAGCAAAGGCGCGAGCATAACTCCAATGGCTTTCGCCCAGAGAGATCTGAACGGTTCTAGCATTTGGGCATTCAGAAAACCTCACCGGCGACCTCCAGAGGCAGGAATGCGAGGTCCCGTCGCGTGCACCGGGCGCTGGCGGGGGAGCGGAGCCGACGACGACCGGAAGGACGATCTTGCGGAGGCGAACAGCGATCTCGAGAACGACGACCCACGGAAAGCCATTCCCTCGACACACGCTCGCCCACTGTCCTCTGCGGGATCCTCGTCTAGGGTTTTTAGGGGGCTCTCGAGGTGCCTTCACCTGGGCCAAAGTGACCCATCAGCCCATTCCAGGCCAAAACAAGAAGCTTGCTCAGATCTGCGATCACCACTGTCCCAAAGACGTCACCTCTGCCCATGAACAAGAATATCGGATTAAACTATTTATATTCGTGGAATTTACATATCTAAAAAATTAAATTAGTACAATTTTTATAATCCATTCCAGTATCATCACATTTACTGATTTTTGTCTTACTCCATCAAAAGATGAACGTCTTTCTCGAAATATCTGCATGAGAATTCCCATTCTGCCGCCCATATAATTATCGACGATGCATGTTCTTGAACACTGATATGGTTTGCAGAAAATAACCCTTGTGGCATCAAAATATGTACAAATATCCATTTAGAATGATAAAAAAACAATTGAAGCAACCCGGTCAACGGTTGGAGTGATCCCGAATTCTTCTAGGCAACCCCGAGCATATCACATCGTGAGGAAAACGGTCCTGCCACAAAGTCAACGCGTGGTTTATAGCCTATTTTGAAGGCATCTCACTAACCCTTGTGAAAGGAACTGTGACTCGGACCGAGCTTTTTTGCGGCCAAATTATTCAATTTTGATGGGCTTTGAATTTTTAAAATATATTATTTTTGCTGAACTAATTCTAAATGAAGTAATTTTTGGGGTGATGAGTGGAGTGGTAGATAGAGCTGGCCCCCCACCGGTCGCCTCTGTGACGTGTACACACAATCCCTTGAAAAAGTCAAACCGACCCACCCAGTCATCTCTGGTCCACTTGGCTGCGGACCATCAAGAGTAAGAGAGAGAGAGAGAGAGGAGTGTGAGGGAAGGACGAAGAGGTCCTTGGGCTTCTTCAACGAAGTGACTAGTTTATTTGAAAGCTTGTCGCATATGGGTTCGGGTCGATTCGAGGAAGGCTCAAGTAGGGATGATCCCGCTCACGCACAGAGTTGACCTTCCGCCGCCTCTAAGATCCCTCTTCCCCCCGCCATCGTCTTCTGAATGGAGAGATACCGCTGAATCTATCCGATCCAAGGAAGAACGAAGACGCTACCCCAGCTCAGGGTCGCCGGGAAGATGATGGACGGCGTGCTCTCGGAGCCCGCCGCCCTGTGCTTCCTGCAAAACCAGCAAGGACTGATCTCCCCGCCGGCGCTGCTCCACGGCGAGGAGGAGCCCTGCAGCACCCTCTTGTCCTCCATCTCCATGCTCAGAGATAAGGTCGACCAGTTGGGCTCCATCGCTGGCATGGTGGTCTCCCACAGGGGAGTCGAGCAGGAATCCGCCGCAGCCATGGCGGTCGGTGGTGCCGGCGCCATCGTCAAGGAGATCATCCTGACGGCCTCGACGATGATGTTCGCCCTGCAGCGGATGGCCCTCGGCGCCGGCGGAGACCGAGAGAAGCTCTTCGCCGACGAGGTCGACAAGCCCTCGCCGGCGGCGAGCGAGATCGTAGAGCTGGAAGCGGCCGATCTGCTGGCCAAGTACACCCACCACTGCCATGTCTGCGGCAAGGGGTTCAAGCGGGACGCCAACCTGAGGATGCACATGCGAGCCCACGGCGAGGAGTACAAGACGAGAGCCGCTCTCGCGAGCCCCGCCGCGGCGGCGGGCGGCGCCGCCGCCGGTGGCGGATCCATGAGGAAGTACTCGTGCCCGCAGGAAGGTTGCAGGTGGAACAGGAAGCACCCCAAGTTCCAGCCCCTCAAGTCCATGGTGTGCGTGAAGAACCACTACAGGAGGAGCCACTGCCCAAAGATGTACGTCTGCAACCGGTGCAACAGGAAGAAGTTCGCCGTGGTTTCCGACCTGAGGACCCACGAGAAGCACTGCGGCCGCCTCCGGTGGCGGTGCTCCTGCGGGACGTCCTTCTCCAGGAAGGACAAGCTCGTGGGTCACCTCGCCCTCTTCCCCAGCCATGCCGCCGCCGCCGGCGGCGGCGGCGGCGGCGGCTGCCCCTCCGACCAGGTCTCCCCCCAGCAGATTCGGGTTGAGGTGACGAGAAGCGCCCACCTTAACTAGCTCCATCTCCGTCATCAAGAGAAAGAACTGATCGGCAACTCCCTGTGAAATGTTACCATCATCTGAGCAAATCTGGGCACTAATTCTCGATATCTTACCATCCATGGGAACGTAGACACGATAACATGATAATACTGACTACCCATTATGCTTCATATCACCATTAATGCAAGGGGAAGAAACGCCTCTCCTCACCAAGTGAGCTCCGGAACTGATGGGACAAGGGCAGGCTCTAGTAGACCCCTAGTCCGACCAAGACTAGACTGTAGGCCTGCTTCAGGTTGGGGAACCTGGGTCATCGAACATGCTAAGCTCAAACGAAACTAGGAAGATTATTTAATATAGGCACTTGATCTAATCTAAGTCAGGGCCCCTAATAGAAAGAGACATTGGGTTGAGTAATAGAAACTATTGGCCTTAGTTAGAGCCGATGGGTAGGTAGACTAAAAAAAGAAAATTCGATATATTATTATTAGTATTCATGTGTCATTAATTTTCTCTCACTTTTTTATACTTAACGTGATCATATTTTATTCACTTCATGATTTATGTGTGTCGATTGTGTGCTCATTTTATGCTAATCATAAGTAGATTGAAACTGTGGGTATTTCTCTCGTGATGTGATTGTCATGAACTCTCCCTAATGGGTTTGCATTTATTTGCGATTGACATTTTTAGCGTAATTCAATAACCCTCCAAATGTGGTTATTTTATGGTAAAACGGGTAATATGATAAAAATTACGCAAGATGAGGATCTTATGACCTTGATTCCATGGTTCGAGAGGTGTCATTTGAATTTTCTACAAAAAATAAAAATAAAATATTTATAGTGTAGAAACCATAAATGAAAGAGGTATTTAAGTATTTAATATGGAGAAAAGTCGGAGTAAGGACAATTTCATGATATTTTGCCTAAGTTATGTGCATAATTGGCGACAATCTCATGCAACATTTATTGAGATTCGAACCTATTGATGATGGTTTTGTTCTATTTCTCTAAGAAGTAATTAATGTCACTTTGTTACATTATGGTGGTTTTTGTGGTTTAAAGTATACTTTGTGTGTTGTTATTTGGAATGGCAAGATGATAATCTCGTCCTATTCAGTCAAAAGACTCATTAGTTGACTTTTTCTGCTCCATGGGGCCAAGTTTTCCTTGCACAGATCATGTGAAAACATTATATTGCCTGTGTTTGCAGGTGCTGATGAATATCCTTAAATTTTTACTTTTATGTGATTTTCAATTTATGGTGATCACCAAAGTTTCAGCTTATAGAAAAACAAATAAATGTATCATATTTGCTAATTTGTTATACATTATGATAAATTTGGGCAGTCGTATCTCATCCTTGACCATGTATGGGGTTTGATTTCTCATAGTGTTGAACAAATATGAGGGAATTGGGCAGACGCTTACAAAGAAAGCTAATTTTTCTGCCAGATTCGGCAAAGAATGCTCCGCCTGGCATCTTCCATTACCATTCAACCCTGTTCTATCCATACCAGAAGTAGTCTCAAATGTAGGGTTTTTTTTTCTGGGTCCTTCCTCTACGTCTCCAAGGGCCTTCTGAAACTAGCTAATCGCCGGTTGGGGGAACCCTAACCTGAGGAGCGTACCAGAGGAACCCCTGGAGGGCGGCCTCAGAGCAGTCAGCAGATAAGAAACAGGAGCAAAACAGCGAGGCTCAGCCACCTTAACGATCCCTCATCAGATACCACTTCTACAAAACGTCGTGGGGAGAGAGAGAGAGAGAGAGAGAGAGAGAGAGAGAGGCTCCCCCCATTAGCTAGGGCGTCGTCAGGACATACTTCCCCAAAACATGAATCGAGAGTGAGTGATTTGGAGAAAAAAAGGAAAGAAAAAAAAAGCAGAGGCTACAAAGAAATATAGGGCTTCCCGGAGCAGACGGATGAGTCAGTGAAGTCTCGGCATCACCTCTCGGAGCTGGAGATCTTGTGCATGATCATGGTCTCGGCCGCTCGAATCGCCTCCTGCGTGCCCGTGATGGTCACCTTCCTGTTTCACGGCAGAAGACCAGGCCAGAGTGAGAAAGAGGGCGAGCAGGAAGATGGCGAGACGGGCGGCTGTACCTGTCAGACGTTCCAGACATGAAATCTCCTCTATCTGATATCTTGATCTTGGCTCCGCTGGTCTGCAGAGCACTCAAAATGGTAAGAAAAATTCTAGGAATCGAATGAATCTTCCTGATGGGTTCGGTTCATCTCAGATAACCACCGACTGGAGGCCATTAATTGATCTAATGGGCTCCAGAAGATGGCGAAATGGGCCATTTTTATTTGGTATAATATGATGGGGAAGTTCATCTTGCTGGTTGATTCAGAAATAGAGGAGGAATGGGCCTCACCTGGCTAATCTCCATTATGTTCCGGCCCCCGCGGCCAACAATGGCTCCAATGTGCTCATCAGCAACTCCAATGGTGACTGAATCAGCATGCCCATCATGGGATCCACCAGAAGGTCGCCCTTGCGGCATCAGACCCTGGAAATTATTTGGTGATTAAAACGCTCGAGCATAAGAGACTGGAAATCAAATTTGCATGATGTCTAATATGCCTTGGAACTACACGCCATAATCCAAACAAAAAAAAAAAAAAAGAGCACTCTTTTATGTCCCAGGGTAGTTCTGCGGGATCCAAGAATGATCTCTACCCAACATCCCATGGTTTCAATCAGCCCATCATCAGTCGTCTCCTTCTGAAGAATTTCTTTCATTTGGTTCTTACCTTATTCTCGATGTGGAATTCCATATTAGGTGATGTTTAACGTTCTAGAGAAATGATAAACATGCAGAACCAATCAGGGCTAAAACAATAAGATTGACCACAGAGTTTCCGGAGATGAGGAACCCCGAGGAATTCACCCATTAAGTTCCTCATTTTCTAGCTGTAAATCAAGTAGCCACTCTCTCACGGCCTTCCTCTATGTTATTGCCCATATTGAGTTTATTATTACGTAACATAAACCGTCTTAAGAAATGATGAACACGAAGGTCCAAATATTCTTCAAACAATGTGGCTAAATGAGGATAAGCACAGTCACTGGAGGTGAGGAACCCAAAGGAGTTCATCCATCACGCCCCCTGATTTCTCGCCACAAATCAGAGGATTTACCAAGAACACAGCTATCTAGGGCTAGGAAAATATAAATATTTTGAAAAATGAGGAACCCACAATGATGCAAGGGATCAGTAGAAACGTGTTGATGCACTGAGTGAAAAATCAGACCAAGGAAAGAAAAAACTATATATAAGACCAAGAGTTTAGAGAAAAGGGAACCTTGCTATTCTGGTACTTGACGCCGGCACCGTTTGGTCCATAGTTTATTGTGTTGTATGCTACAGAAGGAATCACGAACCCAACCGGAACACCATGAAAACCGGATAAGTTAAGACCTAAATATACAAGTTAAGGTAACCAATAATCAAATTCCACATGCCTATTCCTCGAAAAAATAAATGGTTACCATACAGAATGAGGCAAAAGTTACATGATCAACAAAATCACAACAAAAATGATTGTCCAGCTGTGACGGAGAATCAAGGATAAGGTTATGAGAGCTATGGTCTGTTACCAATTCAACAGATCTATGGTTAACAACCAAGTGTTCCTGAGCGATAGAATCTACCATTCCAAAAAAGAAGTCAATTTTTGTGCCCCACCAATCAAATGTCAAACAAATCTTGTCCTCGAATTATTGTAGTTTCTGACACCTATCAAGCACACATTTATGGCACAAGAATTAAGAATCCAAGAGACATGGGATTGACAATGGCAAAAGGGCTTGCCAATTTGTACTGCCCAAATCAAATTTTAAACTGAACTGTTATATCAACAATCTGGCGTTATCAAAAATCTTTCCAAGTTTAATGGATACTATCCATGCAGTGCTAGATAAATACAAGCATAACGCAGTAACAAAGTCTAAGTGTGCCCTTGCTAAAATTTTATCACAATAACCAGAATACTATCTCGCAAAAACACCGAGTAACAGCTGAAAATGAACTTTTGAATGGAAATATTTGTCGTTAAAGAAATTCGACCATTCAACCGGAAAAAAATTAATAACTAGTGGAGCAGGTTTATATATTAACCACAGAACTTACTTAGACCCCCTTCTAAGGGAGAATAAGTTAATAAAAGTCGTGCCTCCTAAATGTGAACCCATGTAGTAGGATACAAGAAAATCAGGCAACTGGACTATAAAGGAGCCCAGCAATTTTTTTGAAATGTTCGTCAATTCCAAGCTTCACTAAAATGTGATCATTCTCCAAGAGACCATTAGAGAAAACATTGCTAACAATCGCATGAGGTCTGTGCATCTTTGATCCTCTCTCAAGGAGTATGTTATCACACATTTAATGAATAAGTGATCACAGGTTTCTAGGAAAGTACAATAGAAAGCAAAAATTAGCAATCACCTTAATCCTTCAATTGTATCCTGTAGAACGGCTTCCTATGCTAAAGAAACATTTCGATTTCAAAAAGGCAAAAAACAACCTCACGCACAACAGATGCTACATCTCCCTGCCTTTTAAAATTTAAATGCACGATAATTATTTTCAATGGGAGGAATACGCAGCGGCAAATGCAGCAACCACCAAACGAGTTTTCCAACTTTTGCTTCCTATTTCTCAAGAGGTGCCTTTTTTGTTGTTTTAACCAATGGCTACATTCAGAAGGGAATGTTGGAAACGTTAATCGCTGCCATGGATCGCTTATGAAACGTAAAAGTGCCTAATCTTAAAATTACGGGCAATTCTAAGTTGATCTAGCATGACATAAAATTGGCACTCCAACTCATGTGATAAATAGAGTCATATGACAAAAAACACATGTATAAATAGATTTATTTTGAAGTACTCGAACAGAAAAACCTAATTAAAGAGATATCTGAGAAGCTCAAGTCATACCAGCATACGGATATGGAGAATTTACGGATTGCAAATAATGGGAATCTTCTGCTAATTTTGACAAAATCAGAGAAATTGCCCTTATCCGCTCCTCCAGAGACCCTGTCAGAGTCACTAGCCTGTCATTTAACCCAACGTAAGCATGATCTTGGGGAGATATCTTGATACCAGCCTGAGATTCTTCAATAAGAGATCTGATCAAAGACATTGTAGTTGAATTAGCATTATATTAAAGTAACAAAGTCTCTTACAGGACGAAAAAATTGTGCATCAGGCAATCTCATCAGCAGATTCATAAAGTGTGTGTGTGTATATATATATATATATAGATAGATATATATACGTATGTATGTACACACACACATATATCAGTGGTTGTGCATCCAATGAAGCTCCAAAAGAAAAAGGATTTCAACAAGAATGTTCATAAACTTGTCCATGGCGTATTAGAGGGAAAAAAAGAACCTTTAACGACATAAGAAATGCTACTTTCCAATATCCCCTCCTGCAGTTTGACTTAATGACTATTAAAAGTTGAAGCCCAAATCACTAACAACATTAGTGATTCAGGCTTTCCCATGCTGCCACTCTATCCGGTAGTTTCTTAAACCTTCAGGACGGATGAACAGAGGCACCAGAATGTTACCATTTCACACCTTCTCCTTTCGAACTGTTTTCAATCACCATCGACTAGGTAGATATTTTTGAACCTGAATTTTTTGGACGTAAAAGAAAATTGCAATTAAGCACGCGTTGCTACTATCTCCAATATAACTTATTCTTTTTCTGGATTCCCTAAGCCCCTAAAAGATTTCCTCCCCCACGTTTAAATGTAATTTTCCAGAGTAGCACTCTTATTCAACCCTCCATTCTCCAGCTAACACCATGAGTGAAAGCCCAGTCAAATGCTCACTGAACATCATGGAGTAAAAAGTTTTCACTTGTGATATATTATAGTTATGTTATGATGGGGACACGAGTGAAAGCCCAGTCAAAAACCAAGTTTTCAAGTTGGCGTATGGAAGGTTAACTAATGTCTAGGTCACACAATATTCCAACAAAAAAGTCAATCCAGTTTTAAAAAATTAGCACATCAGCCTACTTCCAAAGCCACTCGAGACATTGGCTCCCATAAGTTTTTACAATAAGTTACAGGCTAGTGGGGAGATAAAAGATAGCACACAGGACTGGTAATGTGAAAAACATAGGAATGGTGATTCCTTAAAAACCTGTCTGCCACAGGACTACTCCACGATTGCAGAACCATATCCAAATAGGACTATCACGGCATTATACATCCGTCACAAAATGATAGAAACATGAGCACTAGCAGAGAAGATGTATTAGTCAAAACGTAGACCACCAGAGTGAGCATTTCATCTGCTGCTCAGATGACCAGAATGAAAAAAAACCACAAATTTTTCATCATTCACTACGTAAAAAACATCAAAGTTATAAAAGGATAGTTTGGGAATACAAAAGAAAAAGAAGGAACTAATGCTTTTACTTTATGGTCGAGCCTCCTTTCCCGATTATGCCACCGCAGCAGCTGTTTGGGACAATGATCCTCACTTTTGATTTACTCTCAGGGTCAGTTCCCTCTTCAGCCTGTGTATCATAAAATTAAAAAAGTTTATTCCAATAGCAATATATTGGGCAAATGATAAACCAGGAAGTTCGCAGGACGTTGGAACTTATAGATAAGGAATACGTTTTTAATCATCTAACGAGAACTAAAATCACCTCAGTAAGTAATTTCTGAAGAATGAGTTCCATCGCCTTCATTATATCCAGGAAGGCCCCAGAAATCATGATAATTCGGTCTGATGTGCCAGGAAAGAACTCATGATTACGTGATAACTGAATGCGAGCTCCTGACTGTGTTTGAAACTCCATGATCGTTGATCCACCCTTTCCAATGATACATCCAGCTTCTGAGTTTGACACAAGGAACCTAACATATGTTGATTTCTCTTTGTCATCTGACAAAACCAGCACATTAGTTAAAAAATCACTGAAAAGCAAACAGGTGCAGATAAAGGTGCTAAAGAGGCACTAAAAAATAAATTAATGAAAATTTAGCAAAAGAAGCAACATTGATTCTCCAGCAAAGAAAAATAGGGGTCAACGAGAAGCTTTCTCGTTTAACATTGAAAGCGCGAAATGTTCCTGTGGCATGGCCAGATTATAAGTAACGAGTGCATGGTAATATTCTGCAATCCTACAAACCGTGCAGCAGGTCCTACTGCTGAGATCATTTATCTTCTCCTACTGGACAAGCTATCAAAATTCTTGGCCTTACGATCACATCGCAGTCCAAAAGAGATGTGCCGGCTGGTACGAAGTTTAACTTCAGCCAGGTTTGGTCGATAGGGCTTCTTACACAAGATAAATGAAAATCCAACAGGTGATTAATAGACTACCCCGCAACCAAAAAATCTTTCTTAGGTGAAGGCATTCGGAAAAGGATCAGAACAGGACTCCAATTTATTCTGTAATTTTACTACTGGAAGATCACCCTGAAAGAAACTTGATTGGCATTTGAGATTCAAGGTGTTGGCTATAGATATTGAATGGATCAGATGGTCGACCGTCCAAAATAAAATAGAGAAAAAAATTCATGGCCTGCATTAGATGAAATTTTCAAGTTTTCAAGGACTGAGGAAAACATGATTCAAGCTTCAACGCGCGCTTTTCTCTAAGAAAAGACAGTACGAAATCAATCAAGTTGGAAAGGACCCACAGGTGTAGCAAGGGAGAATCCCCCATGCACAGTACCAGAAAAACTGTGCATCTTAGAAGCCAACCTAACTGAAATGTTCAGCAAAATAACCTAATTCTTATGTCCAAGGTTTGGAAGGCGTCATGCATTGTGATACGTACTAACAGCTAGGTGAACGGCAAGGTTGTTTTCAAAGGACTTCCAAGGGGAAAAGACCATCACTGCCGCCGTTGAAGACCTTCCTGAGATATCCTCCGGTCAAGGTACATCATCTACTCTCATTGGTTTCTGTTGGACAATTATTTTCTATTATTTGCACCAGACCTAATAAAATTAAGGTCTCTTCTGTCATGTATTCTATCACAAAACCTACTTCAGTTTAAGACGAAAAAGGCACTTTTAGTCAGAGAATTTGGCCACTTCTTTTTGAAAAACAGACTCCGAGCCCCAGAACAAATTCACTTCCAACCTTATGAATTGTGCGAGCAGGATTCAGTATTTTTGAGGTGCGAGATCCGCAGTACCACATTCCACGCATTTAGTGCACAATTCTGTTCGTCTAGCACCTTCGAACCCACGAGCTAAAGGCTGGGCATCCGTAACAGGAAAGGGTTTTCTAAGATTTAAACCTAAAATACTGTGATTCAGGGGCTCCCTTCGATATACAAGGCAACAAAGTAGTACATATGAGCCAAAAATGGGCAGCGACCCAGCTAGAACAGCCCGATGCAGAAAAGACCCGACGGAAGAAATCTGAACAAAGTTGAAATTTAAATGGTATAAAAGTACCGGCCAGTGGCAGATACCGCGATGACAAAACAACAGGGCGAGATCTTGGCCTCGAGTTTTTGGCGCCTATCCGGATTGATTAAAGATAACAAAATATCGTGCTCGGAGATAACAATGCAAACGACATCCAAGCCACAACTTTTCCAAAGTGAACAAGATCTCACCAGGTCCCGGAGATCTGGCCTGCACAGACCGCTTCGGATGACCTTCTGGGGAAGACGCGTAGGGCGAGTCGGGCGATTCCATGACGCGGCCGAATTGCTGGCGCAGGATGGGGGGTGTGGCGGCCGGCGGGAGAGGCGTGAGGAATGCGAGGGCTGAAACTAATCACACCATCAGCCTTCTCTGGGAGCCGACGGCGGTATTAGGGGCAGCGCGACGAGAGGAGGGCTCCCCCAGTCCTCTCTCTCTCTCTCTCTCTTCTCTCTCTCTCTCTCTCTCCTCTCTCTCTCCTCTCTCTCTCCTCTCTCTCTCCTCTCTCTCCTCTCTCTCGTATTCATTTCAACTCCCGATCTGAGCGAGCTTGACTTTGGAATAAATTTATGTCCGAAAAATGTCACAAAATCGTGGAGACAGCGGAATGGCCTAACCATAGTTAGTAAAGTCAATGCCCTCCTCTGAATAACCGGCAAATTAATTATTATTCACGTTTTTATTAAAGGAACCCATCGATCGAGATCCGCCAATTAAGGCCAACCATTACGGCACTTCCACGAGCCACGTCACCCCCCCTCCCCCCACCCCCCCCGGGGCAGCTGCTTCTTTGGACCGGCGGCGGCCGAGCTAACCCAAGTCTAGAGAGAAAGTCAGAATGTGGGTCCCGGTCAGCCACCTTATGCCGCACGGGCCCACTCCAGTAGATGACCCCCCCTCCATATGTAGCCATGAATAGGGAAGAGTGATAGATATAGGGAGAGAGATAGAGAGAGAGAGATCAGGTCCCAATTGACAAAGAGAAAAGTCAACGACGGGGTTCGAGTTACTCTCCTATCCAAGCACGATTGTATCATCAAGGGGAGAGAGAGAGAGAGATGACCAGTTACATGGTCATAGGCAAATAAAGTTCAGTTCTTTTGAGTTCGAGTTACTCTCCTATTCAAACACGATGGCCACTATTTATATCATCAAGCATCAAGGAGAGAGAGAGAGAGAGGTACGGATATAGAGATAGAGAGCGAGAGAGATACAGAGGTAGAGAGAGAGAGAGAGAGATAGGTAGATAGATATAGAGAGAGAGAGGGGGAGGATATGCGAGCTGGAGAAGCAAAGAGCACAACAACCTTTTTATGATTAATTTGAATGCAGTCTACTCAAACTACGTAGTCCCATTATAACATAAATATTTAATTTGCTTTCATAAAAAGAGAGGCACCTTCATTAATAACCAACGTACGGATCCTCTGATTTTTTCTCATTTTGATTGTTTAATGGACGAGTAATGACATATAATAATCCATTAATTACAGGATGTATTGATGGGGAGGGGGGCGAGGTAGCTCAGTCAACTATCCGTTGTCTTCGGAGTTGGCATCATCGTCTACATGGCACGCACGTGTGAAATTGCCAAATCTAATTTTTTTGGTATTTCCGGTGAATAAAAAATGGGACTGAATATATTCGCATAAAACGGGGAAGTCACGTGGAAGGCATTTCCACGTGGCTCATGCTTGCCTGTGCCACGTTTCAGTATCCCTCTCGAATGTGCGATACGCGCTTAATAATAAATATTTACTTATTGATTTGGTTATTTTCTCCCGTCAACGGTCCTCTTCAAGCGCTTCTCCGGCTCCTCGGTGTCCCATTTTGCCGGAAATGGGAGCTTTCCCGCCTTTTGCTGGTCGCGACCGTTGCCTCCCTGGGATTGCCTCCCACCTCTCTCTCTCTCTCTCTCTCTCTCTCTCTCTCTCTCTCTCGACTCATCTCTGAAACTGGGCGTCGCAGGGCATAGCTACTGTTCTTCGCGGGAAGCGCTCTCTTTCTCTGTGTCGACCGACAGACTCAGATATCGCCTTCGAGATTCCACGGTTGTCGAGATGTTGTTCGGGCGAATCTGCGGCTTCGAACGCTTGAGATGTTGTTCAACGCAGTGTCGTCGGAGGTGGAGGCAAGCCCCATCGCCGTGATCTAAGATCTCACTCTCCCCCCCCCCCCCCCTCAGGCTGGTATTATTTCAGATTTATTCATTTTCTTCTCCCACCTGAAAGTGAGTACGAATTGGAGCTGCTCTTCGTATGGATCCGTGGTTCGAATGTCGTTGGGGAAGAATCGGAAGCCATTCCTTCTTTTCCGCATGAACTACGGATCCGTGTCCTGTTTCCTAATCGAGAAGGCAGATGGCTGCTCTCTTTTGCCAGAAGATTGGTTCCGGGGGGTCCATTTGATCCGAAGACTGTGATGGCGTGCTGAGAAAATCACGACGGCAAATGTCTCATAGATCCGCTGATTTCAATCGTATGCAAGAAATTCACTATTCTCTGTTTTCCTGAAATGGGACTAAAACCTCCAGAGAGTGACATTCATAATATTTTTTCCCGATTCCATATCCTTTCTCTCGATTCGAGAGGTTTCAGTTCTGACCATCACAGATTAGAATCTGACGCCTTGTTCTAGTTGAGAAAGTGATACTTACCATTCCACCATGCACTGGAACCGGACCTGTGAGAAGGAATGCCAGAGTGAAGGAAGCGATTCAACTCCATGACATATGCAGGACTCTCACTGCGGACTAGGCGAAGCCTGCTGGAGATCGATTGCTTCCAGGTTTCAACCGACAGTCATCAGGTAAATTTCTTCGACAGGTTAACATCTGCTACAAGGTGATCCTCATTCGGAAACATTCAACCGGCTTTGAGACAGCCCGCATGGTCTCATTTCCACATGCCATTTTCCTCTGAATGCAGCAGGGCGGGGAGGAGACTATCTATCAGCTCGACCAAGCCAGGAGGAACAGGCGAGCTCCGAAATTACTGGCAGTAAGGAATCGAAATATTTGCTCTTTCGGTGTTCTTTCATTGGGTTATTAATAATATCACGACCGCTCGTATTTCTACTGCCAGCAGCGCCAGAGCTTGCCACCTTGACCAGTAGGTTTTCGTTGCCTTCCACTCCACTGATTTAGAGAGAGAGGGAGAGAGAGAGTGTGTGTGTGTGTGTGAGAGAGAGAGAGAGAGAGAGAGAGAGAGAGAGAGAGAGAGAGAGAGAGGCTTGAGCGAGGTTGTTGAATGATTGCCGATGTGACGGTGAAGTCATCTGCCAGATCTCGGTTGTTCCTGGGAAAATACCCAATGAAACCCTAAAAATTATGTGATGATAGAAAAAACTTAGAATTTTGTAATATTGTACTCAAAATCCCTAGCTCTGCTCCTCCTCTGGCTTCGACACCTCCTCAGCAACCGCTTTGAGGGTCCACTTTAATAGTCAGTTTCCGGGCGAACGAGCGAAAGAGCGGTGTCTCCTCCGCCCAGGCGCGCGGGTTCCCCCCTGCTTCCGTTGCCACTCCTACAAAGTTTCTCCTGCGCTGGATCACCTTCCTCTTCTCCGTTCCTGGCCCCTTCCATGGCCTCCTCATCCATCTCTGTACCCGCCGCAGGTAATGGTTGATGAATTATCGTCCAATTTTGCCGGCAACTCTTACTTTCTTCTCTCGTTCATGTTTTCGTTTTTCGCGTCCCAGAAGCTGTGCAGGTGTTGGTGGCCTCCCTCGCGGATGAGTCGCTGGCGGTCAGGGATGCGGCCATTGCGGCTCTAGAGGAGATCGCTCCACTGTAATTGAGACTCCCGTGCCGTATGCAGTGCCATTTCTCCCTCGCATTTGCGTTCTGTCGTTGTATCAGTTGTGTTCCCCTTGCCACAGGAATCCTATTCTGGTCCTAAATTGCTGCTCTGCTGGTTCGCGAGGAGGTCGCCGGGTACATATTATCGTATCGAGGCTTTCTTCGAGTATCAAGCTTATATGGTCGTTGAATTGTTTTGGTTATAATTTCTTTTTTTTCCTTTTAAATTATTTTTTCGGCTGGCCTCTGGTGTGAATTTGTATGTTACAGCGATTTGGAAACATGGCCGGTGTCTTTACTGTTATGGCGTGCGCTGTCAGAGCTATGGACACGAAGGATGTAGACGAGATCTTCATGATGAGTCTTGCCAAGAGTGCAACTTCTGAGATAATCACTTCCAAGGTCTGTTTGATTCTATGCTCATCGTGTTTCGTTTTTCAGCTTCCACTTAAGTGTAATGTGGAGTAGTAATGCAATGAATAGTGGAATGAATATAAGATGCCAGGATTGACTCATCGGAATGGTTATCTATTTGTTTCGAAGTGGTATCAGTATTATTGTTTGAATCGGAAGAAAATACACTGAGTCGCTTTGGTGGTATTCAAAATATCATGCTAATAATGTGAAAATATACTAATCCAGCGTGATAGCTCAGTATATCCTAGGTTTGGTTGGCAAAAGTGACTTTTTTGCGGATGCCAGTCAGT
This sequence comes from Spirodela polyrhiza, assembly GCA_024713555.1. Taxonomy (NCBI): domain Eukaryota; kingdom Viridiplantae; phylum Streptophyta; class Magnoliopsida; order Alismatales; family Araceae; genus Spirodela; species Spirodela polyrhiza. The sequence goes on from CM046542.1 coordinate 914,703, forward strand.
GAGTGCTTGAAAGTCCAAAGGTTCGGCAGATAATTGGTGTGTTCAGTTTATATACCAGCTGATGTTCATAGAAAATGGCAGCGTTAACACCTCACCACGGAGACTTCAGTATTTTCATCATCAATTACTTTGTTGCATGATCAGACTTGTGATCCAGGTGATACATATATATTAAGACCAATGCGACTCTTACTATGTATAAGTTTAGGCACAATCGAGTAAAGCAGATGATAGTTGATCTGCCGACGAACATATCTTGCCCGGTTTTTTAGTTGGATACTAGCCAATTTATTAGGGAATGTAGGATCCTTGTTCTGGACAATGTAATCATTTTACATATTGATAAATATAGTTAAATAAGTGCACATGTTGCAAGAATGCCAAGGCAAATCAAGGAAGATATAAACAGATCTGACTTCCCCAGCATGATTAATGACAACTTCCTTAAAGATGATTATGTGACTTCGTCTTTCTATATTATATTTGATGGGGTGACATTTACAAGATTTGGAATGTTGCTTGAAGAGTAAAACAGTGGTCAATGTTACTTTTTGTAATGAGGAAGTATTAACTCTTCCAACTGGAGAGTCGTGGATTTATAAAGTTACATACAATATAGTGGTGTATTTCCTTTGCTCTTGTAGAGGGAATTCTTTTTAGAAAATTTTAATTTTTCATATTTATACATAACGATATTTTTATTCAACACAACGAATGCATGGTACCATCCACTCCATTTCTCCCAAAAAAATAGAAAAACAAAGAAATACATTCTTCCCGAGTTTTTTCTTAAGAATTTCCAAAGACTTACGGAAGTATCCTGTAAATGCTTTTTGCTGTTCCTTTGTAAAGTGAAGGGCAGTGATTTAAACTGGCAGCCCTTTTCCTTGAAGAATTCCTTTTCAATAATCCTCCAACCACACGTCATACTGGTGTCTAATGGGGCCTTCTCATTGTAATCCAACCCTTCTATTTCCTCCATAATTTTCTTTTATCCTTGGATCCTTAAGGATTTCCTCAACCAAAATCGTGAGCATAAAAAGCCTCGAAATATTGTACCATATGATTTCATTTGAAATCTGGAAAGAAAATAAACAAGCACATTTTTGAAAGAGGAAGCCTCCCAGCTGTCGAGTTTCTGATTCAATGTGTGATAAGAACAATAGGTGGCGGTGGAATTTTTTGTGAGGAACGGCTGATTTAAGTATTTTGGTGAGGTTGGGTCACTAATATGGCCAGCACCAACTTGATGTAAGAAAAAAAAATGATGCATATAGGGTTTTTGAAAAGCCTCTACTGTTTCAATCGATGGCTAAGCTACCTTGAATCAATAAATGAATGAACGTTTCAATCATGGGCTCCACCCATTTGGATTGTATCTTATGACAGTAAATGCTTTTTTGTGGATGCATAGTTTGTTGAACACGTTTGGGAAGGGGATTTATGGGCTCCGCATATCTTTGAACGATTTATTTATTTTTTAAATATTTTCTTTGTTGTCTTGGAGTTTTCATTATAATTTAATGTTTCCTTAATTATTGAAATACGGAGTGTTTAATTTTGATTGGTAAAAAAAATGTGAAATAAGGTTTAAGATGCCTCGGCCTTATTAGACTAACATAATGTGGAAAGTTAGACGAGGAAGAACAATATTCAGTAGACTTTAGAGCGAGCTTTGACAGTCACATATGGCCTTTTTGAATATTAACCATGGTCATGTGCTCGCAATACTAGGTTTTGCTGGAAACAGACGAAGATCATTTACAGCATGCTGGTAGTTGATTCCTTTTTGGCATCATATTAGAGCCAGTGGACAGCTCTAACAATTCACCCTTGAATAAAATCTATGTTCGACTCAATTGAGAGAGCTATTGAGGATGTTAGCGATGGTTTTTCAAGAGATTTGTATATCTGTAGTTCATGATATCATACTCACGTTTCTGCCAGCATTTTATACAGCCCTCAAATTTCGTCTTTGTTTTTTTTGAGAAATGCTCATCTATGATGACATTTTGATCTGTTTGACTGCTCATGAGGGAAGGCAGTACCAATAGAAAATTTGGTAATTCCTGTTGTTGTGTATCTTTGTCAGAGATTGGCAAGTAGAACCTCTCTGTCATTCGCCTTGCACAAGGTAAATGAGTGGAGTCACCAGCATAACTATTGCAATCAATAGTTCTGTCTGTATTGTGATTTGGATTGGTTTCAAATGAAAAGCAGCGTATGTTTTCTCTGTTTTCCTGAGGATTTTTATTTTGTGGGAGAAAACATTTTCCTATAAAGTTTCCTCCTTTTCTCAAGGGTGAAAGTTTCTCTTTTGAAACATGGGCTGTGAACAAGTATGTTGCTCAATGGTTATACACAAGATAAAGAGGATGATTGGATGGTATTCTTGTGCCGCCTGTCACTTGCCATCATACTGAGTGAACAACTTGAGCGGTTTCATATCTGCCAACTTACCCCATTACATGACCTATAAACTCTGCTTCCTTACCAAGTCATGCTCAATGATATTGCTCTCATTGGTTTTCAATTAGGCATTCTGGAGACATGAACCGTTTGTGCATCTCTCTGTCTGTTAGCTCAGATTGAAATAATTGAAAATCAAATGGAGGTGCATGGGAATTAGGTATTATCCTGAAGGATGGTAAGCTGATTTAAATTTGACCGGAGCTTGTAATTCCAAATGAAGAATTTCTGTAAATAACACTTTGGAGCTTCATTTGTGCTTAAGGAAAATCTTTTTGATGGAGGTGATTTTTATTAAATATACATGCCTTACAGAATGTGGACAGCTCTTTGAGGATGTTCTTGCAATATGTGTTGAACAATTTTTTTTCTACTCTCATGCTTGACTTCAAGATATCCTACTGTGACTGGATGTTTGATTAATGTAGGTTTTATCGTTTGCATTTCCTTTTTTACTTCTAGTCCTAGTAACTCTCGCCAAGTCTGATGTGTGATGTATATTGGGTCGTGTTGCATTTCGTCTTCAGTAAAATTAGTGACCTATCCTTTCCTCTACCATCAAAATTTAAAAAATTACTGGTAGACGAAGAGCACAACTATCAGTTCTGTGGCCTCTCAAGGCCCCATCCCTAAAACGGAACCAAAACAAAAAGAAACAGAAAACGAAAGTCCGATGATGATATGTACTATGATAATATGTTCGATTTTTTTATATTTTGTTCCTTGTTTCTGTTGGGTACAACAGAGACTGATGCTATTTGTTTTTCTGTGTTTTGTTCTTTTGGTTGTAGGAGCTTAACGCCGACTGGCAAAGATCTGCAGCCAGTTTACTTGTTTCAATTGGTTTGCATGCGCCTGACCTTGTAAGATAATATGGCTGTATAAATTTATTGGAAACAATCTTGTTCAAGTTGGACCAATCATATGACAAGAGTTTTTCATCAGTCTCTATTTGTCAACAAGAGAATCATATCTTCTACCTTAACTTCACTGAAGCAAGTCTTGTTTCCCCTTTTGGCCAAACTCCTATCAGCCATACAATCACTCCCTTTCTTTTAACATATGTTTTTACATAATTTTTTTTACCCTTTTCGTAATATTTTTTCTAAATTTGAAGATGATGGAGGAAGTTTTTCGCCATTTCTCTGGTCCTAGTTCGGCCCTACCAGCAATGGTTCAAATCCTTGCAGACTTTGCCGCATCTGAAGGTGACCATCCTATTTCATACTATTTTCCCTCTGAATTCCTATTTTGAATCTAATTATGAATGGCTAATCAATTATTGGCTCATAATTCATGAAGCTTTGCAGTTCACTCCCCGTCTTAAGGACGTCCTATCACGAGTATTACCAATTCTTGGTAACGTACGTGATAACCAGAGGCCAATCTTTGCAAATGGTAAATCACTATGTTGGTTACTTTATTCCTGGATAACATGGCTTTGAACTTGACCCTTGTTTTTGTTTTCATAGCATTCAAATGTTGGTGCCAAGCTGCACAACAGTATGGTGGGGATTTCCCTTCTGATTGGCTGCACGATAGTGTTGTTATGTAAGTTAACATCCTGATATGAATATAACTATAAGTCAACATCATATCCCCTGTACCAAAAATACCCATCGTAGTGGTTAAGTTTAATACCTAATTCTGGAATACCTTATTCTGCTACAGGTCATTTTTGAATTCTGTTTTTGAACTTCTGTTAAAGGTGTGGGCCAGCTCTCGTGATCTAAAGGTATTACTATCTATATTTATGATTATTCGGTAGAAAATTTCAGCCTAAATTGTTTGTTGTTTATGTTTGCGGCCTATTCAAACTGTTTTTTGTCTTTTCACTGCATTGGTTTTGATTACCAATTTTTTAAACTGGTGTACAATGCTTTGAATAATCGATCAGTATCTCAATAAATTAATTTTATATGTTGGATATTATAATTTGATATTGAAATTTCTTCCAATTCTGCAACCTGAATTTAATGGTCTTTTGCATGTTGGTTGCAAGTTGCGATCTTTGAATTAGTTAGGCACCCTGATCAACTAGACAAATTTGAGTCAGTTGACCAACTCATTTTAGTCTCTTCTTTTGCTGTTGGTGGCCCATCAAGCAGCTAGCTATCTTGGCATGGGCCACTAACTTGAAGGTATGGTGGCCTAAAGAGGAGGTCGTTGGTCTCAAAGCCTCTCTCCCCTACCACTGTCCCAACTTAAGGACCCACACCGCTCTTTATATTTATGTAGGAAAGAAGTGAGACAGGGGGAGGAGGCACGTTTTCATGATGATTTGCTCACCATTAGTGTTGTCACATTGCTTAGGTCAGAGGAGAAGGAGAGGTTGGAGGGAGATGACCTTATCCGAGCGCTACCCTGTCCCCTTAGATAGTCATGTGAGGAGCTGATTATTAACTCTGTGCAGTGAGAGCTGGTGGCCCATGGGAGCTGCATGACTTTTGAGCTACCTATCCATGCCATTCTTGTACAGTGATGCTCATGTAATGCTTGATGTAGTTAGCCACGTTATCCGTGCTGTCCAATGAGCCTACACGTTTGTCATCTGTTGGAGAGCCTCTGTAAGTTGGTGCGTGGGTAGTCTGTAGTCAAATAATCTGGTCTTGCCATGCTGAAATGATGCTACCATAGTGTTGGTACGTAGGTTAACCACATGGACGTGCCTACTTATCCCAATGCTTATAGTTCTGCTTTTTCTACTAGAACCTGATTTTTGGGATAAGGAAGGTGGTCTGATAAACTAGTACTATACCGATTCTTGCACTCTGACTATTTTTCTTCATTGGCCCAGTAAATTTTTTTTCTCGAACCCTAGCTGAATCT